>JAWHQI010000296.1:0-1200000 GCA_033032865.1 Dactylorhiza incarnata | reverse complement strand
TGTTGATTTATGTGGAATTTATAAACAATATTTGATATTAATCAATGTTTATTCTCTTAGGCAAACTTTGTGACCAAACTTTCTAAATATGGTGCATTATGAGCTGACTTGTTCCTCTTTAAGCTAAATAACGTGAAATTTTGTCTTCTAATTTTAGTTGTTTAATTTGGGATGAATTTGTTTTTTTTGCACATGAATTTTAAATTTTGTTCTATTTCTTAGGCCATTCTCTTCTGATACAGCCGGAAAAATGCAAATTTTGATATGAAATTGTATCTCATTAAATTAAATCAAGTGGCTCCTCATCGACTCGTCAAACAATAAAAGGTGACAATCAACCTAGGATTCGTATGACTAGCACAAGGGGGTAACAATGGAACTAGAACAACACATTTAAATTCTACCACATGCAAGCAACAAAAAAGGACAACCACAAATTTAACAAATTCATGACAAACATGTAAGTAATAATTACGAGCAAACACTGAATTTCTAAAGGATCAAATAGATTAATTCATAAAATAATATACAATAAACAATCAAGGAGAAAGGGAGAGGTATACCATAGGCTTATAAATGTGGTGATGAATCTGTAAGCAAGGAATGATTCTTAAGGGTTGGAATGGTAGGGTTTGAGTAGGCCTATGTAATGAGATTTGAATTGGGTAGGATTTTGGTCAGGGAAAGAAGTTAGGTTAAGGTCTCTGTTAATGAATTTTTGGCTCGGGAAGACAAGTTCTGTGGAAAGGGAAGGCCTGGGTTGAATGCTAGGATGTAGGGTAGGACTGGAAACCACTGTGAGGTTAGGACCTAACATGGAAGAGGACGTGTGCTCGAGAGAAATTATTGGATAGAAAGATGTGGGAGAAAGGGTCTGGTAGTCTTCTAACAATGGTGGTAGGGTGTAACACCATATCCGCAGCAACTGTATAATATTGGTCTGATCGGATCCTCACAACATACACTTATCACAAATATAGTATTATAACAAGGTATAAGTAAATACATCTCAACTAACAATTCTAATAACACAAAAGAAATGAACCGTCAACTAAGAATGTCCATGTACCACTAGAATATAACCAAAAGTCTTTGGCCTTAAGGCCATACAAAAAATTCAAATCAAACAGACAAACTTCCTTCCTAAGCTTACCTCAGCTTGCAGGCCGGAACAACATGAATGTAAGTACAAGGGGGAAGCACTTCATGAGACTAATTTGCTTTGGCTTTTGCATCCGTCTAGGGCACACTTGCGTTCAATCCTTGCCCTGTGACCAAACATCATGGGAGAGTAAACGAGGGTCGGCTATGAGCTGACCACAAACTGCGTAACCATCCCACTCCTCCCGGCCGTCCTAGCGGACCACAGTGAAGCACATCACCCTGCAATTCAACACTTCGTATGTACATGATAAATGTATAAACAAGTTTATCAAGCTATAGTCTAAGTATCCCAAGCATCAACCATGTTCTCTATGTTGAACATCAAAAGAAAGGGTCATACAACGCAGTTATGTATGCAATCTGGTATCACCCACAGATCCACCTCGATACCCTATTCACGTGTATGAGTTTAACATACCACCAAGCACAATCACATGACACAAGATATCTGCTTGCGTGAATCAACATTTCATAAAAATTAATGGGTATGACGACAATATATTCACATATCGACTCAATAACCAATACCCTTCTTTTATAATTATTCAAATCAAGTATAACCCAGGAAGAAAGGGATCGTTACTAGGAAAGAAAATAACGAAAAGGAATGCAAACACGCATCCTAAAACCTGGAAGAAAGGGATCGTTACCTTCTGTGATTTTGTTCCCGCCATCGAATCTTTGCAAGAGAGGGCGAAGAAGGATTGTGGAAGGTCGATCTATCCAATGCCTGCGACGGATCGTCGTTTGGAGTCACGAAGCTCCATCAGCCTTCTCTTCTTCATCTTTCTCCATGCCCTCCTTTATTCTTTCCAAACCTTAGTGAGAGAATGATATGATGCGAATGAGGCTTCTAAACCCTCAATCCCGTGCATATTAGCTTAGGGTTTGATCTTGGCTATTGATTCCAAATATCCCAAATCGAATGACCCGCTTTTGGGGCTTAAAAATTATTTACCACCCCTTCCACGACATCCCACACGACTGTGTATCGCAATATAGTGCATGAGCACAAAGTTTGGTCTCCTGGGGTTGGACATGACCATGTCCCTGGCCGTGTCAATTGACACGACAACCAACATGGTCGTGTCAATTGACACGACAACCAACGTGGCCGTGTCAATTGACACGGTAGCCAACATGGCCGTGTAGAGACCCCCAACCAAGTCGTGTACGTCTCGGGAAAAATTGTTCCTTCTACACAGCTGAGACACGACCGTGTATTAGGCCGTGTAGAACATGAAACTCTCCAAATGGCTTGCAAATCTCCCCAAGCATCCCCCACCCTTCATGGGGCTTCCCTAAGCTTCTTAGATCTCTTGTGGTCTCAATTAACATGGAATTTGGGTAGTTACAGAGAGAGCCTACGACCTTTGTGGAGGAGACAAAGGGGGAGATGCGATTAGGAGATCCGACAACTTCCAGATGCATGGGAGTAGGAGGCAGATGGATCTGAGGTCTTTGTTGGAGTAGGCAGAAGTGTTAGGTGGAATAGGTGTACTTGTTGGTATGGTAGGACGAGGAAGATCTATGATCACAAAGTGGGGGCAGTGGTGGCATTAGATGGAGGCCTATCAGTAGACCTGAGCCTGAATATCATCTTTGGAAAAGCCTCCACTATACGATAATGGGTCTAGAGGTAATTAGGGAAACCATAAGTTTTGTGTAACATGGTTTCAAAATTCAACCCAAGTAGCGATGGGGGACAACCCTAGTTTGAATCTCATGTGTTCGAGTTGACTCCCCCTGACTAACTCGGGTCCCTTAAGTCTGTGTCTCATATTCGACTTGCTTATTCAGGGGCATCTGATTCCAATTTATGCAAAATTTCATATGGACGCACGAATCTATCATCCCTAGGGTTCTAGAGGTCTCTCAAAATTGCCTACATCAATTCAAGCTTTTGGCATCTAAGGTCAAAATTAGGGTTTTCTTTGGTGCATGGTTGGGTGTTCGCTCCAAGTGTATGGTGCGTTCAATAATATTAAAAGTAGTGCACATCCCTTTCATGGCTTGCCCTATATCACCCATATCGACGGTGAGGGTCTCGAGCATTTTGCATTAAATTTCCCATTCACTGATTTTTGTTGCCTACGCTATTTTCTAATCTACCCACCCGATTTTTCATGAAAATTTTATAAAAGTAAAATTCAATATCAACACCCCGGGGGGCTTTGATACACAAATGATGTATTCCATGTTATGAAAATTTTGGTATTAAATTATTCTGCAATTAAATTAAATCAAGTGGTACGCACATAGACTCGTTGTATAATAAAAGGAAACAACCAACATAAGATTCTTATGACACACACAAAGGGGTAACAATCGAACTAGAAGAACACATTAGATTCTTCTGCAGGCAAGAAACAAAATAGGACAACCACAAATTTGATAAATTTATGACAAATAGGTAAGTAACAATTACGGGGAAGCTTTGAATTCTTAAATGATCAAATAAAGTAATGGTTAAAATGATAAATTAATAAACAGTTAACAAGCAAGACAGAGCGAGAGTTATACCATAGGCTTACAATTTAGCAATGGATTCATAAACAATGGCTGAATTCTTAAGGGTTAGAATGGTAGGGTTGTTAGCTTCTGTGACATGATTGGGATTGGCTAGTTTTTGGTGTAATGTGCCCCTATGCAGGATCCCGTGACAGCGTGCCACGTGTACCATGGTGTAATACATCAGGTCCTCTGGGTCAACAGGAGATCGCGACACGTGTCCCACTCATGATTGTCCTTGCACACAAGATGTAGTTTCCACCATAACAAATCTCCAGTCAATCTTAGACCACATTGTATGGTCTTTACTACGCACACCTCTATATTTTCGCCCATGAAGGATAATTTTCGTGAATGAAATGTAATACTTATCGATTTATACCCTTGACGCCTCTTCACCCATGCGGCGCTTCACTCTCTACACAAGATTCTCACTCAGGTTTAGTTTAAGGGGTGCCCTCTGTTATGGGCAACGTTCTCATAAAGTTATCCTATTATCGAGTTGTATGATGTTCTCTTTATTATATGATATTATTAGTATGTGTCGGGCTGTTTACGGTAATGCCCCGTATGTTTCTATTTAAGGGACTCTTGGGGTCTTGTTTATGGTATGAATGAAATCAGTCTATTTTCTATTCTCTTTTGCGAGGTCTTGGTGGCTCTCTCCTCTAACGAGCAACCCCGCTTAGGCAGCCGCGATTAGGGCTCCACGATATCCTCGCCCACCATCATCTCCACCTCCGGCCACTCCTCCGACAACCATCCAAGTAGGTCCATAACAATTTGGTATCAGAGTTCTCGGTCCTCTTCCGCTGACGCATGCCAACACTTCCCCGTGTTCTGTCGAAGTCTCCAGCAACAGCAAGTCCCTCCCCCACAGTAAGCATCGACATCCAAACAAGCCACAACATCACCCACCGTTGTCGCTGCTTCGTCCGGTCCGACGGGGCTTTCTCGCTTCTTCATAGACACCCATCAAGCCACTACCACAACGCCTTCGCATTTCCCAGTACCCGTCGCCGTCGCTCCACCATCTCTCCTCCGATCGAATCCTCCAGCGCATCGACGCAAGCCTCGACGCCAGAAACCGCAGCCCATGTTTCATTTTTGCGTCGGTTTCTCTTCTAGAGTCGCCAGTCTCCGTCGAGCCCACGCCTCTCCCGCGGCAAGCAACCCGTTCCTCCCAGCCGCATGCTGTTTTTTCATCGAGCCCCCTGCCAGACGCTAGCTTCTGTCGATCCATTCTTCCATCGAACCCAACGCACGCTGACTGATCTTCCTCGAGCCCTAAGCCACAGCACGCGGTTTTATTTTCCACAGCCTTGAGCCGCCTAATCCTATCTTTAACCCCACATCCTTTTCTTGAGCCCACCAAACCGCTAGCCACATCTTTTCTTTTTATTTTATTTATACTTCCAATATCTGATTGCCTACTCACAGCAAGCCCCGCACACCATCTCATTTCGCCCGTCTCGCGCCACTATTTTAGACTTCATTTATTCCGGTGCCTCCAAGGCAAGGGAGGGCGAAGGCTTGGAGCATATATATTTGTATC
This sequence comes from Dactylorhiza incarnata, assembly GCA_033032865.1. Taxonomy (NCBI): domain Eukaryota; kingdom Viridiplantae; phylum Streptophyta; class Magnoliopsida; order Asparagales; family Orchidaceae; genus Dactylorhiza; species Dactylorhiza incarnata. The sequence goes on along the minus strand of JAWHQI010000296.1, from coordinate 1,194,770 downwards.
ACCATTGGGCGATGACGCGGCTCTCGCGGCAACTCCCAACCAGCCTCTTCAGAGGAATCTATTCGTCCAGTCACCCGCTCCTTCTCTCGTGCTATTTCAAGCCGCAATATGGGCGACACACAAGATTTCATGGCTGCTCTCCAAGGATTCATGACGTCCATAGAGGCCCGCCTTCAGGAAGCCGAAACACATCATCAGGATGACATGGCTGCCATCACCATCAAGCTTAATGAGCTGACCGCCGCCTTTCCCGTTGTTACTACCCCATCTACGGATCATGCCAACGGCAGCCAGGAGCCGCTACCGCCACTTATCCGCCACGAGCCACCGACTTTCATCCGCCCGGAAGCAACTATTCTACGGTTCTACCGCGCTATACCAGGTTGGACTTCCCAACCTACGACGGGAAAACCGATCCATTGAGCTGGCTCACCAAGTGTGAGCAATTCTTTGGCCACCAACAAACTCCGGTAGCAGAACAAATGCATCTAGCATCCTTCCATATGCTCGACTCCGCTCTATTGTGGGCTTCTCGACTCCTCACCGACCGACCAAATCTGATTTGGGAAGACTTCAAGCGGCTCTACAACTTGCGTTTCGGACCTCCTATCCACAGCAACCCCCTCGGTGAACTCACATATTTACGACAAACGGGGTCCATGGACAAGTACCTGGAACAATTTCAGCTTCTTTTGGCGCTTGTCACTCATGCCCCGGATATACAGGTCGCCATTTTCACCGTCGGCCTTCGCGACCGCCTGCGACTAGATGTCGAATTTGAGGCCCCTCCAGACTTAGTGTCTGCTATGAGTCTGGCCGGGCTCTGCGATCGTCGCCTCCAGCTAGCACATGAAGCCTACCCGCTTACCAACAACATCATTCAACAAGGCCGTATCGAGGGCCCTCCAGCCCCACTGGTCCGCCGATTATCCCGGGCTGAGATTTTGCAACGACGCGTCCAGAGATTATGTTTTAACTGCGACGAGCAGTTCACTCGCGGCCACAGGTGCAACAGGCTTTTCTACTTGCACGTCGAGGACTTTGACGACGAGGGCATCATATGAAGTTGCTCCACCGTGGACCTCCCTTGAGCTTGAGGTCAAGCTCTTTTTTGGACAGCGGGAGTGATGTTATGGGCAACATTCTCATAAAGTTTTCCTATTATCGAGTTGTATGATGTTCCCTTTATTATATGATATTATTAGTATGTGTCGGGCTTTTTACGGTAATGCCCCTGTATGTTTCTATTTAAGGGACCCTTGGGGTCTTGTTTATGGTATGAATGAAATCAGTCTGTTTTCTATTCTCTTGTGTGAGGTCTTGGTGGCTCTCTCCTCTAACGAGCAACGCCGCTTAGGCAGTCGCGATTAGGGCTCCATGGTATCCTCGCCCACCATCATCTCCACCTCCGGCCACTCCTCTGACAACCATCCGAGTAGGCCCATAACACCCTCCCATCCAATATCGTTGCAACGATGAACATAGAGTTCGCCCGTGGGGCTTCTCGTCGCATAAAAGCTGCACTACATCGTATAGGACCATGTATGTGGGGTAGAGATCATGCAGGGAAGAAACAATCAAATCTTAACAACATTGTAATTCCTTGGGAATATGCCCTTCAACTACTCCCTATAATAGGATAAATTGTTATCATGACCCTTAGTGGCTTGCAAGTGTTAATAACATCTTCTACATGTGGCGATCACCTTGTTTAGCTCTATATACCATCTTTGAAGAAGATGCAAGTGTTTGGAACTTCGGGAGAGGAGCACTGCTTGGTGGAGTTTGTGAGAAAAACTCTCGAGTTTCTAGGTTAGTGGAGTTTCTATAGCTTCTCTGTCTGCTGTCCGAAGTAAGGTTCTGCTCAAACATTTCCAATGACAAATCGGGGGTCAACACTTAAAGGTATGGTGAACTTGGAGCTAAGTAGAATTTGGAGCCAGAAGCCACGACGGAACACTGCGACCCTGAAACGTCGATAAAATTCTAGTTTGTGTCCAGACATGAGTTGATTGCCATCTAGCAAGTCTTGTCCGGCCTTGTCGGTGGTGCAAACTCTCACCAATGCTCCTGACCAAAATTTATCCCCCCAACTCCCATAATTTCCAATTTCTCTCTAAGTGAATCCTCCACAACCTCCAACAATGCTTCTCCTCCTCCTTTGTTAGGTCTACAAACATCCCTTTAAATTCATCAGCCACCACCAACGATACCGCGGAGGGGGGGGGGCACTGTGGCTGGAGCACCAAGCTCTGGTAGCCCCTGAAACAGATGCCTGACCTATGGGCCGACGATTGGAATTTCCCGCCATCTATTATGTGGGAACTGATACAAATGACGACAAATTTGATGAGTTGTCACCCTTTGGCTACCGCATCTGTGGCTCAGGAAGACAAGTTCTGTGGAGTGGGAAGGCCTGAGTTGAATTCTAGGATGTAGGATATGACTGGAAAGCCATTGTGAGGTCAGGGCTGGCCATGGAAGGGGACGAGTGCTTGAGAGAAATTTTTGGGTGGTTGGATATGGGAGAAATGGGTAAGGGAGGAGAGCCTTCAACCTCTGTGAAGGAGATAATGGGAGGAAATGCAACTGGGTGGAGATCTGACAACTTTCGGATGTGGGGAATGTGCGGTAGATAGAGCAGAGGTCGCTAGAATCGGTAGAAGTGCTAGGCGTAGGAGTTGCTGACAGCTTGGGTGCTTGCTGCCGGCAGCGAAGAAGCCAAACGAGGGGTGTATCAAGAGCCAGAAGGGGAGTTGGGCGGCTTCGGCTGGGAGGTCAAAATAGAGAAAGAGACTGTTTTTATTTTCCCTAGTTGTTTTAATAATGTGCGTGTGTTGAGCGCGTGGGGGGGGGGGGGGGGGGGGGGGGGGCAACCTTTAATAGAAATGGGAAATGTGCTTTATTAGAAGCTTTAATAGGTGTTAAAATAAGGGGGTATCCTCAGAGTTTTTTGGGGCTGAATTTTAAAGGCTTAATATCTTCGTGTTCCCTCACATTAAATAATTCCAAATTTTAAAATTAAATGTCTTTTTAATTTTAAATTTCAGAATTATTAAAAACAACAACAACACTCGAGCCTTTTTCCCGCCATAGTGGGGCCGGCTATATGGATCCTTTGTCACCATTGCTCCTATCTTTAGTCATAATCTCACTAATGCCTAAGTACATCATGTCTTTCCTTATAGTTTTATTCCAAGTCTTTTTTGGTCTTACCTCTCCCTGCTTAACATGCCTAGTGACTAAAGTCTCACATGCCTAATAGTTGCCTCTAATGGTCTCCTTTGTATGTGTCTGAACCATCTTAATCGAGCTTCTCACATCTTCTCTACAATTGGTGCCACTCCCATCTTATTTCTTATACTTTCATTCCTAATTTTACCCGGTCTCATGTGCCCACACATCCACCTAAGCATTTTCATCTCCGTAACTCCCATTTTTTTTTACTCATGTACACAATTCAATACCCCACACTCGGAACCGTAGAGCTTAGAATTATTAAATTTATAATTTTTTTTCATTTGGCGGACATTTTCATTCAAGGTCTTATTTGTCAATCACGCCAATAATCCGTAGGAGCGAATGCAAGTGACATGTGTGCGAAGACATGCGCTACACAATAAAATAAAAGGCACGGGAAATAAAAATAAAAGGTGTTTTGCGGTTGCATCATCTTCTATTTCATTTTGTTTTATTATTATTACATTATTGACTTAGGTTCATCAGATAAGTATATTTTCAACTTAACCATGAGAAATAGATTGCCATGTTAAACATTTGATGCAGTTTCACACCTAAGCAATTTTTTAAAATTTCATTTGAGTATGAGGCTGTAAGTGAGTGAATTGAGTTGTGATGCCATCTGTTGATATCTTTTCTTTCATTAAAGCATCAACATTTGTCTGTTTAGATATTAATTTGTATGCAAAACATCAACATTTGAATTTGAAAAACCCCGAATCTCCTTTTTTTCTTAGAAATCCACTATGCGCTTGGACTTTTTAGAAATTTCATTTCTAATGTTATATAAGTGCTTCTTTTTTCCTGGTTCTTGTACTGTGCATATTTCCTGCACTAGGCATTGCATGTTTAAAGAAAATTCTGAACACTTTTTTAGTTACTCTCACTTTTGACATCTGAAATTTTCTTCGCTTCCTTTCATGCATGTTCATGACTACAATAGCTCCTCATCTGTATTAGCTTTATGTTGTTAAATATGGGTTGATGTTCTTTTCCAAATGTATATTCATTGTGAAATTGCACTTACTTTTAGGGAAGCATACTCATCTGGACCAGTTCCGAGAGAGAACGTTAGTAGTTTCCATGCATGCGTTGTTGGATTTATCAATTCCTGCTCAGCAGAACAGATACGTATAGTACCTGAAAAATGTATGATATGATCAGTGCATATAAACTATGATCAATTTATGGACCCATCTTTAGTTTTCTTTTTCTCCAAGTTTAAAATGTTTCTAAGTGATCATGGGTGTGCCTTTACCATCATCTTTCGGCAGTTATATCGCTTTGCAAGAGGTTCAAGGATCAAGTAATACAACATCAGTTACCCATACAGGCAGTGGCTCCATTTATGACTGCGGTGCGCAAACTTCAATCATCCCATGAGCAGTTGACTACACTTCATTCCGATTACCTCCTCCTTTGTCTACTGTCAAAGTGCTACAAAGCAGGCACAAGCATTTTGAATGATGAAATATTGGAGATTGATCAGCCAAGGGATTTCTTCCTCTATTGCTACTATGGGTGAGTGTATAGCTTGCTTTCGTGTGTACTTGTGTAAGTTCTGTTCTCCAAGCTTTCTAAAAGTGATTGATCATGCATATGGTTCATAGATTGAGTTAGTTGACAAATAATGCTACTGTATTTTTTGTTTTTTCCTTGAGAGAGAATATCTGAAATTATTTGAAATAACTCTACATTTTTTAATCCACTTTTTTTAATGAGTTTTTTTTTGCAATAAATGAACATTAAAAGTGAACACTTTTTAAACAAAACAAAACAAAGGAACATGAGAGAAATTATTTTTATTTTTTAATTTAAAGGATCGACTAATTCATACGAGCAGTGAATTAAAACGCTCAAATAGCAAATTGATGTAAACCAAAACAAGGGCTTCGGTAGTAAGTTATTTTTGTGGCCGATTTTAACTTGAGCTGCGCACATTAGATTCGTCGAATAATAAAAAGTGGTAATCAACTTAGGTTTTATAACTCATGTAAGGATCTAGCATTCGAACGTAATTAACAACTTGAAATCTCTCATCCACAAGTGTGAGTAAAAAAATGAACAATAAAGTTTTTCAAATTGACGACAAATAGGTAAGAGTTAAAATTAGGGCAAGCACGCTTTGACATTTAAAGACTGAATTTAATCAGCATAATATTTATAATAACATTAAGCGAGCAAGAGATGGAGAGATATACTGTGGCTCACAAGTGCGGTGAAGAAAATACAACAATGAATCCTCAGGTTATAAGGAGGGGATAGCTTAGAGGGGTGTGAAGGTAGAATGAGTTCTCTATTTACCGTAGAGGGAGTGAAATCGAGTAAGATTTATGGATTTTGGCTGTGGTGCGACCTGGATCGGGGACGGTAGTGACTAGAAGGCTCAGATATGCACAGGCAGGGTTGGTGCACTTAGGAGATGAGGGCTCTGGAGGGCTGTTGGAGGTAGGGGAAACTCAGACGGATTTGGATGTGTGCTTCAGTGGTGACCGGAGGACAATCGAGGGCGAGGTTACTCGGGGTTGCACCTGACGTAAAGAACCCGACGGGTGGGGGCGTCATCCTAGCTGGAATGAAGCAGAGTCTGTGTTGTCGGATTCCTAGTGGGCGACGGCTGGGGATGCGAGCGTCTCTGTTTCTTTTCATTTTGTCAAGATGGCTTTTGGTAATGAAGGGGGCCGTTATATAAATGGGATTTTCTTATTAGGCTTTAACTAGGATCTACAATAACGAGATTTAAATGAAGAGAAGGAATTAATTTTAAGGCTCCTCCTTTTGGCTTTCATATTTTAAAATAATTCCAAAGAGTGGGGGAAATTAAAAATTTACTTAATCCCATTTCAATTTTAACTAATTTGAATATACTTTGTTTGTATTTTAAAATATCCCTCTTAATGTAGATGTTTTTGGTCGAGCTTGCCTTAATTAACATGTCTTATAATCTGATAGTTCTTTTTATTCAGGGATTTACTAGACGATCATCTCAATAAGCCATCACACCGCGAACGATGTGCGTGATACAAAGTAAACAGTACATGCACGATAAGTAAATAAATGTGCGCTAGGACATGCACTACACAAAGAAATTGCGGGAAATAACAGTAAAATATAGATGCATGAAGATGCGATGCATGTTGCATTAGGTACACACGGGTTGCGTACTTATGCATATCACATAGGTTATTAAAAAACCCGAATCACACTCATTATTTTATCGCTCACCCTACCTATTAAAAATCACTCGTTTCTCTTACCCGACCTTTCTTCTTCTACCTTCCTTGATCTCGCGCTGGTCATAGTCGTATGACATGAGACTGGTGTCGGTAAGAGCTTGGTGTTTGTTATAGCCATACGTAGCCTCAAAGCCTTTTGTTTACTCATGGCACGAGAAACATCATGTGACTAGGGTTTTAGGGTTTGCTTCCGATTCTCCAAGTGGGTTTGAGCTTTCTCTTAGGATCTTAATCTATTATAATTTCCATTATAAATCATCTATATAAGTTGAACATGTATAACTCTTTTGTTTCTCAAAAGTTGTTTGCAATTATTGAAACTCGACTTGCTCTAATTGTGATGTTGAAAATGTTTAAACTTGTGAAGATGGGTCCACTTAATATGGTGGGATGTCCCAAATGGTGTTTATATAGGGCAAATGATGATGATAAGGCCCAAGAAGTTAACATGCTCATTTATAGTGACAAATGGTGGTTTTTTGTGGATAAGATCTTTGATGTAACAAGATCTTTGGAGAGGAATAAATGCTTAATGAGAAATTTCTTGATGCGGCTGAAAGTGGCTTAGTCCTCAATGAGTTTTACAGGTTCATGGGGCTTGACCAAACTTTAATGAGCCTGATAGTTTAGGGAGTAAAGATTCTTTGTTGCCCAAAGATAGGTGGAGCTATTATGGAACTTCGGTGCCATGGTTGCAATAGATTGGTATGAAATTTCTTGCCCTGCCTTCTTTGTCCTCGTGTTGTAAGAGAAATTAGAGTACATGCTTCTTCATTCATTCTTTGAGAAGAAATTAAATTCAACCACAATGAGCCGATGAATTGGTCAATACGCATAATAATCTACACCTATTATGAAGTAGGAACATCATCTACAATGAAGGAAGAAGTAGAATGTGGGATATTGGAGGTGATGAATGATCTGATCCCTTTGATGGTGCTGGTATGTTGACGTTGCTAGTTTCTCTCTAGACGAACCAGAGCTTGAGGATATGCTGATCTCTAATAATGGGGAAGAAAAGGAAGAGGAAGAGAATGATCAAACGAATGATTGTTGAACCCACTTTAGTTTAGTTTTTGTCTCTTATAGTTAAACATATGGTTTATGAACAATATAAGATGTTATGTTTCGATTGTTTATGTATTTTTTATGTTTGAGAATTCATGTGTTGCATTGATGGTGCACTTGTACTTTGATTATTCGATTTAGATTGTTTTATGCTTGAAGTTTTGAGGACTTTTTATTATATATATAACACATTCCACTTTATTCGTATCCTTACTTTTTGAACTTTTGCGTACTGTCATACCAGATATGGACAGTACCTGATACATGCACCCATACCCATAACTGTATCATACTGGTACTTCATTGGTTGTGCCCTTTCTAGTTTTTATTTGCTTTAATAAATTGCTAGCTTGAAGCATGTCTACTTATCTGTAAATGCTATTTACCTGGTACCTTGCTAGGTTTCTACCCAGAAAAGTTTCAACATGGTGGTAGTTTCTTTTTGTTGTTTATTTTCCTTTTTAACCATTGTTTATGGAGGTGGAACTTATTTGTATTCATGACTTTCTTTGGTACTAAATAGAATGATCCATAATTTTGTACTGCGCCCATTCGTGCTGGAAAAGTACATTTGCTTGCCTTTTCCTTTGTGATATTAGTAAAATAATAGGTGAAATGATGATATGCATTGTTTTTCATTTTTCATCATTTCATATTTATTCCTGTCTACCATTATCGTTAGTTTTCTATTTTTCATATGGTACATTAACGTTTTTCTTCCTGCATATTGAAATATGACTGATTTGTTTGGGTGACAGGGGGATGATAAATATTGGGCTAAAGCGATTCAGAAAAGCTTTGGAGTGTTTTCATAATGTAACTAGCATACACTTATGTGGTAATTCTACTTTCAATGTTATGCTAATGGATGGAATTATTACAGGTTGTTACTGCGCCAATGACAACCATAAATGCGATTGCAATTGAAGCATACAAAAAGTATATTCTTGTTTCACTTATTCATCAAGGGCAGGTTTGTTTATCTCTTTCCCTTTAAGTTGTTTGCTAATTGCATTTCATTGCTCCCTTGTAAATTGTCTTTCAAGGGTTTCTTTTTTTGTTTTTACCTTCTGATGGGGATTGACGAGACATTAGAGCATAAGTTTCGAGACATGTTCGGGTCCGATTGGTCACCTGCCATATTCGAAATTACCTGATTGACAATCCGAGTCTGTAGTTGTGGTCAAAACGCCGTTTTGATATTTTTCATGTTTTTATTTTTAGTGTTCTATTTAGTGAGATCGGACAATCATTGTGTACGACCACTCATAGACATCCAAGGTGGTTTCCCTAGTCATGTTTTTTTTATACATGGAAGAGGACTATTGCAGAATTTGGAGAGTTTTCTTTCCTGAATTCGACGATCTCTCATAGTGCCGCAAATCCCTAAGGTGATGACTTCTTAGGTTTGTATCTTATTGTCTTGTTGATTCCACCTTGCCGCCCTTCCCCAATCTCAACACCCACCAGGCCACTCCTCAATCCCCCATAAACAGCCACCAAACGACACTAAAACCCACACTGTTTCTTTTTTCCACTCAGCCTCCCATTTCCTGATTGCTAATCCACCAACCTGCCACTCAACTCTTTGAGTTTTTCGCTCCAGCCGTGTTTTCCCAACCTTCCATCCTACAACAGGATGCAGTTCGGCAACCTTTCACCTTTCCATATGCCCCACAACCATCATCCGACAGCCCTAAATCTCCTTCCCTCTATATCGGTTACCCCATCCTACAACAGGCTGCCGCCCAACAACCCATCACCCTTCCCTCCACCCCACTACCAAAAGCTGACATCCCCAAATCACCATCCCACTACAGATGCATCCCCTACACCTCCAAACCCTAGGCGAACCTCCACATATCATCCCTCTTTCCTCTCACTTCCTAAAACATCCTCTCTCCCCTCCGACGACCACTGTACGCCGACTATTGCTTCTTCGGCCCGTCACCGCCGGATGTATAATCACCAGATCTTTTCCCCAATTTGGTGAGTTTTACACCTTTCCATGGCCCCAAATAGTAGCACGATAAGGCTATGGAATGATTGTTATGAGTCGTGGTCGGCGACGGTTTACGGCAGGGAGGAGCTGGAATGTTGTGGTTTGCAGCGAGGAGGGGCTGTTGGGGTTATTGGGATGAATAAGCAGGTGGAATGGCCTGGGATGTGGGTTGTTTTTTGGCGGGGAGGGGGGTTGTAGAACTATTTTGGGAGGGGGATTAGTAGCATATTGTGAGATGTTTGGAACCACTTGGAGGGGTCGACTGGGTCTAGAAAACATGGAGAGGGTTCAATGCTTGCTGGACAGAGATTCTAGGACATGGATTTTGGTTTTTAGGGGGTTTGGCGATGTGGGGTGAGGTACAAGATGATTTCCAGGGAGTGGAAGTATTGTATGATTGCTGCTCTAAAAGAGGGCTTGTGTTGGCCGATGGTATGGAGGGAGTTATAGGCTATATGGGCGGTGGGAGCCATGGATGGCGGTAGCGGCTGAAAATGGTGGATCCGTTGGATTCAACACCACCGGAGGGAGGCGTGCCCACCGGTAGGGTCTTCGGCATATCACCGAAGATGTGGACCAAACGACAGTTTCTTTGTTCCAGCCAACTTTCGATACCCCTTACCCGAGGCACAAATGAGATATAAGTAGGGGGAATTTAGTTTCTGTGCATTCGACGACCCTAATCACTCGATCGAATAATCTAACCTAACTCCAAGTAAAGCTCGAAAAAAATAAAAGAAAATACATTACAAAACAGAAAAATCCGAGCCAATCGCAATCGCGGGCTCCGATTGTCCCCCCGACGATCCAAAAATACTGATAATGATAATCTCCATCAATTTCGCCGGCTCAGAAACATTCATCTCCAGTAAATGGAGACTACATGCTTCTAACACTAACCAGAAAGGACTCTCCGTCACTCCAAGCAGCGTCTCCTTAAGTGGTCATCGTACTGCTGATGCCCCCGAGGGTCCCACACGCCAAGTAAACCGTCGTAAGGGTGAAGGGTAGGAATACAATGGTGATAGCTAAGGTTGTATCATAGGCTGGAGACACATGAGAGATTGTAATACTGGTGGAAACTGAAGCCAAAAGGGAAGACTGAAGGTCCAGGTCCAGGTAGCTCTACATCTAGTATCAAATCCCCAGCATTGAGTACATGATGAATACTCATATTCCTAATAATATCAATCTCGTAGAAATTTGACTTAAACACTCATAACATTGTATGGACCTACTAGTTTAACACTTATATTCGTAGTTGTCCCCAATGAGAGTCTCTCAAATAATGTGCAAATTATCACCCAATCAGCCTCATTGAACTTTTGCTTACTCACGTGATTATTCGTGTAAGTTTTAGAATTTTTATTATTTAATATAGCTTTACATCCGAGTATGACATGCAAATCATGCAACAGATGCAAATGATGAATGACGAACCAAACAGACTTGTTAGATACAGACTCTACATTGTGGCGGATGTCCCCAAAAAAGAGTGGTTTATCTGGAGGTTCCTTGAGTGGAGTATAAAAATACTCGTCAAGTGTAAATGAGTGATTGAGACATCAGTAGTGAGACACAATATCATGGAATGCCAAATGTCTTCCAAGGGATGTGAATCAATGGGGGGATCACCGGGTGGTTAATATAAAAACTCGTATGAATGCCATCACCCGATGGAATGTCGACGATAATGACATAATGACGCAAGTCAGGAGGTTCACCGTGCGGTAAGTAAATTTATAGTGAATGCGAAGATCACCCGAATGAATGTTGACGATAGTGACATAAGGATGTAACTCAGGAGGTTCACTGGGTGGTAAGTAAATTTATAGTGAATGCGAAGATCTCTTGAATGAGGACCCAAGTCATTCATACCAAGGGCAAATGCTTCTCGGGGAGGGAAGCTCATCAAATGGATCTCTCTGAGTCTCGAGGAAGGACTCATCGTGGAGGTCAACAAAAGTGGGATGATCCTCCAGACGAGGATCAAGGATAATGATAAAGTTATCAGGAACTGAATGACCCTGAACAACCGATGCAACGACCACAAAGTCAATACTATGCTCACAAATCTCAGTCATAACGTGACTCGACACTACCGCGTCATGAAACCCTGATGAACAAGTACTCAAAGGCGTGTGGATGGTCAAGGCAATGTCTAACTTAACATATGAGATATGGGAAGGATGTGCAATTATAGGGTCACTGCGTCGCTCGTACTCACTCTCAGTCAGGGTTATAAGAAATGAAGAAGAATCGAATGACGAACCACTCATGGGACAAAGAATCTCACTGGAGTGAGATAAGTATGTATCACCAGTCATGTCATTCGTGTCCAAGGTGATATGAGTACGCATGGTGGTGGCCTTGGGCTGGGGAGGACTCATGGAGAGATGGTCAGGGTGCATGCCCACTCGATTAACTCTAGTGTATCTCAAGGATTGCTCATAATGAAGGGCGAACTGGTATGTCTGCTCGAGGGACTCTAAGTAGCGATATGTCAATTCAATACATATGCCAGATCGATGTCCAGACCGAAATCGAAAGTGGTTATAGCTGGCTCCTCTCGGGTGTCGCTTCTCACTACTAACTTATCAAAACAATCCTTATACTCAATGACGGACATGAACCCTTGCCGAATGGTAAATAATTGCTCTAGATCTCGCCTGATCTAGAAGTCTAAGTTTCACAAATTAATTGTGACGCTCACCAAATAGTTCAAAATAGTTGAGATAATGTTTCATGTCCATGAGCTAATAACTAAAAGACTCTAGTCTCGATGAACCGCAAACGATGGGGCAACATCACAAAACATACACTCGAGATCTCTTTCGAAATGATGAACCTTGTAGTAATCATCCCTAAGATAATAAAGTCATATTGAAGGTTCAACACGGTCCACTCGGTCGCGGGAATGGGGACAACGATAATCATCTTAGTGATCGTCTCTAGCATAGTGGAATCATGTCAAAGGGTCGACACGATCTATTGAAGGGTTGCGCTGCGAATGAGAATAATCATCGTGATAAGAAGAAAACCTCTCAAGTGAACCTTTACTGGGTCGAGTATAAATGGACTCAGATTTCTCAAATAAAGGCGAGGGGTAGTGGCGATAACACGCCATATGACGGAGTATATAGACTCAATGACTGCGTATCAAAATAAAGCCCAAACCTCGGCTTTGATACCCATCTGATGCATGACGAATCTACAGGTGGCAGATGGACGATGCCTTAACCCTAAATTAATGCAAACAATCATGTGACAAATGTCAATAGAGCTACATACTAACTGAACTAAAGATTCGAATGAATGCACACACGCAATCCAATTAACTAATACAGGATAATCCTAATGTGATGCAAATGAAATGACTCAATCAAGCAATTAATTCTGACGCACAATTTTTAAGCAATTTTAATTTTAAAATACTCGCGCATTTAACCTCACAATTGACCAAACATTACAACAAAAGTAAGCGAATGATAAGTGCAATTATATAAGAGTACTAAGAATAAATATTGGGCGATTAGAACACCAAAACATAAGAATAGAAGAGCCAAATTAATTAAACAAGATATTACTAGCAATAAAAGTGCATCAGTACAATACAAGGGCAACGAAAACTAAAATGTAAAACTCACCAAGTGAGGGGGGCGTGGAAAGATGTGGTGGTTGTCTGAGAAGCATGATGATGCTATGGAATGACTGTTATGAGCTGCGTCTGACGACGACTTATGGCGGGGAGGAGCTGGAAGGTAGCGGTTTGCAGCGTGGAGGGGTTGTTGTGGTTATTGGGAAGATGTTATGTGGAGGGGATGTAGGATTGGAGCTGTACGTCAGTGGTCGGAGGGGTGTAGGGTGTCCAAAGGGGATTGAGAGTGAATTTGGAGGGTGAAAGCTTGTTGTGGTTTGGGGGGGGGGGTGTAAAACTGTTCTGGGTGGGAACTGAGGGAAGGAAGGGATCCTGACAGTGCACTGTGAGATGTTTGGAATCACTTGGAGGGATCGGCTGAGGCTGGAAAACAAGGAGAGGGTTCATATGACTACTGCTCTAGAAGAGGGTTTGTGTTGGAAGGCGATAGGGAGGGAGTTGGAGGCTGTATGGGTGGTAAGAGCCAGGGATGGCAGCGACGTCTCGAAATGGTGGATCCGGTGGAGTCAGCACTATTGGAGGGAAGCTTGGCCACCGACGTCAGCATCAGTGAGGTCTTCGACATTGCACCGAGGTTATGGACTTAGCGACCATTTCTTTGTTCCAGCCTGCCTTCGATACTCCTTACCCTAGCCGCATATGAGATATAAGTAGGGGGAATTTTGTTTTAATTGTATCAGACGGCCCTCATCGCCCGATCGAATAACCTAATCTAACTCCCAAAGTAAAGCTCGGAAAAGTAAAATAAAATACATCAAAAAATAGGAAAAATCGTGCCGGTCACAATCTCGGGCTCCGATCGTCCGTTCGACGATCCAAAAATGTTGTTAATGATAAATTGCCTAATGCGGCTTGATCGATCTCCATCACTTGTGATGCAGGATTTATTCGTTTGCGTATATTAACAGATGACCTTTCAATCAGGGGAAAACGTAGATTGCTTGCTTGTTTTAAATTATTTGAGCGTTGTTTGTGCTAATAACGTGCTTTTTATGCCTTTATTCCTACTTGCAATTTACTGTCATATCACTCCTTGCATACACATATCATTCTAGGGTTGGACCAGGTTTATTTCCATAGCATTGAACCTAGGGTTTGCATCGTAGAGAGTCTCACTCACACACAATCTACACCATGTCACCTTCTTAATCTATTAAACTTATTTATTCCTTGCATGTTTGTAATAATTGATGGGATTTTCCTGTTAAAAATTAATTAACTTCCCGTTTTACTTTAATATTAAATGGGATAGTCTGGCTCTATTATAATCAAGTTTGCTAGAAATTTAGTTGGTAATCCAAATTGAAGAATATTGTCCAAGGATGCCCCTAATTTATTCAACCTTTAGCCTAAATAATTTGAAATAAAGTGTTACTAGACGAGCTCTTTGTTTTTAACTCAACAATACCTAATTCTAGATTAAGGCTTTGTTTGGGGGAGAAGCAATGGTGGGATGCAGTGGTGGAAATCAGTTGTTTTGCAGAGTTGTGGGAAGATTGATGAAACTGTTTGGAAGAACTGCTTTTTCAGTGTTGTTTGAACAGAGAAGCAGATTGAGTTGTTTGACAAAATAGCTGTGGTGGCTGATATAAATTAAAATTATTTTAAATGCAATTGAAATACATGTAATGTGAAATATTGCATGCACTTATATATGCCATAAATGATGTCCAAAATGTAAATATCCCATCAAAAAAAGGTTATATATGAATCATAAAATATTATTCAAAATATTAATATTATAATACCAGTCATTGCAAATTTAAAGTTAAACTGCATCATTTTTATTCTTTTTCCTCACGCAACTGCATCACAGAACACACATCTGTACCCAAGATTTAACTGCATAATGGAAAAATATATGATCAATAAATATTATGTAAATTAATGATTTTCTTTAAATACTAAAAAATTATAGTATATTCAAAATATTAATATTATAATATCAGTCATTGCAAATTTAAAATTAAACTGCATCATTTTTATTCTTTTTCCTCACGCAACTGCATCACAGAACACACATTTGTTCCCAAGATTTAACTGCATAATGGAAAAATATATGATCAATAAATATTATGTAAATTAATGATTTTCTTTAAATACTAAAAAATTATAGTACCTGCGAGCATTTTGTAATTGGTTTTTGCTATAAAGTCTTTTAATGCAGACATTTTATTTTCTTAATTCCCTTCAATTGTAATAGGGTTGATGTTTCAATTGGCGTTAATGTTCATTTGTCGATGATTTACCCTATGCTCATATGCCTTTTGGTGCACAAAGTCATCATCAACATCACATGCAACAATGTCTGGATCTACACATGATGAGTGTCTCCAAAATAATTATGCAGCGCCATTGTTGCCGGAACAATTACACATTGTTTTGAAAATGTGTACTGTGGCATGTCTCTAAGTATGCCCACTTCTTCCACACACCAAAGGTCCGCTCAATCACACTGCGAAGTAATGAGTGCGCTTTATTGAAAATCTCACACCATCCTGCAACTGGTCAATCACCTCGCGCAAAATTAGGTAAGTAATATCGAGTTGTCGATAAGGTTTCAAAAGACTCATTTGAAGTGTTTTTTTAAACTCAGGCTTCACATGAAGAGACGAACTTTAAATAATTTCAACATATTTTCTCTATTAAACTGTAGGTGAAACCAAATGCCATAGCAACTCTCTCTCTTGAATTTGATTGTGCTTGCGCCCTTAATTATTATTAGTACTCAATTTTCTGTTGCATCACTTATTTAATTTCTGCAACTTTCAAATCATCTCAAAAATTGATTTTCCAAATAAAATTAAAACAGATGCATATTTCAATACTTGTTTAACTTAATCTTTGTGGGACGATACTTTACTCATCATTTTATTACTTGATCGACGGGTGATCTTGCCTTTGAAGTAATGTTATATTTGCACGCATCATGTTCTTGGCTCCGTTACTGGGGATTATGTTTTTAAGCAATATTAAAATCAATCACTTTTAGTTTTAATCTGGATTTTATTATTCGTCTAATTTTTTTTATAAATACCAGTTTTTTTAATCTCTACTTCGAATGCTATATTAATTTTTTCAAACACTTCTTGTATATGCTTAACGTTAGAGTTGAAGAATATTCCATTTGACCCAGAAATTGAAAGATCTTTTCGCAGACGCAGGAAAAATAATGTAATCCAATGGCCGACACAATAGGTGATCCACCACCTCGAGCTTTGATGGATTATGACACTCCTTCAGTTAATGACATTGCATCTAGCATTCAAAGACCAACCATTGCTGCTAATAATTTTGAGATTAAGGCAGCCATCATTCAGATGATTCAATCTTCAGTACAATTTGACGGCCTACCTTGTGATGATCCAAATGCGCACATTGCCAATTTCCTAGAAATATGTGATATTTTCAAACATAATGGAGTCAATAGTGACGCTATCAGATTAAGGCTATTTCCATTCTCTTTAAGAGATAAAACAAAGGGATGGCTAAATTCTTTACTCGTCGGATCCATCACTACATGGAACAAAATGACTCAAAAAATTTTGGCTGAGTATTTCCCCCCCTCTAACTGCTAAAATGCGTAATGACATTACTACTTTTGCGCAGTTTGATTATGAGACTCTTATTACTCCTAAGAAAGATTCAAAGAGCTATTGAGGAAATCTCCTCATCATCAACTGCCCACCTGGTTGTAGGTACAAACATTTTATAACGGGTTATTGCCAAATAATAGAGCTATGATTGATGCAGCCGCAGGTGGCACATTGATGGAAAAGACGTCGAAAGAAGCATACTCCATGTTGGATGAGATAGCATCTAATAGCTATGAATGACAAACTGAGAGACGTCAACCCATAAGAGTTGCAGGTTTACATGAAGAGCATATCATGACTTTCATTACTACTCAACTTAATGTACTTAGTACGGAAGATTGACAATATGAGTGTGGCAGCCATGTAAACAAAGACTGTCACTTGTGACTTATGTGGAGCAGGAGATTATACCAGTGTGGGATGTCAGATATGTAATTCATTTGCTTTCTCTCCATCATCTGAAAATATCAACTTTGTAGGAAACTGCCAAAGAGACAGAACAATCCATATTCCAACACTTACAATTCGGGGTGGCGCAATCGTCCTAATTTCTCTTGGTGCCAAGGTAACAACCAAAATATGAACAATCAATTAATGGCTCAAAGACAACAACCAATAGTATTCCTTCCGCAATAAATAAAATCCAATTTGGAGGAGTTGATGATCAAATTTATCATGACTTCTGAAATCAAGAAGCATAGATAAAGAATTTGGAAGCCCAAATTGGATAGCTTGCCAAAATCATATATGAAAGAACACAATGATTCTTACCGAGCAACAATGAAAGAAATTCTAAGGAGAAATTGAATGCGTTGTATCTCAGACGAGGAACTAGAGTTGGTGCACTAGAAGAACCTAAAAATGACGGAGCTCCTATTGAAGAAGTAAATCGACCTTAACCTACAACAAACATCCCTAAAGTTCCATTTCTGCAAAGGCTAAAACAACATAAAGTAGAGCAAGACTTCTCTTACTTTTTTGATAATCGAAAAGGTACACATCAACATCCGGTTGATTGAGGTATTGGCCCAAATGCGAAATTATGCCAAATTCCTTAAGGAAATTTTATTTAAGAAAATGAAACTTGAAGAAGTAGAGACGGTCAATCTCACAGTGGAGTGTTCTGCCATTCTGCAAAATAAATTATCACCGAAGTTAAAAGATCCAGGGAGTTTCACTATTCCTTGTACTATCAGTAATTTTAAATTTAAAAGGCACTTTGTGATCTAGGAGCTTCCATCAATCTTATGCCTCTTGTTTTTCTCAGGAAACTTGGATTGGAGGAGCCCATGCCAACATTCGTATCACTAAATCATGAAATTACATCATATTATGAGCCCTCACTTCAGGGGGGTCTATATCACACTTGGAAGTGAGTACTCCTACTCTTCCTTTGCATATTCCACCTCTATACAACATCTTGAATACCACTAATTAGGGGAAGAGTGTGGAAATTCCTATGGAAAAGGAGTTGCAAGTGTACAACAGGAAAAGAAAAGAATCAAACATTCAGTCTCATTCCATAATTCTAGAGCCAATGTAGGATTCATTCCCAGTGCCCATTGAGTTACCTATTACTCTAAGAAAATGTATTCGCTCATCCACTCAACATCCTTTATCTAACTACATTTCACATGCCTCTCTAACCCCATCCCATAGTGTCTTTGTTGCGTCTCTATCCTCTATGTCTAATCCCGTTACATGGTAGTAAGACTCAGACACTCAAAATGGACAAAGACAACGATGGAGAAAATGCTAGCTCTTGAAAAGAACCATACATGGGACCTGGTAGATCTCCCTAAAGGTAAGAAGGTAGTTGGATGTCTATGGATCTTTACGGTAAAGCAGAACTCCGAAGGTATTGTAGAAATGTTCAAGGCTCGATAGGTGGCGAGAAGCTACACTCAAACTTAAGGTTCTTACTACTAAGAGACATTTGCTCCGGTGACAAAAATGAACTCAATTCGTGTCTTATTATCCTGTGCCGCTTGCAAAGGGTGTGGTCTATAACAACTTGATGTAAAGAAAGCCTTTTTTCATGGTGAGCTGGAAAATGAAGTTTTTGCATCAATGCCTCTTGGTCTGCCCCTAGAGACTCAAAAGGGAAGGTTTACAAAATGACGAAAACCATTTCTAAATTAAAACAGTTTCCCAGAGCTTGGTTTAGGAGACTTCACAAAGTCATGGCCTTAGTAGGCTATACCCAAAGTCATATCGATCATACTCAATTCATCAAATGGATAAGATGAAGGTGACTCTCCTTATTGTATATGTTGATGATATGGTTATTACAGCTAATGACCTGGATGTGTTCATGCTATACAGGTTAAATTTGCTTATTAATTTGAAGTGAAAGATTTGAGAAAGTTGAGATATTTTCTAGGAATTGAGGTAGCCAGATCAAAATATAAGATTCATATTTCATAGTGGAAGTATGACCTGGACTTACTTGAGCAGACAAGAATGAGCGGTTGTAAGACTGTTGTTACCCCTATTGAAGTCAACCACAAACTAGGAAGTGATGATGGGGAGTTAGTGGAAGATGTTATGAGTTATCAGAAGCTGGTGGGAAAATTGATTTGTCTCATACTCGCCTGACATTGCATATGCTGTGAGAGTTATAAGTCAATATATGTATTCTCCTAAAGTTAGACATCTCAATGTTGTCCACAGAATTCTAAGGTATTTGAAGACCTCACTTGGTAGAGTAATTCTATTCTTACCCAGTGATAACTTAAAAATTGAGGTATACATTGGTGCGGATTGGGCTGGATCAGTTGGTGATAGGAGATTCACAACAAGATATTATTCCATTGTTGGAGCTTCTTTGGTTACTTGGAGAAGTAAGAAACAACTTGTTGTGACTCGTTCTAGTGCTGAAGCTGAGTTTAGAGTCATGACTCATGGTATATGTGAGGGGATGTGACTTTGTACTCTCATGAATGATCTTGGTTTACTGTAAACTGACCCCTTCATTTTGTACTGTGATAACAGAGCTGCAATCAGCATTCCTCATAACCCTATCTAGCATGGCCACACCAAGCATATTGAAGTTGACCAACAATTCATTAAAAAAATGTTATGAAAGGAGTTGTATGTACTCGTTTCGCACACTCAATGAGACAACATGCAGATGTTTTTACTAAGGGATTGAGCGAAAAATATTGTAAACTTTATTAGCATGTTGGGTATGAATATTCTTACATCCCCAAGTTGAGGTGAGGTGTTAGAAGTATTAATACGGTATTTTAATTTTCATGTAATACCCTCTACTATAAGCAGAAAACCATCTTTCTTTTCATTAATTAAGTTTCTATTCCGACACTTACCATATGAAGAGGTGTAGTATCAGTTCTGAGATCTGAACCAACAATAGGGGTTGATCATTCTTTGAATGGGAACCCCTTCTAAGTTGATCCTAAGTAGAGCCAAGGTCAAACTAACATCTATCCTTACAAGTTTATCAAATTAAACTAAAACTTAACATAAAATTGCTAAAATCAAGAAAAAATGGAATTGACTTAATAAATTCACCTCAAATCAAAAGGCTACATTTTTTAGATATATTTTGATATCTGCATCCATGTACGTTAAATTGTTGTGTATACTTTCATCATCTCGTTGAATGCTTAGATTTAGCTTTCCTTTGAAAAGCTTGCACTTATTATGTATACTTTTAATTAATTCGTTCTCTTTGACAGATTCCAACATTTCCTAAATATACAGCCTCAAGTGCCCAAAGAAGTCTGAAAAGCTATGCTCAGGTGTCCTAAACTCTCACTCCATTTTTACTGTTCAAGTTTATTGCCCTTTCTAATTAAATTATGTTATTCTAGCACTCTTTGCCTTGATTAGGTTTTCATTTTCTGTGCTATGATTTTGCTTGGTTTTGTAGTTTCCTTGCTTTGTTTTTAAAATAAAATATCAACAATTGGTAGCACCAATAAGAAATTCCTAAGTCGGTGCTAGCATCTAAAGGAAGTACTATGTTTGTAGTTCCATACTAATTGCTAGCACTTTGTTCTTAGGGTTTATCCAATTCACACTGGAAGTGCTTCTGTCGCAGTAGAAGTAGTTGTATAAACGCTAAATTATAAGTGCTAATTAACTATTGTGACAGTGGAGAATTTGGTCATCTCCTTTTATTTTTCTTGGGCCATTTTTTTTTGAAGAGCTTATCTATACTAATAATAATGCAAACATCAGACTTTTACAGTACCTAAACAGTAAAAAGGTGTGTCCGTCGTCACTTTTTGTTGTTTTTATACTTTATATATTTATATGAATAAATTTATATTTTGGTGTAATTTTTGTGCACGGTTTCCCGTGCTGAATGGGTGGCCAACCCGAGACCGCATCTGCACGGTCTGTTCCATCATCACCTCTTTTTTTGTTCTTATACTTTATATATTGAGAAAGAAGAGTAATAGAAAGAGAAGTAAGACGAGAGACTAGCATCTCTAAGAATCAATTTGGATTCATACCAAGACGGTTGACCATGGAAGAGTTGAACGGAATGATATTCTTTTATTATAATCATCCTTTTTACATCTACATACAACTCCTTTTATAATGGTAATGAGGAAGAAGGAAAACTCTACAAGAGATGTGAGACTAAATATAAGGAGGATGTGCCATAAGTGGGCCTTTATAGTGGGCTTTAAATACAATATTTCAACTCGCCCCCTCAAGATGGGCATATATATCGATCATTCCCATCTTAGAGATGTTATCGGTGAAGATGTCACAACTTTGGCCTTTAGTGAAAATATCTGCAAACTGGTCTTGTGATTGAACGAATGGGGTGGAGATGTTGCCTTTATCAACTTCGACATGTTTCGTTCGATCATGCTGAACCGGATTATGAGCGATGCTGATAGCCGTTTTGTTGTCGCAGTATAGACGTATGGGTTTTCCATCTTGTAGACCTAAGTCATTCATTAGAGACTTGAGCCAGAGTCCTTCGCATACTCCTTGAGACATGACCCTGTATTCTGCCTCAACACTTGATCTTGCTACTACATTTTGCTTCTTACTTCTCCAGGTCATGAGATTTCCTCCAACGAAGGAGCAATATCCAGTTGTTGACTTTCGATCGTCTTGACTCCCAGCCCAGTCAGCGTTCGTATATATTTCAATATTCAGATGCTTGTTTCGTGAGAACAGGAGCCCTTGTCCAGAAGACTTCTTCAGGTACCGCAATACTCTCGTAATGGCTTCTTGATGCCTCAGTCTGGGAGAGTGCATGTATCTGCTAAGGATCCCAACAACGTGAGAGATGTCAGGACGAGTGTGAGTGAGATAGATTAGCCGTCCAACCAACCTTTGATAACTGGAGGGGTTCACCTTTTCATCGTCCTTGTCTTCATCAATTTTACTATTTGCTTCAATAGGGGTATCTGCTGGGGCACAACCAAGCATCCCCGTTTCCTCCAGAAGATCGAATACATATTTTCGTTGAGATATAAATATGCCTCGGTTGGATCGATCCACTTCAATTCCTAGGAAATATTTTAATTTCCCTAGGTCTTTTACTTCAAACTTCTTGCACAAGCGTGTTTTCAGCCACGTGATTTCTTCTGAGTCATCTCCAGTGATGATAATATCGTCGACGTAGACAATGAGAGCCACCACCTTCCCTGCCCTCCTTTTAACGAAGAGGGTATGATCAGAGTGACCTTGGTTGTATCCCAATAGAGTCTTGGTTTTCTGGAATTTTTCAAACCAAGCTCTAGGGGATTGCTTCAGCCCATAGAGGGATTTCTGGAGTTGGCAGACTCGTCCTTCCGCTCCTGGCTTCGAGAATCCTGGAGGGAATTTCATGTATACCTCCTCTTCAAGATCGCCATGTAAGAAAGCATTCTTAACATCCAATTGTTGTAGGTCTCACCCACGACATGCAACACAAGATAGGATAACACGAATAGAGTCCATTTTCTCCACTGGCGCAAAAGTCTCATGATAATCCACACCAGGGGTCTGAGTGTACCCCTCAGCGACAAGGCGTGCCTTGTATCGTTCAACAATGCCTTCTTGATTCTGCTTGACCGTAAAAACCCACTTTGACCTGCAAACTTCTTCCCAGGTGGGAGGTATGCTAGAGTCCAGGTCTGGTTTGTTTCTAAAGCAGACATCTCTTCTTCCATTGCCTGTCTCCATTCTGGTATGGTCACTGCTTCATGCCAAGTATTAGGAATGCGAACATAAGCCAAAGAAGAAATGAAGGCTCATTGACCCTTTGTCAGATTGTGATACGATATGTAATTTGTAATTGGATATGCAGTGGAGGTGGACTTACGTTTCCAATGTATGAGAGGTTGATGAAGATCTTTATCAAAATCTGGTTCAGAGGAGTGTATTGGGGGTGAAGGAGTGATCGAGTCTTGTAATACCTCAGCACCAACATTACACCTCTGATAGGTGTGGCGAAAAGGAGACAGAATGCCACATTCTCATAAGAAGATATGGTAGTAGGTACCACCATAGGAGAAGTGGATGTCGGAGTGGACGGAACCACGGGAAGCGGGATGAGGGGATCAACGTCACCATTAGTGTAGTCATGACGAGGAGTGGGAGAAAGCACGAGAAGAGGGATGAGGGGATTAACGTCACCATCATTGTAGTCATGCTCCCCCTGACTTGAGCCATAAAAGGGTTCCTCTTCCCGAAAGGTCACATCCATCGTTCAAAAGAAACGGCGGGAGGGGGGTGATAACACCGATAGCCCTTCGTAGTGGATGAGAAGACACTGAGTGACTTCGAGCAGATGTCTATTTTTCCTTTCGGCAACACCATTTTGGGTAGAAGTGTGGACGCAGGTGGTTTGATGAATGATCCCATGGTTAGTGAGATAAGCACCGAAAATACCACGATCATCGTTTTTGTCGCCATTGTCGCCATTGTCGCTCCGAAGGACACAGATTTTACCGCTAAACTGAGTATCCACCATTTTATGAAACGATTGAAAATACGAAAACACATCACTTTTCTTTTTTAACAAATACACCCATGTAGTACGAGAAAAACAATCAATAAAGGTAACGAACCAACGATGTCCAGAAAAAGAGGTTACAGGGGAAGGTCCCCAAACATCAATGTGAATAACATCATAAGAAAGAGTGCTTGGAGAAGATACGTTATTCGGAGTATGCCGAATATGTTTTGAGAAACTACAAGCATTGCAAACAAATTTGTCCAAAATTGTCGAAAACATAGGAAACATTTTAAGAAGATAACTGGGGGAAGGATGCGCGAGACGTTGATGCCAACGACGAACATCAGTAGGAGTGGGAGCAGGAGTACTTGAGTGAGCTTGCACATGAAGATGATCCAAGACATACAGGCCGTCGGAGATCCCATCACTGCCAATACACTGCTTCATTGCCAGATCCTGAAAAACACAACCACCAGGAAAAAAAGTTACAGAGCAGTTTAGAGAGGTAGTCAAACGACTAATGGAAAGTAAATTGTGAGGGAATGTAGGGATATGCAACACAGAGGTAAGAGGCATGGCAGGGGAACATAAGACTGTTCCTTTCCCTGCTATAGAGGAGAAAGAGTCA
Organism: Dactylorhiza incarnata; assembly: GCA_033032865.1. Lineage (NCBI taxonomy): Eukaryota > Viridiplantae > Streptophyta > Magnoliopsida > Asparagales > Orchidaceae > Dactylorhiza > Dactylorhiza incarnata. Next base: position 1,170,408 of record JAWHQI010000296.1, on the reverse strand, counting down.
TTAGCAGTAATGACTTATCGCGTCCCGACAAGGGGGTGTAAGAGGTAAAACTTGACGATGAGTCAGTCATATGGTCAGTGGCTCCTGAATCAATGATCCATGTAGAGGGAACAATGGAAGTAGATTACACACTGGGTGACACGGATGTGACAATAGCGGCCGAGGAAGAGCTAGATGAGCGGAGGAGTCAGCGCAGAGCTATAAGATCATCAGCAGAAAGAGCATCGGGGGATGACTCAGCTTCAACAGTGTGAGCAGTAGGGCGAGGATGATGCTGACGAGAAGGACCACCACGGCTACGACCACCAACATTCTTGCGAACAGGAGCGAGATGAGGGTGTAGGTGGTAACAGGAGGCACGTGCATGCCCGGGCTTTCCGCAATAGTCACAGATCTTAGGGGAAAAAACTGCAGACGACAGGCTCTGGCTGCCGCTAATGAGAGCGGACCGATCCAATGTCTTTGCAGATTGGAGAGAGCGGCAACCATCTTCATCACCCAAGACCATACTAAAAGCTTCGCGCAGAGAGGGAAGGGGATGCCTATTCAGGACATGCGTGCGAACCATGTCAAAATCCATGTTAAGGCCCATAAGAAAGACGTGGAGGCGGTAGCGGTCCTTCTTTGTTTTCAGAGCCCTCACATCAACGGTGCATGCAAGAGTGAAGGCGCCAAAGTAATCAAGTTCCCGATATATACGTTCAAATTCTGAGTAATAGGCCGCAACATCAGAAGATCCCTGCTGAAGGCTGAGAAGACGACGGGTGAGCTCATATACCTGAGTGGAGCTCCCGATTTGAGAATACATCTCTCGTGCCTGAGTCCAAATCTCAAGGGCAGTGTCCATTAGCATGTAACTGCGGTAAATCAGAGGGGACATAGAATAGAGAAGCCACGAGACAACCAGAGAGTTATCTGCATCCCACTTCTTCCTGATGGGATCAATGACAGGAGATTTTACCACAGTCCCATCGATGTACCCATACAGTTGGTGGCTACGAATAGCATGTTGAGCGGAGCGCGACCATTCGAGATAGTTGGACCAGTCTAAAGGAACCGTAGTAATCTTAAAGGACCTGGATGATCCAAAACTCCGAGGTGGATCACCCAGAGTTGTTGTCCCCATCGACGGGGACTGGACATCTGAAGTCGTGGAGTCCCCCATAAGGAGAGCCTGCAAAAACGAAGAAGAGAGCCCGCGAACAGCTAGCAGGAACAACTAGCAAGCACTCGAGAGGGAGTACTCGACAGGAGTACCTGACAGGAGTACTCGGCCGGCAGGAAGAACTCGACAGGAGAGCACGCGACGGAAGAGAGGAGAGCTCGTCAGTAGAGCTTGTCACGAGAGTTTGCAGCGAGGAGAAGCGGGAAGAGCTTGTCACGAGAGCTCGCAGCGTCAGGAGAGCTCGTCAGGCGGGAGAAGAACCCGGCAGGAGAGCTCGTCAGGCGGGCTCTTAAACGCTCCAAGTGCTCAAAGACAGAACTCGCAGTGGGGAGAGCTCGCACGATAGCTCGCAGTGAATGCGGCAGAGAGCTCGCACGAATGCGGAAGAGAGCTTGCACGAATGCGGCAGAGAGCTCGCACAAATGCGGCAGAGAGCTCACATGAATGCGGCAGAGAGCACGCACGAATGCGGCAGGAAACGACAGAGCTCGCACGAATGCGACAAAGAGCGCACAGGAAGAGCTCGCACAGAAAGGAGGGAACAAAATCCCTAGCTCTGATACCAAGTTGAATGGAATAATATTCTTTTATTATAATAATCCTTTTTACATCTGCATACAACTCCTTTCATAATGGTAAGGAGGAAGAAGGAAAACTCCACAAGAGATGTGAGATTAAATATAAGGAGGATGGGCCATAAGTGGGCCTTTTATAGTGGGCTTTAAATGCAATATTTCAACTGGAAACTATACATCTCTTAAGGAGACTCGTTGACAACTATAGAGAAAGAAAACAAGATTTGCATATGTTGTTTATCGATCTTGAGAAGACTTATGATAGGGTTTCAAGAGAGATCTTATGGAGAGCCTTAGAAAAGAAAGATGTAAATGTATCATACATTGACATAATCAAAGATATGTATACTAATTCGGTGATGAGGGTGAGGACATCTGAAGGATTAATACATGAATTACGTATCACTGTTGGCTTATATCAAGGATCAGCTTTAAGCCCTTATCTCTTCACCCTTATCTTAGATGAGCTCACCGGACATATCCAACAAGCAATACCTTGGTGTTTATTGTTTGCGGATGATATCATTTTGATCGATGAGACGCTCGAGGGTGTAAACGCGAAAATTGAATCTTGGCGAGACTCTTTAAAAAGAAGGGTTTTAGGTTGAGCAGGGCAAATACAGAGTATATGAAGCTTAAATTTAGCAGTGCAAGAATAATGGATGACTTCGTTATTAAGTTGGATGATTAAGATATTTCCCGCAGTGGGTGCTTTAAATATCTTGGATCGATAGTTCAAAAAGATGGTGTTGATAATGATGTGACACAGAATCCAAACAGGATGGTTGAAATGGAGAGGCGCGTCAGGGATCTTATGCGATCGTAAAGTACCATTAAAACTTAAAGGCAAGTTTTACCGTACTGCAATTAGACCAGCGATGCTCTATGGTTCTGAGTGTTGGGCAGTGAATTGTGTACATGAGCAAAAATTGGGAGTTGCAGAGATGAGAATGCTTAGGTGAATGTGTGGACACACGAGACTGGATAAAATTAGGAATAAATGTGTAAGGGATAAGACATGAATGACACCAATTACAGAGAAGATGCGAGAAGTTCGACTAAGATGGTTTGGACACGTACAAAGGAGACCGTTAGAGGTGCCTGTTAGGTGTTGTGAGAGTTTTAGTCACTAGGCATGTGAAACGGGAGAGGGGTAGACCAATAAAGTTTTGGAATGAAACTATATGGAAAGTGTTACGCCCCCAATCTCGGCACGCTTCTCGGGGTGTCAGTACGCTCGCAGGCGAAAGGAGACGGCAAGCAACAACGGGGCTGAACCAACTGGTTCAGCCCCCACTCACTAGGACCGGCCGGCCAGGGCCTGAACCAACCGGTTCAGCCCCATTTGGGAGGGGCCGACCGGCCCTTCCTTGGCCCGAGTATATTTATACCCGGGGGGGGGGGGGGGCTCTATTGTGGAGGATAGCATAGAATTTTCAGATATTCTCCTCTCTTCCTCCTAACCCTAATCTCTCTCATTCTCTCTAGTTCTCCCCTCTCTTCTCATAGAACCCTAACAATTGGTATTAGAGGCTCGCTTCTCCGACATGGTCACCACTCGCACGCAAGAAGAAACCAATCGGTTGGAAACCCTAGAGGAAAACTATGTTGGATTGACGGATTCGGTGGCTGCCATTGAGGAAAAATTGATTTCGTCCACACAAAAATTGGAGGGGAGGATCGACAACCGCATGGAATAACTCAAGGCGCTATTAACACAAAATCTGAGGGGCAAGGCGATTTCGAATGAGGATCTGGGTGGAACTTCAAATCCACCGACCGATCCACTGGGATCCGGCGCATCGGGATCTCGTGGGAGCGACGGTGCAAGATCTGCGACAGTGGGTCGCCCGTGGATGGGGAACTGCGGACTGGGCGCGACGACAGCAAACCCGCATGCGGCGGGGACGGGTGCAGATTGCAGCGGCGAGTCCGGAGTTGGGCAGCCGCCATGGAGGCGGGTCGGCGAGGGCTCAGGCAGGCGCGGGCGAGCGCTTGGAGGGCCGATCCCTCCTGTAGGGAAGACGGAGGGCCTGCTCCCTCATCCGGTCGGCGTTGGGCAGCCGAGGGGAATCGACACCGGCATGCAGTGGGGTGGCCGCCCCTTATTGACAACGGGACTGCCCCGCCAGGAGTTTCTCGGCGTTCCTTTCGAGTCGGTGGAGCAAAGGAGGCCAACATGGTATGGGCCGGAGGCCGGATGGCGTTGTCCGGCCGCCCAGAGGGCATACATGCCGCCCAAATTGACGCGCATGAATTTCCCCAGGTTCAACGGTGGGGACGCCTTGGAGTGGCTACAGAAGGCCAAGCTTTTTTCAGTTACCAGGAGATCCTAGAAGGACAGTGGGTACAACTGGCATCATTTCACCTGGAGGATGATCCCTTTCAGTGGGTGCAGTGGTTTTTGAGAGGCAAGGACTATATGCCCTGGACTGACTTTGTGGATGGTTTTATTGCCCGCTTTGGGCCATTGGAGTACGAGGATTTCGAGGCCCTCCTTCAGAAATTACGCCAGAAAGGTACAGTGACGGAATACCATACAGAGTTTGAGAAGTTGGCGAACCGAGTATAGTGGGAAGAGAAAACATTGCTCAGTTGTTTTGTATCTGGTCTCAAGGACTACTTACGGGACGAGATTCAGTCATATATGCCTCGCAGCCTCAACCATGCCATCAGCCTAGCCCGCATTCAGGAAGGACGCTTCAACAGGCAATGTTCCCGCAGCATAGTGCGGACCACTACTACAGCAGGGGTGGTGAGGAAAGAACAACAGGTAACTGGCAAGCCGACTGTCACACGGCTATCTTGGTCCGAAATCCACGCAAGGAAAGAGAAGGGTTTGTGCTTCAACTGTGATGAGAAGTTTTCCCCCGGGCACAAATGTCAGATGATCCAAGTTTTCATGCTACACAAGGATATCGAGGATGAGGTTGAGCCAGAAACCGAACCAGACCTGACGGAGGATGTGGAGGCGATGGAGTTCGGGGTGTCCATACACGCCATGGAGGGCTTTAACGCCCCTCTTACTATGCGGATGGCAGGAAAGATTCGACGCGAACGAGTGACGATATTGGTGGATAGTGGAAGTACCCACAACTTCATTCACCCCGAGGTAGCTCACCGGGTGGGGCATGTGATCGATCGTGATGCTGCTTTTCAGGTTATGGTGGCAGACGGGAGCAAGCTACAATGTGAGGGGGTGATGAAGGAGGTGGAACTCAACATACAGGGGTACACAGGATGGACTGATGTCTATCTTGTACCCATCAGGGGTTCAGATGTGGTGCTAGGGGTACATTGGATGCGGCAGCTACGACGGGTGACCTTGGACTGGGATCACATGACGATGGAGTTTCTTCAGCAAGAGAAGCAGTTTTGTTTGGGAGGCCTCAAATCTGCCCCGGTGAAGGAGATTTCTATCCGAAGACAGCAAAGCGACTTGGGGAGGAAGGGAGCACGATGACGGTGCTCATTGGTGTTACGTCGGCCGTTATTGCGCCATCAGAGGTACCTATCCAGATGCAGTCTATCCTAGTACAGTATGCCGACATATTTCAGGAGCCCCGCACACTCCCACCACCGAGATTCCAAGATCACCAAATCCAACTCAAGGCGGGGGCCGAGCCCACTAACATCCGACCTTATCGCTATCCGCACATTCAGAAGACCGAGATCGAGCGCAGCGTCTGAGAGATGCTGGCCGTGGGAATTATCCGTCCCAGCACAAGTTCATTTTCTTCCCCGATCATCTTGGTCAAGAAGAAGGATGGGTCGTGGCGGTTTTGTGTGGACTACCGCGGCTTGAACAGTTCGACCATTAAGGATAAATTCCTCATTCCTTTGATTGAAGAGCTACTGGACGAACTGCACGACGCACGTCTATTCACCAATCTTGACCTGCGGTCAGGCTACCATCAGATTCGGATGCGAGCAGAAAACGTCCACAAAACAGCCTTCCGGACGCACGATGGGCATTACGAGTTCTTGGTGATGCCCTTCGGGCTTACCAATGCCCCGTCTACATTCCAATCCGTTATGAACGAGATCTTTCGCCCCCTCCTCCGCCGTTCTGTGTTGATCTTTTTCGACGACATCCTCATATACAACGCCAGTTGGGAGGAGCACGTGGCCCATGTAGAGCAAGTTTTCACTATTCTCCGCTAGCACTAGCTTTATGTCAAGCAGTCCAAATGTTCCTTTGGTCGGGAGGAAGTTGAATACTTGGGGCATTTGGTTTCGGCTCATGGAGTCACGACAGACCCCAAGAAGATTGCGAGCATGTTATCGTGGCCGCGACCGCTCACCGTCCGAGCCTTACGGGGCTTCCTGGGACTCACCGGTTATTACCGGCGCTTTGTGAAGGATTATGGTAAGATTGCCCGACCGTTGACTCAGCTGCTGCAGAAGGACGCCTTCGTATGGAATGAGGAGGCTGAAGCGGCATTCCAGGCCCTCAAGCAGGCTATGACGTTCACGCCGGTCCTGGCTGTACCGGATTTCAACAAGGAGTTTGTGCTTGAAACGACGCGTCCGGTGTGGGCATTGGTGCAGTTCTGATACAGGAGGGCCGACCTTTGGCATTCTATAGCAAGGCACTCGCCCCGCGTACCTTGGGGGTCTCCACCTACGAGAAGGAAATGCTAGCCATCATCCATGCCGTCTCCGTGTGGCGGTCGTACTTACTTGGGAGGCATTTCAAAATTCGCACTGACCATCAGAGCTTGAAGCATTTTTTGGAACAACGGGTGTCCTCGCCCCTCCAACAGAAGTGGGTCACCAAATTGTTAGGCTATAATTATGAGATTCTCTACAGGCAGGGCAAGGAAAATGTGGTGGCTGACACCCTCTCTCGCTTACCTGAGGGCACCTTTGCCCAAATAACCGGTCCCCTAGTTGACTCCCTGGATGATATACAGGAGGACGTATTGCGGGATCCCTCCCTACGCACCCCAGTGGAAGCTCTGCGACGGGGGGAGACCACGACACTGGGCTATCACCTTCAGGATGGTCGGCTCTATTATCACGGTTTGGTGGAAGCTCTGGCGTGGAAGACAGTGGTGATGCATGAGTTCCATTCTTCACCGACGTTGGGCCATGCAGGAGTGCTCCGCACTCTTCAGCGAGCGCGAACAAAAGTTTTTTGGCACGGGTTACGCCGCGACATACAACAGTTTGTACGACAGTGCGAGACGTGCCAGCGAAAGAAGTATGAGACGACTACACCTGTCGGGCTACTCACCCCTCTGGAGATTCCGCAGCACATTTGGGACACGGTGTCGATGGATTTCATTGATGGGTTGCCCAAGTCTCAGGGCAAATCAGTTATCTTGGTCGTGGTTGACAAACTCTCCAAGTATGACCACTTTTTAGCTCTGAGCCGCCAATACACTGGCGAGTCAGTTGCCGATCTCTTTGCTAGAGAAATTGTCCGCCTGCACGGCCTTCCACCGACATCATTTCTGACTGAGACCCCACCTTTGTGAGCAACTTCTGGCGGGAGCTATTCCGACTGCAGGGGACTTGCTTACGCTTCAGCACGACAAATCACCCCCAAACTGATGGCCAGACAGAGGTTCTCAATCGGAGCGTGGAGACATACCTCCGTTGTTTTGTCATGGATGAACCTCAGACTTGGACCAGCTGGCTGCACTGGGCAGAGTATTGCTACAACACCTCCTACCACTCCGCCAGCAAAATGACCCCGTTCGAGGTTGTTTACGGTCGTCCTCCTCCTTCGTTAGGCAGTTATGAGCCAGGCAACACGGCTTTACCGGCGGTTGATCGGGCCTTACGTGACCGGGATCGCACTTTAGTGACCTTGCGTGTGAACCTCCGTCTCGCACAAGATCGTATGAAAGTCCAAGCGGATAAGCATCGCAAAGAGAGGGAATTTGCAGTGGGTGAAGATGTGTTTCTCAAGCTTCAGCCTTACAGACAATTGTCGGTTGCTCGTCGCACGAATCAGAAATTGGCTCCCCGTTATTATGGCCCCTTTCGTATACTCCGCCGGGTGGGTCTGGTAGCTTACACATTTGCACTTCCCGAAGGCTCGCGCATTCGCCCGACTTTTCATGTGTCCTTACTGAAACGGAAGATTGGTAACAATGTTCAGCCCAGTCCTCTTCTACCGGAAGCTACCATCGCGGGCGAACTGCGCCCGCTGCCTGAGGATATTCTACTGCTCAAATGGAAACAGAGGGGCGCTGAATACCGTCCCGAGCTCCTGGTCAAACAGAAGAACTTATCGGAAGCGCATAATTCTTGGGTAGATCTACTGGAATTCAAGGAACTGTACCCAGACTAACACCTTGAGGACAAGTTGGTTCTTGATGGAGAGGGGAATGTTGCGCCCCCAATCTCGGCACGCTTCTCGGGGCGTCAGGACGCTCGCAGGCGAAAGAATACGATAAGCAACAACGGGGCTGAGCCCCCACTCACTAGGACCGGCCGTCCAGGGGCTGAACCCACCGATTCAGCCCCATTTGGGAGGGGCCGGCCGCCCCCTCCTTGGCCCGGGTATATTTATACCGGGGGGGCTCTATTGTGGAGGATAGCATAGAATCTTCAGGTATTCTCTTCTCGTAACCCTAACCCTAATCTCTCTCTTTCTCTCTAGTTCTCCCCTCTCTTCTCGTAGAACCCTAACAGAAAGACATGATGTACCTGGGCATTAGTGAGATTATGACTAAAGATAGGGCACAATGAAGACATGATCCGTATAGCCGACCCCATTGTAGTGGGATAAAGGCTTGAGTGTTGTTTGTTGTTGTTGTTATACTTTATATATTTATATAAATATATATAGTATAAATATATACCAACAGATGAACAGTGGAGTCCACTGTTCATCCGCCGGATATATAAATATAATTTATATTATATAAAAATGTAATATTATATATTATAATAAAAAGGCAAAATATCCAAATTGATCCCTTAACCTTGGGTCTAGTTTTAAATAAGTCATTTAATTTTCATTTGCTTCAAATAGATCACTTTACTTTTGGTTTGGTTTCAAATATGTCCTTTAATTTTCATTTGTTTCAAATTGGTCCCTTAACTTTGTGCCTGATTTTAAATAGGTTCTTTACTTTTTCATTTGCTTCAAATTGGTTTCTTAACTTTATATTTTATTTCAAATAAGTTTCTAAACCATTGTTATTCTGATTACAAAGCACTGACGAGCCATTGACGTGCCGATGACGAATCGCTTATGTGACGATAAAATATATTTTTTTGATAATTTTCTAATAAAAATAATTATTAAAATTTTGAATTTATAGTTTTCTTATTATTTTTTAACACACTTCGAATTTATATTCTTCTATTCCAAATAATTTACCAGAAATTAGGAACACTTATTAGTACTAATTAACATCTATTTTATATATTTTAGTGAAAATAAATGTCACAAAGATTGTTACATTTTGATTATTTTTTCATTTTTTTTATATTTCAATTGAGTGTTTGCTTTTATAATCTATAATTTCTTATTATTTATTTCTAATAATTGAATATAAATTTATTTTGTGTTGAAAAAAATTAATTAGAAAATTTATAAATTAGAAAAAATAGTAATTATTTTGTTAGATAAAGAGCAATCCGGTCACAAAGCATCCCCGCGCAGCGAGGGTCCGGGGAAGGGTCCTGCCAAAAGGGTGAAATGTAGGCAACCTTACCCTGCATTTTTGCAAGAGTCTGCTTCCATGACTCGAGCACGTGACCACGAGGTCACACATCAACACCTTAACCAGTGCCCCAAAGCTCCCCTTCATTTTTTTAAATTAGATAATTATAAAAAAATTATTTTATCGGCACATAAACGATTCGTCAATGTCACGTCAATGCCTAGTAATCCGAATAATGGTGGTTTAAGTACTTATTTGAAATAAAGTATAAAGTTAGGAGATCGATTTGAAGTAAATGAAAATTAAAGGATCTATTTAAAATTAGGCCCAATGTTAAGGGACCAATTTGAACCAAATGAAAAGTAAAGGACCTATTTGAAATCATGCCAAAAGTTAAGGGACCTATTTCAAGCAAATGAAAATTAAATGACCAATTTGAATCTAGGCCCAAAGTTAAGGAACCAATTTGGGTATTTTTGCCTAATAAAAATGTTGTATAGATATATTATATCTTTATTATATAAGACAATATACTATTCTTCCCGCTCTTACCATACTTTTGTTTTGCACCGTTGGATCCTTTCAATAATTTAATCTTAATCATTCATTATAAATAAGCAAAAAAAAAAACTTTCCGCTTCCATGAATTACTCCTGCCACTATTTTTGGCAGTTATCAGATATAATCCTCATTTTCTGGAGTTGGAACCATGATTTCTGTCCGTTCCTACATATTATGCAACTCTCCATCTTAGATATTTCGCTTCAGTCAATTTAGGTCATAGCCTCGCTCCTCGCCTCCGTCCCCTACTTCCACTGTCGCTCTTGCTTCCTCTGCCGCCGCCCGCTACCCATTCCACTGCCCCTCCTGCAATCGAAGCCACTGCCGCCATAAGCAATCAATCTCGCTGAATTCGCTTCCCCTGCTTCCGCTGTCACTCTTGCTTCCCCTGCCACTGCCTGCAACCTATTCCACTGCCCCCTCCTGCAATCGAAGCCGCTGCCGCCATAAGCAATCGAACTCGTTGAACCCGCCTGCAATCGAAGCCTCGACGCTGATTCATCCTTCTCTGCAACCTACGGTACAAAATACTTTTTCCCCATTTATTCCACTATTTTTCTTCTCTTCCCAACCTCAACTGATGTGATTTACTTCTTTCTCCTGCAATTGAAACCACGTTGTATGCTTAAAAATTAATTATTATTTTGATTTCTCCAAACTAACAACAGACAATGCAATGTTATGAAAATCCGAAGGAAAATACTGAGTGATAGATTGTCAAGAAAATCATTAGGATTACATTATGCACATGAACAAATGTTAGCAGCTAAACATTAGCACATCCATACATATCCTTGGATGTGCATGTTTAAGTATTCCTGAGTGAATATAATAGAGAATCAGACATATTGCGGAGGCTAATTCAGACATTTTTGAACCATAAGAAGCACCTATACAGGTGAAGATTATTCACTTAATTAGGAAATGTCAGGGAGAGAGCCATTCTATATGCAGAACCCAACATTAACACCGGTGAAAATTGGAATAGAAGATGAAGTTCATAAAACCTTAGGGAAAATCGTTGAATTAATGTTTGACACAGTAAACATTGTAAAAAGAAAATCTCAATTTCCTCCTTTTGAACTTCTAATCTTCCAATGAAGAGTACCAAAATCAATCCCCAAAGCTATCGGCTAGAACCAAATGACATCAGAAATTTACTACATGTAGATCTTTTTGGTTTAAGCATAACTCCATTGATAGCAGTTTCCGGCAAAACAAAGAAATAGAAATAGAAATTGGGTGCATGAGGATCAAGGGTTAACTTACTCCACGTGAGCAGAGGAGGAGCATAAGGATTTTCAGTCAACAGCCTTCGATTGCAGGCGTTAGTAGCAGGAATCTGTTCTTGGCTTCAACTGCAGGTGGCGACATGACACGGTGGAATCAGTAGGCGGCCACAGGCATCAGTTGCGGGCTGAGGCGAGGGCGGAGGATGAGGCGACGGGAATCACAGGGAAGGATGCTTCGTGCTTGAGGTATCGTGGAAGGAGTTGCGAGCGAGTCCTTTTTTGGTGTAGAAGAAACTGATGGAATTAGGTATCTTTCTTATTAAGTTGTAGGCGAATCATGGCTTCCTATCGTTTTGAGAAATAATAGACGACTAGGATTCGAGTTGGACATAGATCGTATGGCTATGTTTGAATGTGCGGCATTAGCGTAAGATATGCATATTCTCTTATAAATATAGATTTCTTGCAGCAATACTTAAAATTGGTAGCTTAAATATTGTTGGATAATAAAATGTGTTCATTCAATTTGCTTGCGGCAAATTGAAGATTTACATTTTAAGCAAACAATTTGTCGATCCCCTCCTGCATGAATAAATTGCTTGCTGTTTGGATAAAATGTATTTTATAATATTTGTAAGAGCATCAACTTACGTGAATTATATAGGTGAAATTGCTTGCCTAAATATTTGTAAGAGCAATGCCTAAAATTGTTAGCGCCTAAATATTGTTGGATAATAAAATATGGTCATTCAATTTGCGGGCGAAAAATTGAAGATATACATTTTAAGCAAGCAATTTGTCGATCCCATCCTGCATGGATTAAATGTCTCTTCCCCTGCCGAATGTCGCCACCCCCGCCGAATGTCGCCGCCCCCGCCAAATGTCGCCGCCCCAGCCAAATGTCGTCGCCCCCGCCGAATGTCGTCGCCCACGCTGAATGTTGCCGCCCAAGTCGAACGTCGTCTCCCCTGCCTAATGTCGCCGCCTTCGCCGAATGTCGCCTTCCTCGGGCCGGAGGCCCTTGCCTGTCACTCGTATATATATAAACAGTTATATATATAATATATATTATATTATTATTATAGTTATCCGTGCGACCACGACACATATATGATACGAGAGACAGTGCCCCCCCCCCCCCAACGGTACCCCGACCGCGACAGTGCCGCAACGCGATGCCGCTTCCGCCGCTTCCGCCGCTCGCAGACCCCCACGACGCATTAGAAAATTGAGTGACACATTTTTTATACGAGAGACAGTGCACGAGGTGCCCCGTGCTGCCACGATAGTGTCGCGGCGTGATGCGTTCTCGACGCTCGCAGACACCCGGAGCATATTAGATAATTGAGCGACAGTCGGAGTACCGCGCTCCAAGGGGGGTGCGAGCGGCGGGAGCGCCGCCACACCGCGACACTGTCGCGGCTGTGGTACCATCGCGTCGGCACGGGGGGCCCCGTGCACTGTCTCTCGTTGAAAAAAGAGACTTTTATTTTAGATTAGGGTAAAAATACATCATCTTTGTTCCTTATATGTACACGAATGTGGACGATTTAGTTAAAGACAAAATCATAACACAAAAGAAATGCAGAGAGTAGATGTCAATCATTCCCATTTTTATTTTCAACGTACAGGTCTTTGATACCATCAAATGCAAGAATCTCGTGACGGAGCGTGAGTAGAAGTGCATCTCGATGACATAAGGCGTCCGCCACACGATTTTGAGACCACGCTTTATGCTGAATGACGTAGACAATTTTTTGAAGGTAGGCGGTCCGCCACACATGCATTTTATCAAAACTTCTTTTGGCTATTGATGTACCAGAGTGCCTGATGATCGGAATAGAGGACGAGCTCCCGTTGAATTAAATATGGCTTCCAAACTTTCAGCGCCGCATTGAGTTTCTCTCTCATAAATGTTGGACGCCCCTCTTGCAATAGTACAACACCAACCCCAACGCCGCACGCATCACATTCTACTGCGAAGACCTTATTGAACTCAGGAAGAGCAAGTATCCGGGCAGTGGACAGCCGGTCTTTAATGAGCTGAAAGCTGTTTTCAGCGGCTTCATCTCAGTGGAAGTTCCCTTTCTTGAGGCACGCCGTGAGGAATGCGAAAATGCTACTAAAATTTCACACAAAACGGCGATAGAATGTGGCGAGGCCATAGATGATACGAACCTCCATCACTGAGGTCGGAGTAACCCACTTTGTGATAGCTTTCACTTTCTCTTCATCCACACAAAGACCTTCCGCCGAGATAACAAAACCCAAGAAAACCAAGCGAGCCTCCATGAAGGTGCATTTCTTATAGTTGATATATAGTTGGGCCTCCGCAAGGTAGAGAGCACTTGACGGAGATGGGACAGATGAGATTCATTGTCTCGGCTATATATCAAGATGTTGAAATAGACAACCACAAACCGATCGACAAACGACTTTCGAACATGCGACATCACCCGCATAAACGTGCTTGGTGCATTGGACATGCCGAAGGGCATAACGAGCCACTCATACAAGTCGAACGACGTCTTGAATGTCGTTTTCCATTCATTTCCACTACGAACACGGATTTGGTGGTAGCCGCTTCGCAAATCCAACTTGGTAAAAACCCGGGCTCCACCGAATTGATCTAGCATGCCGTCAAGCTGTGGAATGGGGGAACTTGTACTTTACAGTCACCTTGTTGATGGCGTGTCTGTCGACACACATCCTCCAACTACCTTCTTTCATAGGAATCAAAAGCGCGAGTACTGCGCATGGGCTCATCCTTTCCCGAATTATGCCTCGCGACAACAAATCTTCGATGATGCCAAAACGGCTTCCCTCTCTCTTTGACCCATACGGTAATGCGACAAATTTGGAAGAGCTGACCCCGGGATTAAATCTATGTGATGTTGGATATCTCACAAAGGGGAAAGGGACATTGACAAATCGCCTGACACGATGTCCTGAAATTCCTGTAACAGAAGCTGAAGGTCACCCGAGGGTGTGGGAAGAACTTCGTCGGTGGTCGGGCCTTTAATCATTAACGTGAAAACATCGTCGGCATTCGAATCTTTGATGGCGGTAAAGAACTTGGGGCCATTTACAAGGAGGACGGGCTGTACAACACTGGCCGGCTCCTTGGCGGGTGATTCTGATCCCGAACCGGGCAACAACGCAATTTTCTTCTCGTGCCAATTGAAGAGATAAGTATTGTTGCGGCCCTTGTGGAGAGAGTCGTTGTCGTGCTGCCATGGACAACCAAGTAAGCGGTGGCTACAATCCATATCCACCGCATCACACTTGACATAATCACTGTAGGAGCGGCCCATTGAATCCAAAAAATGCTCGACATTCATGTTCCCCGCGAACGGTGTGATGTCTGCCTTCATTCGAAAGTCGTTGTGACGGTGATTGGGACGTCGCCCTCGCTGTGCGTCGAGGAGTTCGCAGAAACCACCATCCTCGTCATCTTCCTCATCTACAACCGCAGGAAGAGGGTGTACCTGATGGTGAGGAAAATCAGGCTGCCGATGACCCAAATCTGGCTCCTGCACATCGTCATTGAGTGGAGGTCGCTCCTGGATGCTCAGAGCGACGTGCATCACACGTATCTCCTGCCGTTGTAGGTTCACAGTTTCTTCCATCTGACCAAGCATCCGCTTAACCCTCTGGTCGACGGACGCCAGATTTGCCGCCCACGGTGCGTCAGCGTGCCCATCACCACTGTTTGCCACAGTAGCGAGATCCCTCTGATACCACTTGGTGTAGACAAGATCTGATACCCGCTTGGAACAACGTCCACGCAGAGGAAATAAAACTTGAGCCTAGAATCCACCGGGAAAAACAGGGCAGATCACAAGGAAAATACCCAAGCGAAAAACCGCTCAAAGGTTTCTTGTTTTAGCAGATGAAAAAGTGCCTCCCTAGACAACAAAATAGCCCTCAAATACTAAAGGGCACCCACACCTAGATGCCCTATACAGAAATAAGCAACACGCACTGTCCAACATAATAAACGACAAGCAATAAAACAAAATAAATGGCTACAACGAAAATTACGGATAACGCAACCGTGCATCAGGTACGAGCAGATTTATGTCGCCGCTGTCGATCTGACTGCTCCAAATAATCAGCAGAAATTTGCTCTACATCACTCCACCTCAATGTCTGATGACACTTTTAAGACCTATATGCTCTCAAAGGTAAGATTTTTAGAGGCTAAGGTCTCTGAGGTGTTCTCCTCCAACCAAGCCATCAGGTTGGATTTGCAGAAGATTCTCTGTCTTGCAAAAGGGGGAGAGTGTTGCACCTGATGCCTTGCCTCCTTCTCCTATGTCCACTCAGATCTCCTCTCCAGTCATTCCATCCCCAGCTCCATCTCCTCCACCCTCTGAGCCTTCACATCTAGATACTTCATCTCCCATGGAGGTTGAACAAAATCATCCCAGTGGAGCATATTCCCACTTCCCTTTTCAGTTCAGTCACCACTCTCTCCCATTCCATCACCTCCACATTCACCTGAGATGATTCCCTCTCCTCCCCACTTTCCTGAGAGGATTTCTACTCCATATCCATTTGCCTCTCCTCCCAAGGCTCATTTCTCCCCTCTGCCAGAGCAGCAAGTTACTGATATTGATGCAGTAGTGGATAGGGTGCTGGCCCGACTCCTTTCACATGAAGAGTTTTCTTCTCTGGACACTCATATGCTCCTTACTGAGGATGTTCAGTCAGAGATCATCCTAGAAGCTGTTCCTTGCTCCTTCTGAGCCCAAAGAGACAGTTCCTGAGGATCCAGTGCTCCCTCTTGAAGAGCATGCAGTCCAATGAGGAAGCTCCTCCTGCGGAGCTAGCTGAACCATCTATTCCCTCTGACTCCCTGGAAGAAGCTGTTGCAGGTCAGTCTGAGGATCCAGTCTCCTCCCTGCCTCAAGAAGACTCAGCTCCACCCCCTTCTTAAGATCCAGTGGATTATCCAGCTCAACCTGCTGATCCAGCTCTCCTTCCTGCTGAGGATCCTACTCCCCCACAACATTCTCCTGTGCCTGCTCCATCAGAGGATACAATGACAGTCTTCTAGAGGATAGAAGCTCGTTTCCCCCTTGTGGGTCTTACTACTCTCTTAGTTACTAGAAAGTACCTAGATCCTGTCCTAATACCCCCTCTGTCTCCTATCAAATTGCTGCTCCCTCCTGCTAAAGATTCCAAGAGGCCTTGAGAAGGCCATACCTCTGCTCAAAGGAAACAATATAAGCAGATGGAGAAGTTTAGGGAGTTTGACAGAGACATTGCAAGGAAAAGGTGGGAGGACGCCAAGTTGAAGGCCATGAGCCTAGAAACAAGCGATGAGAGAAATGCCAGACAGGCAAAGGAATTTGAAGAAGGAATGAAGAAGAAAGAGGAGTTGGAAGAAGAAAGAATAGAAAAGGAAAGAAGAGCCGTGTAAGCCAAGAGGGCAGCTGTCCATGCATTGTCACCCCCTTTGGTGGGCTCTTCTCTTCGAAGGTAGCAGTAGGATTTATCATGGATGCCCATCTAAAGAAGTATTAGTTCTCCTCTATCCTCCAATTTCACAGAAGAGGCCCTAGGTCTAAGGCCCCTGCCATTACTCTGAGTGCTCCCAAAGTGCCATTCGTTGAGACTCGTGAAGCTGATGTTCTGCCCCCAGAAGAAGGGAGCAAATCCAAGCTGACCTTAGACATACCCAGGAATCTGAGTCAGAGGAGGAGCTCTCAGGTGAAGAAGAATTGAAGGAGCTTCTAGAGAGGGTAAGCCATAGGTGCCCAATAAAATCAACATATTCAAATCTTTTTCTAAGGATGAGTCTGTGTTAGCTAAAGATGCAGAGATTAAGATGGAGTCTAAAAAAAGAAAACAACCTACTAACTCTTAAGAAAACTGTAATTGATAAAGAGATAACATTGTGTAAAAACACTTGTATTCTTTCTGAACATTTTCTAATGAAATGAATGCTAAAGTTTTGCAGGAAATGTCTTCTGCTGTTCTTTAATTTTCTGTTGAATGTTTTTTGCACTTGTATCTGTGTAATTGCCTGGATGTTTATTAATTTTCTCTCCGTGTAAACAACATCTATGTAATCTTTTTTTCATTTAATATTGGGAGATTGTTGGGAAAAATATGTTAGGATTTAATGTAATAAAGTTAAGAATGAAAGTTAGGAAGTTGATGTCTTTGACCTCCTTAAAATGTTAGCTGAGAACATATTTAACTCTAGCTAAAAGAAATCCTTGAAGCCCAATCTAAGGTGAAGTTCTCTCAAAGAAAGCTCTGCAGTCTACAATCGTTGACCGACATTTGTTGACCAAAACAAGCATTGATCTAGCACTGGCTTTGAGTAATCAAGTAGAAAGGCGGTGAGACTGCGTTTGGATACTACCAGTTAAAGAAGATTCACTTTTGAACCGTTGGAGAAAAAATATATAATGATATTAATAAGACAAAAGGTAGAGGGATTCAAAGGGTTTTCTAAAATTAAATTCTTTCACTTGACATTCCTTTTAATAAGTAATTCCAAAAATAAAAATAAGCCTCTTGACATCCTCCCTATTAAAATTAAATTTCAGAACATGTTCATAAAAATATTGAGTATAATTTTAGAATTCACTTGCTTGCTTTTGTTGTCGGCAAACTTAATTAGTCGGATTTTTTCATTCAAGATCTTATTGGTTGGTCACACGAATAAGTTGTAAGGCGTGCACTGGTGATGTTCGTGAAGAAAAGGTACACTAACACGAATAACATTGGTGAACATAAAATACGACAACGCGATAATATGCGATCGATATAAAGGGCAGCCTGGTGCACAGAGTATCCCCACGCAGGGAGGGTCCGGGGAAGGGTCCCACCACAAGGGTGAAATGTAGGCAAACCTTACCTTGCATCACATCACGGTCCAAATTATATAAAATGCATAAGTAAAGAAGAACATTAACCATCATATCACATAATATTTTAGTCCACAAAGAAATCCAAGTGCATAAAGTCATGGGCTAACAAGAGTGCCCTACAAACTCTAATAGTACTAGAGCTAAAATGTAAACCCTCACATCTCTCACAATCTCCTCGAATAATGTTGGTGAACATAAAATACGACAACGTGATAATATAAGGTCGATTTAATGTGAAAAATATAAAGGTGCAAATAATGAAATGATTATACACATGTTGCTTCATATTTGGTTTACAAAGTTGACATAATGTGGCATTAAGGTGTTATGGGCGTCGAGCGATGGGTTTATTTAGTAATTATTATCTCTATTGATGTCTTTAGTTGGTAGAGGTTAGGAGTTATCATTATTGCTGTATTTTACTAGTGTTCTCTTTTAGAATGTTGCAAGCCTATTTAAAGGCATATGATGTATGGAATGAGCATGAAGAAGTCAAATCTATTTCCTTTTCTCCTTAGTGAGATTGTGGTATCTCTCTCACCGAGCACATCCCGCTTAGGTACTTGCGGTTCCGTCTCCACTGTATCTGTCACCACCTTCATCCCCACCTCCGGCCATCCTCTCACAACCCTACCGAGGTTCTACGACGAGCCCATAATATCTTGGTATCAGAGCAATCGATCCTCTTCTCTTCCGCCCGATCAAACACCATTTTCGCACACACAAAAAGTAGATGGCCTCATCTTCATCACCATTCCTCAAGCTCAAGATTTTCATGGGAAGACCACCAGCAACAAACAAAACCCGCTGCAGAACCTGAAGCCTTTGGTTTCCCCCCTTCCTCGCCATCTACAGTGGACACCACATTTAGCTCCCTCGACGACTGCCGATGTGATCGTCAAAGACCATCCAGCTCCCATCGCTTCCTTTCCTTCCAGTGCTCTGACGACTTCGTCTGCTTTGACCCATCATCGTCGTTCCTCGACGACTCCTTCTGCGACGACCACTTCACTCGACATCGACGCAATCCTACAGTCAGCTGCTGCCTGATCTTTTCTTTCCGGTTTTTGTGCCATCATATGCCTACCTCCTACAACGCTTCCGACCACCGGTCGACCTCGTGAACTTCAGATAATTCATCCTTTTCCATCTCTGCTCGATCCAGTGCCATTCTGCTAAACGCAAGTAGACGAGCAACCCACACCTTCAAATTCCTCGAGCCTCCTCGAGCCACACGTACCTCTCGAGCCCCGTGCATTTTTTTAACTATTAATTCATTAATTACTTTAAACAAACAAACAATTTTAATTAATTGATTACTCAATCAGTAATTAACTAGTTACATTTTCTCATAACCAATGGCGTCTGAGACGGTCCAACAACACTATTCGGTGGCCACCAGGCTCTATCAAGAGTGGAAACTTCTCAGCTCTGCTATCATGGCCCTACTCGACGACATGATCGCAACATGCATAAGTAAACAATTGCTCACCACACGTCTGACACCTCTAACTGACTAGGTGCATGATGTTGATATTCTGGCTAGTCCATCAGTCCTCCAACAACCTACACCTAGCGTTGTACTCATTTAGACGGACACCCCGCTGCTATACATTGACTGTGCAAAGATCGTCGAGGACATTCCTCGCACTTGCACGAAGTTTGCTATGGTTCTGAGCAGTCCCCGGGCATTTGCAGATTATTCTACACTGCTACTTCAATCATTTCAAGATTCTGTTGCGGGCTACTCTTCGGTCCTATCACCACCCACGCTCAGACCCGCTGACACCATGACCATCATCCTTGACGTCGATGTGTACAAAGAAGGCTTGTCGCTCTCTGCAGCCCCAGCTACAACGACACACTATAATGAGTTGTTTAGACGCGAAATAAAGGAGCCAGATGATCCAATAGGCTGAGCTTTGTTTGAGCTTGAGGACAAGCTCGCTTTGAAGGCCTGATGAGATGTTATGGGCCTCGAGCGATGGGCCTAGTCAGTTATTGTTGTCTTTAGTAGTTAGAGGTTAGGAGTTATCATTATTGTTGTCTTTTATTAGTGTTGTCTTTTAGTATATTGTAAGCCTATTTAAAGGCATATATTTCTGGATTTGACATGAAGAAGTCATATTTATTTCTTTTTCCCCTTAATGAGATTGTGGTAGCTCTCTCTCTCTCCGAGCACACCCCGCTTAGGCAGTCACAGTTCCGGCTCTATTGTATCCTTCGCCACCGTCATCCCCACCTCTGGCCATCCTCCGACAACCCTACTGAGGTTCTACGGAGAGCTTGTAACATAGGGATACTACCTAGTTGAAATTCTTATGATCCCAATCAAATTGAACTTCATAACAACAACGTGCTTTTGGAGGCACATGCTTTTACAAGGTCGATAATTGAAAACTTTTTTGGTTCATAAATAATTGCACCATTCAACACTCCATACTATCCTACAGGCCAACAGTAGGCATTGTACGACAACACAGGCATCGGACCTGCACTTGACATGCAAGTAGGAAGGCAAGAAGATCATTTTAGGGAAGCATGCCATGACATTTATTAGTAATTTTCTTAAGTAATTGGTATTAATTAATTAAGCAATATTAATTCATTTTTGTAATTGATTAAATGTCTTGGTTAAGTAATGTTATTTATGAGTCACTTATTGTAATGAATTAAGAGAAGAGACTTCTGTTAATTAGCGTATCCTAGGAGTCTATAAAAGGGGGAGTTTTGTATGATTAAGGCATCTTAGAGATCAATGTGTTTCTCTTAGTGAGGTAGCTCTAAAGGAAACCATCCCGTGAGAGTTGGTCGGGATTCATCCCCGAGTTGTTCTTGTGTTTGCTTTCCATTAGTGAAACTTGGCTCTTGGGTGTCCAATCTTCTCCTCCCCTAACTCTTGTTATTTTTTTCTATATAACCGATCACTTTGAGGGCACCATGGTTTTTCAGGATGAGTTCCATTAAACTTATTTACATTTACAATATTTTACGAAGTTATTTGCATTGATTTGGTTGTCTTGGAAAAAATCTTATTGCGGAAATATGTTACGTGAATGTAAGATGGAGATACCCTTAGTTGTGTTGAAGTTCCAGTTGTTAGATGTAAAATATTTGCCTGTAGATGCTCTTTTTTATTTTCCCGTAGATGCTCATTTTACTTTATCATTTTCTGCTTACTACAGATAAAACTAGAAGTTAGCTTGTAGCTGAATACAGTTGAATTGTAGGCTTCTATTTTAATATTTTTATGAATAGCCATTTTCTCAGAGAACCCCATATTCATATGAAAATTCATCTTGGTTCATATTCTTCTTATGCAGTCTTATGTTGAGTTGGCTAATTGCTATGCAACTGGAAAATATTCAGAATTAGAAGCATGTATCCAGAGTAATATGGAGAAATTTCAAAGTGTGAGTGCTCATTTTCATTTTTTCATGTGTCATTTTTTTCCTAGGCCATTGAAACTATTCTGTTAATGTCTTGATTGTTCCAATCCTTTGATTTCTTCAGATATGATGATTGAATTTTCTTCTTTAATAGTTGTGAAGATGCTTATAATGAATATTTAAAGAGGTGGATCTTGATGTATGATATTTAACCATTATGTAGTTCTGATGAATGAGACATCTTCTGATGTGAATAAAAAGTTGAGTCTAGTTGACGAATTTTAAATTAAGCTTAAACACTAGTGGAATAATGATTAGTTGACAGGAATATAGGATCAATTTCTCAGGATTAGGGTAAACCATTATACATACATGCACATCGGTACATAAATACATGTACGTATGTACGGTCATGTAAATATTACATAAAGCACTTAATTTTACTACTAGAATATAACATATATTCAACTTGATGAACTATATGATCTACAACTTGTAGTGAATGATAACTATCACAATATTTCAGAAAAAATGAATTTATACTATCATTTAATCGGCTTATCTTGTATTTATCATATGAAAGAATATGTATATACACAGGGACATTAGTTTTTAGAGCTAAAACCTTGTTTAAATGAAGTGCGTTAGAACCATGCATTAATAGAATATCATGGAAAATTTAAATGTTTTTATAATGTCAATTAGAATATATGCAAAATGGATCCAAATGTTGTGTAATAATGAAGCCTAACATCCAAGTTGAATGTGATGAAAATATGAATATCAATTCAAATGTGTTGTAAAAACAGGTAAGATAAAAGTAAAAAAGAAGAAGATTATTAAGAGAAACGGAGGGGTTGTTCAAATTTCAGCTAAAATATGAAAAATACTGATGGTTTGGTCATACCCAGCTGAGAACAGGAGAGATGCATCGAGGAAACAAATAGGATGATCTAATGTGGAAGGATTATGAGGAAACAATACTATATCCTAGTATATAAGTCACAATTTATTGTACTAAAACTAATAATGTAAAATCCGATGAGGTTTTGGAAATTTCAAAAGGAAGATGGAGGGTCCTGATAATTACCGAAATCCACTTCAAAGTCAGTGTAATTACACAGTACATTTATGATTGCATGCTTCTTATGGTATCATGATTCACCTTTCTTTTTATAGTCTTTACTTTTCTTTGCTATGCTATGCAAAAATATACTATTATGGCTTTGAAGATATAATCACATTTGAAGGTGATCCTCATTTTATTTTAATAACATCTCATTCACTCACATGTACTTTAGGACAATAATCATGGATTGGTTAAGCAAGTTCTTTCATCATTGTACAAGCGTAATATCCAGAGATTGACTCAAACTTACTTGACTTTGTCACTCCAAGATATAGCCAAGGCTGTTCACTTGAGCACCTCTAAAGAAGCTGAAATGCGGGTGCTTCAGATGGTAGTTTTTCTTGTCATATGTTTCGTCGAAGAAAGCGGTCATATATTTGGCAAGTTTATGATTGCTTTCCCTTTATTCTAGATACAAGGTGGGGATATATTTGCCACGATAAACCAGAAGGATGGCATGGTCAGTTTTCACGAGGATCCGGAGCAATACAAGACTTGTGAGATGATCCTGCAAATTGATTCATCAATTCAAAGGTAAGGAGAAGGATTTTTCTTTGCATCCGTGGCGTCATTTGGCCTACCGGATAAATTTTGATGTAAAATTGCACTAGGATTGAGAACTTTTGGAAGTCAAAGGTTCTTCAGTCTTTTCTTATGTTTGTAGGAACCTCTCACTATGTCTATAGATCTAATGATTTGTGTGCAAATATAAACAATTTCCATCATTAGGTGAAAAAAAGCTTTTTATCTGCTACTCCAGCGCGTATATGTAGCAGATGTAAAATTTATGATTCTTCACAAAGGTGAGTTGCCAAAATTAGTGACTAAGGCTGCCAAAAAACCATAGTATTTGGGAGAGAAGAAAATCATATGTCATTTTGTGAAGTCTGAGTCTAGTTTCAATCTCAGCTTCCCACTTGAAATAAATTTATAATTGGTTTCAAGTTTAACCCTATTCAAATATTATTCCGATTAACATGTGTTGAATAGGATTAATCATTTCGAATATGTTAACACGAGTACATGCTCCTTTATATATAAGAGTGGTAGGCGACAAGGGAAAAGAAATAATAACATCAAATACAAGTATCACGCTACCCCGAAGTTGGGCGTGTAATATTTATCATGCTTAACTTGGAAATAATCTTCCCAAAGACACTCACACCCATTCCCTTAGTGAGAGCATTAGCCAATTGGCGATCGGAGGGAATAAGCGTTGTATACACAATTCCTCTCACAATATTCTCTTTGATAAAGTGTTTGTACACTTCAATGTGCTTGGTGCGATCATGTTGGACATTGTTGTGTGCAATGCTGATGGTTTTGTTGTCACAGTATAGTCTGATAGATTCTTTTTTAGTAAGGCCAATATCACTTTTCATGGAATGAAGCCATATGCGTTCACAAGTTATATGAGCCATGACGTTGAACTCTGCTTCAACACCTGATCCAAGAATCTCATGTTCATTTTGCTTTTCCATGTGACTAGATTCCCACTAGCCAGAGAACAACTTCTAGAAGTGGATCTTCGGTCATCATCTGAGCCAGCCTAATCAACACCCATGTAAACTTCAATTTGTTGTTCATCATTTGGTGAGAACAGTATACCGCTTCTTGGGGAGTTTTTTGTTGGATCGTTCAGCGCCCTTAGAGGGGGGGAGTGGAGGGGTGAATAATGGTTTAATAACTTTTATAAAATTATTTTCCATATGCTAAAAGCTTTGATTATTAGAACAATAATTTCAGCAATGAAAACATATTTGAAGATGAATAAAAAGACATGATTAATTTATATTAATGATGATTACAAAATGTATAGCTTCATGACACTGAAAATCAAGGAGATGCAGTTTAATTGCCTAACATACGAGGCGAATTCTCCCCCTAGGCCGCACAAAGACCTAATCGCCAACATAATGAAAAATTTCACTATGTGCAAAAATGATAAAGAGAAAATAAAAGAGATGGAGAATTAAAATATTCTGGAATAAAAATTCCTTAGAGAACTTCTGATGGCGAGGACGAAGGAATGCTTGAGATTGTCATCGTAGAGGGGTTCGCTCTTCATCTGGAGTATGCGTTGAAGTTGTCTGCCTTA
This sequence comes from Dactylorhiza incarnata, assembly GCA_033032865.1. Taxonomy (NCBI): domain Eukaryota; kingdom Viridiplantae; phylum Streptophyta; class Magnoliopsida; order Asparagales; family Orchidaceae; genus Dactylorhiza; species Dactylorhiza incarnata. Next base: position 1,145,741 of record JAWHQI010000296.1, on the reverse strand, counting down.
AAAATATCCTCCAATAGTCGTTAAGGAGTCTTGGATCTCCTTTGGAACTCACTCTCAAAATAATTCATTTGACTCCAACTACTGGATGGTTAGACAGATGCCCAGCTAGTTTCCAAATTTTATTTCTTTCAAATTTGCTAAGTTCTTCAGTCATTGCGATAAACCAATATTCATCATTTAAAGCGATAAACACATTTTTAGGTTCTATTTCAGAAATGAAACTTCAATTAGATAGGATTTCATGTAAAGAAGGGCGTGTTGTTACCCCACTTGATGGTTCACCAAGTACAAGTTTCCGCGGAGGGTTTTTAGAGAATTTGAGCACGCATGTTGACTCATATGCTTCTTCGTTCTCCGTTTCATCATTAGGTTTCTCCTCATCCACACGTTCCATAGTAGTGATGGGTTCATCCTCCTTTTTCTGTATTAGCGCTAGGAGAAATGCCCATGATCCTTCCTTTGCTATTATCACTAAAAGTGTGCAACCCACCATTCTTTTTATCTAAGATGAGGAACTTCTCTTTATTGCCCGTCATGTGCATGGAGCATCCTGAGTCCAAGTACTACATGTCGTCTTTGTCTTTAGCTTGCTAACACGCCCAAAAAGAGATGGTAAGTAAAGATTCAGATATCCAAGAGGTCCTCCCATAAATTTGGTGGAAGCTTTAGGTACTCAGGTTTGCTTTAAAACACACAGTCCCTTCTTCATGCAAGAGCTAAATGCGTGTCCATACTTGTTGCATTTGGAACACTAAAGAAAAGCGGTGGAGGCCACTTTCTCGAGGTCCTCTGATGAAAGATACGTGACAGATCGAGGTCCTCTGACTTGCTTCAATTGTGGAAAGGTGGATCATCTGGCCCGCACGTGTCAGAGTGGTTCGCCGAAGACGGAGAGTCGGGCTGTTGATGTTATTCAAGCGACGGGTCCTAGCTACGCTGATAAATGGAAGACGGTGGAATATTCTGCTTCCTATTATCTTCCGATCTAACCGAGACTGTTCTCCCTTAGCCAACAGGAGGCCATTTGGCAGAATGATTTTGTGACATGCGTGAGTAATTAGTTTGACTTTTTAGCACATTCATTAATTATCTCACTGGTGGTTGTATGCTTTATATGCTTGCAATTAGGCTTCGTGATGATATTTAATCATTTAGAGAGAGCGCTATTTTATACCCTTGCTTCATATTCCTTTTTTTCGGAAGAATTTATCATGTGGATTGGAGTGTCGTACATGTTCGCGGATGATAAGTTGGATGTGTTGCTACCCAACGGGTATGCGATAAGCACGAATAGGAAGTGTCGAATGAAAGTCTGAATTGGAGATTAAGACTTTGATTTAGAGGCGTCATTCCTACCGCTTTTAGAATTTGATGTGGTATTCAACATGGATTGGCTTTTGAGGCAAAGTATTGAATCGATTGCAAACTCAAGGAAGCCACCTTAGATCTAAGAACCAAATGCGAAAATTGATTCATTGGCCTGCGAGGGTTGAGCAAGACGGTGATGTCTGCTCTTCAAGTTGTGAAGACCGTTCGAAAGGTGCAGAGTTGTTCTTCACTCTATTGGAGACATCAGAGTGGAAGTCAAGCTTAAGTGACGTGTGGATAGTAGCGGAGTATGCAAACGTTTTTCCTGATCAACTCCCTGGCCTCAGTGGGAGATAGATTTCTTATTTAGTGTCGGGTGCCAAACATATGCCATGCTCACCGTATTGGAAGCCACCAAAGGTGACAACAGAGTTGAAGGTTCAACTGTAAGAGTTTCTAGAGCAAAGACTACATATGCCTGAGTTCTTCACCTTGGGGTGCATCGCAATTGTCCTGTTTGTGAAAAAGAAAGACGACAACTTGCATTTATGCATAGGCTACAGAGAGTTGAACAAATTGGCAGAGAAGAACAAATATCCAATTCCCCGAATCGATGATTTATTTGACCAAATTGGTGGGTTCTATAGTATATTCCAAGTTGGACTTAAAGTCCGAATATTATCAGTTGGGGATACGGGAGAGCGATATCCCGAAGACGACGATAAACATACGTTACGAGAACCTTTCGAGTTCACAGTGAGCCCCTTGGTATTCATGGATTTGATGAACAGGACTTTTTGAGAGTGCTTAGATCTCTTCGTCATTATTTTCATCGACGATATCCTAGTATACTTCAGTCGGAGAAGCATGTTGATCACGTTCACACGATATTATCCTTAGGATACACCAACACCAAATTCTCAAAGTGCGAGTTTTGGTTGACTTCAGTGACATTCGTTGGTCAAGTTGTAAGTGGTGAGAGCATTGCAGTGGGTTCGTCAAAGATTTCAACAATTCACGATTGACCTGAGATGAAGATTGTAGAAGAAGGCCAAAGTTTATTAGGCCTTGCTGGGTACTATTTGCGCTTCGTGGAGAACTTTTCAAGGATCACACTTCCTCTCACCATACATAAGTACGTTTGGGCGCTAGAGTGCGCCCGAGCTTTTGAAGAATTGAAGAGCTAACTGAAATCTGCATTGATTCTGTGTTCACCGCGCAGAACGGAAGATTATCAAATTTTTGGCGACGCTGCAGGAAGTAGTTCGGTTTGCGTGCAATGTTAGTATGGAAAGGTGATAGCATATGAATCATGTCAATTGAAAGTGCACGAGAGGAATTACTCGGTCAATGACTTGGAGTTGGCGGTGTTTGCTCTTAAGCTATGACGACATTATTTGTATGACGTGAAGCTTGACATTTTCATGGATCATAAGAGTCTGAAGTACTTTTTATCGCAGAAGGAGCTAAATATGCATCAACGCAGATGGATGGAGTACTTGGGAGATTACACTTTTGACATCTACTACATTCCAGGTAAGACGAATGTTGTCGCCGATGCGTTGAGCCGACGGGCTTCAACTTAAGGAAATTAGATTTTGGCTCATGATTACCTCCTAGATCATGAATTGGAAGTTTTGGAGAACACTTGTGTTAACAGGGGTGCGGTGACCACTGTGTGTTTGAGCTGGACGGAGGTCCAACATGACATTAGGGATCGAGTTCGGAAAGCTTTGGAACTCGATGAGAGCATGCAACGCTATGTGGCAGACACCGTGAAGGTTCAAATGTCGAGTTTTCATACGAGGATGGGCTTCCGAGGAAGGCTGACAAGTTGTGCATTCCAAGTTTTAGGAAACTCCGTAATGAGTTGATGTATGAAACACATTTATCCAAGTATCTGATTCATCTGAGGAGCACCAAAATGTACATGGACATGGAGTTGTTTTGGTGGGCTTACATGAAGAAAGACACTGCCTTGTTCATGGCCAAATGTCAAACTTGGCGTTAGTGAAGGCCAAATGTCAAAAGCCCGTTGGATTTTTGAAGTCCTCACCGATCCTAGAATGCAAGTTTGATGCATTTCCATAGACTTTGTGCATGGTTTACCAAGGTCGCAGCAGAGCAACGATGCCATTTGGGTGATCGTTGATCGCCTAATAAAAGTAGCGCACTTCATTCAAAACCGGAAGGATGTCCATGTGGAGAAACTTGCCGATTTGTATATCAAGAATATTGTTCGGTTGCATGGTGTCCCTCTTAGCATTATTAGGGACTGAGACATGCACTTCACTTCCAATGATTGGAGGCATGTTCACCAGTTGTTGGGCACTAAATTGAAGTTCAGTACCGCATTTGTTCCGCAAACGGATGAGCAAACTGAGAGGAAAAAGCAGTACGTTGGAAGACATGTTATGAATGTGCGCTTAGACTTTGGCAAGAAGTTGGAGGACTACTACTTTATGATCGAGTTCGCATACAATAATAGCTACTAGATGAGTTTTCAAATGACACAATTTGAGGCACTTTATGGTATGAAGTGACGTACGTCATTAGCTTGGGCGGAGACATGTGATACTAAGTTGTTGAAGCGTAAAGATGTAGATGAGGTGAACGGGATGATTCAAGCGATTCGTGAAAAATTGTTAGTTGTCCAAGATAGGCAAGCGAAATATTATAATGCGAAATATAGAAACGTAGAATTCGCCACGAGTGATTGGGTGTACTTGAAAATTATACCGTTCAAGGGAGTGTCGAGGATTCGACTGCTGAAAAAGTTGAGTCCGGGATACTTGGGACCATTTGAGGTGACCGAGCATATTGGTAATGCTGTTTACGGCCTTGCGTTGTCGGCCGAGCTTAGCGGATTACATAATGTGTTCCACAAATCTATACTGAGAAGGGTTGTGTGGGAACCTACGCAGATAGTTGAGGCAGACAGTGTGTCAGTGGACTATTGACCATAGTCAAACCTGTTTGCATATAGGACACGAAAGTCAGTCAGTTGCGAAACAAGGAGATCAAAATGGTGAAGGTTCGCTGGAAGCCTGGAACAACTGTGGACGTGATTTGTTCTCCTGGGAGAGGGAGCAAACTATGCGTGAGGAGTATCCTGAGTTATTCCCACGGGTATGTTGAGTTGTTTTTATATTTTGTCTATTCAATTTCGGGACTTTCAAGACGATCACCAGTAGTGTGGATCAATTTTCTCTTCTCGCACGACAGTGGGGTCCAAAAACGCACGACCATGCTTTTTTGCAGAAGTGACAACGGCAGAATTCCGGAAAGTTTGAAGATGATCATGCGTTATAATGCACGATCATGTGAGGCATCGTGCGTGAAGATAAGCGTTAATGCACAAATTCCGGAAAATCTAAAGATCCTTGTCCCTTACACACGACCGTGCGCGCGTTCCGCATGTGCTGTGTGATGCGGTTAACAAATAGTGATGCAAAACCTTGCGCATCGAACGCGAGACTGTGCGATCTGCGTAAATGTGCATTTTAACATTTAATCTGGGTCGTAGATTGCAATCCAACGACTCATATCCTTTCCCCTAATCTAATAACGCGATGGGAAGATCGAAGGGTGGAGGAAAGGTAGAACCTAGGGCATTTAGGAGGGATTCCACCATTGGAGAAGATTCGGTTCCCTGATTGGAGAACCGAGACCATAGATTCAAAGAGCCTCCTCTTCCGATTCTTCTCCTCTAGTTCTTGCAAAGTTTCATGGCACCGAGGAAGACTTCAAGGGTAACGGTCTCTTCCCCCAGTCTTAAGACCGTTTTACTTGTTCATGCCTTTAGTTTTCTTGCATTAGGTGAGTCTCTTCTCACTAATTAGTGGTGGGATGACCACTTTTGGTTCGTTAGAACCCCGATGCGTGGGATTGCGACCTCGACATGTTTTTGCATTAGAGATCCGATGTTCGTTCCGGATAAGGCAGGGTTTGTGAAGCCTATTTGTGGTTGTAGGCTCAGATGGGTGATGTTGTGACGATTGCGTTTAGGATTATCCTAGCTTGCGCGAACAGAGAAAACTCTGTGTTAATCACTGTAGTGTATGATGGGGCGCAGTTATTTGGGTGGTTTTGACATTTTTAGTGTAGCCCCATAAACAAGGTCGATAAGGAGGCAGATTTACCTATTTACGGTGCGGAGAAATGGTTGTTATGTGAGAGGTTGATATTATTGAATCTGAATGATTTCATATTCAATTGTACGTGGTGTGATTTGCGTTTCGATGGTTGAGATGAACTAGACCTCCCATCATGCGGTAAGATGAACTTATATCTCCATTTAGGAAATATGATATTTGAGACGACCCTATACCTCCTATCATGATATTCGGTGGTTGAGATGATCCTAGACATCTAATCATGCAGTGAGATGACCCTATACCTCCCGTCTTAATGTACGTTTGAGGATTGGAATTGGGTGACCTTGAGTGCCCCATAAGTCATGTACTGATGAATGATGATATGCTAAAAGCATGCGCTGAAATGGTAGAGGTTGTGGTAAATTTTCGGACAAACCCAACCGTCATGATTCATACATAATAGACTCTCTTTTGATTACTTGCTCAACATAGAAAGTGTTTCATGCTTGAGCCTTTACATATGTAGCGTAGTTGTTATGCTCTTATGCTTTAATATACATATTGCATGTTTTGTATGATGCGAACTGGCAGGTGTGTGATGACTCGCCTTGGAGTCCGCTATGACGGCCGCGGAAAGGGGTCGTTATGCGGTTTGTGGTCAGCTCATAGCTGACCCTTGTTTTCTTTCATACGTATTTGGTTGCAAGTAGCGTATCACATGTAGATGCATAGCAGGTCAAGCCCAAAGTTGCTTGAAAAAGAAAAAAGAAAAGAATTGTTGCATAGTTTATTTTCTATTCTGTCTTTTCATGTATTCGGTATGTGTGTCCAAGTGGTATTTTGATATATTACTTATTGACGTATGAACTTTTGTACGAGGACTTGTAATGATCATAAAGCCGAATACTAATTTTTTATTTGAAGTTTAGTTGTGGACATTCTCCGTTGAATTTATGTTTACATGTTCGCTTCCATTATTTGGTTAGACTCTGTGTTAGCGTAAGTTTTCAATTTGCATAACATTTAGCTAGCGAAGATTGTATGTTGAGAGGGCTCGACCGGACTCATATTATACGACATTTATGGTGGAATATTACATGAACACTCCTTGGCACGATGATCTGAGAATATAAATTCAGGAAGGGCATCCTGATGCACAAAGCATCCCCGCCCAGCGATGGGTCCCACCACAAGGGTGAAAATTTAGAAATCGCCAAACATAGTCAAAGAACTAGAAACTAGGGTTTGCGTAGAAAGAGTGAAACCCTAGATCCAACAAAGTTCACGATCCAACCAAAAGGATCCAAACGAAATCACAATAGATGATTGGAAAGAGGAGGAAGAAACATCTCCTCAAATTGGAGATCATGTGCCATAGTGGTAGTTACACCTCAATCCCGAGGGTTCTGGTGGCCGGACGTGCAGATTGGCACAAGGCCGAGGTTAGGCTCACAATAAAGGATTCAGGAAGAAGAGGATTTACTTAAACTACGAGAGGGTGACATGAGCTCCAGGACGATCGCTGGCTGCAGCGATCGAAGAGGTTCGGGAGCAGGCGTCGGGTGCGAACCGAAGTGCAGATTAGCACAAGGACGAGGCTAGGCTCACAAGAAAGGATTCAGGAAGAAGAGGATCTACTCAAACTGCGAGAGGATGGCATGAGCTCCACGCCGATCAACGGCTGCAGCGAGCGAGGGGAGGCTCCAGAGCAGGCGTCGGGCGCGGAATTGAAGTGGATGGAACGAGCGAAGCGAGTGATTGGTTTAGGGCTCTGATACCATGTTGAGTGAGATTAATCGCTTCAAATACGTTAACATGGGCACACACACTCCTTTACCCAAACCACCCCTGTGAGTTTGCATAATTACAGGTTGCACCCCTCTGTATTATGAAATTATAAAAACCTTTCCTCTCAACTTGTATCATAAGAAACAAGCACAAAATTACCCCCATGTATGTAACGGCCCGAAGTCCGTCACAATATAAATCTTTATTCTGAGCGGTTTTTCACAATTAAATAATGCAGCGTTTTTTCACAATTAAATAACGCAGCAGCTTTAATATGTAAAGCACCGGAGTGGTACCAGGAGAAACATAAAATAACATTTTATTCATTAAAGATAACATACATCATGTTCATCCAGAGTACAGGGAAAAACAACTAGACATATCTATATCAAATACAGACTATAGTAAATCTAACAACAAACGAAAACAAATTTAACCTGTGGATGAGTCATGTCTTCCCTTAGCTGTCGATCTGCCTCCGCAGGTATCCTCCTAGCAGGGCCGGGTTTGCTGGCGGTCTGATCCTAAAAAGAGAAATCGACAACCAGTTAGTTTAGAAAACTAAGTGAGTTTTTTACCTCTTCCACCGCACTATAGGCAAACACGAAGAGTCAGCATCAATGTGCAGTTATAAATTCTATATGAACACGTGTATTAAAACAGTAAGTACAAGAAGCAAGTAAGGTAATGTATAGTAAACTAGAAGAAGAGAAATAAACAATTCCTTGTTTCAAATTTTTATTTCTTGCATCCTTATTCATTTCTATTTTCAGTTCAGATTCGAAATGCTGAGGGACATTTCAATTTTCTCAAACATCTGGGCTTATCGTATTAATGTCCGTTCTAGGGCGCTCAACAACGCAGCAGGCTTCCACGCCTCCTAGATTAGACATTTCAGTATCAACTTCTGTAGGAGTTCAATCCCCCAACTGGGTGTAGGAGTTCTATCCCCCCCCCCCCCCCCCCCCCCAACCCCAAGGTTGGCCCTTAGCTTTTCGATGCGTCGACTCACTCTCAATTTCTTATTTTTGTCATATTTAATTCATATTCATTTTCAAATATAAGAAGTACTTATATAAATTTTCCCCTCAGTGTTTTCATCGCTTGCTATTCCATATTTAGCTTTTTAGCGATTTCATATTTGCAGTGATTTCAAATCTTCGAATTTCTTCAATTCATAGTCAATGTCCATGGAAAGAGGTAACTCAGAGTAAAATAATTCTACATATTCATAATTCAAAATAATTCAAAGTATACGTAATTAAAACGGTAAGGACTCACCACAGCTTTTCCTTTGCCCTTGTCCTTCATAGGATTCTCGTTGCATCTATCGCCGGACGCCATCCTCTGCAGTATCAAGTAAATCATTTACTTTAGGGTTGCGTCGTTAAATAGTTACAAGCGGACTCCTAAGACGGCCATAACTATTATCTATAAGAGTTGCCTAGGGGAGGACTAGCTTAGGTGATTCAAAACGGAAGCAAACTCAAATCAAAATTCAGCCACTAAGCGCTGCCTTGAAAATACCCTCTTCTCTAATTCGCAACTGGTGGTATCTAGATCGAAGATCGATTTTGGAGAATACTCGCGCACCCACCAGCCAATCGAATAAATCATCAATGCGTGATAGGGGATATTTATTCTTAATAGTCTGCTTATTCAATTCTTGATAATCGACGCACCAACGGAGGGATCCGTCTTTCTTCTTAACGAACCGAACTGGAGCTCCTCAAGGTGAAGTGCTCGGTCGGATAATTTTTTTTCTAACAGCTCTTGCAACTGTACATTTAATTCTGTCAATTCTTTCGGCGTCATTCGATAAGGTGTCTTGGCTACTGGAGCAGCTCCTTCAGCCAACTTGATTTCAAATTCAACTTTTCAAGCTGGAGGCATACCTGGCAAATCTTCTCGAAATACATTGCAGCCTTTTCGTACTTTCTTCCATGCATTCATCGCAGAAATCATGATTTTTGATACTTATCTCAGACCCTTATACACAATTAAACTTCCGTCTGGTCCCTTAAACATGACCTCTTTTGTTTTGCAGTTGATTACTGTTTCTCGATTCGAAAGTCAGACCATATCGAGGATAACATCATATTCAACCAATGGTAGGACTGCAACATCCGCTTTAATTCTCTTATCATTGAAGGACAACGATACTACGGCTCGCTTTTGAGCATCGACACCGTCTTATTCGGCATAAGCACATTCAGAGGTTTTATGGCTTGATATTGTTGTGTACGAAGAGAATCAAGTATATATGACGAGATAAAGGAATGACTGACACCAGTAGCAAGAGGACTTTTAATAATTGATCATGCACATGTAGCATACCTGTAACCACAGTATCCTCCGCCTTCGCTTCCTGCTGCCCCAGGTTGAAAGCGGTTGGACCAGCCTTTCTCTTCTCTATCTCCTTCCGCAGGTACAAATGCAATCGACTCCCCTTCCTTTGAAGTCCTAATGTGATAGATCTTCTGGGTAGGCAAGGCTGGAGTTCCCCTTGTACTTTCATCCCTCTGCAGCTTCGAACAATCTTTTCGCCGATGCCCCGGTTGGCGACAATAAAAGCAGACACCGGTCAGACATTCCCCTTTGTGCATTCTACAACATTTGGCGCACTTGGTCACCGTCGATTGCAATACCTGCGTACTAACTATCGACGCGGACTGTTGCTGCTTTTTTCCTTCCACGGTTCTTCACCTGATCTGCTCTTCTTGTCCTGACTGGCACCATCTTTGAATCTCTTCTTAAACATTTCTGTCCCCCTATGTCTCTTCTCGCAATCGAGCTCAACCATTTGAGATTTCTCTACTAAGACTGCATAATCTGTAATATCAAACGGAACCACAGAAGCGCGAATATCATCCCGCAAGCCCTCCTGAAAACGCAGGCACCGAGCTTCTTCTATTGCCACTACTGACTCTGAATAATAGGCTAAGCTAGAGAATTCCGCTGACTCTAAAGTACAGAGCGGTTTCCTTGCACCAGACGCAAGAATCTTTCCTGGAGCTGCCTCTTCTCAGTCTTCGGCATGAACCATTTTGTGAATTCACATACGAACTCTGTCCAAGCGACAGTCGCCAAGCCTCTGGCAACAAACTTTCCTTTCATCAGATTGACCCACCAACGCTTCGCTTCTCCCTCCAGCAGAAAGGCAGCCAGCTCCACTTTACGCTCTGTTGGACACCGCATTGCCTCAAATATCATCGTGATCCGCAGGATCCAGTCCTCAGTCTCAATCAGAGAAAGACCATCACGAAAGGTTGGCGGCTTCAATTCTAGAAACGGCCTCAATTCAGTTCAATCAGGCAAGGCTGATGCGGTTCTACAAGTGTTGGGAGAGGCATAGCTGGCACAACCGGTGGCACTGCAGGAGGAGTGTCCCGGACCAGCCTAATAGCTTCAGCGATGTCTTGAGCTATATTTGAAATGTGAAGTGGTGCGGCTTTATGCCCATTATCGCCTTCTTCAGATATAGCTTCCATGGTGCCCCCAGGTTCTTCTCAAGCCTCTCGCAGTCTGCGCATCAAGTTCACTTGAAAGAATTCCTGAGGAACAAGACATGATCAGATTCAATTAAATGATTATATCAGTTATATTATGTTCGTCATCTGGTATGCTCTGCGTCACACGCATTGCGAACCTGGCTCTGATACCACTTAATTGTAACGGCCCGAAGTCCGCCACAATTTAAATATTTATTTTAAGCATTTTTTCACAATTAAATAACGCTACAGTTTTAATATGTAAAACACAGGAGTGGTACCAGAAGAAACATAAAATAACGTTTTATTATTAAAAATAATATACATCATGTCCATCCAGAGTACATGGGAAAACAACTAGACATATCTATATCAAATACAAACTGTAGTAAATCTAACAACAAACGAAAACAAATCTAACCCGTGGATGAGCCACGTCTTCCCTTAGTTGTCGATCTGCCTCCGCAGGTATCCTCCTAGCGGGGTCGGGTACGCTGGCGGTCTGATCCTAAAAAGAGAAATCGACAAACTGTTAGTTTAGAAAACTAAGTGAGTTCCTTACCTCTTCCACCACAATACAGACAAACACAAAGAGTCAACATCAATGTGATGTTATAAATTCTATATGAACATGTGTAGTAAAACAGTAAGTACAAGAAGCAAGTAAGGTACTGTACAGTGAGCTAGAAGAGCAAAAATAAACAATTCCTTGTATCTAATTCTTATTTCTTGCATTCTTATTCATTTCTATATTCAGTTCAAATTCAAAATGTTGAGGGTCAATTTGAATTTTCTCAAACATCTGGGCCCATCGTATCAATGCTCGTTCTAGGGCGCTCAATAACGCAACAGGCTTCCACGCCTCCTAGATTAGCATTTCAGTATCAACTTCTGTAGGAGTTCTACCCCCCCCCCCCCCCCCCGACTAGGTGTACGAGTCTGTTGCTCTACCCCTACAAGGCCGGCCCTTAGCTTTTCGATGCGTCGACTCACTCTCAATTTCTTATTTTTGTCATATTCAATTCATATTCATTTTCAAATATAAGAAGTACTTATATAAATTTTCCCCTCAGTGTTTTCATCGCTTGCTATTCCATATTTAGCTTTTTAGCGATTTCATATTTGCAGTGATTTCAAATCTTCGAATTTCTTCAATTCATAGTCAATGTCCATGCAAAGAGGTAACTCAGAGTAAAATAATTCTACATGTTCATATTTCAAAGTATACGTAATTAAAACGGTAAGGACTCACCACAGCTTTGCCCTTGTCCTTCGTAGGATTCTCGTTGCATCTATCGCCAGACGCCATCCTCTGCAGTATCAAGTAAATCATTTACTTTAGGGTTGCGTCGTTAAATAGTTACAAGCGGACTCCTAAGACGGCCACAACTATTATCTATAAGAGTTGCCTAGGGAAGGACTAGCTTAGGTGACTCAAAACGCAAGCAAACTCAAATCGAAATTCAGCCACTAATGACTTCAAATTCCAGCCACTTCTAAACCCAATAAAAGCCAAGAGAGGTAGCCAATAACCAACCAACAAAAGGGGCACAAAACAACATTTCGGGCAGCCCACAGCAGCACCTCGGGCAGCCCACGGCAGCACCGAGGGCAGCCCACGGCAGCACCGAGGGCTGCCAACAAGAGTTAACACAATAGCCTAATTCAAAGGCAACAAGGCCGCCAACAGTAGTTCTCAAAGCTCTCAACAGCTCAAAGTCAGCCAATGGTTTTCTCCAAAATCCCAAGCAAAATCAAGGCCAAATCAACCAATAAACAGATCAGGGCAGCCATAATGATTTTCTAACCAAGAAATAAAACCCTAGCAAATCAATACAACCAGCCCAAAAGGAAGGCCCAAATCAAAGACCAAAGCAAAATCATCAATTTCCCCTTGTCCGAAACCCTAGCCTGCCAACAAGGGATAAATAAAGTAAATCCTCAAACATGGCATATCAGGACAAGAGGGAGGGGGGTTGAGGAAATAACTCACTGTGAGGAATTTCAGTCCCAAACAGCTGGCCCTAGTCCACAATCCAGCCACGTACAGCAGAAGGCTGAAAGTGTTAGTATCGGAACATGGAACTCATGACAAATATAAGGGAAGAGTCCAAGAGTCCACCGCCTCCCATAAACCACCTCTTAAAGGTTAATTAAACGAATTCAGCCTTAATCAATCTCAAGGCTCCTTACATAACAACCGGCCAGCCCAACATAAGTAAAATAGTGCTAGACCACACCGTCCATCTCTATGAGGGCCCAAGTTAACCAAGTATCCACAACCCAATCCTCTATCAATAGCGGAATATAAAATGAATTCGAAACAAATGTCGCAAAAATATTCGGAAAAGCTCGAACATCAAAAATAAGTTGTGCGACGTCGAATCGACACTGACTTTTATTTTCATCTTCGGGGAATTATTCTCATATTAATTAACATGCTTTATTTATATCACAAATAACGTTAGGGTCTTGCAATGTAGTTCCTGTTCAAGGCTGTATTTTTGTGCATAGACGTTATGAAATGTAAATTCATAGAAGTTTTTGTAAATTTTAAAAGATAGATGAGTGCAGCCTGTTAATTTGCAAATATACGGAGGTCCCAATAAACAATTGTGTGTGTGTGTGTGTGTGTAGATATGTGTTCTTTGTGAAATTAGATTCTAGTGTTATGAAAAACAATTTCAAGTTTAATTTAAGAATTCAGCATTGTGTGGACTTGAATCAAGGTTTCAACTTAAACCTGCTTGACTGCAACCAACTTCGATTGCAAATAGACAGAAGGTTGAATGTTGATTTCAACTAACCAAATTCAATTTGAATTTAATCTGATCTGACCTATCACACTACATCCAACTTCTAATTGATTATTGATCACAACTTTATGTCTCGGTTCATCGTGTTCCCAATTAGAAAAAAGACATTTTTCCACTCTGATTGTTGTTTCTTACTTCGTAATCCAATTTAAACTAATTGTAACCAAGTAGGTGTTATGATTCACCATTCTAGACCCGATTAGCCTTAGGCTCCGTTTGGTACAGTGGCGGCGGTCCTGAACTCGGTGGTAAAACCGTCATTCATGAACGCCCACCTAAGGAATGTCATCCACTTGAACATAAAAGTGAATGAAGTTCCTTAGGTGTCCGTTCACGAATGACGATTTTACCACCGCGTTCACGACTGCCACCGTCGTGCCAAACAGAGCCTAGTAGGTTTCTAATTTCTGTAATTCACCGCACGCTACATTACTGTTTTTAACTTCAGTTAAGACGACTTTATTTATGCGTACAGATTGATGGCGTTGTCGCAGAAGCTAACCGCAATTGACGAACACATTTCTTGTGATCCAATGTATGTTACAAAGGTGAGCTGCTCGTGCATAACCATTTCCCCTCTTCTGCTTTCGCCATATATTTCCTTAAAGAAAATAATCCTCTGCTCAGATTGGAAGAGAAAGACCCAGATTTGACTTCGATGATTTCGATTCCGTTCCTCATAAATTCCTGTGACAATGACATTGAATGTTGAACCATTTTGATCCACCTGCGCGGCCGAAGGCTCCTGGCGATATGTTTCACTCTGCATTTACTGGCCCCGCCATGGTTTATCCTTTATTATTTATTTCTGATAGTGCTGGCTCTTGTAGATGATGATGGATAGTAGCAACTTCCATTTCAATAGTCAATTGGGGTTAGAGTTAATGTTGTGTGGGGGTTTTTATGGTGATTTCACGGCACATCCAAGAGGACTAATGTTATGGAATTAAAAGTTGCAATATGTAAGGTGTGAGGACATTGCTTTTTCTTGTTCAGTTTTGTTTAGCTTTGATTGTTAAGGGAGGATATTGCTTTTTCTTGTTCAGTTTTGTTTAGCTTTGATTGTTTAGGGAGGACATTGTTTTTTCTTGTTCAGTTTTGTTTAGCTTTGATTGTTTAGGGAGGATATTGCTTTTTCTTGTTCAGTTTTGTTTAGCTTTGATTGTTTAGGGAGGATATTGCTTTTTCTTTTTCAGTTTTGTTTAGCTTTGATTGTTTAGGGAGGATATTGCTTTTTCTTGTTCAGTTTTGTTTAGCTTTGATTGTTTAGGGAGGATATTGCTTTTTCTTGTTCAGTTTTGTTTAGCTTTGGGCTCCGTTTGGGGGGACTTATTTTCACCGGTCAAGCGGTTACGACCGCATGAACCGGACCTTATTAAGGTCCGGTTCATGCGGTCGTAACCGCTTGACCGGTGAAAATAAGTCCCCCCAAACGGAGCCTTGATTGTTTAGGGAGGATATTGCTTTTTCTTGTTTAGAGTTAAAAGTTGCTTTGATTTTGTAGCTTTGATTGCAATATGTAAGGTGAGGACATTGCTTTTTCTTATATAGTTCAACATTACAAAATTCACATAGCCCCCCTATGCACTTGATATCGATCTTGAGCTCCGCCTACAATAAATTTGCCCCAAGTTGGATGCTTATATTCTACCATGATAAGGGCACACCAAAAAATTATTAAGTCTTTTTCTCTTGAAGTTGGTGTGCATATAGCACATTTAGGATTTTTTTTTTCTCTTAAAAATTGTTGTGCATGTAGCTCTTTTGGGTGTGCCTTTACCACAACCCTATTAAAACTAGCTAGCACACATGACTCTTCTTATATCACCTGGTAAATCGAAGTTTGGCCCAACTTCGATGCATTTTTGTGCATGGCAGTTGACACCACACGATATCCGATGAAGTGTTGAAGGGTGTTCTGCAATCAAAACTAATAAATTTTCTTTCGCAATGATCGAGATATGATAATGAGCAACACTTTTTAGAGCAGTCACTCAGAATATTTTGATATCCTTTTACCATAAAATTCTTTGTACTTGTATGTATATCATTTTAAATAGTTTTAGTATCAAGTTATTGATGTTTGATTGTGGTATGTGATGGTAAGAAAAAAGATACTTCAAAATGATTTATGAGTAGCTACAATGTATATGTTGGTCATGAGTGGATTCGGTATTGATTATTTAGATCTCTTGTCAAATCACAACATACGAGTTGCTATCACATCACTTCCATAGATCTCAAAGCACCACTACAAATGAACTTGAAATCGGCATTCACAGCCTACTAGCATGTGATTTGATAGCTCGTGATCCGCTAGCTTGCTTTCCCAAGCATCTCTTTCTCCACATCGTTTAGCTTCCCTCGCTGCAAAACACGGTGTCCGCTATAAAATCTTCTCAGGACGCCTTCGAGATGACAGGTTGACTGAGATATGCATCTCGCTCCCTTATCCACCCATTTCGCTTTCCTTTCTTGCCGAGTCATGTGGATGTCTCACCCCCTCACTCTTCTTTCCCTTCACCCCACACGACGCTCATCGAGAAACCCTTTACCTCATCGAGAAGCCATTTACCTGACTGAGAAGTCCCAACTTTGTACCTGATAAGCCCCGGTTTTGTTCCTGAGAAGCTGCTAATTAAGTGGAACATGTCTTATTTCACTAAGCTTGCTCTTTTCACCACTCACTCTTCTGAGGATAAACATACTACCCTTGCTAATTATAGAGGCGAATGTTTATTCGCACAAGCAAATCTTTCATCCTCCCAGAAATACTTGTCCTCCTACCCCACTAACCAACTTTCACTCATCTTTCTTCGATCCACCCATGAATCTTGTGGGCAAGATGTAAAATCTGGCCCAGACATTGTACAGGTTACCTTGGCCAACCTCAAAAGGAATTATAGTTCCGAAGAATGAGGCTCCATTAGTGCGAGACTCCACTATTATGGGACTCTACTATTGTTTGTCGTGACCCAATGCATTCAACTATATATAGCCTGACTTCAAAATGATTCGTGTAGCTACAATGTATATGTTGGTCATGATTGGATTTGGTATTAATTATTTAGATCTCTTGTCAAAGCACACCATACAAGTTGCTATCACATCACTTCCATAGATCTCAAAGCACCACTACAAATGAACTTGAAATTGGCATTCACAGCCTACTAGCATGTGATTTGATAGCTCGTGATCCGCTATAAAATCTTCTCGGGACGCCTTTGAGATGACAGGTTGATTGAGATATGCATCTCGCTCCTTTATCCACCCATGTCGCTTTCCTTTCTCGCTGAGTGCCATGTGGGCGTCTCTCCCCCTCGCTCTACTTTCCCTTCATCGCACACGGAGCTCACCGAGAAGCCCTTTACCTCATCGAGAAGCCCTTTACCTCACTGAGAAGTCCCAACTTCGTGCTTGAGAAGCCCCCATTTTGTTCCCAGAAGCTGCTAATTAAGTGGAACATGTCTTAATCCACTAAGCTTGCTCTTTTCACTACTCGCTCTCATCTGAGGATAAACATACTACCCTTGCTAAATCTTTCATCCTCCCAGAAATCCTTGTCTTCCTACCCCACTAATCCACTTTCACTCAATCTTTCTTCGATCCACCCATGAATCTTGTGGGCAAGATGTAAAATCTGTTGGGCTAGAGAGCACGCAAGCCCGACCAGAGCACCTGCAAATTAGTTCGAGCAAGTACCTACATGATCGCTTAGCGGTATGCCGATACACAATCAAAAACACAGCACAAAATAACAACAATAAAAGTGACACGCAGATATAACGTGGAGACCCAATAGGGTGAAAACCACGGGACGATCGGAGTCCAACCCGGAAAGCCGCCACTAAAAATGTGTAAAACAGATAGGCAATTACAAGGCTTTCCCTCCTCGATCCACACAGGATCTTCACCAACTTCGCACCACACAATAATACACAATAAACAGTAGCAAGAAAATTGCAAGTTACCGACAGTGGCGGACGAGACGGATTACACAAATCCTCTCCAAGATGCCTCTTCGAATACTTGCCAAAGTCTGCTCCAGATCCAATCCGTGTATGCGAAGTATTCCTCGTCAACGTCACAGAGACGTCCGAAAGCTCTCCCCAAACCAAGACGCTTGCCACAAAGGCCTCTCTAAGAACTCTTTCAATGCTTGAGATGGGAGATGAGTGAATGTCTTACCCCTCCTCCTTCATGCCTATTTATAAGGCCAAAACCAAGGGGTAGATGGTGGTAGATAGCATGTGCATGAAGCTTCCCTCGGTCAAAAGCACATGTCATGAAGCTTCCTCTGGGCACTTTCCTAGAAGCTTTCTTCAAGAGCACATGTTGATTTCTTAGTCAAAGGCGGCTACTCCTTTTCACACTTGCATGAAACACATGCTTGAAAAGCATGGTCAAAAGGTGGCTAGCCCATTTCACACTTAGGAGAAAATACCTCATCAAATCTCCCCCTTTTCGACTAAGTAAAATGTGTCCTTCTAATTATCTTCATTTGGTAAGACCTTCATGTCTCCTCCATATGTCGATAGATCCAGCACCACCAAGTTCGAGTTAGTAAAACTCAAATCCACAATTTTCTCCACAAAGGATGGGAACTGTACCCAACAATTTATCCCCTTTGCATTTATGTGGAAGAGATCGCCATGCCAGCGATCCTCACACAATGTTCGAACTTCCCCCTCGACACAGTCTTCGTAAGCATATCCGCTCCATTGTCATCTGTGTGCACCTTCTGCAAATCTAGCTCTCTCTGCTCTAGAGTATCGCGTATCCAATTATACCGCGTATCAATATGCTTGGATCTCGAGTGGAAGGTGGGGTTCTTCCCTAAATGAATCGCGCTCTGACTGTCACATAAGAGTGTGTAGCGCTCCTGAGTGAAACCCAACTCTTTGATGAAACGCTTCATCCAAAGAAGCTCTTTTCCTGCCTTAGTGACTGCAATAAACTCTGCCTCCGTAGTAGACAGTGCAACGCACTTCTATAGTCTTGACTGCCACGAAACAGCTCCCCCTGCAAATATGATCAGGTACCCAGAGGTCGATCTTCTGGAGTCCAAATCTCCAGCCATATCAGCATCAGTGTATCCCAGTAGCTCTGGCTCACTATCTCCAAACCTTAATGTCAAGTCTGACGTCCCATGCAAGTACCTCAGAATCCATTTCACAGCGCTCCAATGTTCTCTTCCGGGATTGGAGAGAAACCTACTCACAGTGCCTACATCATGCGCTATATCAGGGCGAGTGCATACCATGACATACATAAGACTACCAACTGCAGAAGCATAGGGGACCTTCTGCATCTCCTCTTTCTCCTCAGGTGTGCTCGGGCACTGGTCAGCGGTAAGTCTGAAGTGAGCTGCAAGCGGCGTGCTCACCTTCTTCGCCTGATCCATACTAAATCTTTGTAGCACCTTCCTGATATATCTTTCCTGCGATAACCAAAGTAACTTGGAGCCTCTATCTCTCCGAATATGCATCCCTAGGATGGTCTTCGCAGCTCCCAAGTCCTTCATCGCAAATGTGGAGCTCAACTGCCGCTTCAGCTCGGCAATGCGTGCAGTGCTCCTCCTAACTATCAGCATGTCATCGACATAAAGGAGCAAAATAATGAAATCCTCTGGAGCGTACTGCTTCACAAACACACAGTGATCAAGGGTGGCCCTCCTGAAGTCGATCTCCTTCATAAAAGCATCGAACTTCTTGTACCATTGTCGCGGGGCCTGCTTCAGGCCATACAAACTCTTCTTCAGGCGACAGACTAGACTCTCCTTCCCTTTCACCATGAAACCTTCAGGCTGCTCCATATAAAGCTCCTCCTCAAGATCGTCATGCAGAAAGACGGTCTTGACATCCATCTGCTCAATCTCCAAGTCTAGCCTTGCAGCAAGGCCAAGAACAACCCGGATAGACGACATCTTCACAACAGGAGAGAAGATCTCATCAAAATCAACTCCTTGTTTCTGACTGAAACCCTTCACCACTAATCTTGCTTTGTATCTGAGTGGTGTCGAGGGGTCTCCCTGCTTTACTCTGAAAATCCACTGATTCTTCAGAGCCTTCTTGCCCTTAGGCAATCGTACCAGCTCATAAGTATGGTTCTCATGCAGAGACTGCATCTCCTCCTGCATAGCAACCATCCACTCTTTCTTCTCTGAGCTCTGCACTGCTTCATCAAAGCACTCGGGCTCCCCCGCATCAGTCAACAAAATATACTCAGTAGCAGAGTATCTCGAAGATGGTTGTCTGACTCGATCAGACCTCCGTGGAGCGAGCTCAGCTGCTGGTATGGGCACATCATCAATGATGTCCTCTGTAGGCTCGCCATCATTCATGTCCTCATGGCCTGGAAGTGGCTCAACGCCCTGCACTGGATCAGGCTCTGCGGCCTCCTCAGTATCGTCACCTCCAGTCATAGGAGACTCTTCATCAGTGCGAGAGTCGGCCTTCTCAGTCTTTTCAGGGTCAAGCATAGTCTGATCCTCACAAAATATGGCGTCGCGACTGCGTACAAGCTTCTTCTCAACCGGATCAAAGAACCTGTAGCCAAACTCGCCGCTGCGTCCATATCCCAAAAAATATGCATTGACGAGTCTTAGAATCCAACTTCGATCTTTCATCCCGAGGGATGTGCACAAAGGCTTTGCACCCAAAGACCCTCAAGTGACTATACGAAGGGTCCTTCCCATACCAGACCTTATCAGGAACATCCTCCTGCAGTGCATAGCTGGGAGATAGGTTGATGACATGTGCAGCTGTGTATAAAGCCTCACCCCAAAACATGCCAGGTAGCTTTGACTCAGATAGCATGCACCTCACCCTCTCCATCAAGGTCCTGTTCATTCTTTCAGCAACGCCATTTAGCTGCGGCGTCTTGGGCGGAGTCTTTTCATGTCTGATCCCTTGCTCTCTACAATACTCATCAAAAGGACCAATATACTCTCCCCCGTTGTCGGACCTGGTGCACTTTAACTTCTTCCCAGATTGCCTCTCCACCTCAGCGTGGAATCTCCGAAAAGTGTCGAGAACCTCACCTTTGGTCTTAATAGCATAGACCCAAAGTTTTCTCGAATAGTCATCAATGAACGTCACGAAGTAAGACGCTCCTCCTCTCGTCTGGACCTTCAGTGGTCCGCAGACATCAGTATGTACGAGCTCTAGTGGCTCGGATCTCCTGGTGGAGCTGTGGCTGAATGAAACTCTATTCTGCTTTCCAGCCATGCAATGGTCACATCTCTCTAACTGATCCACAGATAGATCAGAGATCATCTTCTTTCGGGAGAGACATCCCAGACCCTTCTGGCTAATGTGACTCAGTCTCCTATGCCATAGGGATGTGGATGCCCCATCTCTAACAGTGTTGGCCTGAGCAGCTTCAGGTCTCCCCTCCATATAGTAGACCAGTGTCTCTATAACCTCTGGCCACTACCAGCGACCCCTTGATTAACTTCAAAAATCTCCACCAAAGACACTTAAGTGTCCTTCATCACCTAGCTTCCCAACTGAAACTAGGTTGAAGCGGATGTCAGGTACATGTCGCACATCTCTTAGGATCATCAATCCTCCAGTGCTCTTCTTCAGGTGCATATCTCCTCTTCCGATGACTTTAGACGTGTCACCATTGCCCATCCTAAGCACCCCACAATCGTGAGTAGTGTAGGTGGCAAATAACTCCCTGTTGTGGGAGACATGTGCAGAAGCACCCGAATCAACAATCCAGCTTCGGTCATCACAAGAGAGTGCAGCTGTAACGTCATCTCCAACAATGATGACATCGTCCTCTATAGATGCAATAGCTGCAGTGTGACTCTCCTTCCTATCATCAGTAGTCACTCCTTTCTTTCTTTCATCATTCTTCAGAGAATAACAGAACTTCTGAATATGCCCTTTCTTATGACAATAGTGGCACTCCACGTTTTGATAACGTGACTTGGACTTCCCTCTGCTTTGTCCTCTCTCGCTCTTCCTTTCTCTACTCTTGCTCCTGCCTCTCCCCCTGGGCTCAGTATAGAGGATGTCAGCTCGTGAAGAAGAGCCTGATATCCCTTGAGACTTTCTTCTCACCTCTTCGTTCAGGATGCCACTCTTGGCAATCTCCATAGTAATGATGCCCCCGGGAGAGGAGTTGATTAGAGAAACTCTAACCATCTCTCAAGAGTCTGGAAGAGACTTCAACAGCCATAATGCGTTGACCTCGTCCTCGAAGGTCGCCTTCATAGCAGTAAGTTGATCAATAATACCTTGGAACTCATTCACATGATCCAGGATAGGGGATCCTTCCCTGTATCTGAACTCACCCAGCTTCTTCAGTAGATATAGCTTGTTGATGCCAGTACTCTTGGCATACAACGTCTCGAGAGTCTTCCAAAGTATCTTTGCATCAACGATACTCGCGACATGATTGTAGACGTTCGGTTCCACGAACCGTCTGATGAATCCGCATAACTTCTGGTGCTCCACCTTCCACTTATTTGGATCCATGTCTTTAGGCATCTCCTCAAAGATAGGAGCATGCCAGCCCTTGACGTAGATGAGATCTTCCATCAGTAAGTGCCACTGGTGATAGTTCGCGCCATTTAATTTCACCATTTGCTCGGAGCCTGAACCCGATGTAGACTCCATCGTGCTCTGTCACTGATCGGACTAACCTCAGTTCTTTGAGCCGACTATTTCCAAGAAAGGAATCAAAGAGGATAGGGAGCGGACTAATTGTCGTCACCTACCGCACCCGATCACTAACCCGAAATATCCGATCGGCTCGTCTCGAATCCCAAATAGGTCAGCCCGATACCAGCTCTGATAATGAACCTGGCTCTGATACCACTTATTGGGCTAGAGAGCACGCAAGCCCGACCAGAGCACCTGCAAATTAGTTCGAGCAAGTACCTACACGATCGCTTAGCGGTATGCCGATACACAACCAAAAACACAGCACAAAATAACAACAATAAAAGTGACACGCAGATATAACGTGGAAACCCAATAGGGTGAAAACCACGGGACGATCGGAGTCCAACCCGGAAAGCCGCCACTAAAAATGTGTAAAACAGATAGGCAATTACAAGGCTTTCCCTCCTCGATCCACACAGGATCTTCACCAACTTCGCACCACACAATAATACACAATAAACAGTAGCAAGAAAATTGCAAGTTACCGACAGTGGCGGACGAGACGGATTACACAAATCCTCTCCAAGATGCCTCTTCGAATACTTGTCAAAGTCTGCTCCAGATCCAATCCGTGTATGCGAAGTATTCCTCGTCACCGTCACAGAGACGTCCGAAAGCTCTCCCCAAACCAAGACGCTTGCCACAAAGGCCTCTCTAAGAACTCTTTCAATGCTTGAGATGGGAGATGAGTGAATGTCTTACCCCTCCTCCTTCATGCCTATTTATAAGGCCAAAACCAAGGGGTAGATGGTGGTAGATAGCATGTGCATGAAGCTTCCATGAAGCTTCCCTCGGTCAAAAGCACATGTCATGAAGCTTCCTCTGGGCACTTTCCTAGAAGCTTCCTTCAAGAGCACATGTTGATTTTTTAGTCAAAGACGGCTACCCCTTTTCACACTTGCATGAAACACATGCTTGAAAAGCATGGTCAAAAGGTGGCTAGCCCCTTTCACACTTAGGAGAAAATACCTCATCAAAATCTGGCCCAAACATTGTACAGGTTACCTTGGTCAACCTCAAAAGGAATTATAGTTTCGAAGAATGAGGCTCCATTAGTGCGAAACTCCACTATCGCGGGACTCTACTATTGTTTGTTGTGACCCAATGCATTCAACTATATATAGCCTGACTTGAGAAAAATAAAGGCACTAAGGTTTTTCGTCAAGGCAAATCATGGAGGGGGGATTGATTTCGCAAGCTCTTGGGTGTGAGGTGTGCTATCCGGTGATTGTCGGCCGTCTTTGTTGTTCTAAACCTCCAGCCAATAGGGTCAGTCGTGCCCGCAGACAATTTAGTGTCCAATACCCTCCATGGTGCAGTGAGCGTAGACGCAGGTGTCTGATCTAAAATTCATCCTCTCTCAGCAATGTCTAATCCAAATCATCATCCTCTAAATTCTCCCAGAGAGTTTACCAGGTGGTATGATTTGGTCACCATTCAACAATTAGTTTAGGTTATTATCCAGTCTGTTGTGGCCATGACAGAACTCCGATCCTCCTTTCCTTCACCCCTCCCCTGCCACTACAAATCCTTCTGTTGTACAACACACTTAACACCCGCTCAATCCACCCCACAACATCATGTTACGTCCACTTTTATCTCCAGAATGTACCATCCCCGAGGTCATCCTTTAGTCGTTCCTCACGCTATGCTAGCTGGTGAACAACTTCCACCTTTACGAATTGACGATGATTTTGAAGGGGAGGCAGATCATGACTTTGGCACACTTTTTGGCCAAATTCCAAGCTAAATTTTTTGCAAAATATTTTTCTAGATTACCAATGTGCAATGGCAATGAGGACCCAAATACGCATCTAGAGTCCTTTTGAATCCACTTTGGCTATAAGAAACTTATTTGGAGTTTGAACTGTTGGCTCCTATTTGCTACTATGGAAAAATCAACAATCGATTGGTTATTCACCCTGCCAGTGGGAATTATCACAAGCTATGAAGAGTTTAAAGGCTTGCAGACTTCAAACTTTGCCAGTTGGAAGAGCCTGATGCACGGACTTGTTCGTCGGTTGGACCAGCATCAAGGTGAGAATGAATCTGTGTGAATGTATCTATGCTACTCGATTCCAGAGGGCCAAGGCCAGAATGTTATTAGTGGACGACAATATCTCGCAAGTCGCTCTGATAAGGGGACTTTTCGATGAATTTTTAAAATATCAGCCGAATGTACTCCCCAAACAACTTTCTCTCAAGCATTGGAGCTTACCAGTCGGCACATGGATGCAGAATATGGCCGACTCTTACATCGGCTCGTTCCTCCCACAATTCCTCCTCTCCCACCGCTAGGGTGAGAAGAAGATATAAAATGACTTGGTCTCCTTCATCAGTTCAATCAGGGTGACCAAGATGCACTCCCGGCACCGCAACAAGTGTCCACGCCAATGAATCGTTCAATGTTCGTCGATCCACCGCGTGAAGTAAACTTTCCCCTGCTGAATCGACCCTTGTCGTAGATTATTTCAGCCACTCGCCCATCCAACTTCTTCTGACTACCTCCTCCCATGCCTATTATGCTTCGTCTACGGAATAAATCATTGTATTGTGAATACCATCGGGAGAGCCACACTAATGGTACATGTTGGCAATTGATGGAGTTTCTTCACCAAATGTTTCAGGAATGAAAGTTACAAGAGTTCTTATTGAAGCGTCCCTCTGTCAAAGTTACAAGAGTTCTTATTGAAGCATCCCTCTGTTCACGAAGTTTTTTTGTCACAGATTTGGAGCTTCGCTCCTTGAAGGCATCTAATGGACCTTTGGTAAGTTTCGTGGGAGATTGCGTAGAAGTAGAGTGCATCCAACTCCCAGTTACTATCGTTAGGATGGCGAGGATGATCACCTTCATCGTCATTGACCACTCTCACATGTGGTTGCAAATCCCAAAGTAGATGCTACATTAGTGTACCTGTTGAAGTAATAAAGTGTGCGAGTGAGTTGTCAAATTCTCGGGGAGTTCAGAGTGAAGATATCCAAATTTCTAAGATTAATTACTAGATAAGCTAATCGGTTCTTGGTTTTAAGGAGTTTTCCTAACTACTTCAAGAACGCAAGCATCCAACACGAGGGATATCAACCATCCAACCAAAGCACACAAGTAAAAATGCATAAACTTTCACTAACTCAAAAGACATGAAAGTACATGATTACTGTAGGATAAGAGCGGAATAAAAATCACTTGCAACCATATAAAATGAAAATCTATAAGCTTCCAAGGTTTTGGGCGAATGGAGAATGAAGATGCTGAGGGAGTGGGGAGTCTATTCTATTTACCCGAAATCCTGCGACCTCAGGAAAGTTCAGAATCTTCTCTTTCAGAGGCTCGGGCGGCCCGAAATCCGAAATCCGAAATCCCCCCCCCCCCCCCCATCATTTTGTTAGTGGCAAACCAGTCTTCTCTTTCAGAGGCTCGGGCGGCCATCCCTTCGGTGTTTTCCCGGCCAAGCAGTTCAAGTTGTCCTCAAGCTAGGAAGCCATATTTCTTCCGCAGTCCAGGCGGTCAGGATAGTGGAGACTATGTCATCACATTTTCAGTAGGGTACCCTATGAGTTTTTGTGCATCTCTAGGACCTAGGAGGACTTTGTGCACACTCAAGACCTAAAGTGGACCCTAGGGTACCCCACTTCAACCTTTGATCTAATGGTGACCTAATAGAGACCTAGGTGCACTTTAGAGCTTAATTGAGCTAGCTTAGACCATAAGGGGCCCTTATCACCCAATTGTGCTCTCATAGATAATGGTTACAAAGTTAACCAATTTGTAACTAACTCTAAAATAGAATAAACTAAAATATGTAAAGCAACAATTATTTCAACACCTATCACGGGCTATGCCGATTTGCTTGCGGGCGTAGCCCGCTTGAATGCAGGCACAAACTACTTTCCTGTGGACGCAGCCCGCAGAGGAGCATCGAGCACGGACGTATCGCGTATGAAGATGTTAGTACATATATGTCAGCTTTTGTTACAGTTGTACTTTGAACTAATATTAGCTTTATGTATTGAAAATTTATCACTTGCGCTTGATCAAGATGATTAATCAAAGTGCTCAGATTCATTTGATGGTCCTAAATCAGGATCATGACTATCCCAATTTTTTCTTGTTAATATGGTATAAAAGATAATGGTATGGTTGAAAAATCTCTTAAAATGAATATTACTAGCGGGTGTGCACATTTTTTTTCGTATTACCCAACCATTACTTGAATGTCGATCACATTATTGTTGTCGCACACCATCGGTGGGCGACTATAATTGTATTTTATGCTAGCCCTCACATTTCATTATACCAAAGATATTAAAATCATACGACTGAGATTATTTTGATGATCCTAATTGAGAATTAAAACAAATGACTGAGTTATGTTGATGATCCCATGATATAATGCAAATACGCGTTAGAATATTTTTCTGTAGATCCAGAGGGGCGGGGGTTGCTTTTGAGTTGAGTTAGAACGATTGGGGTTAAGCTCGAAATTGACTCAAATGAGTCGACTCTGAGCCAACTCGAAATTGAACAATTGTTCTCTCTATCCTTATCGACTTGGATTTAAATCAAGTACATTTGAAATAGAGCAAATGAAGTCATTTTGGTCTTTACTCATTTAGTTAAGGACTTGTTTGGCCGCGTGGATCCGCGTGTCGGCGGCTGTCGATCATTTGGCAGGGCTACGATCGTGTGGATCCCTCAGAATTTTTGCGGAAATCTTGTGGATCATGACTGTGCGGAGGCCTCCGCGGTCACGGTGGCCTCCGCCGCCGCGAGGGTTTTGGTCGTCATGGGGGCCTCAGTCGTCACGATGACTCCACGTGGATTTCATCAGCTGGATTTCTGCCTGGCCAAAACGGGTATATGTTTAGTCAGAGTTTTAATTTTAAATAATAATATAATACTTAATATTTTAATCAATTCGAGTTGTTAATTTTTATTAGATTTGAATGATGTTTTTTCAATCAGCCAATTTAAATTAAATTAGGCAAAATTCTAAGTCAATCCCTGAACTTTTGAAAGGTTAAAATTAGTCCTGAACTCCATTGTTTCTGTAACGCCCCGAAATTTTGAATAGTTTATTTGAAATGAAAATAATAATTATTATTTTAGATCGAATGATTTATTCCTTCGTAGCGAGGGCGTTACCGTCGTAGGTGTGTCGTCGTAGTTCGTCTCGGGTGTTCGCGAGGTCGCGCTTGATAAAAAAAATCCTTATTGATCCTGGTACGAAATATTTAATTAGCATACAAAATATATTTTATAAGAATTTCTAATCATAATTTAAACTTATATATATATATATATTCTTATAAAAATTTATGTATATTTATAGTCTACAAAATATGTATATATATACATTCTTATCAAAAATATATATATAGCTTTTCGCAAGGAAAAAAATATTTGTTTATGATTTATTTTTTTAGGAGAAGTTAGTGGGGTCTAGTTGGAAACCACCTTCATCCTCTTAAATAGGATTTCTCTCTTTTCTTCTGATGCAAAATCCCCCTCATGTTCTTGTTTCGTGAGCTTCAGCCATTTTAGAGAGAGAAAGAAGGAGAGATAAAGCTAGGGTTTTGGTCTGAGAAGGAGGTTTGGAGGTCGATTTCGTCGTCGGAGCGAGGAATCGAAAGGTCGTCGTCAAGATCGTCAAGTCGTCGTTCGAAATCGAGGCAAGTGCGGTTTTTGTGATCGTATGCTTGCTGATGATTTTTCCAGAAATTGGTTGTATTTTCAGATTTTATTTTTAGAGTTTATGTTCAGATTTCTGTATTTATCTGTTTCCTCTCTTCCAGAAAATTTTTTGAGTCTTTAAACTCTTACAGAAAATTTGCATGTGCTTAAGCACATAAATAAATTGTTTCGATTTTAGGTAAGTCCAGTAAATCTGTAGCCTTTACTGTTTCTGTAGTTGTAAAATCCTTGGAATTTTTTTTTCTGTAGTTGTAAATTGCTATTCCCGTCGATCGACGGGACCACGAGCGTCCTGTCGATCAGCGGCTTTAGCTGGGGGAAAATGCTTCCCCGAATCGTTTAAAGCAAAATCGATGACTATTCTCGTCGATCGACGGGACCACGAGACCGTCCCGTCGATCGGCGGCTTTAGCTGGTGGAAAAATGCTTCCCCAAAACATTTAAGGCAAAATCGACGGGACTTCCCGTCAATCAACGGGACCTCCCGTCGATCGGCGAGACTGTCTCGTCGATCGGCGTTTTCAGCTGGGGGGGATGCTTCCCCGGGTCGTTAAGTCAAAATCGACGGGCCTTCTCATCGATCGACGGGCCTCCTCTTTGATTCCTCTTGAATCCTCTTGAATCCTCGTATACTATTGTAAACTCCCTCAGTATTGTACTGACTTGTCCAACTGTTTGGAAGTATTAGTTTTGTTTATTCTACGGTAAGGTTTACCTTATGAATCTTTTGTCTTGACTTGGTTTGCCACCTTTAGACATTGCCTAAGCAAGTATAATGATGAATTATGTATGGATTTACTCGAACCGGAAGGATGGGTAAGGGAACAACGAGATCCTCCATCTCAGATCTTTTATTTATGGTAGGTTGGACAATGATACCACCTCCATCTTTTATTAATGGCAGGTTGGACAATGAGACCACCTCCATCTTTTATTAATGGTTGGTTGGACAATGAGACCGTCTCCATCTTTTATCAATGGTAGGTTGGACAATGAGACCACCATCATCTTTTGTTAAGGGTAGTTGGACAATAAGATCACCACCCTCTTTACTTGATGCCCCCATTTATGGGCTTATTTTTCTGTAGAATTGTGTATTTGTTCAAGTTGCTTATGTTAATTCTATGCTTACTCTTGGCTAATTGTCAGTCTTGTTGACTCATAGCTTTCTCTCCTACTTTTACTATTACTTCCTCTCTTTTGGGCTGAGGCATTCTTCTCTATTGAGTGTCCCAGGTTCAGGTTCGGGTCAATAGTTGCGGCAAGCGGTAGAGCTGCGATGTCCGGTCCCCGGTAGAGGATCTTCCTGGTGAGGAGCAGTCCTAGATATTTTTCCTTCATGTTGTCACCTTGTGGGCTCATTTCAGTTGTAGAAGCCCGTCAAGTTTTGTTTTCAGTGTGCTTGCAAGTTGCTACTACTTGTGCTACTTTTGAGGTAGATAGTTGTTGCTCTCTGGGAAAATGTGTACTCTACTTCATTATGTGAAATATTTTGTGTAAAGCATTGCATAGCATAATTTTTCTTATTATGTACCACCTATTTTGTTGAAATCGTACTAAGTATTTTCATATATATAATGAATCTATGCATGTGTTATTCTTGAAGACAGGCTTGGTCTTCATGCTTAAGGCAAATGAACCTATATTTCCATTGCGTACGTATATTTTCTATTTGTGGACTAAGTATTCCACAGTACCGAGGGACACGGTCCCAACCTAAAGAAGCTCACATTATCTTTTGACTTAAAGATACCTATATTTTGTATGGATGTTCGTAATGAGCGTTTGCCTGAGCGTCTGCAGTTGTCCCCTACGTGACGTGGCATCATGACGTGTATTTTCCCCTACTCTGATAATACGTAAAATATATTGGGAAAATGTGGATTGTGACAGTTGGTATCAGAGGGAGGTTAGCCGGGTTGCTTGGATAGTCTGGTTGGCCCGGTTAACCACCTGGTGAGAATGTTATTCATTGCATACATCCACTGATGGGTCATCAGTAAATCTCGATTGAAGCATGGACACTACACTCATAAGCATGAAAGAAGTATTCGGGGCATATTATGTAGTATGTGATGCATAATATTTGTTTGTATATAGACTCTCATAGGTGACAACGTGCGACTGTTATGTAGTATGTGATGCATAACGTAGGTCGCATGTGTGTCCATTAAATTTTCTTGTTCGTTACATGTGATAATATGTAGTATGGGATGCATAAGATCACATGTGTACACCACTCATGGCATGCATTAAGACCTTTCTTAGACTGCATAGCACTGCATGCATTGCATAACATTGCATAAGCACACATGTCAAGCCGGAGATCTACATGATGACACATGTACACTCATGGTTTTAAAAGAAAGATGTTAAACATTCATGCTACGGGAGGGGTGCACGAGAGATTTAGGGGTGACGATTTATCATCCTGAGTATAACGAAATATCATATATAAAACTTTTCTCATAGCAAGGTAGTAGTAAGAGCAAGCATTTGTATGTCTTTTGGTATGTCATCACTTCCTAGAGGGTTGAGTCCAGTTTTGATAGGTTGTTTGTCCTTGTCTTCCTTAGATATGGCCCCAAAGCGCCAGTCCGTGAGACTTGTCCCCCTATGTGAGGGAGAGTCGTCAGTTGCTCATAGAGAGGCTATGCTGGAGGAGTTGCATCTTAGGAATGAGACGTTGGCACGACAGTTGGTCGCAAGGCAGGAGCAGATGCAAGTATTGTTGACTGCCACTCAGCGGCAGCAACCGGTGACGAATCAGCCAGAACCCGTCCGTCCTGCACCCCTCGTTCCCCCTGTAGCGTTGCCGCCAGAGATGAACTTTATTTCGCACTTCCAGAGGCTAGGACCCCCGACCTACGATGGGAGGGCAGACTTTATGGCACTTGATGATTGGATCCTAGCGATGGATGAGATGTTCTTGTACTCTGGTGTTTCTGTTGACCAGAAGGTGATGGTCGCAGCCTTCCAGCTTAAGGGTCTGACGAAGAGTTGGTGGATTAGAGAAAAAGAAGCACTTGCAGAAGGTTGCTCGTTGGAGCAATTTAAGAGGATGTTGTTGAAGAAACTTTTGCCTACAGTGGAGCAGGATCGGCTGATGAATAACTTTCTGCATTTGAAGCAATGGCAACTCACTGTAGGTGAGTATAAAGTTGAGTTCAGCAAGCTGAGCAGATTCGCCCCAGATTTAGTTGTCGCTGAGGAAAGCATGGTGAAGAGGTTTCTAGAAGGTCTCCGCAGTGAGATCCAGCAGTTGGCTAGTGCTTACCGGTCTGTAAGCTTCGCGGATGCGGTGGAAGCTGCATTGAGGGTAGAGGCGATAGAGAAGGCAAAGAATAGAGGAAAGGAATTAAGAAAGGAAAAAAAGGAAAGCTGGTGATGGGGGCAGCCTTGCTCCGAGTAAGAAGGGCAAGGTGGTGTGCAATTTTTGCAACTGTGTGGGTCATCAGTTCGAGAAATGTTTCAAGAGGTTGCGTGCGCAGAGGCAGCTTCAGATGATGGCTCTTCAAGGTGCTCCGAATAATGATCTGTCTTGCACTTCGTGCAAACAGAGGGGGCACGAAGTCAGTCGTTGTTGGTCGAAGGATAAGGTCTGTTATTAGTGTGTACAGAAAGGACATGTGAAGTCCCGGTGTTCGCAGTTCTAGTCAGCCGGCCAGCAGCTTGCTCTTACAGCTCCGGCACTGCCTCCGCCTCAGCAGCAGCAGTTGGATCGAGGAAAGGCCAAGTTAAATGCAGTAACGAAGGAGGAAGCGCACTGCTTAACCCAGGTCATATCAGGCTTGCCTTCGCTCTCCTTGTAGACCAACCTTTGTGTAGAAACTTAGACATTATATCCTTGAGATATCTTTTGTTTATAATGATTGGTTAGGTGAGTTTAAGGCCTGAGATTGTTGGGCGCGTGTCCTCTTCGATTCTGGTGCCACCCATTCCTTCGTGGTTAGGAAGTTTGTGGATCGTCATCGCCGGGCTATAGAGCGAGTTGATGATCCGCTTTGTGTTAAGTTTTCGTTCGGTAATTCGGTGATGGCGGTCCAGAGTATTGTGCAGTGTACGATTCTTTTGGAAGGATTCTTGGCCTATGCATATCTGAAGGTGTTAGACGTGATTCTGGGAATGGATTGGTTAGCTCGATATGACGTTGTTATCCTGTGCAACGATAAGCGTTTGGATTTTCTGATGGATGATGGCCAGCACATAAGTGTGTTTGGCTTTCCGCGTCAAATTTCCTCGGTTATGTCTGTCGTCTGTGCTCGGGATTTTGCGGAGTTTGGTGGTCGTGCTTGTTTTGTTTCTATTTTGTGTGCGGCGTGTGGATCGTCGTCTTGTGTCGAGGACATACCGGTGGTGCGAGAATATTCGGATGTGTTTCCCGACAGCCTTCCTGGTCTTTCCCCTGAGCGGGAGGTAGAGTTCGTGATAGATCTGGAGCCCGGAACTCATCCAATTACAAATGCTTGCTCTTACTACTACCTTGCCATAAAGTTTCGGGTGCTCATAGAGACTCTTCTTGTTAAGGGGGTAGATTATCAAGTCTATGTTGATGCTTCGCGGATTGGTCTTGGTTGTGCTCTTATGCGGGATGGGAAGGTGATTGCGTACGGGTCGAGGCAACTGAAGGTCCATGAGAGGAACTACCCAACGCATGATTTGGAGTTCGATGCGGTGATTTATGCTTTAAAGTTGTGGAGGCATTTGTTGTACAGGGTGTCGTGCAAGATCTACTCAGATCATAAGATTTTGATTTATGTGTTTTCGCAGAAGGAATTGAATTTGCGCCAGCGTCGGTGTATGGAGTATGTTGTAAACTATAATGTTGATATCTTATATCACTCTGGCAAGGCGACTGTAGTGGTGAATGCCCTAAGTAGAAAGTCTGCTTCTGTTTACAGCCTCTCGGTGCAGTCGCTAGTGGAGGAGTTTCATTTGATGAGCATAGTGGTGAAATCCAAGGATGGACCGTCTAGTATGGAAGTTGAAGAACCTTCTAGGATTACCCTTATGAGGTTGCATCAGAAGGATAATCCTGATTTGCAGCACCTCCGTGGTAGAGCCGAGAAAGGTGAATTGTCGGATTTCTCGATCGATGAAGATGGTACCCTTGAAGTATCTTGGCAGGTTTTGCATCCCCGCTGTGGAAGTGATTCAAGCGAAGATTTGCGAGGAAGCTCATGATTCCAGTCTTGCATATCATCCTGATTCTACAAAGATGTACCACGATTTGAAGCAGATCGTCTGGTGGTCAGGAATGAAGAATGATATTGCGAGGTTTGTGTCGAAGTGTTATACTTGTCAGCGCGTCAAGGCAGATCATAAGAGACCCGGAGGTAAGTTGGCGTCGTTGGACATTCCGATGTGGAAATGGGAAAGTATCTTTATGAATTTCATTATTGGCTTACCGAGATCCTCTCGCGGTCATGATTCGGTGTGGGTGATTGTGGATAGATTGACTAAGTGTGCTCATTTTGTGCCGTACAAGATTGGTTATTCTATGGAGAAGAATGCATCAATGTACGTGCAAGAAGTTATTAGATTGCATGGTGTGCCAGTGAGCATCGTGTCAGATCGAGATTCCAGGTATACTTCCCGCTTTTGGCATAGTTTGCAGGAAGCTTTGGGCACCGACCTTCGGTATTCTACCGCATATCATCCGCAAACGAATGGGCAGACAGAAAGGGTAAATCAGATTGTAGAGGATATGATCAGGTGTTATATTTTGGAGCATGGAGGAGCTTAGGATGAACGTCTTGGGCTTATGGAGTTTGCATACAATAACCGATATCAGGAGAGCTTGCAGATGGATCCTTTCGAAGCTCTGTATGGGAGACGATGTCGTACACCCCTGTTTTGGACTGAAGTAGGCGATAAGCCGGTTTTGGGTCCAGAGGCCTTGGAAGAAATGAGTGTTGCTGTAACGCAGATCCGTGAGAAGCTTCGAGTAGCTCAGGAGCGTTATGAGAAGTACGCCAATCGGCGTAGGGTTGATTTAGAGTTTGCAGTTGGGGACTCGGTGTTCTTGAAGGTTTCTCTGATGGTTGGCGTTAAAAGGTTTGGGAAGAACCATAAGCTAGATCCCAGGTTTGTGGGACCTTTTCAGATCGTGGAACACGTCTGAGTTTCTGCTTATAGGTTGTTGTTGTCTGCCTCTTTCCCTGGTGTTCACGATGTGTTCCATGTGAGCCAGTTGCGGAAGTGTATTCTCAGTGATCGCCATGTCCTGGAACCTGTGCCTGAGTTGCAGCCAAACCTGTCCTATGTGGAGCAGCCTGTTCGTATCTTGGAGAAGCAAGATCGGGTGTTGCGAAGGAAGACTATTCCTATGGTGAAGGTTCTTTGGAGCAATCAGGGTATTCGAGGCGCAACCTGGGAGCTGGAATCGATGATGAGAGAGTCTTATCCTCATCTGATCGTCTAGAGTTTACCCGATAGGCTTTCCCCTTATGTGCTTTCAATTTGTGCTTAATATTATAAAGTTTCAGGCCGAAACTTTTTTGTAGGGGGGTGGCTATAACGCCCCGAAATTTCGAATAGTTTATTTGAAATGAAAATAATATTAATTACTTTGGATCGAATGATTCATTCCTTCGTAGCGAGGGCGTTACCGTCGTAGGTGCGTCATCGTAGTCCGTCTCGGGTGTTCGCTACGTCGCGTTTGATAAAAAAAATCTGACAAAATATGTATATATATACATTCTAAAGGTGAGCATAATAATCGAAACTCGTTAAGCGCTCGAACTTTTAATCGGATCGAGCTCGAAATAAAAAGCTCGAATAAAATAAATCGAATCAAAATGGCTCAAAATTAATTTCGAGCTGATTTCGAGCCACATATGAATCGCTTGATTTAAAAATTTCGGATTCTATTTTCGTGTCTAGTCT
Organism: Dactylorhiza incarnata; assembly: GCA_033032865.1. Lineage (NCBI taxonomy): Eukaryota > Viridiplantae > Streptophyta > Magnoliopsida > Asparagales > Orchidaceae > Dactylorhiza > Dactylorhiza incarnata. Next base: position 1,110,983 of record JAWHQI010000296.1, on the reverse strand, counting down.
CCTAGTCTAGTGACTCTACCGGTCTACCTCTAGCTTAAATTTAATTAAAAAGTAAAACATAGCCTCTGCAAGTGTGCAGGCAGCAGGCAATGCAATTATGATACCTCATTTTCTCGATCCTCGAATCAAGGAACAGCGGGAAAGTTGTAAGGTGAACTGTGAAGCGTAAATGTAAAGTTAGCATTCCACCACTCCGTGAACTGTGCAAGTGTGTAGCGTATCTTCCTCTTTCCTCGCCACTTCGCCACTTCGCCCTTCGCCTTCCTCTTTCCTCGCCAGTTCGCCACTTCGCCCTTTGCCCTTCACGCTACAGACGTTCAGTTCTTGGTTGGGTTACTCGGCGTCGGAGCAGCGGACGACGACTCGACTCGGTTTATAAATCTCTTCCTCTTCTCCAGGCGGAGCAGCGGACGACGACACGGCGTCGTTGGCGAGTCTTTCTGCCTAAGAGAAACCATTGCTGGTAAGAGCTTCCTGCACCGGGTCTTCCTCCAGCCGTCGCACCCATCAAAGACACCTTCCGTCCTATCGGTCGTTGCTTCAGTTTCATCAGACGGTTTCTCTGTTGTGCAAACATCGGTGACTTACTGCTTCTGGTGAATCGGTGATAAGGTGATTCGATTGAACTTGTGATCTGAGATTCTAATTTCCATTTCAAGTTTTCTTGCCTACAGAAATACAAAAGAATCTAGTTTTAGTAAATAATTTAGACTATTATTTGTTGAGAATAATATGAAGAACTCTAGTAGAAACCTCACTAGAGAGACATTTTAACTAATCGATTATGCAAGAATTTATCACTGGCACTTTGACTCTGTCTCAGCACTCAGCACTGCAGTCAGCACTCTTCTAGTAAAAGTCTTCTTCTCAATTCTCATTCCTGATTCCTGCACCAAGATATGAATTTGTTTGTACATTATGTGTATGGAAAGCATCACACAGTAAACATGTGTTGCAATAACGTGCTTTGAAATTGGATTTAGTATTTAGCTGTTGCTGAAAATCAAGCGTGCTGGAATTAGTACTTAACAATACAGATTCTCTAATAAACATGTGCTGGCTTAGATTCTCTATCTTCCTTTTCATCTTCTATTCTCTAATAAACATGTGATGACTTAGATTCTCTATTTTCCTTTTAATCTTCTATTGTCTAATAAACACATTGTGTTGAATTTGTTTTGTTCTTGCATGTCTTAGAGCTTTGTAGATAGTTTTGTTCTCTTCACTCTTTATATTAATGATTTTTTTGTAGAATTTAACAAATCTTTATTTATTCAGATATTATGAATTTAGTAGAGAACTATAGTGACTCGTCATCCTCACCGGTGGAGGATGATGAATTCATAAATCCTGACGTAAATGCAATCATTACTGATCTTAATGTTAGAGATGTGGAAGTAGCAACCATCCCCACTATCCCCACTCCCACTGAGCCTTCATTAGGCCAACAATCTACTGAGGTTGAGAAGAACAACAAAGAAAAAAGAAAACGAAGTGAAGTGTGGGAGCACTTTAAAGTTGAAAAATGAAGGATAGAAGTGGAAATATTGTGTCCAAATGGCAATGTAAACATTATTTCAAAACATATAAGCATCAATTGTCTGGATCTACTTCATTTTGTGCAAGACACATTAAAACCTGTACGTTATAAGCTTATACAGGTTAAGAAAAATCAAACCAACTTCAATCAATAGAGAGTAAATATGGTAGAGGATGATATTCAAATGCCCCCCATTTGTGTGTCTGGATCTTATAATTCGGTTAGCATTAGTCAACTGCTAGCCAAGTTCATAATTACTGCAGAACTTTCATTCTCAATTGTTGAGCAACCATTTTTCAATGTCTACTCTAAAGCTCTAAATCCTAATCATGTAAAAATTTCAAGGCATACGATGAAGAGTGATTGCATGAAATTGTACGAAATTGATAGAGACAAACTTTTGAAGGTTCTTAAAAGGGTGGATAAAGTTGCACTCACTAGTGATTGTTGTACATCAAATTAATCTATTGGTTATTTATGCATTACTGTTCATTATATAGATTCTGATTGGATGCTCCAATATTCAATTATAAATTTCTTCGACCTTGATCCACCTCATAGAGATCAAGTCATATATGATGCAATTCGTGAGTCAATCTTACAGTGGGGAATTTAGAAAAATGTAATGAACATCACTCTTGACAATGCATCTGCGAATGATATAGCTGTAAGACATTTACAACAAAGTTTGCAAGTTCCAATCGCTTATATTTAGGCGACAAAGTGTTCCATGTTAGATGTTCTGCTTACATACTCAATATTCTTGTGCACGATGGCTTAAATGAGATTTCTTCATTGATTACCATTGTTAGAGAAGTTGTGGGATATATAAGGAAGTTACCTTCACGTCTTAAATCATTTACTGAATCGGCCAAATTATTAGGAATTTCTACATCACGAGGTCTTTCCTCAAATGTGAAAACAAGGTGGAATAGTACTTATTATATGCTTGATAGTGTTTATCATTATAGATATGTCATTCATGATTTCTTTAGAAAAGATAAAGATTTGGTGTGGGACTTTCCTGAAGAAACATGGCAAAAGTTTGATAAAATTAAGAATATTTTAGAAGTCTTTGAATCTGCAACAAAATTATTTTCAGGAACTTCTTATCCAACATGCAATTTATTTTTGCCTGCATTGATTGCTATCAAAGAAGTATTGGACAAATCTTCAACATCTAATGATGAGTTTATACATGGCATGGTCGCACCAATGAAAGTCAAATTTGATAAATATTGGAGTGATTGCAATTTACTTATGTCTTTTGCCATTATTCTTGATCCTCGAAGAAAGTTGTTGTTCATCACTTATGCTTTCAATAAACTGTACAACAATTATGAAACGGTTCAAAAAATGAATGTGGTAAAAGATAGTCTCTTTGAGCTTTTTTTTCACTTATTGGGATAGCTGTAGCACAGAGCATAACACTTCAATTATCAGTTCTGAATCATCCTCTTCAAGTAGAGTGGGAGTCATGGGACATTCAAGTGTAACAACTCAACCACATCTTATAACAAATTCAGTTCTTCTTGGGTTTGATGATTTTCTGAGTTCTACCTCTTCAACGCAACCACTTAAAAATGAACTTGAACTATATCCAGAGGAAGCACCAGTACAACCTCCTATTGAGAGTAGAGATAAATTTGATGTCTTAGAATGGTGGAAAATTTGTTCAATGAAATATGTGAAGCTCTCTAAGATGGCAACGGATTTCCTCGCAATACCCATCACAACTGTGGCTTCTGAATCATCTTTTAGCGCTGGAGGGGGAGTACATGATGATTATAGAAGTGCTCTAGTGTGTTCTTCAAATTGGATTCGTTCCCAATATAAGCATCGTGCCAACGTAAGTATATTTATTTATTTACTCATGAATGGTTTTATTAATCCTCTATTATAATTTTTGATTTTGATGTGTATTTTGCAATCACAGCTTGATATGGATGATTTAACAAGTTCTCTATCAGATGAGATCATCGGGACTTCTACTAATGATTAAACTTACACTAAGATATTCTCTTTTTCATTCGCTTCTTGTCATAAAATTTGTAAATGGTTGAAAATTGATGTGCCGATATCATTACTATAATAGGAATTGATGATAAGATTCTACAACACTTCTTAGGTGACATTTTTAAGCTTGAACTGTTTCTTCCTGAAAAATAGACAATTGTATGCAAACTCTTAGGCTCCTAAATGCACTATCTGGTCTATTAGTGCAGACAGGTTTGCTTCAGCGTATTTCTTTATGTGTTTCTTTTCGTATCCAAAACACCAACAGTTTTGCTAATTTGATTTATGTGTTTCTTTTCTTATTATAGATTAAGGAGCAGAAGCGAAGATCATATTCAAATTATCACACAATCAGCTCAAGCCTCAAAGCTTAATATTTTTTGGAATGTTGTCTAATATGAACTATTTATGAGTTTTTATTTGACTATTTATGTCTTTTGGACTGTTTATCTTATAGTTTTGTTATAACTTAGTTTTCAAATATCTTTTTTATGGATTTGTCATTTAGGTTTGGGTGGTTGTTCTTATAGTTTTGTTATATTTGTAGTCAAATACTTGATTTGGGAAATAACTTAGTTTTCAAATATCTTTTTTGTGGATTTGTCATTTAGGTTTGGGTGGTTGTTTTTAACTTTTTATCAACATTTTATTGTTTATTTGGTATGCAAAATTTTCTTGTCTTGTTCTTTTATAAGAAATTGTTCTGAAGTGTAAGAATAATATACAACAATTTTTAATATAAAGTTCAAACAATGTCATTTTAAAACTAATCAACTCAAAGTCATTGATATTATACATTTATTGTGGTTTTAAAAATATCTTGGATGGAAGTCCAAGTTTAGTTGATTAAAAATATGGAACTCTCCATAGTTGATTAAAAAAATTTATTTAAAGTGTGTAATAAATTATTTTTAAAAAAAATTATTAATTTCGAGCCGATTCGAAATTGATTCCAGTTGGCTCGGAATCGAATCGATTTCGAGTCGACTTCGAGTCGAAAATTTTGATTTCGAGCCAGAATGGAATCGATCGAAATCGACTATATATATATATATATACATATATATATGATCTATAATCTATTATAAAGAAGTATCACTTTTGGCCATGACAAGATAAATAGACTAGCTAATAGAGACATTGGGATAATCTCCACCGTTTAATCTCAAATCAAACCATCACGATGGCCTTCGAATATCCAATTTGGCTCAACCCTCATCCATCCATCCCCCCAAAATCGAGATCCCCCATTTCTAAAATGGAGGAGAGAGAGAGAGGGAGAGGGAGAGAGAGAAAAAAAAAGGAGAGAGGGCGGCTAAGAGGGAGAGGAGAGAGAGAGGGAGAGAGAGAATTAGAGAAAATAATCTTTTTAAGTTTATACGTATATTTTTTTACAAAATAAATATTATAGTATTGATGTATATTTTTTTACGGTCATTTCGAGTATTCATATGTATATGTTGCGGGCGCAGCCAGCAAACGCATCGAGCACGGGCGAAGCCCGTGCGGAAGCGGGCGAAGCCCGTGCGGAGGCGGGCGAAGGCCGCTTGGATACGGCCGAAGGCCGCTTGGATACGGCCGAAGGCCGCCCGACAGCATCACGCTAAGGGCGGGCAAAGCCCGCCTTTTGCCGGCCGGGTACTGCCACGCTTGGCCGTAGGGGCGGAGCCCCGTGCCTGTCACTCGTATATATATATATATATATATATATATATATATATATATATGTGTGAAAAACTTTTAATCTCGTATTGAAGACAAATTACAACCGCAAATTTAATCTCAACCGTTGGATCATGGAGATCTGGGCTGCAAATAGACATATTCGATTTAATTTGGACTGCAAATAGCCATATTAGGACTTTCTTTAATTCTCCCTCCCATGGAAACCCCGATACACCACTCTCCCCCCTTTTCCCTCCGCCGCCGCCGGAGCCACCGCCGGCCTGACCGGAACCCACCGGCGAACCTGCCGGACCCCGGCAAACCTGCCGGGGTTAGTCCGGCGGCGCTCCATTCCAACGCGCACAAACTCCATTTGTGGTCTTATTCCTCCAGCATCCGGTGGAAGGCGTGATCGATAGCTATTGTTCGATGGCGTGGTCTTATTCCTCCAGCATCCTCTGGGAGGTGGCTTGCCGGCTTCCGCATAACTCCTTCCGCACACTATTTGCATTTTCCAGTGAAAAGAAGACGAACAGTTGATTCCAGGTGGTGGGTCGCTAGGGTTCCAATAGGGAGGTGACACGTCGGGTTCATTACGAGAGAAGATGAACAGTTAATTCATTATTCGGCAAGCTTTTGAATTATATTATTACCACTTATCAGCTTACTATTATAATTATTATCACTTATTAATTCAATTAATTTTAATTAATAAAAAATAGTTTAATATTTTAATTTACAATTTTTTTATAAAAAATTCTAAAAAAAAGAAAAAAGAAAAATAAATATAACTGAGCACGGGCGAAGCCCGCCGGGGGCAGACCGGGAACTGTCGCGCGGGGCACGGGGGCCCCCCGTGCACTGTCACTCATGTGTGTGTATATATATATATATATATCTTTTCATAAGAAAAAAAAGATTTGTTTATGATTTATTTTTTTTAGGAGAAGTTAGTGGAGTGTAGTTGGAAACCACCTTCATCCTCTTAAATAGGATTTCTCTCTTTTCTTTTGATGCAAAATCCTCCTCTTGTTCTTGTTTCGTGAGCTTCAGCCATTTTAGAGAGAGAGAGAGAGAAAGAGAGAAAGAAGGAGAGAGAAAGATAGGGTTTTTGTTTGAGAAGAAGGTTTGGATGTCGATTTCGTCGCCGGAGCGAGGAATCAGAAGACCGTCGTCAAGATCGTTAAGATCCGTCAAGTCATCGTTCGAAATCGAGGCAAGTGCGGTTTTTGTGATCGTGTGCTTGCTGATGATTTTTTCCAGAAATTGGTTGTATTTCCAGATTATTCTTTTTGAGTTTATGGTCAGATTTCTGTATTTATCTGTTTCTTCTCTTCCAGGAATTTTTGTGAATCTTTAAACTCTTACAGAAAATTTGCATGTGCTTAAGCACATAAATAAATTATTTTCTGTTGTTTCGATTTTAGGTAAGTCCAGTAAATAAGTAGTCTTTATTGTTTCTGTAGTTGTAAAATCCTTGGAAAATTTGTTTGCCTAAGTCCAAATCGACGGGTATTCCCGTCGATCGACGGGACTGCGAGACCGTCCCGTCAATCGACGGCTTTAGCAGGGGGAAATGCTTCCCCGAATCATTTAAGGTAAAATCGATGGCTATTCCCGTCAATCGACGGGACCACGAGACCGTCCCGTCGATCGACGGCTTTAGCTGGGTGAAAATGCTTCCCCGAATCGTTTAAGACAAAATCGAGGGACTTCCCGTCGATCGACGAGACCTCCTAACGATCGGAGAGACCGTCCCGTCGATCGGCGTTTTCACCTGGGGAGGATGCTTCCCCAGGTCGTTAAGTCAAAATCGACCGGACCACCCGTCGATCAACGGGACCGCCCGTCGACTTTCTTTTCTTAGTGCACTTTTGCTTTATATGCTCATTTTTTAGTCTTTTTGGCCGTATAGTGGGAAAAAATCCCCTTTGATTTCTCTTGAATCCTCTTATACTATTGTAAACTCTCTCAGTATTGTACCGACTTGTCCAACTGTTTGGAAGTATTAGTTTTGTTTATTCTACGGTAAGGTTAACCTTATGAATTTTTTGTCTTGGCCTGGTTTGCCACCTTTAGACATTGCCTAAGCAAGTATAATGATGATTTATGTATAGATTTACTCGAACCGGAAGGATGGGTAAGGGAACAACGAGATCCTCCATCTCAGATCTTTTATTTATGGTAGGTTGGACAATGAGACCACCTCCATCTTTTATTAATGGTAGGTTGGACAATGAGACCACCTCCATCATTTATTAGTGGTAGGTTGGACAATGAGACCGCCTCCATCTTTTATTAATGGTAGGTTGGACAATGAGACCACCACCATTTTTTGTTAAGGGTAGTTGGACAATGAGACCACCGCCCTCTTTACTTGATGCACCCGTCTATGTGCTTGTTTTCTGTAGACTGGTGTATTTGTTCAAGCTGCTTATGCTAACTTTATGCTTACTCTTGGCTAATTGTCAGTCATGTTGACTCATAGCTTTCTTTTCTACTTTTACTGTTACTTGCTCCTTTTTGGGCTAAGACATTCTTTTCTATTGAGTGCCCCATGTTCAGGTTCGGGTCAGTAGTTGCGGCAAGCGGAAAAGTTGCGCTGTCCGGTCCCCGGTAGAGGATCTTCCTGGTGAGGAGCAGTCCTAGATGTTTTGTCTTCTTGCTGTCATCTTGTGGGCTCATTTCAGTTGTAGAAGCCCGTCAGGTTTTGTTTTCAATGTACTTGCAACTTGCTACTACTTGTGCTACTTTTGAAGTAGATAAATGTTGCTCTCTGGGAAAATGTATATTTTACTTCATTAGGTGAAATATTTTGTATAAAACATTTCATAGCACAATTTTTCTTATTATGTACCACCTATTTTGTTGAAAACGTACTAAGTATTTTCATATATATAATGAATCTAGACATGTGCTATTCTTGAAGACAGACTTTGTCTTCATGCTTAAGGTAAATGAACCTATATTTCCGCCGCGTACATTTATTTTCTATTTGTGGACTAAGTATTCCACAGGACCGAGGGACACGGTCCCAACCTAAAGAAGCTCAAGTTATCTTTTGACTTAAAGATACATATATTTTGTATGAATGTTCGTAATGAGCATTTGCCTGAGCGTCTGCAATTGTCCCCTGCATGACGTGGCATCATGACGCGTATTTTCCCATACTCTGATAATACGTAAAATATATCGGAAAAATGCGGTTTGTGATAGTTTATATATTCAATTTTTCTCACTTTGTATAAGCTGCAGGTTCAATAAACAATTAGATTATTATATACATGAATCTGTTAGGGAGTGTCGCCTACCAACTATCTCAAAATCACGGAGTGTTAGGAAATGCGCTACCAACTTCCTTATTATTATCAAGCAGGATCGGTCAAATTGTTCTCATGGCTCCCTCGCACTAAACGGTGCCCGAAACTTCCTTGTACTCATGTCCGGAGCCAACCCGGCTCCCTTGCATTAAACCGTACCCTTGGAGTTCCCTTGCACTCATGTCAGGAGCCAACCATGGTGCGCCCAGGCTGCCCATCCAACAACCTGGATGGCGGGCCACACCCAACAAACTCCCCTTGAAACGCAATCCATATACTAATCATTTATAAAAGTATGGAGTCCCCAAATTTTGAAAAGCCTTCAAAACTTCATTGTCTAAAAAACTCTTTTGCCGCCGCTTCACAAACAAACGCTAATAAAACTGTGGTGATGGTGAAAATAGAACTTCTCCCACCGCCACCACCGTCCCAAACAGGCCCGTAAACGTCGATTTGGGGAGCCGACGATGGCGGTGGCAAGGATGTGTTGAATATTTCGTGTATGTCCGCACGTGTCGAGACTGACCCGATAGGGACTCGCGGGTTTCGTGTCGTCCTAGGGCATCGCTCTACGCTGGAGGTACTATAAATACGCATGCCAGATCTCTGATGAGGTATTGTAGAATACTTTGAGCGGAGTCGCCCCAACATTCTCAAAGTAACCGTGCGCTCTGCTAGGGTTTTTTCGCGTCCGCTCGGTATTTTCGTTCTCGCGTACAGCCGCCGGAAGAAAATCGCGCTCATGTCTCCTGTTCTCGCGCCACTCTCTCTTCGTTCTCGCTCTTCTGTCGATCGAGGAAATCCTGTGCGCCGCTCAAAGGAGAAGACAATCCCATCGCTTGTTCTCGTCGAGAAGGTTTTCCAGCGAACCTTTCGCCATTTTTTGCGATCTCGCTGCCGCCTATTCTCGTGCGCCTCTGCCGACCGAGAAAGGAGAAGATCCTGCTAATCCCAACGTCGTTCCTTTTCTTCATCTTCTCCAGGCGACGGAGGAAGGATCGCCAGTGCCGCCGCTCTCTTCCGAAGCCGATCGAGAAAGCATATTTCCCTGGTTTCATCGCCAGAATAACTGCAAGTCTGTATCGCACGACGCCGCAAGGGAGATATCGCTCGATCTAAGGCACCCCGCAAGTTTTCTTCCTGTAGATATGGTTTTCTTCTTGCTAAATTTGGTTTTCTTCTTGCCGGATCCGGTTTGTTCCTCTGCTGTCTTTGCGTTTGGTGAAGAAAAGCTCCGATCCAGTCACTGTTGCGAGTTTTGTCGCGATCTCTAGTGGCTGTTTCATTTCACGATTGTTGATCGGAAAGAGGAAAAGACCTTCTGAGATATCTCTGCTGCTGTTCCAAGAGATATTCCTGTAGCCATTTGGAAGTTTTGTTGATCAAAATCTGCAACTCTGAGTTCAGACTATGTGGATTCTCTTTCCAGGTCTCTTGTGAAGTTGAATCCAAACTCTTGCCAAGATTGCATAGTTTTCACCAGTCAAACTTTGGAACTCTGGTTGTCACCAAGATCAGAGCCGGAGTTTTGCCGATCTGATCGAGTCTCTAGTGATTCTATTCAGCCGGAGAGGAGGAACACACATATTTCTGGATTGGATCTGAAGTGTCTTGATCGACTTCGTCCGGATCAGGTGATATTTTTCTGATTTACTTTTTATCTGCTTAAAATGTCGAAGCGCAGCACGTACGATTTAGTGAAACTGCAGTCGTTCGATCTCACTGAGTTCCATGGTTGGAAACTTCACGTTCAACTCGGCATGAAAGAACGGGAGATTTTCTACACGGTGCTTAGTGATTTTGCTACGACGACTGTAGATGTAGACGAACTGCAGTGGAAGAAAGACGAGGATTTTTGCAGGGATTACCTTCTGAATTCCCTGAATCCTCGCCTTGCAATGACGTACAGTGGTTTCAAAACTGCAAAGGAAATCTGGGACCGCTTGGACGCGCAGTTTCAGAAGAAGGAAGGATTGTCGAAAACACTTCTTGCTGAGAAGTTCTTTAATTTTAAATTGAATGCAACATCGAAAATCACTTCACAGTTGATTGAGCTGGAAAATATGCGGAACAAGCTGTATGATGAAAAGTTGGAAATTTCTGACAATCTCTTTGTTGGTCTGATCATCAGCAAGCTGCCTCCTGAGTGGGTCACTTTCAAAACTGAGATGCATAGGCTAAAGGAGCAGATTGGGCTTGATGAACTCATGAGGTTCATACATATTGAAGATCAAAATGTTGTCAGGAAATGCACGGAACAGGTTAGCCAATCTACTCAGATTGCTATGATGGGGAGAGGTCGCAGCAGCAGTGACTTGTCTGAGTGGTGGCTGGACTCTGGTGCTACCTGCCATGCTACAAATGACAAAGGTCTTCTTACTGAGGTGACCGTGGTAAAAGACACTGTGCATAATTGCAATGGAGGAGAGACAGTAGTGTCTCATGCTGGGACTGCAGATCTGGTGCTCTCGTCAGGTAAAATTCTAACTCTAAAGCATGTTAGAGTAGTTTCTTCTTTAACCAAGAATTTAATCTCTATGAGCTTGTTAGATAAGGCTAGAATGTGCTTTACAACCCTAAATGGTAGAATAACTTTAACTGTTAATTCACATTACTTCGGTTGTGCGTATCTAATAAATGGAATGTATAGACTTAGCTTAAACAATGATAGCATTCACCAAGTTAGTTCAACTTTAATTGATCCTAAGTTATTACACAATAGGCTTGGACATGTGAACTATAAGAAAATGTGTGATCTAGCTAAGAGTCACAACATCCCTTTAGATTTGTCTATTCAATTTGATAGGTGTGAGGTCTGTGCACAAACAAAGATCACCAGAAAACCTTTTAAGTCGGTTTCTAGGAGCACACAACTTCTTGAGTTGATACATTCTGACCTCTGTGACTTCAGAAGTTATGTCACTAGAGGAGGAAAGAAGTATCTGATTACCTTCATAGACGATTATTCTAGATATTGTCATGTATACCTGTTGAAATCGAAAGATGAAGCATTCGAGACCTTTAAGATCTTTAAATCTAGAGTAGAAAATCAGTTGAATCTGAAAATTAAGAGATTTAGAAGTGATAGAGGAGGAGAGTACACCGCTACTGGGTTCAAAGAATTTTGTGCCTCTGAGGGCATAATTCTAGAAACTACCGCTCCTTACTCACCTCAATCAAATGGTATTGCTGAGCGTAAGAATAAGACTTTAACAGAGATGTTGAATTCTATGTTACTTACAGCTGGTTTGCCTACCTCTTTCTGGGGAGAAGCAGTCCTAACTGCAAATCGCATTCTAAATAGGGTGCCTCGCTCTAAGCTCACTTCTACACCTTATGAGTTGTGGCACAGTCACTCTTGTCGATTTGATACTCTTAAGACTTGGGGTTGTATTGCCTATGTGAGAATACAAGACCTTAAGAGACCTAAGGTGGGACCTAGGACTACAACCTGTGTGTACCTAGGTAGTGCAGAGGACAGTGCAGCTGAAAGGTTTCTTGATCTATCCACTACCACAATGATAGAGTCTAGAGATGTCGTCTTCTTTGAAAACAAGTTTATCAAAGATCAAGGCTTTAATTTAACTGGGTCTACTGACTTGATTTCAGAATCTACGGTAGAACCTGAAGCTGGTCCCTCTGGCACTGCTCCAGAACCTTCTGAGGTTGAACCTTTTCCTGTTAGAGTATCTTCAAGAGAGAGAATCCCTAAGGAATTTGGTGAGAACTTTGTTACTTACCACTTAGAGGATGATCCATTTTCCTTCCAGGAAGCAATGAGATCGAGAGATTCATTAATGTGGGCAGAAGCCATAGATGATGAAATGGACTCGCTGCTACAGAACAACACTTGACATCTAGTTGACCTACCTAAAGGTGCTAAAGTACTTGGATGCAAGTGGGTTTTGAAGAAGAAGATGAATAGTGACGGGACAATAGCTAGATTTAAAGCACGTCTGGTAGCTAAGGGCTATAAGCAACAAGGGGGAATAGACTACTTTGATATTTATTCACCTGTGTGTCACCTGTCAACTATAAGAATTCTCTTAGCTTTAACGTCTATCGAGAACTTCATAGTCCATCAGATGGATGTAAAGACAGCCTTCTTGAATGGAGAGCTAAATGAAGAAATCTATATGGCACAACCTGGAGGTTATGTCCAGAAAGATTTAAAGAATAAGGTGTGCAAATTGGATAAGTCAATCTATGGGCTCAAGCAAGCGCCTAAGATGTGGCACCTTAAATTTGACAAAGTGGTAAAGAGCTATGGGTTTCAATCCAGTTATTCTGATAAATGCCTTTATCATCATTCTGTGTTGAATAAGACCGTCATCATATGTCTCTATGTGGATGATATGTTGATTTTGGGGTCGGATCTTTCTGCAGTGAGTGATATAAAATCCACTCTAGCAAAAGAATTTAATATGAAGGACCTTGGTCCTGTAGATACCCTTCTAGGTATGAAAGTTAGTAAAGATAAGCGTGGTTTTACCCTTAGTCAAGCTCATTACATTGAGCAACTACTTTCTACCTGGGAATATAAAGATTGTAGGCCTGTAGAGACACCTTTTGATCACAATGTCAAATTGAGTCCAAATGTCGTGACCAGTGTTGATCAAGGAAAATATTCTAGTATAATCGGTAGTCTCATGTATGCCACAAGTTGTACGAGACCAGACATTGCTTTCTCTGTTGGCCTGCTGAGTCGTTTTACCAATAATCCAAGTAAAGAGCATTGGGATGCCTTAGATAGACTGATGAAATATCTGAAAGGAACCAAAGATCATGCTCTGTGCTATACTGGTCACCCTCCTACAGTGGATGAATTTTCTGATGCCTCCTGGTGTTCAGAAATCAGTAATAGTAAGTCCACCAGTGGATACATATTCACTTTGGGTGAAGCTGCTATAACCTGGAAATCCAAAAGACAGACTTGCATAGCTTTGTCGTCTATGGAAGCAGAATTGTTTGCCTTAGCTTCAGCTGGTGAAGAGGCAGATTGGATCAGAAATTTAATTCTGGATGTTCCCTTATCTAGATTACAAGTCAATTCATTGAACTTGTATTGTGATAATCAAGCAGCTGTCCAAGTCGTTACAAATGCCCTCTACAACACTAAGAGGAGACACGTACGACTGAGACATGCTCTGTTGAATTATTTGAAGGAACAAGGAGTTATCACTTTGATTGATGTGCGATCGAAAGATAACTTAGCGGATCCACTGACGAAAGGAATGCCTAAAGATCGATTGATCAAAACAGTGGGGGAAATGGGACTAAAGGCGATTTAGTTCAGCCTTAGTTTAATGTTTTGATGCTTTTCAGATTTTCCTTTGTCATTTAGTAGCATATTGTGTCTCGCTGATGCTCATGGTTGCTGTTCTTGAATCTGGTGAGTTGTTTCATTCCAATTTTGATGCTTATAACTCAACCTAGATTCTCTTTCTTACCTGGGAAGAAAGTGTTATTCCAAATTTTGATAACACAATCCAACTGGGTTTGATTCTTCTTTTGTTAAATAGTATCATTCCAAATTCTGATGATATTTATTTAACTTTAGGGGAACAGTGATCGTGACATTCCAAACTGAAACACAAATATAGCTGAGTTGAGTAGAAGTTCATAATATCGTCTCTTGTGAAACAGATAATGGATTCTAAACCTGGAACAAAAATACTCTGTGTAGGTGTTCTCCTTGCTTAATCATGTAGTACTAAGTTCTTATAGTAGAACTAGATACTTGTAATTTTCAAATGTTTGAATTCATTTTGACATGAAATTCTCTGTTTGAAATTTACAGGAGATGGTGCAGATGGAGGAGCACTTGCTGATTGGGATCCTGAGAAGGACGACCTACTGGACATCTGAGGACGATGACAGTATCGAGTGTTTTACTTTATGTTCTTGGTTTCTTGTATCTCTACTTAGAGTTGTTGTTTCCTATTTTCATGTTCTATTTTGGACTATTATGCTTTGGTGACTAGTAGACACTTTGATCTGCTGGACTATGTGCTACAGTTTTATCCTTATGATTTGTGATGCTGCTTTGAATTTATTATGTTCTTATGCCTGCATACAATCTCTTTTTTAGTCTAAATTTTGTTTAACATGTTTGCGACACTGATGTGAACGATTCATGTGTGTTTGAACATTGCACTAATCACCTATATCGAAGTCGGGTCTACGGCGGACATATGAGGAGATTGTTGAATATTTTGTGTATGTCCGCACGTGTCGAGACTGACCCGATAGGGACTCGCGGGTTTCGTGTCGTCCTAGGGCATCGCTCTACGCTGGAGGTACTATAAATACCCATGTCAGATCTCTGATGAGGTATTGTAGAATACTTTGAGCGGAGCCGCCCCAACAGGATGATGTAGGGCTAAGCATATTATTCGAAACTTGAAAGTTGCTCAAAAATCGCTCGAATATTGAGCCGAATCGGAATCGGTTACAATTGATTCGACTCAATTTGAATCGATTCAATTTGACTCGAATCTGATTTCGAGTCGATTTCGAGCCAACCCTGAATCGCTCGAAATATGTTTCGAATCAGCTCGAATCATGTAAAAAATATTATGTATATATTAAATATTATTATTTTAAAATTAAAAAACATTAAATTTTAAACCTAAATAAAAAGATTGAAGGTTTTAAATGTTTCATTTGCTAAATTTAAATGTTGCCAAATTTAATTTCGAGCCAACTAGGAATAAAGAGAAAAAATGCTCAATTTTGAGCCAGTTTGATTCGATTTCGAGCCAGCTCGATTCGATTTCGAGCCGGCTCGGAATTGAGCCATTTCGAGTCGACTCGAAATCGATTTCGAGCCGAGTTCGCCTCGAAAATTTCGATTTCATGCCGAGCCAAAATCGCTCATACTCGACTCGATATCAGCCTTACGGTTTGGGCGAAACTTTAAGGAGGGCTGCCATTAGAGGGGGAAAAATCTTGAATTTTAAGTTTTATTTTGATTTTTTTTAGAGCTGTAAATATAAATTTATGGTGTGCTTATATAAACGTTCCAGTTATAAATAGAAATGGATTGCTTTATAATTCTCACCTTCCTTTTTCTCCCTTTTGATGTCCGACAGGAATTACAGCGACGGCGTCTCAGACGGGATGATTCTCCATCTATTTTTCTATTAATTTCATGGCCCTGGGGCCTCTCCGTTCTCTTAATCGCCGCCTGCTCCTCCACAGTTCCAGCCCCTCCCTTCCTCAACCTTTCGCCGGCCTCCACCGGATCACCGGAGGCTCCCCGACTGCGCGTTCCGAGAAGCCTCGCCGCCCCTCCGCCGCTGCAGCCGAAACGCTGGCGCAAAGGATAGGAAAGGCCGTTCGGAGGCCTGGCGCCACATCCAAGTCTAGGGTTTATTCCGACGTCAACGTCGTTCGCCCCAAGGACTACTGGGACTACGAATCGGTCACCGTCCAGTGGGGGTAAGTATCTGGGATTGGCTAGGGTTTCTCATGGCTTAGTTCTTCCGAACATTATTCGGGCTTACCATGTTCTATTCTCGGTTGGTTGTAGCGATCAAGAGAACTACGAGGTGGTTCGGAAGGTGGGAAGGGGTAAATACAGCGAGGTTTTCGAGGGGGTGCACTGCACAGACAGCCAGCCTTGCATTATTAAAATTCTGAAGCCCGTAAAGAAGAAGAAGGTGCATTTTTTTCCGTTTTGAGTCCGGATTTTGACCTTCCATTTTTTGTTGATTTGTTCCCTTTCGAGGTAGGATGTTTTTTTTTATCAACCGGTTCTTCACTGTCTGCCTAATTCAAGTTTTGGCTTTATGAAATTGAGATTGTTCTTCTTGATACAAGTCGATGGAAATTGTCAAAAACATTGAAGATGACAAATAATTGGATGATGGTTGAGGTGTCAAATTTAAAATAAGCAAATCATTTTGAATAACATTCATCTATGCTATCTTTTGCATACCTTTTCTCCCACCTAATCATTCCACATTATCTATTTGCTTAATCTATTTATTCTATGATTTTAAACTATACAAATCATTTGGATAGATTTCATATATATTACCATTTGTCCACCCCTCTGCCATCTAATCATTCGAACTAACTCTATCTAATCATTCGAACTAACCCTTATTTTATTAAATATGTACAAGACTATTTAATCCCCTCCTCTTCATTTGGTAAAGACAACCTGGACAAATTCATCCGTCTGGGACGTACCTTCGTGTCAAAATTGCCAGGCAAATCTCAGTCTAGGTAATCTCATGCTTACTATTATCATAATTTTTATGAAAAAACTTAAGTGATCAAAGGCTTGCTCGCTAATCCTTTCGCTCTCGTTGACGTTATTGCACTGCATGTTATTACCACAATCGTTTGTAGGATATTGTGTAAAAATGACAGTGGAAGCCGAGGATATTGCATGTGGTTTGTTTGCTAACTCTCTAAATAAATCAACGAATGCTACGAAGTTTCGATCAACGTTTGCACACTCGTTCTAGAGATACTCTTTGCTAGAAGCGAGTCTTAACTGTCAATTATTCTTATTTTTTACCTCCGTCAAAAAACAATAAAAGTAATTTGCATTAGTTTGGCATCAGAGCGAGTAGTTCACTTCTAATGTGAGTAGGGCGATCCGATAAAAAAATTAATATTATTTTTACATTGTCAACAAAAATCTCTTTTTAAAAAAAGAAAAAAGAAATGCTTTAAATTTTCTCTTTGTTCGTTTTCATCAAAGCCTCTTTTTTTATTAAAAACAATTTTATTTTATTTTAAGCTTTAGAGTTTAAAAAAGAACTTTATTTAAAAAAATGGTGAATTGACGCTTAGAAACGTACATCGATGACTTAAACCAGCACGTGGAACCTTATGCAGTTTTTTGAAATACTGACCACCAACATGGGTGATGTTCTGCAAGTCATGAATGGCTTAAGGAGCTGCGTCAATTATATAGAAGCCACTATTCATTTGGGCGGGAATCGAGTACCTCCACCAAACCCTAGAGAAGAAGCATCCATGCCACAACATCCTGAGCTCCGAAATTAACCACGTTGGGATGTTGGCGTTAAGTTGGATCTAGGAGATTTCGAGGGTTAAGTAGAACCCGAAGGATGTTTAGATTGGTGTGAGCGTATGGAACGATTCATGGCATAAAAACAGATGACCATAAATCGTCAGGTAAAATATGCCACCCTTTGGCTTAAAGGACCAGCACGAGCCTGGTGGGTTCAGTTGGAGCGCATATTCATCTTAGGTTTAGCTCCTATCACTACCTTGGTAGAATTTAAAACCCAACTACTAAAGCGGTATGCTCCCCCATATTACCTTCAAAATCTTTTTCGCAAATTCCATAACCTTCGACAGGGTAAACTCTCGGTGGATGATTACACCAATGAGTTTCTTATTCTGTAGTCTAGGTTAGATATTCGGGAGGAGGACAACATGATTGTGTCTCGCTACCTAAATGAGCTATGTTATGCCGTTCGAGAGAAATTATAGCTTCATGATTTTAGAGACTTGGGGGAGATATTCAGTAGGGCCCGTCGTGTCGAGACATCACTACAAAAGAAAGCTTCTGGCCTTAGGACTTCTTATATAATACCTATGCAATATCCAGACAGCTACACCTAAGCCCCCATGTTGAACCGTCCCTTAAGGTCCACTAGTGCCCCTTCACCTCCGCCTGCCTCGTCTTAAGGCAAAGAGATTATTGGCTTCCGATCCAACCCTCAGGTCTTTCGGTGTCTTAAGTGTATGGAGTCGGGACACATCCTCAGAGTGTCCCCGTAGACAGTTTGTAGCAGTCCTTGAGTCAGAAGGAGATCAGGAGCCTGAATATGGAGTCTTTCTCACTGACTCTTAACCTGATTCGATAGTCGAAGACGAGGTAGAAGTTGAAGGAGAGCTCGATGAGCATTTAGTTTATGCCCTCCAACATACCCAACTCACCCCCAAAATTTCCCTGAAGACGAGTGGTTTAGGCATAACAATTTTTGTACTACTGCACGCATTCAGGGGCAATTCTGCTCCATCATTATAGATAACGGTAGCATGAAAAATTTTCTGTTTCAATGAATGGTAGAAAAATTAAAACTTAAGACTCTAGGAAAGCCGTATAGTTTGTCTTGGGTCTCTAGTTCTATGACTATCCGTTACACATCAATGCTTAGTCGAGTTTTCCATAAGAGGTATCTACTATGATTCTGTTCGGTGTCATGTCACCACTATAGAGGTTTGCCATATTCTATTAGGGCGTTCGTGGCAGTTTGATAGACGTGTGCTTCAGGACGGTGCGAGGAACTCGTATATCATTGAAGAAACAGGCGTAAAGTCGTTCTTTTACCACAAAAGAACAGTCTTATACCCAAATCCTTAAAGCGTTCCTCACCAAGTAGTAGTACATCTACTCCTATCGCTGTGATTTCATTTCCTTCATCTCTTATGTTCCTTTCTGGGGCCTAATTCCAGAAAGAAATGAAGGAGAGTGAATTCGTCTACATCTTAGACGGTTTAGAGTCCGATTTCGACTCTACCAAAATTCTGAGTAGAGTTCACCCCCTTATTTCCGAGTTTTCAAATATTATGCATGATGAGTTACTGAATCACCTGCCGCCCATGCGTGATATACAACATTGTATTGACCTTATGCCTTGTGTTAGTGTTACGCGGGCACATTCACTCAAGCGCCCCCTCGTCGGAGTTCATGGAGCGCGCATATGGAAGCCGCCGTGATAAATTATAATTAATTAGTATGTGCCCTAAGGAATATGAGGAACTCCACCGACAGGTCACCAATTTAATTAAGAAAGGTCATATTAGGGAGAGTATGAGCCCTTGTGCTGTTCCTGCACTACTCATTCCCAAGAAAGATGGGACTTGGCACAGGTGTGTAGACAGTCGAGCCATAAATAAAATTACTATTAAATATTGTTTCTCAATTTTCCGATTGGACGACATGTTAGATATGCTCAGTGGATCCCAAATTTTATCCAAGATAGACCTTAAGAGCGGCTACCATAAGGTCTGGATCCGGCCTGATGATGAATGGAAAAACGCCTTCAAAACTAGGGAAGGGATTTACCAGCGGCTTGTGATGTCTTTTGGCCTCTCCAATGACCCAAGCACTTTTATGAGACTAATGCATTAAGTCCTTCGCCCTTTGATAGGAGTTTGTGTAGTCGTTTACTTCGATGACATTCTGATTTATAGCACTGACCCGATCAACACTTAGATCACCTATGGAAGGTTCTCCAAATCCTTTTGGAAAATAAGCTCTATGTGACCCTTAAACAATGCACATTCCTAACCAATAATTTGATCTTCTTAAGGTACATCGTTTTGTCCGATGGAATCAAGGTTGATCCAGCAAAGGTTCACGCTATTAAATCATGGCCTAGCCCTAAGACCATCACTGAGGTGCGTGGTTTTCACGATTTAGCATCTTTTTATCGTATGCTCATTAAAAACTTTAGTTCCCTTATCGCTCTTGGGATGGATTGTCTTAAGAATGGTTTTCACGATTTAGCATCTTTTTGTTGTATGCTCATTAAAAACTTTAGTTCACTTATCGCTTCTCATCGAAGTACTATTTATACTACCTGGGAGCCTGCCAGATAGGCAGTTGCATTGAAAAAAAGTTGTCGGACGCAAAAGACGGGCATACAAAGAAAATAATCTAAGTAATTACACATTAAGGGAACAACTGTTGGAGCGTCGGGATATAGAGCCCGTGAACACCGAAAAGGACATGTGAGTACGGTTGAGCGCCTGCGAGTATGTGGATCTCACGAGAACCCGTGGAGTGTTTGCAAGAACTTGCCAGTTCGTAGGCCTTGGGGCGATTTCTCTAAGCAAATAGGGGTCACGGAACTTTGTGTAAACACTCGGCATCTATAATTTCATTGTCTTTATAGGCTCACCAACTTCATATCTATTTTCTTCTATTTTAGTATGCTATGATCTAATTTATATTCCCGATGGCTTTTTGGTACAGATAAAGAGGGAAATAAAGATATTGCAGAACCTTTGTGGCGGTCCAAATATTATTAAGTTGCTTGACATTGTCCGAGATCAACAATCCAAGACTCCCAGTCTCATATTTGAGTATGTCAATAACACCGATTTCAGAGTGCTCTATCCAACTTTAACAGATTATGATACACGATACTACATATATGAACTTCTCAAGGCAAGGCTTTATGCATCATATTACTGACCGCATTATTTCTTTGGGATTTATTTTTAATTGTCTGACTTCAAATTCTTATATGAACTTCTCAAGGCAAGGCTTTTATGCATCATATTACTTGCTGCGTTATTTCTTTGAGATTTGTTTTTTTATTGTCTGATTAAAACTTCATAGTTCAATTACTGAAATGACACATTTAGCTGAGATTTTTTTATTGTCTGACTACAAATTTATAGTTCAGTTACTAATAAGTGACACATGTAACAGTGTAATCAAGCTCATTAAGTTTAATGCACGTCTAGAAGTATTTACTAATGAAGCTTGCTGGTGGAGGGTAGGCTTGTGACTGTGCTCGGGAACCTAAGGAGGCAATGCCTAGCAGGGAGTGACGTGCAAAACGGACTCGTGGTCAATGTGTGTGGACTGACATTAAATGCATGCAACTAAAATTGTTTCGTCAGTAGATTAGCTGTTTGAAATAATAAATACTTAGCAAAACATTTAGCAGCGTGCAGACATAGTGAAAACAAACGAGTTTTGTTCCTCTCCGATTTGAGTGCACAAGTAAGAACACTAAGCGAATAAACCCCACAATCTATATTGATTAATTTTGAAAGACAAACAATTACAAATTAAGTTCCATTAAGCAAAAAACAAATATCCACTACGTACAATAAAGGAACGTCACAATCAAAACTTTAAGACTACAAGTATATGATTGTTTGAGGTGATCGGTGGATGCAAAGAGGCATCCGACAACCGATGGGATGTACAAGAGGGGAATGCGGGGCTGGAAGTTGCTTTGTGGGGGTGCTGGGTGTGGCGGATGTGGACCTGGGAGGTGCAGTTAGCAACAGGGAGGGTTTGGGGGGTTATGATTTGTAGTGGAGAGGAGGAGGGTTGACTGGAAGTTGCAGTGTCTGGGAGGAGGGTTGGGAGCATCTATTCAGCAACATGGAGGAGTTGGGAGGGGCTTCGACGTACTAGTACTCATTGAAGGGGCGATCTTGCCCCTGAGGGAATCCTTGGGTTTGGTCGAGACAAGGGTAATCTTGCGTCCCTTGTCGTAAACGACACAAGTGTTTGACCTCTCAAAACATGTCATGTCCCGTTCATAGAGCCAGTACCTCCTCACCAATACATTTGCAACATCCATCACCGCCGCACCATACTTGGTCCTCAAAGGATGCAAGACTAATCGGGAGCAGACAACTCTGGGTGACCTGAATCGCGGTTTTGTTTACCCAAATATCCTATAAGGATGTAGATGCGGCTCAGGGTGACCTTTATGCAATCTAAACACTTTTGGGCTACAATACTCACGCATCTACCACTATCGATATCGAGCTTGCATGTGTCACTCGCACTAGAGAAGTACGTGTAAAATATGGTCGTGCATCATCAGTCCTCATCGGTACGAGTATAGAGAAGGTGCCAAATATCTCCCATCTCTAATGCTCTCTCTGTGTAACTCTCCCATCCTTCCTCCATGGTCGCCACAATATCCTTCTTGGGGGTCTCATCAATATTTGCCCTCGCATCAACCTCCTTAATGAGTAAATTCCTTGTTGGGCATTAGGCCGCCATGTGGCCTCTACCTGAGCACCTAAAACACTGAATCCCGCCAGGCTTGGCATCCGAAGGAACAAATGCTTTCCCTTTCATGCCGATGAGGGCACACGAGGGGGGATAACAAATGTTGGGAGCAACCAAAGTTGGGGGAGCAGGCTTCCTAAAATTCGGACCATCTAGTTGAGATGCAACTTGCCAGGGCGCAAATGAGCTAAGGTATTGCTCTTACTCTAGAGCCATTTGATTAACCTGCTCGTCTCTAACCTATGGGGAATCGGCTCGCGACGGATGTCTTCCCTCATACCCGACCTAAAATGTGAGCCAGTGGCAATGACCTCCTCATGGAGGTTGTTCCTCACAATGAGTTCATCGAATCTTGCCATGTATTCTGCTACAGAGTGGGTGCCATGTTGTAGAGAATACAATTGATCAAGTAATTGATTCTGATATGATTCAGGAAGGTAGTTTGTTACGGTCGCGCACGCCGACGAGACGCCGTGACGAGTCTACACACATTGGAAGGCGACAGATACCAACCCACCGGTCGTGGAAGAGACCGCCGATGCTCTATCTACTTGATTATTTCTATTTCAATGTTGTTTTGTTTTTTACTATTTGCAAACTTTATTTTGTTATTCGCACCCCGCTGCTATAAAGAGTGTTGTATGCTTGTATTAGGGTTTTATCTTTGGATGAATGGATTTTTAGGGCTACTCCCTAGTTCTTCTCATTTCCTCTTTCCCCTCGTCTCTCTCTCCTAGCCGCCGGCCCTTCCCTTGTCGGATTATTCTCCGGGATAGTATCAATTTGGTCGGACCTGCCGACCCTCCGCTGAAGTCGTTGGTCTTCAACCTTATCTTGCTCCTTGGGGAATCGATCACCCAGGTTTCGCAATACGCAGAAGTCCTGCGTCGCTGCCGAAGCTGCGCTCGATCCGCCATATCGATCATTTCCGTCGATCGTCCCTGTCCATAGATCAACCCACTCTCCCTCAGCACCGTCGGTTCCACTTGCTTTGCTCGCCCGTGTCCACTTCTCCCGTTCTATCGTTCCGCCAGTTCTAAAAAGCCGCAGGCTTCGCGCTCGTCCAGATCCCGTACCGCTGTGTCGGTTTCTACCGCAATATCCGCTCGCCTACGATCCCGCATTGCCCGCAAGGCTCCAACATTGCCCTCCGACTCCAGCATCGCCCTCCGACTCCAGCATCGCCTTCCAGCCCGCCTTCCGCCGACTTCAGCACCGCCCACAAGCTTCCGCCAACTCCAGCCCCATGGCTCCCAACACTCGCTCCTCTGGTGACCCCGCTCTGGATAGCGCCTCCGACGCCCTTAGTCGTCGGGTCGACGCTCAAAATCAGCTCATCGCCTCCATGCACGTCTCGCTCCTCGCCTTCCACTCCAAAATAGTTTTGGTTTGTACTATTTGTAGACCGTATTTTGTTATTCGCACCCCACTGCTATAAATGGTGTTGTATGCTTGTATAAGGGTTTTATTTTTGGATGAATGGATTTTTAGGGCGTCTCCCTTGTTCTTCTCATTTCCTCTTTCCCCTTGTCTCTCTCTCCTAGCCGTCGACCCTCCCCTTGCCAGATTCCTCTTCGGGATCGTATCATAGTTATCATTCAATCTTTGCTTCATTTCAACCCATCTTGTGATATGGTAATATCCCTCTCGCTCCATAGACCGCTCAAGACTCGTCCAATAAATTTTCGTTTGCCCCCGGAGTCGCGTCTTGGCGAATATAACGTGTCGCTCATCTAGTCATCGGTCATTTCAAAACAACCGAAGTAGTGATCTATGTCCATCAACTAGTCACTAAAAGCTCTAGGATCCAGCTGACCGTCGAATGTAGGGTCATCGACGCGGAGACGACGAGTGATATCATCCTCAGCTGGGGAGTCCCAGTAGGATGCCGACGGGTAGTCCTCAATCTCCATACTCATCATAGTCATACCGAGCCTGTGGGGAAAAATGCTCTCTACGTGGTTGGGGTTGTTGAGTCCGATACTCATCCTGAGGGTGGATCAGCCTAATCGATGCAACTCAAAGAAGGTGATCGTTGGCGGGCTAAGGGTTCTGCCTCACAGGAGGGACCGAGGGATCGAGTCTCTAGCTAGCAAGTCTCTCTCAAATCGTTCGGGCTTGGTAAGGGCATCACGCTCCTCGTCCAAATGACCATTCCTAAGCCTAATCGTCTCATGTGGCCTTGAGGTGGATTGATCAGACTCTCTAGGGTTTTCTAAGGCCTTACCCTAGTCAAAGTGACAACCTCATCTCTTACGTCATAGAGTCTAGAGTCGATCCTATCAAATCGGTCTAGGAGGAATCTTTGAAGGTCAGCCGTGGACATGTCTGCGTTCAAACTAGCCGCTTGACGGTTCATGACGTTTTTACCTGACATGGGGATCTATATGACCTACCACTACAGAGCATAAAGTGGTCTAACCTGGCTTTGATACCAACTAATGTAGGGTAGACTTGTGAGTGTGCTCGGGAACCAAAGGACGCATGTGGAGACTGACAGACTCATGGTCAATGTGTGTGGATTGAAATTAAATGCATGCATCTAAGATTGTTCCGTCGGTAGATTAGCAGTTTATTATTGAAACAATAAATACTTAGCAAAACATTAAGCAATCTTCAATCATAGTGAAAACAAACAATTTTTGTTCCTCTCCGATTGGAGTGCACAAGTAAGAGCACCAAACGACTAAACCCCACAATCTATATTGATTAATTTTGAAAGACAAATAATTACAAATTAAACCTCACAATCAATATTGATTAATTTTGAAGGACACAATTACAAATTAAGTTCTACTAAGCAAAAACAAGCATCCACTGCGCACACTAAAGAAATGACAACCAAAACTACAAGACTTACAAGTATATGACTATTTTGAGGTGATCAGTGGATGCAAAGATGCGTCCGACGGTCGAGGGGATGAACAAGAGGGGAATGCGGGGTTGGAAATTGCTTTGTGGGATGCTGGGTGTGGCAAATGTAGAGCTGGGAGGTGCGGTTAAAAGCAGGAAGGGGACCGGGGGGTTGTGATTTGTAGTGGCGAGGAATTGGGAGGGTTGGCCGGATGTTGCAGTGGCAGTGAGGAGGGTTGTGTGCATCTATCCTGTAGCGGGAAGGAGCTGGGAGGGTCGGCTGGAAGTTGCAGTGGCAGGGATGAGGGCTGGGAGAAGCTATTCAACTGCGAGGAAGAGTCGGGGAGGCCGTTTTGCAGTGGGGAAGGGCAGGGAGATGGCAGTTTAAGGAGTGGCTGAGTTGCAGAAGGCGATTCGTAGTAGGGAGAGGGTGACTTGAGCGGGGCTAATGGGAGAAATCGCTGTATGCAACGCACGGGACCTGGGAGGTCGCGGGAGGTATCAATGTGGAACTGAGAGGTGGAATCTGACGAGGAAATGAAGGGAGGAATGAGCAAAACAAGAGGGGAAACTTATCCTACACAAAGGGGAGCGGCGTCGCACCGCACGATCCACGGTCTAATGGATTCTCTCTATTCAAAACATGAATACGAGTGACAGAGAGTGTCGTCGTGCGAAGCCCGTGCGCCTGAGAGCAAGCGAGCATGTGCAAAGGTACTGTTGCGGCCGCCTGGGGGCCTCTCGTGCACTGTCACTCGTATAAAACATTATAGAAAAAATAAACTGCCACTTCGTCCCAAAACAAATCGTAAAGCCATTATGCACAAAGTTTGAATTTAGACAGTGCCTAGGGGCCCCCCGTGCGACCGCGACAGTACCCCGGCTACGACAATACCTCCGCCGATTGCGAAAGGTTGTGGTTGTTTCGATCGGCCTCCACCATTACACCTAAACACCCTAAAAGCATTTTCTTATATATAGTAGTGTGGTTGATTTCAATAAATTTCATACCTAATGCCACCCCCTAGGTGCAGCTGCAGAATATTTTTCCGGGATTTGACAAATATTTCTATAAACGCCATATTTCTAGAGTAGACGCTTTGATATAAAAATTTCGTGTTTTGAAATTAAGCGAAGGTTTGAAGATTTTCTCCAAAACTATATCCGATTAAGGCAAGTGTACCTTATCGTCTATAGTATAAGATATTTAGAAATACCAAGGTCGTATTCCACGGGGCACGTTGATGACTTCTACTTCGAGGAAAATCACCATTATCTTATCGAACGATTTTTGAGGGTTGTTTTACTTAACTAAAAAAAAGACAAATTGCAAGCTAAATGAAAAGATTAAACATTGTATGAAAGGAAAGAAGAATTAACATTGCATAAAAGAGAAATTACTAAGGAGAGAAAAATTAACATTGCATTTAAAAGAAATTACTAAGGAGAAAGAGAACATGAAAGAGAGCAAACTTAATTTTATTGAAAACCAAAACTATTACAAGCTTAATAAGAGATTACAAAGCTAGGAAGTTAAGGTTACAAACTTTAATTAACTAGTGCATGAAAGAAATAAAAACTAGTACATTACATGAAAAAGAGAACATGAAAGCTTAAGGAAAAACATGAACATGAACATGAACATGAAAAACTCACAAACAGCTCTAGCAGCACCTCCCCATCTCCAAAATTCTGAACCCTGGACTCAAAGAGAGCCTCTGAATTTATAGCAAAAAATTTTCAAGTTACACGCCCTCGGTCACGGGCGTGACCTAGGGCGTGTAAACATTACTGACATCGGATCCGACAGTGGCGTGGACTTTGCGTGACGGCGGGAGACATTCAGACATTACACGCCCGTGTAAATTGGGTCACGGGCGTGACTTTGGACGACTTCATTAAATGCAACATGGGCTGGCCTGCGGCTCGGCGGCGTGCAGGGATCACGCGGGAAAGTCACGGGCGTGACATTTCGGGTCACAGGCGTGTACCTGGGCGGCTTCAATCAATGCATCGTGGGCTTGAATTCGGCGCGACGGCGTGCAGGGATCACGCGGGAGTCACGGGCGTGACATTTCGGTCACGGGCGTGACTTGGGTCAACTCCTCGACAACATCTCCATGTCTCGACGGCAGCCCGCTGGGAAGATTCTATGTTTACACGCCCTTGGTCACGGGCGTGACTTTGGGTCACGGGCGTGACCTGGGGCGTGACTTTCGGTGCGGCGATGGATTCGTCGAACTCAGCTCGGTTTTCGTCAAACGCAGGTCTTGAGGTTACACGCCCTTGGTCACGGGCGTGACTGAGGGCGTGTACTATGGAATTTGTCCAAAAATACCAGAAAATCTGCAAAACAAAAGTAAAACTACATTTAGAATAGAAATTATAAAAGAAGTGATTTTAAACTAAAATATAAATAATATTTGCAATTTTAAATTAAAACTAAACTAAATACTATAATTAAAATACGCATAAATACTACTCATCTAATACCCCCATACTTGAGGTTTTGCTATTCCAGAGCAAAAGTGTGAGACCTAATTTATAAGACATTCTTAAAATTTTTAATTTTAAACTAAAATTCATTTAAACCAAAAGTTAAGAGTAAATTCAAGGAGTTAAGTCCTAAATTATGATGATGATTTGAAAAGTGGGGAAAATGTTTAGGCAAGGACTTCTCAAGAAAATTAATTGGTTTAACAATATTGTAGAAATTATAAAATGAGATTAAATTAAAATTATAAGAACTCTATCTTAAAAGAAACTTAAGGAAAAGTAACTTACTAAATATTGCTCTCTCCATAATCTTAAACTAAATCTAGAACAATGATAATTGGCTAAGGGGGATTTCATAAAATTTGGCAAAAGAAGAGAATTTTTTGAATGGAGGTAATGGAATTTATCCTCATCATGAATATTTTTTTTTCTTTTTTTTTTCTTTTCTAATAAAAACCCAAAATGATTGGGGACTATATGGGTTCTGTTGTTGTTGTAATAAAAACCCAAAATGTATATGTTTAAGAGTAATGAATTTTATCCTCTTACTCCATGCCATATAATCTTTTAAATGATTTTAGGTGCATATGTTTAGGGAATAATGAATTTTATCCTCTTATTCTCATGACATATGATCTTTTAAACTTCATTTTTTTATGCCAACAAAGGGGGTGGGGAAGGAAATTAAATCTAGCTAGTTTTAAATTATATTGAGAGCAAATTCTAGTAAAATTAAATTTCCTAAGATCTAAAAAGTTAGAAGAAAATATAATTGAAATCTAAAGAGGTTTAGCAAATCACTACAAAATGAAGTTATTTAGAAATAAAAAGAGAAGTCATGCTAAAAAATTTATCTAATCAAGTTAAAATCATAAGATGATTCTTAAAGCAAAATTACCTCAAATTTAAAATTAACAAACTATGATAAACAAAAATTTAGCTAATTAAAAACCTAAACATGCTTATAAACATCCTCAACTAGATTTCTAAGAACTCACAAAAACAACAAATAAGAGAGGTATAAGATTTTTATATTTTTTTGTATTTTAAGTTTTTCATATTTTTGAATTTTGATATTATTTTTTTATTTTTTTATATTATTTTTTTTATAAGAAATAAATAATAAAAACATATACTAAAAAGCTTAAATTTTTTTGTTAATTCTTGGACTTCTCGAGGTATACCCCGTGAAGGGTTCTCACGGTACTAGGAGGTGAGATGGGGTGAGGTCCCAAACGTCCCTTTCCAAGATTTAAATTTTTCGATTTTCTCATTTTTTTTTGAGTTTTTTTGGGTTTTACAAGTGCTAAAATAGAAGAAAACATCAGAAAATAAATTTTTTTTTGAAAATTTTCTAATTTAACAACTATTTACAAAGAACTATTTACACCCCCATACTTAAAGTTAAACATTGTCCCTAATGTTTAAAACTAAGTATGAAGTTAAAGAAAAATAGAAGAAGTAAATAAAGTGCAAGACAACAAAAAGAAATGCATGAAAAAAGAGAAGGAAGGAGAAAAGGCATCCCTGATTTTTTTTTGGAGCTTGCGCGGGGAAGCGGCGATTACCTACAAAATATGTTAAAGAACAAGAGAACATAAAAAGATAACTTTGGGGTGCCTCCCAAAAGCGCTTTGTTTAAGGTCGCGTAGCTTGACCCACTTGCCGATCATATTATAGAAGGAAGTAAAATCGAATCACTCTTTTCGTTAGTTAATTCTCCCGGAAGATATAACTTAAGGCAGTGCCCGTTAACTTTGAAGGAACCTTTTTCCGGGTGGGAAATTAAAATTGTCCCATAGGGCCAAACCTCTTTAACAATAAAGGGTCCGGACCATTGAGATTTTAGTTTTCCCGGAAAAAGGCGAATGCGAGAATTATAAAGGAGGACGAGGTCGCCTGGCGAAAAAGTTTTCGGAAATTTTATATGTTTATCGTAATAAAACTTTGTTCGCTCCTTATATAATTTATTGCTCTCATACGCATTCGCTCGCCACTCATCTAATTCGTTCATTTGGAATTTTCTTTGTTCGCCCGGTAAAGTGGAATCGAGATTTAAAAATTTAAGCGCCCAAAATGCGCGGTGCTCTAGTTCGACCGGAAGGTGGCAAGCCTTGCCATAAACCATTCGATACGGTGTACAACCGATAGCGGTCTTGTACGCCGTTCGATAGGCCCATAGCGCGTCATCGAGCTTTATTGCCCAATCCTTCCGATTAATCGAAACAGTTTTTTCTAAAATCCGTTTTAATTCTCGATTAACAACTTCGACTTGGCCGCTCGTTTTTGGGTGATATGCATTGGATAATTTGTGCGTGACACCATATTTTGCTAAGATTTTTGTAAATTGACTATTGCAAAAATGGGTGCCCCGATCACTCACTATAGCGCGCGGCGTGCCAAATCGATAAAATAATTTTTTTAGGAAATTAACGACGACTCGCACATCGTTGGTGGGGAGAGCTTGCGCTTTCGCCCACCTCGACACGTAGTCGACCGCAACGAGAATATATTTGTTTGAATACGAGGGAGGGAGAAGACCAACAAAATCAATACCCCAAAGATCGAAAATTCGCATTCTAAGAAAATATTTTGGGGCATCTCATCCCGGCGGGAGATGTTCCCCGACCGCTGGCAGCTGTCGCAAGTACTCACAAGGGTGTGAGCATCTTTGAAGAGCGTGGGCCAATAAAAGCCCGCCTCCAGCGCCTTCCTCGCGGTTCGGTTCGAATGATAATGACCACCGGTGGGTCCCTCATGACAATGACGTAAAATTTTAAGGCCTTCCCCACCTGAGACGCATCTTCTCACCACCTGGTCCGCGCAAACACGGAATAATAAGGGGTCCTCCCAAAAATAATTCTTTAAATCAGAAAAGAATTTATTCTTTTGCTGACTCGAGAACTCTTTTGGCAGGACCCGGGCTACTAAATAGTTTGCCAAATCCGCAAACCAGGGGGTGGAAGATGAATTTATATTTTCGAGAGCGAGGATGCGCTCTTCGGGAAATTTATCATTAATGTCGGCTTCAATTAATGATTCCGAGGAGGGATTTTCTAATCGAGAAAGATGATCGGCCGTCAAGTTTTCAGCTCTCCTTTTGTCCTGGATCTCTAAATCAAACTCCTGCAAGAGGAGGATCCATCGCAAAAGACGAGGCTTGGCGTCCGATTTACTTAAGAGATACCTAAGCGCGGAGTGATCTGTGAAGACGATAACTTTGGAAAGCGTGATATACGACCTAAACTTATCAAAAGCGTAAACGATTGCTAGAAGTTCCTTCTCTGTAGTGGTGTAGTTTGCTTGTGCCGACGTGAGTGTTTTGCTCGCATAATAAATCGGGTGGAAATACTTACTCACCCGTTGGCCTAAAACGGCACCAACTGCAATATCACTCGCGTCGCACATGATTTCAAAAGGGAGCGACCAATCTGGCGCGACTAGAATCGGGGAGTTTATAAGTTTCTCTTTGATAAGTTTAAAGGCCAAATGACATTCATCGTTAAAAATAAAGGAGGATTCTTTTTCGAGAAGATGGGTTAACGACTTTGTGATTTTGGAAAAATTTTGTATAAAGCGCCGATAAAACCCCGCGTGGCCTAGGAAACTTCTAATAGCTTTTACGTTTGTTGGAGGGGGAGCTTTTCAATTACTTCGATCTTGGCCCTATCGACCTCGATCCCCTTGCCCGAAATTTTATGGCCAAGGACTAATCCTTCTTTGACCATAAAATGACATTTCTCTCAATTAAGCGCTAAATTCGTTTCCTCACATCGCTGCAGCACGCGCTCGTGATTTTTTAAACAATTTTTAAATGAGTTTCCGAACACGGAAAAGTCGTCCATAAACACTTCCATCACCTCCTCTACTAACTCGTCAAATATTGCCAGCATACACCTTTGGAATGTAGCTGACGCGTTACAAAGATCAAATGACATCCTTCGATAAGCGAAGGTGCCAAAGGGGCAAGTGAAAGTGGTTTTCTCTTGGTCGTCGGGCGAAATCGAGATTTGGAAATATCCCGACAAACCATCGAGAAAACAGTAGTAGGAGTGGCCTGAAAGGCGCTCTAAAATTTGACCGATAAAAGGTAGCGGAAAGTGATCCTTATGGGCAAGGTTTTAAATGTCGGATGTCGGAGACATGTCGGATTGGGTTTTTAGATGTCGGATGTCGGATGTCGGAGACATGTCGGGGACATTTCAATATGTCGGATTTCTAAAAAATATTTATATTGTAACTTGTAACATAATATCTTAGCTTTATTAGTAGTTGTATACTTGTATATATTTCCTAAATACTCAAATCTATCTTCAAATATTATTATCTTTCTAATCATTCAAATGCTTGGCCGGTTCGATGGGGTATATAAAAACCCTAAACAGCGATGGACAGCGCTAAACAACGGTTCACTTTAATTTAATTCAATTTAGGCGACATTTCAAAATGTCGGAATGTAATGATTATTGCGTGTCGGCCGAAATGTCGGGTTTTATACAAAAAGTCGGCCGACATTTTCGAAAATGCCATAACCTATATATTTTGATTATGCAAGTCGTTTTCTTATCAAACAGGACATGTCGGCCGACATGTCGGACATGTCGGCCGACATTTAAAACCTTGCTTATGGGTGGCATCATTTAGTTTTCGCCAACCCGTAACAGTACGGGTTGGGATCAATTCATTATTTTCGTTCGCAACTACCGTGACGCCACCTTTCTTCGGTACGACTTGTACTGGGCTAACCCAAGTACTATCCGATATCGGGTAGATGATTCCCGCGTCTAAAAGTTTAATAACTTCGGCCTTAACGACTTCTTTCATGTTCGGGTTTAGTCGTCGTTGAGGCTGGACTGAGTTGCGGGAATTATCTTCGAGAAAGATTTTATGAGTGCAGAAGGAAGGGTTTATACCCTTAATATTCGATATTTGCCACGCAATTGCGTGGCGGTGCTTTCTTAAGACTATAGACAACTCAGAAATTTCTGAGTTACTAAGATCGGATGAAACGATGACGGGTAGCTTAGACTCTTTTTCTAAAAATAAATATTGGAGGTGAGAGGGGAGTTGTTTTAACTCTAATATGGGTGGCTCTTCATAAGATGTTTTTATTTTTATTTTTTCTAA
The DNA here is from genome assembly GCA_033032865.1 of Dactylorhiza incarnata. Classification (NCBI taxonomy): domain Eukaryota; kingdom Viridiplantae; phylum Streptophyta; class Magnoliopsida; order Asparagales; family Orchidaceae; genus Dactylorhiza; species Dactylorhiza incarnata. The sequence continues at coordinate 1,078,201 of JAWHQI010000296.1, read as the reverse complement.
ACATAGTGGTTCGGGTGGTGTGGGGTGAGAGATTTCTTCTTCAAGACAAAAGAGCTCGACGAGCTCGGGATTACTACTTGCCGATGAGACTAACTCAGGGGATGAATAGAACTCACAACACTCTTCCAGGTAAAAACACGAATCGTCGTTTTCTAGTGTGTTCCGCATCGAGGAATTTATGCCGAAAGTAACTTCATCGTCTCCACCCATAGGAGGAGCTTTCTGTTACTTACGTTTATAATAGCGCGGGAGGTGGCAAGGAAGGGGCGGCCGAGTATGAGGGGTACTTCGGCATCCTCTTCGATGTCAAGAATGACAAAATCCACCGGGAAGATGAATTTGTCAACCTTGACGAGCACGTCCTCCACTATTCCTACCGGATATTTTAAAGAACGATCCGTTAATTGAATACTCATTCGAGTGGGGCTGGGATTTCCTAGACCTAGCTTTTTGAATAACGAAAATGGCATAAGGTTGATGCTTGCTCCAAGATCCGCTAAGGCGTGTTTTACTAACGAATTGCCAAATAAATACGGGATGGAGAACCGTCCCGGGTCATTTGCTTTTTGAGGCAATTTGTTGAGTACAACCGCGGAGCATTCTGCGTTTAAAGAAATATGCGAAATATCTTCTAATTTTTTCTTATTGGAGAGCAACTCCTTAAGATATTTCGCATATTTAGGCATTTGAGAGATAACCTCGCAGAATGGTACATTAATATGAATTTGCTTTAAAACGTCTAAAAACTTTTTATAATTTTTTTCGGCGCAATCACTTTTAAACTTAGACGGATACGGAATATTAGAAGTAGAAACGCGCGGAGCTAACGTAGCGGGCAAATTCGAAGGTAAATTAAGAGTAGGAGGAGGGGAGGAAGTTACCTTGAGTTCGTCCTGTTTTGAAACCACCTCCTTCCCACTTCTGAGTGTAATTGCGTTCGCGCTCTCCTTTGGATTTTTCTCCGTATTCCCCGGTAGTGCTCCTTGCTGACGCTCGGAAATCATCCTTGCGAGCTGACCCACTTGGTTCTCTAGATTTTTGATCGATCCGGTAAGATTCCGGATGTTCGTTTCATTTGTAGTAACATATTTTGCAAAAACCTCTTCAAGCGGAGAGAGCTTTTGCTGTTGCGGTGGAAAACCGGTTGGATTACAATTTTGAGAAATTAAATTTAGAGGCGGAGTTAAGTTAAGAAGTTGATTTTGGGGGGGGGGGGTTGATTTAGATTCATAGGACGCTGGGCATTTCCTTGGTTGCTCCATGAGAAATTCGAATGATTCCTATAACCCGCATTGTAAGTATTCGGAGCGGTGTTGGGGTTATAGGAATGCCGAGGCGGATTTCCCATGTAGTCAACCTGTTCCTCAATTAAAACGTTATTTGCCCAAGGAGGAGTGGCGGAGGAAGCAGACATCTCCGCCACTTGCTTTGTTAAGCGCTCAACTTGTAAAGCCAAATTTGCGTTTGCGTCGATTTCAAAAATTCCGACTGGCTTGTTAGGCCGCGCTCGGGGCATGTTCCATTGGTACGCATTCATGGCCATCTCTTCGAAAAGCTCTTGAGCGGCGTTCGGCGTTCGGGGTTTTGTTATTATATGTATGCATCAATCATTTGTCTCGTTGAGAGATTTAAGCCATTATAAAAAATTTGCACTTGTTGCCAAGTGGGAAGTGCGTGGTGACGACATCTACGCAAAAGCTCCTTGAAGCGCTCCCATGTGTCATAGAGAGTCTCCGAGTCGATTTGCATAAATGACGCAATATCCGTGCGCAATTTAGCGGTCTTTGAAGGCGGGAAATATTTATTGAGAAATTTTTCCGCCATTTCAGCCCATGTAGTGATGAACCCCCTATGTAGGGAGCTCAGCCACTGCTTGGCCTTAGACCGCAATCGAAAAAGGAAAAAGACGCAATCGCTCGATCTCTGGATCAAAAGGAATAATCGAAGTGCTACCTCGGGTCATACACTAAAAAGAGAAGAAAAGAAGAGGAAAAACTAAATTTTTTTTCTTTTTGAAAGTTAAAAAAAAAAACAAAATAAAATAAAAAGAAACATGATAAAATTAATAGCTATCCTCTTTTCAAAATATCTATCGCAAAATCCCCGGCAACGGCGCCAAAAACTTGATATAAAAATTTCGTGTTTGGAAATTAAGCGAAGGTTTGAAGATTTTCTCCAAAACTATATCCGATTAAGGCAAGTGTACCTTATCGTCTATAGTATAGGATATTTAGAAATACCAAGGTCGTATTCCACGGGGCACGTTGATTACTTCTACTTCGAGAAAAATCACCATTATCTTATCGAACGATTTTTGAGGGTTGTTTTACTTAACTAAAAAAAAGACAAATTGCAAGCTAAATGAAAAGATTAAACATTGCATGAAAGGAAAGAAAAATTAACATTGCATAAAAGAGAAATTACTAAGGAGAGAAAAATTAACATTGCATGAATTTAGAAATACCAAGGTCGTATTCCACGGGGCACGTTGATTACTTCTACTTCGAGAAAAATCACCATTATCTTATCGAACGATTTTTAACGGTTGTTTTACTTAACTAAAAAAAAGACAAATTGCAAGCTAAATGAAAAGATTAAACATTGCATGAAAGGAAAGAAAAATTAACATTGCATAAAAGAGAAATTACTAAGGAGAGAAAAATTAACATTGCATGAAAAAGAAATTACTAAGGAGAAAGAAAACATGAAAAAGAGCAAACTTAATTTTATTGAAAACCAAAACTATTACAAGCTTAAAAAGAGATTACAAAGCTAGGAAATTAAGGTTACAAGCTTTAATTAACTAGTGCATGAAAGAAATAAAAACTAGTACATTACATGAAAAAGAGAACATGAAAGCTTAAGGGAAAACATGAACATAAACATGAAAAACTCACAAACAGCTCTAGCAGCACCTCCCCATCTCCAAAATTCTGAACCCTGGACTCAAGGAGAGCCTCTGAATTTATAGCAAAAATTTTCAAGTTACACGCCCTCGGTCACGGGCGTGACCTAGGGCGTGTAAACATTACTGGCATCGGATCCGACAGTCGCGTGGACTTTGCGTGACGGCGCGAGACATTCGGACATTACACGCCCGTGTAAATTGGGTCACGGGCGTGACTTTGGACGGCTTCATTAAATGCAGCATGGGCTGGCCTGTGGCTCGGCGGCGTGCAGGGATCACGCGGGAAAGTCACGAGCGTGACATTTCGGGTCACGGGCGTGTACCTGGGCGGCTTCAATCAATGCAGCGTGGGCTTGAATTCGGCGCGACGGCGTGCAGGGATCACGCGGGAGAGTCACGAGCGTGACTTGGGTCAACTCCTCGACAGCATCTCCACGTCTCGACGGCAGCCCGCTGGGAAGATTCTATGTTTACACGCCCTTGGTCACGGGCGTGACTTTGGGTCACGGGCGTGACCTGGGGCGTGACTTTCGGTGCGGCGGTGGATTCGTCGAACTCAGCTCGGTTTTCGTCAAACGCAGGTCTTGAGGTTACACATCCTTGGTCACGGGCGTGGCTGAGGGCGTGTACTATGGAATTTGTCCAAAAATACCAGAAAATCTGCAAAATAAAAGTAAAACTACATTTAGAATAGAAATTATAAAAGAAGTGATTTTAAACTAAAATATAAATAATATTTGCAATTTTAAATTAAAACTAAACTAAATACTATAATTAAAATACGCATAAATACTACTTATCACGCTTTCATGGTCATTCATCAAAAGTATTCATTTCAATTGTGATAGTAAATACATGCATACGTTGAGCTGTAATCAAAATAAAAAATTATGAAATCCATCAAGGAAATTGCAGTCATGGCACCGATAAGAAAGCTCATTTTAACAATTGAATATTTTATACCTTGTTGAGGCATGTAAACAAATGCAAAAGTGAAGCTGCAAGAATCAACGAAAATAGTTAAATCAAATTATAAATGAACAAAAGCTAAATGATCATGACGAAGCTATGAAGGGAGTAATAGCATGAAGCTAAGATCTTGTGACAATCTACAAAAAAAATGAACATAGAAATAACTAAAAGAAATTGCATGAAGTAAAAGAGGTTTGCCAAGCCATGGTTTGATAATGATGTAAAAAACAAGATTTTTCCCTTGTTAAGTTCCTGCTTGAAATACCATAAAGTAATGAATAATCAATCAAAATAATGTATAAAATTGAAGATCATTCAAGTGAGGTTACCCTTGTAAACATAAAAAAATTCTTATCAAGAGCATCAGACAATCAATATTATGCATAATCAAATTCTACGTGAAAGAGGAGCTCAACTTGTTGGGTTGAAAATTGTCATCAATAATGATGCATGCTTTAGAGCTCAATCTGAAGGGGAAAGATTATCTTAGACATACTTTAATATTCCTATGTCCACCAACAAGATGTTTATCTTGTTATTTGTTTATTCATCATTTTCCATAACATATGTTTAACATCATTTATCTTCTTCTCATCAAGAAGATAAGCATATTTGGGTCATTTGCATATGGTTAAGGATTTCCTTATGATATTTTGTTGCACTATAGTAATATAAAACTTGAGTTGTAAATAATAATAATAATAATGATGATGCTTAAATCCGTTTAAAAGTTAAAATATGAAGCCTCTCTTATTCTGTATGTATGCATGCATGCATATATGCATATTTTTTAATAAACGTTTTTTTATTCATAAAAAACATTACTACACACACAATTGTTCAGCCTCTAGTCGCCCATAAAAGAAAGACAACCCAAAATAAAGCTCACTCAAGCTAAAGTACGCTTCACCTACCTTTCCGAATTCAAGAAAAGCCCTACCTATGACCAGAGGCCGAACCGAAAAGATCAAAATACCGTGTATATGTATATATTTTATAAAGCACCACTACATCTCATAGAGTCGCGTAGTAGTATTTGGTTCGTTTTCGATACCGATACGTACCCGATACCCGTGACCAAGTCTCCTACCTCATATCCCGCAAAATCCTACAACTCAGAAGCACCACCTGACTTCCTACCTCAGAGACAACGTGATGTAGGGGTAGGCTGTGGGTGCTCAAGACCTGGGACCCTAGTGAGAGTGCACGTGCGGAATACTAAACTTATGCTAAATGCAATGCGACAGTTGACAACGACGATTAATAATTAGAGCAATGAAAATCTTATAACACTACACAAAATCACAAAGGGCGAAGGCAATATTTAATTAAGCGGTTAAGTGTGGCTTTCTTCCGCATCGGAGGGCCAACGCGAGTGCGCGGCGAATTTGTCCCACCTGCAATTATGATTATATCCAAACAAATACCCACCAGTATAATTCCAAACAAGCACAAGAAAAACACCAAGTAATAATACCAAATCAAATGTCAAAGTACAACGAAATACTCACAAACTAGCGGGCTGAACCGAGACACTGGAGAACTGGAACCCGGAGGCGTAGATCGGCGATCGATGGAGGAACCAGAGGCGTGACGGGGTGGAGGTGGCTGTCCACGGTGGAAAATGAGGAGATCGGTCCGGACATAGATAGATCCGGCCACTAGGGGATAGATCCGGGTGGAGGATGAATGGATCCGGTGTATAATAGCGGATCCGGGGAGTGGGATGGCGTATGGTGGAGAGAATAACGGATCGGGAAGCGAGAATCCTAGATCTGGACTGATCTAGGATTTTAGAGTGAAATAGGGGTGGATCCACGTGAATGGGGAAAGGGGAAGAGCGGCTAGGGCGGGGGAGGGGAGGTTTAGGGTAGGCGGCAAGGAGGAGGGGCGGGTGGATGTAGCAGCAAGGAGGGGGAGTGTCGGGAGGGCTGGCGGCTGGTGGTTGAAGGTTGGCGGCATGGAGGAGAGTGGCTGGTCGCTGGGCTGCTGGATAGTGGGCGGCGGCTGCTTGGGCTGCTGGACAGTGGGCGGCGGCTGCTTGGGAGGGGGCTGTGGTGAGTGGCTGTGGCTGGGAGGAGGGGGAAAAAGGGGGAATGATAGGTAGTACCTTGGGGAGGAGTTTGAGCACATAGGAGTCGTCACTTAGGGTTCTACGACGTCGGCACCGCGGGCTGATCGCTGGAATTTGGGAATGAAGTTCTCCAAATTCTGCAATGTCCCCAATCAGCCCCCTAAGAGCCTATTTATAATTAAAAACAAAACTAGGGCATCCCAATCAACGACTATGATTGGCCGGATGGAAAACCCATAAAATAAAACAATAATAAGTCCAAATACATAAACCAATATATGAATTCGACTCACGACAACAATCCGGACGCAACCACGGAATCGGATCGGCGATCCGAACAAGTTTTCCTGCCCGAATATACAAACGTGGGTCCCGCCTTGCGTCGAGCTCTTCTAGGTGCACGATCAGATGGATCCCCATCAACTCCCCCCGACTGAAAAGCCTTCATCTCCGATGAATGGAGATGATCGTACTGAAATCGAAGTCTAGGGGCGAGTCGATCGAGCTCCAGGGGCAATATCCAGGCGTCGTCAGCATCAGGGCGGCCCCTCCAGTGTACCAAGTAACGGCAGCGCGACCCATCCGTAGTAGAAACAAACTGGTGGGCTCTGATCTCCGTAATGCCCTCATCTCTCATCTCTCGAGTGGTAGAATCCGATGCGATCTGTGGTGCCGACGGTGAAACCAGAGAAGACGAATCCCCGAGTGGGTGGGTGGCAACAGGGAGTGGACTTTAGTGGCTATCGGTCAGAGGTGGAGTATGGGTGGGGGCGGGTAATGAAAGTAGGGGTGGAAAAGGCTGGGCATCTCCACCGTTCGGGTCCACATAGTCTTAAGGTTCGTAGTATGGTGTCAAATCCTCGACATTTAATACCGGATGAATGCCCATAGTCGTCGGAATATCGAGCCGGTAGGCGTTTGTCCCAATACAATTTATAATAGAGTAGGGGCCCATTCGCCTGGCGCTAACCTTTTTGGCAGGTCCCGAGGGGAGCCTCTCCGGTCGGATTCGCACCATCACTTCATCTCCTACATTAAATACTTGCTCTCGCATATGCTTATCTGCATGGGTTTTGCAATTTTCATTGCTCATTATTATTTTTCGGCGGACCGACTCATGCAAATGCTGTGCGAAGGACTCAACAAACTCACTAGGGCGAGACTCTAAAGGGCTCGATAAGAGGTCAATGGGCTTCCTAGGGTCGTATCCTGATACTATATGAAATGGACTTAACCCGGTGGACCTATTGACTGAGCTATTGTAGGCGAACTCTGCAATTGGTAAATCTAAGTCCCAACTACCTACATGCTCACCAACTAGACATCTCAAAAGGTTTCCTAAGCTCCTATTTACTACCTTGGTCTGCCCATCCGTTTGTGGATGATACGCCGAGGAGAACCTAAGCATGGTACCGGTCTTGTGCCACAGGGTTTTCCAAAAGTAACTCATAAATCTCACATCGCGGTCTGACACAATCGACTTGGGTAGGCTATGCAATCGAAAGACATCCCTCATAAAGATAGACGCTACATGAGTCGCGTCTGCCGTCTTGCGGCAAGCGATAAAGTGTGCCCTCTTTGAAAACCGATCGACCGCCACGAAGATGGAATCGTGTTTCCGCAGAGTGCGGGGAAGTCCGAGAACAAAATCCATGCTAATGTCCTCCCAAGGGCGGTGCGTTGTTAAAGGCGCGCCTAAGGCTCTAGGCTCACCAGACTCAGATGATTGCGCCTCTGTGCGCCTTTTTTGCGCCTTTGGAGCATAAAAGGCACGCTTGGGTGTAATTTTTGCTATAAAATTTTCTTGTTCAAAATAAGGAAAGAAATAACGTAAAACTTCAATAATTTTGCATGATGTAGTGTTTGTGAAACAAAATCGAGCGTCGAGGCTTAAATATGGTCCTAGTGACCACATTGATTTTATTTTTTAAGAGATATAAATGATAGTAATGAATGATTAATGAGTAGAATAGACGAAGAATCTGATCAAGAAGATGAATTGATGTTTAATGATAATTATTTAAATTGGATGTGATTGCGCCTTGCCTTCGTCAGGCGCGCGCCTGCGCCTTGAGCCTAGGCTCCAAGACCTATTTGCTCCTTGGTGCGCCTTGGTGCGCCTTGGTGCGCCTTGCGCCTTTAATAACTAAGCAGGTAATGGAGTGCACAGACCCGTGTTCTGTTTGGTACCCTTAGCCGTTTGGCAGATACGGCATTGACGGACAACACGAGCCACTTTCTTGAGGCTGGGCCAATATAGGTGGTCCTCGACAATGGCTATAGACTTATTCCGACCAAAGTGCCTGGCAGCCCCGCCCGCATGCAACTCCCAAACCAGATAGTCACGTTATGATGTCTGGGGAACGCATAAGCGGGAGCCTCGATACAGGTATCCCTCAAAGATCTGATATCCCTCAACAAGGTCGGGTGGGTCTCTGGATAGTGCGGTGTAAATCTCGCCAAAGTCAGGACACGTCGGGACTGCTCTCTTTTCTTACCTTGCGCGGTCATGAGCAACTCTACCGAGCGCGGTCATAGTGAAACCGCCCAGACTTTTCTTACCTTGCATCATTAAACTTTAATGGAATTTTCAAATCAATTTCTAGGTGGATTTCTAAATGTGGGCATCCCTTATTGGAATTTCTTCATGGAGGATTTTTTTTTTTAAATTTTGGAAAGAGAAAACAAAGGAATTTCGAATTAATTTATGTGTCTCCTGCATATTTTGAGCTTGCCGTAAACGTCCTAACTCCTAAAATTACTGGACCATTTATTTAAGGTCTCATCGGGTGGTCAAACCGACGAGCCGAAACAAACTCAAATAAAAGCAAGTGTGCGAGGAAAATACATGACAATAATTAAATAAAAGAACCACGACGCATGATGACGTCATTCATATTTGGATGCGACGGAGGATGCATCACTTCTTCCGATTCACATACAATTTCTCTTGGCGGAGGGTGCCAAAGAGAAGCCTCAATTGATCGAGGTGAGCAGCCTGAGTCTGGCTGTAGATCAGTATATCGTCAAAATACACAACCAGAAACTTGCCCATGTAGGGCGGCAACACCTGACTTATGAATCGCATGAATGTAGTCGGGGCATTAGATTGCCCAAATGGCGTGACTAGCCACTCATATAGACCGTCCTTGGTCTTAAAATCGGTCTTCCACTCGTCTCCCTCATGAACTCGAATCTGGTGGTACCCACTACGGAGATCGATCTTGGAGAAGATCTGGGCACCAGACATAGTATCTAGTAAGTCATCAAGCTGTGGGATCGAAAAACGATACTTGATCGTGATTTTGTTAATGGCGCGGCTGTCGATGCACATATGCCAACTACCGTCCTTATTAGGGGTAAGAAGGGCGGGAACCGCACAAGGACTTATACTCTCACGAATAAACTGCTTCCGCAGTAGCTCGTTAACTTGCCTTTTGAGCTCAGCGTGCTCATCAGGATGCATGCGATAATGGGGCAGGTTTGAGAGAGAAGCCCCCGGGACCAGATCAATGGCATGCTGAATGTCCCGCGGAGGGGGCAGCTCGTCGGGGAGCTCATCAGACATAATGTCTGAAAACTCGTCTAGAAGAGGACGCACCGCTAGTGGGTTGTCAACAGGGGTGTCATCAGAAGTCTGAGTGGCGGCCACAACGTAAATGACGTCCGACTCCATACTGTCTCGCAGAAACTCGCCTCTCCTCAAGATATGCAGGGGCCGCGATGCGCTGGTGCTCACAGATGGCTCAACCACACCCTTGGATCTCTCCCGGGGCTGGGTGGGCGTCAACGTAATCTTCCGCCCCTTGTCATAGAAGACACACATGTTCGAGCGGCCGAAACACGTGACGTCACGATCGAATAGCCAGGGGCGGCCCAGAAGAACATGAGCGACGTCCATGGGGATGACGTCACACCAGACCCGATCCTGAAATGAGGCAATATTAATCGCGACGAGGCAGCGCTGGGTGACCTGAATCGCCGTTTTGTCTACCCAGACGACACGATAAGGGTGAGGGTGAGGCTCTGCTTTCACCTGCATGCGATCAAGCCCCTTTTGGGCCACGATGTTCACGCAACTCCCGCTGTCAATGACTAACTTGCAGGGCCCACCTGCGCTAGGAAAATACGTGTAAAAGATGGTGGTGCGGCGCCAGTCCTCGTCTACACGCGGGGCATGTAGGAGGCGCCTAATCACTCCCACCTCCAATGATCTCTCTGCTTCGCTCTCCCAGCCCTCCTCGACGGTGGCCTTAATCTCTTCCGTACCTTCCTCTTCTTCCTCTAAGTCGCACTCCTCACCCTCAACTAGTAGGGTCCATGTGGGGCACTGCGCTGCCACGTGTCGTCTGCCAAAACATCTATAACACAGAATATCCCCAGAACGCTGGCCATCAGTGGCGGCGGCCTTGCCCTTAGTGTCCGTGGGAACACGTGAGGGTGTAGCCGAGGTGGTCTGGGGTGGAGCGGGTTTCCTAAAGTCGAGGAATCTGTCCGAGAGGAGAACTGCTTCGTAGTTGATGATCGAAGGTGCTGCTCGTACTTGAGGGCGAGCTGGAATATCTGATCGACGGTCTCTAAATGGTGGTGAATCAACTCTCTCTGAATCTCAACGCGTAGGCCCGCCTTGAAACGAGATGCAGTGACAATGGGTTCCTCCGAGACGTCACTCCTAACGACTAACTTGTCAAAGCGAGCCATATATTCTGCGACAGTGAGTGTCCCCTGTCGTAAGTTTTGCAACAACTCAAATAACTGGTCTCGGTAGGATGTGGGGAGGTACTTCTCACTCCGTGTCTCTGCTTCATCTCATCCCATGTGGCGATGAGGTAATACCCATCTCGCTCCAACGCTCTCTCTACGCTAATCCAGAAACCTTAGCCTGCCCGATCAGCTTCATTTTTGCAAAGCAGACACAACGCTCGTCACTCATATCGTACCATTCGAAATAGTGGTCCATGTGCAAGAGCCAATCGCTGAAATCTTTCGGGTCCAGACGACCATCGAACGTGGGAGCGTCGAGTCGAATACGACGAGTGATGTCCAACTGGTGGCCACCTCTCCGGGGGTCGGGATAGTCCTCGGGATAATCATCATGGGCATAGTCGTATCGAGCGGGTGGGGTCCACGCTCTCTCCGAACCGGGGGATAATACTCATCTCGGTGATGGTCCCGGCGATCGTGTGGGAGCACACGATATTTGGGGTCCGGCTGTGGTTGGCGTGGCATACAGTACTCATCACGTTGGTGTGGAAGTCTATCACGTGCCGAAGCTGGTCTACGCTCGACCACAGGATCATGGCCTCGCCTCACCGGTGGGGCCGGGGCTCGACGAGGGGCCTCACGACGGTGGCGGTCTACAGGAGGTTGGCCATCTCTCGGGTTTGGGTTAGGACGTGGAGGATCATCAGGGTCGTCCTCAAGCGAATCATGACGTTGTGCAGGAGTGTCCCTGGCATTCTCTAAGTGGTCTAGGCGAAGATTCACCTCGGCGAGATCATGACGCACATCGTCGAACTGGGCACCTAAGGTGTCGAAACGATCTAGGATAAGACGTTGAAACTCAGCGAAGGCGCTACCCGAATTCGAGCTCGCCGTTCGTTCGTCGGTGACTTGAGGATCTACCATGCTTCTTCTAAAGAACCTACCACTACGGAGCATGCAAAGGCCTAACCTGCGCTTTGATACCAATTGATGTAGGGGTAGGCTGTGGGTGCTCAAAACCTGGGACCCTAGTGAGAGTGCACGTGCGGAATACTAAACCTATGTTAAATGCAATGCGACAGTTGGCAACGACGATTAATAATTAGAGCAATGAAAATCTTATAACACCACACAAAATCACAAAAGGTGAAGACGATATTTAATTAAGCGGTTAAGTGTGGCTTTCCTCCGCATCGGAGGGCCAAAGCGAGCGCACGACGAATTTGTCCCACCTGCAATTATAATTATATCCAAACAAATACCCACCAGTATAATTCCAAACAACCACAAGGAAAATACCAAGTAATAATACCGAATCAAATGTCAAAGTACAACGAAATACTCACAAACTAGCGGGCTGAACCGAGACACTGGAGAACTGGAACCCGGAGGCGTAGATCGGCGATCGATGGAGGAACCGGAGGCGTGGCGGGGTGGAGGTGGCTGTCCACGGTGGAAAATGAGGAGATCGGGCCGGAAATAGATAGATCCGGCCACTAGGGGATAGATCCGGGTGGAGGATGAATGGATCCGGTGTATAGTAGCGGATCTGGGGAGTGGGATGGCGTTTGGTGGAGAGAATAATAGATCGGGAAGCGAGAATCCTAGATCTGGACTGATCTAGGATTTTAGAGTGAAATAGGGGTGGATCCACGTGAAAGGGGAAATGGGATGAGCGGCTAGGGCGGGGGAGGGGCGGTTGAGGGTAGGCGGCAAGGAGGATGGGCGGCTGGATGTAGCAGCAAGGAGGGGGAGCGGCGGGAGGGCTGGCAGCTGGTGGTTGAAGGTTGGCGGCAGGGAGGAGGGTGGCTGGTCGCTGGGCTGCTGGATAGTGGGTGGCGTCTGCTTGGGCTGCTGGACAGTGGGCGGCAGCTGCTTGGGAGGGGGCTGTGGTGAGTGGCTGTGGCTGGGAGGAGGGGGAAAAGAGGGGGAATGATAGGTAGTATCTTGGGGAGGAGTTTGAGCACCTAGGAGTCGTCACCTATGGTTCCACGGCGTCGGCACCGCGGGTTGATCGCTGGAATCCGGGAATGAAGTTCTCCAAATTCTGCAATACCCCCAATCAGCCTCCTAAGAGCCTATTTATAATTAAAAACAAAACTAGGGCATCCCAATCAACGACTATGATTGGCCGGATGGAAAACCCATAAAATAAAACAAGAATAAGTCCAAATACATAAACCAATATATGAATTCGACTTGCGGCAACAATCTGGACGCAACCGCGGAGTCGGATCGGCGATTTGATCAAGTTTTCCTGCGTGAATATTCGAACGTGGGTCCCGCCTTGCGGCGAGCTCTTCCAGGTGCATAATCAGATGGATCCCCATCACAACGTCTCCTACATTCAGGCTAGACAGAGCCCTACAACTCAGATTCCGCTCGGGAATCCTACAGCTCAGATCTTAGAGAGATCCTACAGTTTTAATAAGTTTAATTGCCAACTTTTTGTAGACTCAAAATAAGTAAGCTTGAATGGTTTGGAGTCTTCTTGAAGCCTTAATGAAGATTGGCTTCGATTTGAATCTTCCTGCAGATGTCGTGGATGAATCAGTGAAATATCTTCTGCACAAATGAAGACCCTTCTTTTAGCTGAACGATCCTTGATTTGAATCAGCAACTTTGATCGGCCTTCCTTCTTGGAGAAGATTATTGATTTGTTTTCTGCTAGTCTTCTCCTTCCTTAAGTTTTTCAATGAGTCGTTGCTTTTAGCGGCGGAAAAACTTTTCTTTTAGATTTGTCGATTATGAGATCAACGATTAGGGTTTGCATTAGCGTCGCATTCCCTTTTATAAGACAAGAATGTCTAACCGTCGATTCTAGTACTGACATTATGTCAGAGATCTCTTTCCTTAGCAGACGTGATTCATTGGCTCAATTTGCGGCGACAATAAATGATGTGGCGCCAAAATTGAATTCACGCCTTTCAGTCATTCGACTAGATGTCTAGTCGAATTTACTTCTTCTGGACGAATCTGCACCGTGTAAAGTTTTACTTCAATTCTTCTGCATGATTCGTCTTGATGCCTTTGATAGACTTCAAGATGATATTTCATAGTATATTCTTCTGGTCGAATCGTCTATACGAATCATCTTGGTGACTGGTGGTCTACAAGACGATATTTCGCGCTTTATTCTTCTAGACGAATTGTCTGCACGAATCGTTTTGTTGTCTCTTCTTCAAGACGTATTTCATTCATTCAGCCTTCTAGTCGATTCTTCTACACGATTCGACTTGATAAAACTTCATGATCTTCAAGGTGATATTTGAGCTCTTCTAAATGAATCTTCTTGTTATTCATGAAATGTCGTCTTGGTTTCTCAACGACATTTCGAGTGACCTCGACGATAATTGACTTAGTCAATTTTTTCCTTCATATAAACTCTTCAAACCATATGTAGTATACTTCTAAGACGATATGAAGGTATACGAACCTTATCAAGACGATATCATCTTGGAAAGTATTTTACCAAAATGATATTTAGATATTCTTCTTTTTCTTCTTCTTCTTAGACAAGACGATAAGAGTGATGTTGTGAGTTTACAAGATTATATTGTCTTGGAGCTTAGAGTCTTCAAGACGATATCAAGACCTTCACTTGACGACATTGAAGCTTACAAAGACGATATTTGCCTTAGGCAAATTCTGATCTTCTCAACTCAACTCCTTTGCTTCAGCTCACTTGATAAACCTTTATACTTGATGAATGAGAGTTAGTGTCAAGTCTAATGGAGTCTAGATCATAAGTCGACATGATGTTTTGCACAATGAGGGATTACATTGACAAAACTATGTCCGATGACACTAAGTCTAACCCTATGTTAGACTTGCACTGTCAAGTACCTGAAATTATCTTGGCAAGGAAGCAAATGCATCAAATACATATGTGTTCATCTATATTGTGAGGGCTTCTTCAAATCAGGAACATTGTGGGCACTATTCCCAACAAATAGTGTTGCAAATGAATGTTTTAATATAAAATGTTTTTTAAACTAAATAATGTCTCAAATTAAACAGCCAAAAGCCAAAGGATTAAAAATCTCGAGAGAACAAAAAACATCGCAATTAGAGATGGAAATTTATTTTGTGTTACCGTAGTCTGACTTCATCCTCTTCAGGCTTGCCAGCGTCGGAGTTATCTCCAGCCTTCGTCTCGGATCAATCCTCCACCCAAAGTGCTCTTCTCTATAGTCATTTCAGAACAAAAATTTCTCCCCGGGCTTACATCTTTGACCCTTAAAACCCTTCCCTCCCATTTGTTTTCTCATGTAGCAGCAACAACACTCTTCAAGTTCTCTCTGATGACAATCTATGACTTTCCAAGGACTCAAGTGACGTCATTTGGGAATCAGACACATCCAATCTAGGCGTCACTCCTCCCATGATGAATCAGATAAACCTCAAACTGACGAGCCAAACAGTTATGTCATGTACCGCACCTTCGAGTACCCCGCATACACCATAGTTGAATACCAAAACTTTTCTTATGGAATGATTTTGAGATACTGGACTCAATGATAAAAGAAATATAAATTTGAATCTGAAAACTTTAAGATTCCGAGATCTGATACGGATACGACCTCCTGAACACGCATCTCTCTCTGCTTATGTAACCCAGGGTATTATCGTACTTTGTATATCTCACTCCCTATATATAGGAGTGGTGGTGTCTCTTTATGTTTCATCTTGAAAATTCTGTGACTGTTAGGCGGATGCAACCTGAGTTGCATCCAAATTTTACTTCTATTTCTCGCATTTTATTTTGTGTGCCGCGCATGTCTTCGCGCGCGTTTATATCTTTTATTTCCGCGCACACTATTCACTTATGTATCTTGTTCCGCACATGTCACTTGAGCACGCTATACGGCTTATTGCATGACCGACCAATAAGACCCTAAATGAAATAGTCCGTTAAATTAGGTAAAGTGATAATTAGGGCAAAACTTATGAAAATATATTACAATATATAAAATTAAGTATTTTATAGACAAAATTGTTGATAACCCCCCTATAGTTTTGTGTCATTGTTAGTAACCCCCCTCATTTATAAAAATAGGTCAATAACCCCCCTCTATTTTCAAAGTTAACACCGCTAACATACTATGACTTTTTTTGGATAGTTGTGGTTCACGGATAAACAAAAAAAAAAGCAGAAGTTATTGAATGATTGATGAATGAGTCATCTGCTTTGTAACAAAAATGAGTCATTAAGTGGTGTTATATGCTGAATCAAAAATTTAGCCAAGTTTTAGACAAAAAATAAACTTCATTGTCTGCTTCAAAGCCTATCATGTCTTTCATAGCTTGAGCTTCTTCAAAGCTTTTCTACCAAAAATTCAAAGCTTTTTCAATGAGCCATCTCAATAGTTGTCGTTTCTTCCCATTTCAGAATCGTTGATGGATTCTTGAGTTGTAGATGACTTATTATAAACATGTTTCCCTGCTTGTGCACTAGATGAAGCTTCATATGTATTTTCCATCAGAAAATTATATCCGACAACTGGATCCCTGAAAAATTTTATCTCTTCATGAACAATATATAAGTCATATTTTAGCACACATTCAAATGGAACTATCACATAAATTATACCTTAACATAGTTTCAAATGAAAATGTAGGTTGCGTGGCATGATTTCTCAATTCTTGTATGTGAGTACTCCTGAAATATTAAATTTCAATAAGAATAAATTTGTATCAAGCATGATGGTCTTAATTTAACTTTTGCAAACATGAAGTAATCTTACCATGGGGCTTCATTAGTTGCAAGTTGGTCTTGACTTGTATTCTCACTCTCCTTTAATGCTTTCAACTTCTTTTTGCTTTTCCATCGCTTCTGGATTCCTCTTAGACTATTATCGAATGGATTTTGTGTGCAAGATCTCACGTCATCCACACTACTATTGAGAAGACAAACTAAACATATCAAATTTCAAATAAGAAAATCTTTTAATTAGAATGTACATATGTAAGCCACTAACCTCTTATATATAGGCATTTTTTTATACTTTCTTTTAGCTTTAGGGTCTCCTTGTATAATTTCAGCCGCTTTGCACACTCTCCCCATTACATCACATTTTGGTCTTCCTCCTTTGGATATGGTCTTTGGTGGAGGCGCCACATGATCATTTTGGCATGTCCTGATATTGTGTCCAGATTGTCCACAATTTTTACACTTGCTAGCTTCCTGATTTTTAGGCGTCACTTGTTCATTGGGTCCCTTTCTTCGTTTTCCTTTTGGCCTGCCAGGTTGGTTCCTCCATGGTGGAGGTAGCATTTTTCCTCTCATGACATCATCCCATAAACTCTCATCAGGTATTGGATGTATGATGCCTGAATAAGCCATTAGATGTCTCTCCTTGCTATATGTTGGATGCACATATTCTTCAACTCTCATATTATATGATGTGATACACTTTAAAACATGTAAACAAGGTATGCCACTTAAACCCCATATCCCACAATCGCACTGATATGTCTTTAAATCAACAACATATGTGTACATATCCAATTCACTTATTTCGTCAACTTCAAATTCAATCGCACTGATATGTTATTAGTAATTGAGTCATTACGCACAAGAGGATTAAATGCATGTTTAGCCCATGCATTAAATCCAACTTTCCCTAACATTTCTGCTGCCTCAGGACTAAGTCTTTTTATTTCTTCCCAATGTTCGTTGAATCTCAAACGATTTCCAATATTAGCGGCTATAAAAATTTCCTTATGTAGCAAGTCTTTCTTCAACTTAAGATTATCATACAAATGCCTTAAACAATGCCTATGCTCAATTCCTGGATAACACTCATCAAAAACTTTCAAAAGTCCCTGTAAAGTAAGAGAAGATAAAAATACATGCAAATACAAATAATTTAGAATTTAGACAATTTGAACATACCTTTTGCCTATCTGACATGAAGGTAAATCCATGTAGGTCATGTGACCCTAATGCATCGGCAAGGCATGATAAGAACCACTTCCATGCATCATAGTTTTCTCCTTCAACAAAGGCATAAGCGATAGGATAAATCTCAAGATTTGGATCCCTTCCAACAGCAGTCAATAACTCACCTTGGCCACTATTTTGACCCGATTTCTTCAAGAAAGTGCCATCCAATCCAATCCATGGTCTACATCCACATAAGAATCCCTTTGTTAGACCTTCAAATGCGCAAAAAAACCTCTTAAATTGAGGTGGGTCATCCAGTGTATGGCTAAGCTTAATGACACTTCCTGGATTTCTTTTCAATAAGATATTTGCATAATTATACAATTTGCTATATTGAGTCTCCCAATCTCCATCAATTATATTCATTGCTTTTTCCTTGCACTTGTACAATTGATCTTTGGAAGGCTCCACTTCTAGCTCTCTAACAGTTGATTGTCTCAAGCCAGACAAGCTGAGATTTGGATCATCTCTGAACCTGTTCAGATAAAATTTAGCTAAGAATGTGCTGCTTACTTGTGGGTTCTTAGTTAACCTAGCACAGGTATGTGCAGATATCAAACTCCTTATTTCCATACCACTCCCATCTTTGCACATTGATGCATATAGTTTAAAAGGACATTCTGCTCTTGGGTCATTACATATTACACTTATCCTATCAGCATCGTTCTTCTTGAATCTGAAATCATAAAACCTTTTGATAGCATCTAATCTCAACATTTCTCTAAAATGCCTTGCATCATCAAATCTATCTCCCACGTGTATTATTGGTGGGATTTCAGCCCTGTTGCATCGAACAATGTTCCCTTCAACATTGATTTTACATTTTGATTTTTCTCTTAGTGGCAAGAAGTACTTTTCTTTGGATATAGGCTTGAACACCTCTTCATTATCATAATCTGACTCATCTTCAATGTAATCACCCAATAGAGGATTATAATCATTATAATGAGTATAATCCATTAGAAGAAAACTAGATTCTTCAATTATTACAGAAATCTGAACATATATTAGCAGAAAAAATATTAAGACCAACAAAATTTACCATTCTTCAGTTATTAGAGAGTCATAAAACTTTTTGATAGCTTACCGATCACGAGAACAAGGGCCAGCCGAACTCTAGAACAAGGCCCTGCCGATCACGAGAAAAGGGAGAAGAATGAAACCGGCCATCACTGGATTCACCATTGCTGATCGGCAAAAGTTGCCTGCAGGTTTTGGCTGAATCAGATCTAGGCGATCGCGGGAACCAGGGCAGAAAAAAAAACGGGGAAACAGGGCGCACAAGGGGAACAAGGAGATGCCGATCGCTAGAACAAGGAGAAGAAAGAGCGCGGACCTAGGGCGAAATACATGTGCGATCACGAAACAGGGCGCACTCCGTGGACGAGAACGAAGGGGCGATCGCGAAACAGGGCTCCGTCGACGAGAACGAAGGGGCGATCGCGGGACCTAGGGCAGAAAAAATAAACGGAGAAATTAACTGGGAAGTTAACGGTGAAAAGAGAGGGGGGTTATTGACCTATTTTTAAAACTAAGGGGGGTTACTAACAATGACACAAAACTATAGGGGGGTTAATTATTATCTAAATATTCTGAAATTAAATATTATATAAATTGAAATATTTAATTTAATTTCAGCATTATTTAAATGAGAATTCCTAGAGTTGTTGATTAAAGCCTCATTCATGAGTTTAAACTTCAAGAGCCACGTTTTAAATGAAAAACCCTTTGAAATTTCCGCCTTTATTCCCATTAATACCATGTATTAAAACTCCAAAAGAAACCTGCTCTCTCGTAATCATTTGTGTAGCCGGTTCCCTCCTTTTAATCTTCTCTTATCATTTAATTTCTTATTAAAACCTTTTCTCTATAAATGTAGTCTGCCTCCCTCCTAATGACCTAACTTGAGGAAAAATCTTAAAAAGAGTAATAATTCTCTGTTTTTCGGTTGCCCAGCCCGATAGCCTCTCTCGCGCAAAGCTTCTCCCTTTCCCTCCCAGACGCTCTCGCTGGAACTCGCCCCCGCCGGGCGGCGCCACCTACGGCTCCGACGACTCTTCCCCATGCACCTTCCTCCGGCGAGGACGACATTCTCCAGCATTCGGGACCTGTTTCCAGTTGACAAATTCACCTCTTCATCGCTGCCTCTCCTCCTCCCGGCCTTCCTCCTCGAACAGCTTCCAGTGCATCTCTCCTCCATTTCCGACCAACCCCAGCAATTCCAGAGCATCCCCTACCATTTCTTCACTTGTTGTCCCTAGCCCCAGAGAATCTCGGCTGCATTTGTGAACATTTGGGTATAAATTTTCCTCTCCTTGCTCTTATTTTGTTAGTTTTATTTTATGCTTAAATATATTTTGATCTCTAAAAATTTAGAGCTTGCCTTTAATTATCATATTCACCTTTTTGTCGTTAATTTGCATATTCCGTGACTTCTTTGTTCTAATTGCTTACCTGTGGAATGTGGTATCATATTTATTCAATGCTCAAAATGTTAGCCTCTTGCGCGCGTTTTACAAACCATTGATCGATAAATGCTAATATTACTCGAGAATTTCCGCTTGCGCCGCATTATTTTAAAAAATATCTCACAAAATTTACTTTTAAAATTAAAACGAGATTTTTAGTATACATCATAGGCTCTCGTAGGTGAGAAAGACTCTTAGGGGAACCAATCCTCGAGTTCGGTCAAGCTTCTCTTGACATTTTTATCTCTGTTTTGTGTGTTTAATATTACAATTTCGGTTCTTGATGGTGTGCAACTATCAATTGGTCCGGCGTGCCCCTCGTTTAGGGTTACCGCCGAAACCCTAATTGCCTCTGGATCCCTGTTCCATCCCGCACCGCCCGATTTGACGTCTTTCGCCAGTTCGATTCGCTCAAACTCATCTTCTTCGCCTTCCTCGACCCGATTGCGGCCTTTCCCGTGCATCCCGCCTCGACGTCTTCCATCCGAGTTCCCTCCAGGCCGCTTCAACCCTGTTGGACCCGCCCTTCAATGCCATCGTCGGCACTCCATCGACTCTCTGACACCTCCGTCTTCCTCTGGTCAGCCCGTCTGCACTTCCTGCTGCTTCCATCAGCCTTTCAGCACCAACTTACCCATTCCAGAGGCCTTCCCGTAGATTCTGTAGCCTTTTGACGGCCCTATAATGCCTTCAACACCTCCTCCCACGCACCACCAAAGGCGCCCTGCCCAACGCCGGCTGTTTCAGCGGCCTCGACGTCAGTTCTTGCGCTTAGTCGTCGCACATAGGCCCTATCCTTGCCTTTCCCTCCCACCCCTGCAACCCATTCATCGCCGTAGATGCTGTCTCCTTTCGGACCCATCCATTCCATGCTCCGAACACGTTCAATGACCCTCCACGCCAATGAGGACACCTCCTCCTTTGCCTCAGTGGACACCCATCACTTAGATTAACTCGAAGCACGACTTGGGGATCTCACTCTCCTCCTTCAAAAGCTCGCGGCCACGTCGGTAAACTGCCCACCGACCCCTCCGCTACCACCACCATAATACCCTCGGCCCGTCCCGGATTATATGGTGTTTCTCCACCCTGCTGCGAACATCCACCCGATCCATCTTTGTTGGATTTTCTGGGTTTTTAGAATTTTTTGGATTTTATAAATTTTTAAGTTATGAAATAAACTATACATTTTTTTGGGGGTTCTTACTAATTTTCTAGAATTTTTGAAGTTTGTATGTTTTTTTTTTGGATTTTGGGGTTTTAAATTTTTTTGGGTTTTCAAGGTCTTTATGTACAAAATAAACTAATTTTTTCATTTTGGTGTTTTTTAGAGTTTTTTTGGATTTTCTAAGTTATTTATTTACAAAGAATAAATTTTTTTCGATTTTGGTGTTTTTTAGAATTTTTTTTTTTCTAAGTTATTTATTTACAAAGTATTTTTTTTGTATTTTCTCTCTCTCTTTCTCTGTATATATATATGTATATGTATATGTGCATGTATTTTTGAAGAACGGAAAAATACCCACGTACTTAAAACCCAGCATTGTCCTCAATGTTGTAATTTAAGTATGTAGAAGCGAAAGCAAAAATGCGGGTTGTACAAAAATAAAAGACGAGAAAATGCAAGGAACCCTGCAGAAAATGCGGATTGTTTGGGCTAGGAATACCCAAATCAAGCTTCTTAAATAGGGAGAAGGGCATTAAATTAATACTCGCGCCTAAGTCCGCTAGGGCGTATTTTATTAACAAATTGTCAAAAAGGCACGAGATGGAAAACCTTCCCGGGTCATTCAACTTTGGCGGCAATTTGTTAAGTATGACCGCTGAGCATTCCGCATTAAGGGAAACACACGAAATACCCTCCAGTTTCTTTTTAATAGAAAGCAACTCTTTTAGGTATTTCGTGTATTTCGGCATCTGAGAGAGTACCTCGCAGAAGGGGACGTTAATTTGAATTTGTTTTAGTATGCGTAAATTTTTTTGATACTGTTCGTTCTTCTGCTCGTTATTAATTTTGGACGGGTAAGGAATTTGCGTCCTCGAAATGTTCGGCTCAATACAGATATCCGGAGATATTAAAATCGGAGGAGAGGGTGTAGGGGTCGGAGTCGAAAAATGTACCTTAGACTCAACCCACAATGGGGAGACGACCTCCTTGCCGCTGCGAAGGGTTATAGCCTGGGCATTTTCGCGGGGGGTAGGCTCCTTATTCCCTGGCAAAGCTCTAAGTGGCCGCTCCGAGATCATTTTCGCATGCTGTCCAACTTGTATTTCTAAATTTTTTAGCGATCCGGTAATATTCCAGATATTTGGTTCGTTGGACGCGACGTATTTAGCGAAAACTTCCTCGAGCGGAAAAGGTTTTGGAGGAAGAGGCTGAAAACCCTGCTGAAATCCCTACGTGAATCCTTGCGAAAATCCCTGGGGACCCGCAATTGGGGGGGGGGGGGGTGTTGCGCGTTGTTTGTGTTACTCCAGGAGAAGTTCGGGTGGTTCCTCCAACCCGGATTATAATTATTACTGTAAGGATTATTATTAGGGTTGAAGGGGGGCCGAACTGGATTGTCGAGGTAATCCACCGTCTCCGCGATTAAGTTATTATTATAATTGTTATTATTATTATTCGCCCACGCGGGAGTGGAGGAGAAAACAATCATCTCTGTCACTTGCTTACTTAGCCGCTCTACCTGCGAGGCTAAGTGAGAAGTGGCGTCCACTTCATAAATCCCAGCCGGTTTATTAGGACGCGACCTAGACACATTCCATTGATATGCGTTAATGTTAATTTCCTCGATAAGATCTTGGCACATTTCTGGGGTATTGTTGTTCAACGCGCCCCCCCCCCCCCCCCCCCCCCCCCCCCCCCCCCGCGGTCGCATCGATCATTTGTCGGGTTTGGAAATTTAAACCACTGTAAAACGTTCGAACCTGCAGCCAGGATGGTAGCGCGTGATGAGGACACGCCTACGCAAACAATCCTTAAAACGCTCTCAAGTCGGCCCACGTGAATCGAATTGTATAAAGGAAGCAATATCGGCGCGCAATTTAGCGGTTTTTGACGGAGGAAAATACTTATTTAAAATTTTTTCCGTCAATCCGGCCCACGTGATGATTGATGAGTCCCAATTATATACACTTTTATGGACTCATCTGGGCCGATTTTATAGTCTTTGCACCACACTTTAGGCATGTTTTCGTACATATTTACATTCATATTTGTTATTCCCTGTTAGGTGCATTCTTAGGCCGTTTTGGTGTGCAATTGCACGCTTTGCTGTTGGGGGCAAGCACTTGGTGCTCCCCAATTTATTTTCTGTGTTTATTTGGTGCTGGAGGTATTCCCAGCTGGGTTGCTTTGTATGCAGGTGACCTGATCGTCCTGTTTTCCCCAGAATTCATGTCTGTGCATATCGCACGGTCGGTTGCGGTCGTGCGTTGTGTCTGGGCAGAAAACGGAGCGTCGGAGTTTACTCGTGCGTTTTGACGCACGAGCGGGTTAGCCCGTGCGTGAGTAAAACGCACGGGCGTATTCCTTCTTCTCCTGCACACCTACTGCGCTTAAGTATCGCACGGTCCACGCACGGTCGTGCGTTCGACCGTGCGTGACCAAATTTCTGATGTTTTCCTATAAAAGCTGCAGCTGCAACCTAAATCGAGAGGGGTTCCGTACACGCCGTACAGCAGCGCCGATTTCGCCATCTCCACTAGGGTTTCGTCCCTTTGGCCTCCTCCTTCATCCTAGAGCTTCAAGGGAGATCTAGCCGCCATTACCATCAAGCAAGGGGAAGTTTGCAACCTTTACCGGATCGTGAGACGAAGAAGACGGGCTCATTGGAGAGTCGTGCCAGCTCTCTCTACCCCGGACGTAGTTGTGGACCGAGCTTGGACGTGGATTGACAACCTGGCGATTCCAACCGTGAATCTACAACGAGCCTTCGGATTCGGTCGATTTCTTGCCTTGTTCTTCTCTTATTGATGTGTATATGTTGTAGATCTTTATTATTATGATGAAGTGGCACTTAAACTAGTTTGTATTTCTATATATTTCATGTCTATGTGAAATGCTTTATTGTTTGAGTTGCTTGAGGTGCGCCCCATTCCATCATCCATCCCGCCGTCACGTTCGTTTGCCGCACTAGCAGTTGCTAGTGGCGTGCTTGTCGAAGAGGTGCTTACGACCCTCATTCCGCTTGCCTACTCGTCCATCCGCCCTTGCGACGCAGTGCGCTCAAGGCCTGCCTAGCCTCCATCCCGCCAAGCGAAGCATTGCATATCGGCATTGCATAAGAGTAGTTATAGTTGTTTTTCTTTATTTTCTACAAACCAAATCACCCACTTTCGCACCCATCCGACTAAAGGACTTCAATCTCAAGTCCTGCCTCAATAGTAAACTCCACCTTACTGTGTTCCTTTGAGATCGATACTTGGGGATTCATTCCCATTTTATATTACTTGAACGATCGGTACACTGTCGTTTCGTGCCGCAGTCTTACTACCGCCTATAGCGGTGTGCTAAGATTTGCGCATCAAGTTTTTAACGCCGTTGCCGGGGAACACAGTCGTGTGAGTTTTTTGGAGAGGGAGAATCTGAGATTAAAGTCCTTCCATTTGTGTATTGCATCCTTTCTTTATTTTATTTCTTGTTGTTCTCTTTTCCTGTTTTATATTAGGTTGCTTAGTAAATTATTGTTGGGTGTAACATTTTGCACAATAGTATTTTTATTTTGAATCATTTTATCTTCACACTATGTGGGCTTCATTCAATATTCGTTGTCGTTGGTGTGGAGATAATTCTCATGCTAGTGATAGATGCCCATCGGGAGATAATAGCCCTAGCACTCAAGGCCCAGCATATGGAGCACCGACTTCGTCTGGTACTCCATATGGTGCGCGTAAGTCCTATGGCTATTCTGCCGAGCCTTTACCGTCACACTTCTTTTCGGCTTCAGCTCCTGCTGTGCCAAAGAAGCCCGCAAGGCAGTGCTTGTTTTGTCAGAGCATGGATCATGCCTTGAAGGATTGTGCTGCATTCCTTCGCCAATTGGACGAGGATGACGAGCCGGATATCCGGATCGTCCCGACGTCTACTTCTGGCAGCACCCTTTCAACATCTGGTTATGTGCCCGTATCACCTTCATGCTTTGAAGGGTATGGCATGGACACATGCACCAGATGTGTGGATGATCTAGGCTCTGACATGACTGAGCCCATCTCCCCTGTCCATATATCACCATGCATGAATTTGATTCATTGTGAGGAATCGGTGCTTGACATTTATCCAAGCATTATTCCTCCCCCTGTTGTGCATACTACCTTCGTCTCTGACGACATTGTTGAGGATGTGTCGCAGGATGAGGCTGGCGATCTATGGGTTATGCCTGCTCCTTTGGAGGAGTACAACCTTCTAGGTGAAGATGAGCTCTCCTCAGCACCGGTGGAGGAAGTCCAACTCTTGGGCATGACCACTGTTGATCCCGCCGAACCTTGTAGCATTGATGACAATGCAAACATTATTTTACTTTCCCAACCTAATGGGAGTGAGTCCGGGACCACTCTCTCGACTGATTTTTATTTATGTTCTTCTTCTTCTTTATTTCTTGATCCACCTTCTTCTTCTTCTTCTGATCCTATGCAGGGTCAGTCAGCACAGAGCATGCTGGAGGACTTGGTGCAATCTGCCCAAGCCAATCGTGTGCATGTTTCGTTGTGTGAGGAGGTTAATTCCTCCTCCACAGGGCACGTGCCATGTATTGTATTCCCCTTCCGCTGCCTCTCTGTTGATGACACCTTGCTAAGCAAGGATTTATTTTGTGGTGAGACGAGTGAGGACCATCCTTCCTCCTCTTCTTACTTCCTATTTCCTCTACCTGTGTTAAGCAGGTATTATTATTTAGGTAGAGGGGTAACTGTTCTGTCTCCGTATCGGTACCCGCTACCGACACGCATATTAGAACAGTTACCTGTTCATTTTCTCTTTCATACGCCCATTAGCTAGAACTGTTATGTTTTTAAATAAGTCGTGCTGGGATGACAATAACCCAGTAGTTATCTTATTTTTTCTTGTCCTTTATTTTATCGCCCACTCTAACGAGTTAGTAAGGTGTTATTTTAGTTTTCTTGTGCGGAGACCACCCTTTGCAGGTATTTTCTATTTGTTAAGGCAGTGGTCGTGATTCTTCGTAGAGCTTCACTACAGGCTTCCGGAATGCTTACTTGCTGAGCATTGGGTACCCTCTTCTCCTAACTTTGTTTTAGAATATCTTAATGCATAGTTTAAGTCTGGGGGAGATATTTTTGTGTACCCACTCACGTGCACATTTATTCAGCATGCTAGAAGTCTTATTTCAAATATTTTTGTTCATTTTGTCTGCACACAAAGCACCCACTTGAGAGCGAACTAACTTGTATGTGTATTTCCGTTCATACTTATTTTGGTTGGAATGTGAAATAGGATGTTAGCTTAGGAATTGCAATTCAGAGTATAATGTTGACTCTTGTAGTGCTCTAGTCGCATCCGTATGCTTCCATAGAAACTTGAGTAAAATTAGATTATCTCTATGCTTTTAATTTACAATTAATATTCTTGCGTAATCTTTTGATTTACTTTACTCATTTGGTAAATGTGACTGAAATTTACGGTAGCACGGTGTTGTGTGTAAGCGAGCGCTAGTTGTGTGTTGCTCGAGTCGGAAGGAAGGTTTACCTTTCTCGTGGGCTAAGAACTTGCCCCAAGCGACTCTTGAAGCATGGGTGAGAGCAACTCATCTTGTTAAATATGATGTAGGCCTTTGTTTTGGCTAGTTTGAGCCTTGTTTTCCATGACCCATGCGCTTACCTTTGCAAGCCAAGTTTGTGCCTACCCCTCCTTTGTTTCAGCTCCTCTTTCAATCACCAAAGCCTGAAGCTTATCCAATTATCGCAACCAAAAACGTGTTAACTGAAATTACATTTCATATTTGGATGTGATGCTTGGAACCTTTGTGATGTGAAAGAAAAATCTGTATTATTTGCTGAACTCATTATTGTGAACCAACCGGGGGACAAATGAACTAGAAAAAAAAATGAAGTTAAAAGAAAAAAAAATCCGAAAAAAATTGGAATGAAAAGAAACCCCTTGAGCATATTAGAAAAATTCAGTTGGTATTTGTTGGAGTAGGCTGTGTGCACACCCAGTTTTCAAGTCAAGTCTGGGGGTGTGTCACACTAGCATTGGTCTTGTTCTTGTTTTGGTGCAGCGTTTTCTGTTAACTCAATTGGGTTGCGTAGCCATCTCATTTATCATTGAATATCATATCGTAACCTAAGCCCCATTATAACCTGAAAGTCCTACTGATTTAACTTGTGAGTTCGCTAGCGCCGTGGAGAGAGTGTAACCGGGCAAGCTTATGACTCTCGTCGTTGATGGATTTCAGCGGAGTTATCCCCAAATTCCGGTCTTTAGCAACACCCTCCTGAGTGGCTTGTTTACTTTCACATCGGGTACGACCGCACAAATTCTTCATGATTCACCATCTGAGTACAAATAAATCTCTATTTACGCATTTATACTTTTGTAAATTAGTTAGCATAGTTAGAATCTCCTTTTATTGAATTTCTATTTGCATGCGTATGATACTTCGCACCGTACTCCTATTTTGCAATTCCCTTCACTAACTACCATTTTCATACTCTGTCGGATTTGTTTGCTCGGGACGCGCAAACAGGTAAGTCTGGGGGTGTGATGAGTCCCAATTATATACACTTTTATGGACTCATCTGGGCCGATTTTATAGTCTTTGCACCACACTTTAGGCATGTTTTCGTACATATTTACATTCATATTTTGTTATTCCCTGTTAGGTGCATTCTTAGGCCGTTTTGGTGTGCAATTGCACGCTTTGCTGTTGGGGGCAAGCACTTGGTGCTCCCCAATCTATTTTCTGTGTTTATTTGGTGCTGGAGGTATTCCCAGCTGGGTTGCTTTGTATGCAGGTGACCTGATCGTCCTGTTTTCCCCAGAATTCATGTCTGTGCATATCGCACGGTCGTGCGTTTCCTTGACGCACGGTCAGTTGCGGTCGTGCGTTTGTGTCTGGGCAGAAAACGGAGCGTCGGAGTTTACTCGTGCGTTTTGACGCACGGGCGGGTTAGCCCGTGCGTGAGTAAAACGCACGAGCGCATTCCTTCTTCTCCTGCACACCTGCTGCGCTTAAGTATCGCACGGTCCACGCACGGTCGTGCGTTCGACCGTGCGTGACCAAATTTCTGATGTTTTCCTATAAAAGCTGCAGCTTCAACCTAAATCGAGAGGGGTTCCGTACACGCCGTACAACAGCGCCGATTTTGCCATCTCCACTAGGGTTTCGTCCCTTTGGCCTCCTCCTTCATCCTAGAGCTTCAAGGGAGATCTAGCCGCCATTACCATCAAGCAAGGGGAAGTTTGCAACCTTTACCGGATCGTGAGACGAAGAAGACGGGCTCATTGGAGAGTCGTGACAGCTCTCTCTACCCCGGACGTAGTTGTGGACCGAGCTTGGACGTGGATGGACAACCCGGTGATTCCAACCGTGAATCTACAACGAGGCTTCGGATTCGGTCGATTTCTTGCCTTGTTCTTCTCTTATTTATGTGTATATGTTGTAGATCATTATTATTATGATGAAGTGGCACTTAAACTAGTTTGTATTTCTATATTTTTCATGTCTATGTGAAATGCTTTATTGTTTGAGTTGCTTGTGGTGCGCCCCATTCCATCATCCATCTCGCTGTCACGTTCGTTTGCCGCACTAGCAGTTGCTAGTGGCGTGCTTGTCGAAGAGGTGCTTACGACCCTCATTCCGCTTGCCTACTCGTTCATCCGCCCTTGCGACGCAGTGCGCTCAAGGCCTGCCTAGTCTCCATCCCGCCAAACGAAGCATTGCATAGCGGCTTTGCATAGGAGTAGTTATAGTTGTTTTTCTTTATTTTTCACAAACCAAATCACCCACTTTCGCACCCATCCGACTAAAGGACTTCAATCTC
Source organism: Dactylorhiza incarnata (assembly GCA_033032865.1). NCBI lineage: Eukaryota > Viridiplantae > Streptophyta > Magnoliopsida > Asparagales > Orchidaceae > Dactylorhiza > Dactylorhiza incarnata. The sequence continues at coordinate 1,049,126 of JAWHQI010000296.1, read as the reverse complement.
AAGTCCTGCCTCAATAGTAAACTCCACCTTACTGTGTTCATTTGAGATCGATACTTGGGGATTCATTCCCATTTTATATTACTTGAACGATCGGTACACTGCCGTTTCGTGCCGCAGTCTTACTACCGCCTATAGCGGTGTGCTAAGATTTGCGCATCAATGATACACCCTCTCGGAAGAGAACTAAACCACGCCTTAGCCTTCGTCCGCAAAGAAAATGGAAATAAGCGCAAGCGAATGACGTCGTCGCTGACGTCATTGATTTTAAAGGTGTCACAAAATTTTAAATAATTAGAAAGGTGAAGATTTGGGTCCTCATCCGACAAACCGTCAAATTGAACTGGTTGTTGTACCATTTGTATAGTGCTAGATTTTATCTCGAAATTATTATTAGTTATCGCGAGGCGAGTGACACTTGGTCCCGTATCTTCTAAATTTGGTCGTGCATGATAGGCCATGGTCCGCTGCGGGGCCGCGTTTAGATTGGGATCTGTCATATTTTCCGCTATAGTATCGCCGATTAACTTTTCGAGATTTAATGATGGATTTTGATCACGAGATCGGAGACGCTCACGAAAGGTGCGCTCGATTTCGGGATTAAAAGCAATTTCCGGATTATCCGAAGAGCTTCCTCGGGTCATGTATTTTGTAAAAAAAAAAAATTCTTTTTAGAATTTTTTTTGAGTTGATTTTTTTGTTGGGCTTTTTGATAAAAATATAAACAAGAGAGAGAAAGAAAGAAAGGGAAAGAGAAAGTTAGAGAGAAAGGAAGAGACAAAGAGAGCTTCCTTGGGTAATACAGATTTTTCTTCGAGAGAGAGAAAGAAAGAACTTTTATAGTTTTTTTTTTATTTTTGGGTTTTTTTTAAATGAAAATATATATAAGGAAGAGAGAAAAAAGAACTTTTATAGTTTTTTTATTTTGGGGTTTTGAGATGAAAATATAATTAAGTGATTGAGAAAAAAAAAAAAACTTTTATAATTTTTTTGATTTTGGGGTTTTGAGATGAAAATATATAAGAGAAAAAGAAAGAAAAAAGAAAAAGAGAGGGAGAAATATAAGATAAAATTAATAGTGATTACTTTTTCAAAATAACAACAAAGTCCCCGGCAACGGCGTCAAAAACTTGATGAGTAAATTTTGATTTTAGAGTTCTTTTGCAGCGAGTTTGGGTGCGATTAGATTTAGGCGGGCATTTTTGAGGTGCCTCGCGAGTAATCCTACTTCGAGAAACCAACCATTATCCTATCGAGAGATAGAAGTAATGATATTTCCTTCGTTCGAAATATCGAGAGAAGCTCCCTGGCGACGGCGCTGAAATTCTTTTATTAATTTTATAGAAAAGGGCTTTTTGCAGAGCTTTTGTAATAATTTATCTAAACTAATCTTTCGATAAATGCAAGTATACCTTATCGCATATAATGTAAGATATTTTTAGAAAATATCAAGGTCGTATTTTCCGGATCGTGATTGTTATTTCTACTTGTTAGGAATGAGCTATTTTCTTATCGAAAAAGATGTCGAATTAAGTTTGTAAATTTTAACGAGCGAAAGCGATGATAATTAAGGCTTGGCACGCGTTTAGCAAAAACAAAGAAACACAATTAAAAAGAAAAAGATGCACTAAATTAAAAACTCACGCACTCTACTTGAATTGAAATGACTTAAATATAAGAAAGCCGAAAAATTATCTCCTACACACACGCACTATACTTTGAAATGAAAGAAAGCACAAAACTAAATTAGAAATGAAAGACAATTTAGACTCATACACACACACTTGAAAAGCTAAATTAAAGAAAGCAAAAACTAAAGAAAGCAAAAATCTATACTCATACACACACTCTACAATAAGAGAAACTAAATTACAAAGAAAATTAAAACTATACTCGTACACTCACACACACAAATATAAAAACAACTAATTAAAAGAAAGAAAAAAAGAAAATTACTCTCATACACACACACACACAAATATAAAAACAACTAATTAAAAGAAAGAAAAAGAAAAAATACTCACTCACACACACACTAACATAAAGAAAAACTAAAGTAAAAATAAAACAATTACACTCATACACTCACACACATAACAATAAGTAAAATAAATTAAAATAAAATAAAGTTTACACTCATACACTCACAACATAATGAAAAACTAAAATAAAAACAAAATAATTACACTCCTACACTCACACACACAACATAATGAAAAACTAGAATAAAAACAAAAACAAAATTATTACACTCATACACTCACACACAACAATAAAAACAACTAAATTAGAAGGAAAAAAATGCAATTAAGTCTCATACACACACCCACACAACTTAAGAAAAAATAAAAGGAAAAAACAACTAAATTCCCACACTCACACACACAACACTAAGAAAAGAAGAACAAGAAGAATAAAGAAGAACTTTCTTATATATATATAATAGGGATTACAACTTTTTAAAGAAAGCTTAAACTTGGAAAAAAAGGGAGCCCAAACAAGGGCTTAGAAAACACACAAACTTAACTCACAAACACTCACAAAAACACTCACAAAAACTCTCACATACACTCACAAGAACACTAAAAAAAACTCACATATACTACCTTAGGTTCTAAAAAATATGAACCCCAAAAACAAGAACCCCCCTTATTTATAGGCAAAAAAGGGGTGCAATTAGCTATTTGGAGGGTGGGCTGGCAGGTTAACTGTAGTGAGCTGGCGGTTGACTTAAGGTGAGCTGGCGGGCTGCGGGCTGGAGGGTAGCGGGCGCAATAACGGGTAGCGGGCTGGAGTGTTGATAGCCGGATTAAATCCAGGCAAAAATGGCGCTGGCTGGTTTCGATCCCGCACCATTGCCAAGGTTTAATCAGACCACACCACTCGACCAAGCGCGCTTTTCTGAATAACAGGGAAACAATTTAATTATATTATAAATATTTACATAATTTTTATATTAATACATATTAAATAACCAGCTTAATTTTTTTTTGTTATTATGAATAACTTTATATATATATATTATAAATAAAATCATATATTCATATATAAATATTATATACATTCAAATATTCATACTCAAATATATATATAAATACATTTACATATAAATTAATTTTATATAGTTTATATTTTAATATAGTTAATTTTATTATTATTGTAGAAAGTAGGAGAAATGGAAATGGAAAGTGCAATATATTCATCCTCAAAGGCCTCAAAGGGGCATAATATAGCTAATACATCAAGACACATAAACTCCACTCACGGTGTGGGACTAAACCTTAGACACTCTAAAATACTCAAACACAATACCTTTAACACTCCCCCTCAAGCTGGAGGTGAAACCTTCAGCTTGAACAAACAAAACATAAAACGGAAGGTAAAAGAAAGTTGGCAACGAGGGACAAGACAGCAGCCACCGAGGCCCAACCGCGTGTCACCGGGGATACTTCAACCGGGCAAAAGCCACACGACGTTGGTCCACAAACCGACCATGATCACGCTGGATGCTCCCGGAGCTGAAACTAGGTCAACCAAGAATGCCAAACCATTCCTACCTAACATAGAAGAAAAAGACACGAACAACATACGAAATCGACCTGGGGGTCATGTGTGACTATGGAAGGAGTCGGGAAAAGAGACATCCGAGTCGCCGTTATCACAAACACTCCCCCTCACGTGGAACACGTGCATGAAGGCATAGACTCGCATGGAGACACAAACGAAGATAATCAAAACAACACATAAAAGAACAACTATGGATAACGGTTGCCGGCAAGACCACGATCCGAGATGCAGCGAGCAAAGCACAAGCCAGCTGCGAGCAGAAGGCTCAAGCGGCTGCGAGCAGAGTGCTCAAGCAGCAGCGAGCAAGAAAAGGCTCAAGCAGCGGCGAGTGAGAAGGGAGGAAGAGAAGAGCTCGGCACCCAGAGAGCAGCAGCACGGGAAACCATCGTCCACAAACCGACTAGAAGACACTACCAACACAATAACGACGACAACAACACAACACAAACTACAGCGACACGTTAAAAAATTGAAGAGGGCACGACATAACAGCAGCGGCACAGGGCGGCGCAGATGCCCAGCAGGAGAGTGGCAACAGCGGCAGCGGCAAGAAGAGGGCTGGACTGCAGTGTCACAGGGCGGCAAGGCCGGAGAAGTAGCCGGAGTAGAAGCAGCAGCGGCAGGAAGAGCAGCCACACAGAGATCAGCCGGAGAAGAAGCAGCAGCGGCAGGAAGAGCAGGGAGGAGAATCTCCAGCGGCAGATCAACAGCGAGAGAAGCCAGAAGAAGGCTGGAGAAGTAGCAACAGTTGGATCTGCAACAGGAATCGATGGGAGAAGCATCCGGCGTCGAGTTCGACGGAAGAAGCAGGAGACGGCGTCGATTTCGACAGTAGAAGCAGCAGACGGGGTCGATTTCTACCGTAGAAGCGGCAGACGGGCTCGATGTCGACGGAAGACGCGGCAGACGGGGTCGTCTTCGACGGTAGAAGCGGCAACCTGCGTCGATTTTGACGGAAGAGGCCGTAGACGACCTCGATTTCGACACTGGAAGTGGCAGACAGGGTCGTCTTCGATGTCGACGGGAGAGGAAGACGTCGTCGATGTTGACGGGAAAAGCAGGCGCCGATGTCGACGGGAGAAGAGGAAGGCCGGGCAGCAGATGTCGTCGAGAAGAGATGGCCCCGCTCCCGTCTTTGGAATCAAGAGACGATCCCATTAACCGGAGCGAGGGGGAGAGGGAGCCGTCGAAGCCCCAGCAGTCGAGCCGGAAGCGGAAGACGAACGGTCGGTCGGGCTAGGTCGCGGGATGAGCAGCAGGGAAATAATAATTTAGGCTTTCAGATCTTTCCCTCTGATACCATGTAGAAAGTAGGAGAAAGGGAAATGGAAAGTGCAATATATTCATCCTCAAAGGGGCATAATATAGCTAATACATCAAGACACATAAACTCCACTCACGGTGTGGGACTAAACCTTAGACACTCTAAAATACTCAAACACAATACCTTTAACAATTATATACTTAACTTATTTATAGTTTACATTTACATGTATAGATATAGATTTCATTTAATAAATATTTACATATATTTTTAAATACTTTACATATATATTTACATATATTTTTAAATACTTTATATATATATTTACAAATACATTTACATACTTACTATATATATTTACAAATATATTTACATACTTACTATATATACATACTTAAATATTTCCTTTTTACATATAAATATATATATAAATATTAGCTAAAACAAATCATTTATTCAATAATTTACATGAAATATGTACAATATTACTTAAAACTATGCTAAAAACTATACCAAAATACGTATAATTTACTATTCATCAATATTCTAGAAAAGCGATCTTCGCAGCTGGTACCACCAGATTAGGATTCGCTAAGGAGACAAATGGAAGACAACCTTTAAGACCAAAGATGATCCCTATGAGTGGTTGGTTATGCCTTTTGGGCTGTCCAATGCCCCCAGCACTTTCATGCGGGTCATGAACCAAATCTTGCTGCCCTATATAAGAAATTCCTGGTCGTGTGCTTTGATGATATTTTGATTTACAACAACTCTCCCGTTGATCTTTTGAGTCTTCCGAGGTTCATGTTTGAGATCCTCCATAAAGAGAATATATGTGAACCTGAAGAAGTGCACCTTCCTGATTGATTATGTGTGCTTTCTCCGGTTTATCATATTAGCGCCCGACGCGTCTGTTGACCCGGACAAGATCCGTTCCATTTGTGAGTGACCTATTCCTTGCACTATCATTGAGGCATGTAGCTTTCACAGACTAGCCACCTTCTATCAGAGGTTTGTCCGGGGCTTTAGTACCATCATGGCCCCTTCATGAGTTGCCTGCGGAAAGGGTATTTCCAGTGGATGGCAGCAACCACTCGGGCTTTCAAAGATATTAAGGAGAAACTGACGACTACCCCAGTTTTGATATTGCCTGATTTCTCTAAGGTGTTTGAGGTAGCCCGCGACGCATCTGGGGTTGGCATTGGCGGAGTACTGAGCCAGGAGGGTCACCCAATTTCTTACTTTGGTGAGAAGTTGAACGAGGCTCAACGAAAGTACTCCAACTATGATAGCGAGTTTTACGTGGTAGTGTAGTCACTTCGATATTGGAGACACTAGCTCGCCACATGGGAGTTTGTCCTATACTCAGACCATCAGGCTTGCGGTATCTTGACTCACATCAAGTATTGGGGCATAAATATGCCAAGTGGGTCGAATACTTGCAGGATTTTCACTACGTTCTCAAACACAGTGCGAGTGTTGAGAACAATTCTGCTGACACCCTTAGTCGTCGTATTACCCTATTCCATGCATTGAGTGCTAACACAACTAGCTTTGATTGATTGCCTAGGGATTACCCCACACGCACCGACTCTGGTGAGATTTATTCTGGATTCATGAGGGATCCCCTTGGGCCGACTGAGGGGTTCGATATCGTCGAGGGATATTTGTAACGTAGGTCTCGTCTCTGCATTCCCTGGATCTCCTTCCGGTACTTTTTGATTTTGGAAATGCACGCGGGTGGTGTTGCCGATCACTTTAGCAGAGACAAGACAATTGCTTTTGTTGAGGATCATTTCTATTTGTCCTATACTCAGACCATCATAGTCATTCACGCCGGGTGCCCAAACCCCCTTTCGCTATAAACAGGGCCTATCACTATCAGTTTGAGACATTGTTAACCTTGTGAGAGATTCCAGAGCTGGCAATGATATTCTGGTGCTGCGCCGCAAGATCTCGGGGTGCGACATCCTGATTAATTCACTTTTTTTTTTGTATTTTCATTCCCATTCCCGTACTCCCTCTCCCGCACAATTTTCTCACATTAATCGCAACTTGCTTGTCTCCTTTTACATTGCCTTGTCGCTAACCGCTCATCTTTCCCCTCCCGCGCCCCACTGCCAGTCGAGGCTTCTACCCTAGAATCACGCACGCCTAGCCCCGCAAGCTCACCGATTCCCCCATGACATTTGTTCGCTACCCGCATAATTTCTACGACCGCTCCCATCGCCGGCTGTACGCTCCGCCCCAAATCCCTATCGCAACCGCCGACCCTCTTCTAGTCGCTCACGCCTCCTCTACCCTGATCTCTGTCGCCAACTTTTTTTCCTTCCGTTACATCAAATAGTCGACCATCTTCCAGTCGCAAATCCCACAGTCCCTGGCTCAAGCTTATTCTCCTTCCCCTACAACAAACAACAATCATTCTCCTGCTTCCGTCGCTCACCCCCCCCCCCCCCAAACCATTCAAAGCCGCACTTGTGTTATCCCCTCTTCCTCTATTATCCCAGTCGATAGCCCTTCCTCCACCTCCAGCCGCTCCCCTCCTCCTTTCTTCCTCCGCGCCGCACGCTAATTACATCATCTTAAACGTTGCCATCATCACTTGGGGCCTCCCCTATTGCCGATATTGGAGGTCTTTGCTTGTGAGCATTTTGCACTTTGTTTCTTCTACTTTATTAAATATTGAAAGATTATCCCATAGTTGTTTGGCAACATTGCATCGTGTATGTAATTGTTTACATTTTCTTATTTTCCTATAAAATCCATTTGTGTAAGTTTAGATTTCAAGTTTGCGTGCAAATGAGAATGAGGCTTTGCTTGTGTACTTGAAAATTACGGCGAACGTGCGTTTGATTTCTAAACCTTATGATCTTATTTCTAATAAATAAATTTCGGATCAATTTGACGCATACATGCATCATATAATTTAGTTTTGTTTGAGTTCACCTTACACCACTCACATCGGCTTGAATTAGTGTCGGCATACCTTCCACAGCCTATCCTACGACACCAACATCCTATCCTACGACACCAACATCCTATCCTGCGTCACCGACTTTTCTCTTTTCATAGTTCTATATATTTAAAATATTCCTTTGAATGCTTTCTGTTGTTATTATGACTAGTATTGATCTGTTCATAACTTATTCTTACCCATTTTTTGCAATAGAATAAATTGTCAGCATGCCCTATTAGTGGAAAAACAGCTTTGTCCCTAATTTTGGCAGCACTTCACTTAAAACCCTTTCTTTTAGAGAAGTGTTTTAAACTGCACTTATATTCACCATAGTTTACTATGGAACAAAAGCCTCAGCAGTTCGTTTAAACACTAGCCTGTTACTTGCATGTATCCTCTTTTGCTTGGTTCTTCTATCAGATTATTATGGTTCCAAGGTTATCATATTCTAGTTATTTTTATTTACTTTCATAAGACTTTTGAAAGAATTGTTTAAATTCTGTTAATTTGATTAAGTTTTCCAGGTACTTTTGTAGGCCCTTGAATATTGTCACTCCCAAGGCATCATGCACCGAGATGTCAAGCCTCACAATGTCATGATCGATCACGAGCAAAGGGAACTGCGTCTTATCGATTGGGGGTTGGCAGAGTTCTATCATCCTGGAAAAGAGTACAATGTTAGAGTCGCTTCGAGGTTTGATTGCCCACATTTTTGGTTAAATATGTGCTGTAGACTTATTTTCCCTGCATTACTACTTTTTGAGGTTCTTTTCTATTTTTTGCTGCAGATTATCTTACCACAAATTGTCACTATGATTTCTCTAGATTGCTATAAGTAATATTGATAGTAATATTATCCTCTTCCTCTAGTCCATAACTAGGCCTAGAATCACCTTGGCGAATTTGAACTTCGTGGATATGATAAAGTGCCCTTATATTATGGCCACTAAGTGTTGATTACTGTAATTTGACACTTAAACATAACTTTTAGGTGTTTTCATGTTGATGCTGCTTTCTATGATGGCATCGGGATACTGGTATCACTATTCAAAATCACCATGCTACTCTTATATTTGCGGCGTTTAGACTTTTTTCAATGGACATGCCATTGGAAGCCAAGCAATCTGTACTTTGTGAAACATTGGAGTGTCAAAGATTTTTTCTTACAACATGCTCTTGTTTGCTCTTATTCGAGATATATTGCTCAAGTCATTTTATATGAAATTCCTTTTAGCCAATTTAACAATATTAGCCAAACATTGATTGCATTGTTGAGGCAAGGAAATCATAAAATGACCCAGGGGCGGACCTGCATGGGGCCGAGCGTGGGCGGCCGCCCACACTCAATTTAAAAAAAAAAACTAAGAATATTACATAAAAAAATTTGTTCTTATAGACTTATACATATTATATATAATTTCTATTCAAAAATAAACAATAATTTAGGCTTGGCATAATGGTTTTTAACTTCATGAAATTTTGTGAGAGGTCTTGAGTTCAAATCCTCATAATACCAAAAAATTTATATTTTTGCCAAAATGCAATGTTTAGACAACAAAATCATTAAAAATGGAGATATATTTTATATAATTAAAGAAATATATTGTAAAAAAAAATTCATTAAATTTGTAGATTTTTTTTATATTTAGACATTCTAATTTTTTTTGAAAAATATAGATATACATTCTATATATTTACACAAATTGTATAAAAAAATTTAAATTACGAAAATAATATAAAAAAAGTTGACATTAATATACTATAAATATTTGTTTTATATTTGATAATTAAAATTTTTAAATGAATTAGCACTCCGCCCACACAAATAAAGTATCATGCGTCCGCCACTGAAATGACCCATATATTTCGGCAAGATAATCAAATGGTTGATGCCTTGGCTAGGCATGCTGTCCAAACTCATACTGATATGATTTTCCATCAATGTTTTTGCCAAGATCTTAAGGGCATATCTTTTATTAGATTCTTTTCGTATTCCAAGGGGAACCTTGGCGCACCGGTTAAGGTATTGCCGTATGACCTTGAGGTAACAGGTTTGAGTCCTAGAAGCAGCCTCTTGCAAAAATGCAGGGTAATGTTTGCCTATATTTCACCATAGTGGTGGGACCTTTCCCCCAACCCTCGTTGCACGGGGATGCTTTGTGCACATGGCTGACCTTTTTGATAGTGTCTGTTTGGGTTAGTGGTATTACCAAGCTTTTGGTTTGGCTCCATTTAAGTCTCCCTCTGTTGTACTTTACTATCTCATTATGTGACTTCTGTTTGTTGTAATCTCAAACTTTTAACCTATTTGTTGAAACCTGAAATACAAATAAAATAAGAATTTTTATTCTCCTGAAATATGATTATTACAAGGGTTTACCCCTCCTTATATAGAGAAGGAGAGGAGAGAGAAAGTACAAACAACAATGTGGGACTAAATAAATTGGGCGGTTACACAACATGCAATCACACGGACTATACGCAGGGATCAACATAGGGCGGTTACCATTGTGTAACTGCCCGACCCTTCACAGAAAACAACCCTGTGCAGTTACTACAATGTAACCACCCAACCCTTTACAATGCAACAACAACACCATGCGGTTACACATAGGTAACCACCCGGCCTTTATACAGAATCCTTCAACATTCCTCCGTAAGCTGGAGCATATAAATCATAGGAGCCAAACTTGGACAGAAACTGATGATATAATGGTCGAGGTAAGGCCTTAGTGAGAATATCAACGACTTGCCCATCAACAGACACATGTCTCAGGTATAATTTCTTGAGTTGAACTTTCTCCTGAATAAAGTGACAATCGACCTCAATGTGCTTGGTGCGTTCATATGCATGAATCTTGGCAATATGAATATCGACTTGGCTGTCATCGGTGAGAGTGGCCGGAGAGGGGAGTTTCACACCCAGATTGCTCAGAAAACTCTCCAACCATGTGATTTCTGAAACGACAGAAACCATAGATCGATATTCAGCTTCCGCAGATGATCAAGACAGTTTGCTTCTTGCTCCGCCAAGTGATAAGATGTCCACCAAATTATGTGCAGTACCCACTTTTGGAGTGACGATCATCAAGAAAACTAGTATAGGTTGCATCAGAGTAGGCAACAAGAGATAAAGAAGAGGACGGATTATACATAAGCCCTTGTTCCTGAGCAGTCTTCAAATACCGGAGAATGCGCTCAACAGCCTGGAGATGGGAGATCCATGGAGTATGGATAAAGCGACTAACCACCCCAACGACAAAAGATATATCAGGTCTCGTGGATGTAAGGTAAATAAGTTTTCCCACAAGAGGACGATAGTACTCTGGGTTACGGAGGAGTAGATCAGAATCAGATGCATCAGCGCGGAGCTTATGATTGGCATCCATAGGAGTATCGGTGGGGTTACATCCATAGTAGTCGACATCATGAAGTAGGTCAAGGTAGTACTTCTGTTGAGACAAAATGAGACCATCAGGACGACGAGCCACCTCGATGCCAATGAAATATCGAATAGACCCCAAGTCCTTTGTCTGAAATGTGGACGTCAGGTGTTTCTTGATCATAGTTACACCATTAAGGTCCGTAACTGTGATGAGAATATCATCAACATATACGAAGAGAATCACTATGCCTGTCAGACGATGATGAGTGAATAGGGAAAAATCAGCCGAGCTTCGAGTGAATCCAACATCGCGAACAACCCAATTAAACTTATCAAACCAGGCCCGAGAAGACTGTTTGAGACCATAGAGAGATTTCTTGAGGTGACATACAAGAGACTCCCCCCGTGGTCTCATAACCAGACTGTTGTTGCATGTATACAGTCTCAACGAGGTCGTCATTCAAGAAAACATTCTTGATGTCGAGTTGATGTAACGGACAATAACGATGAACAACCAAGGAGATCAGGATCCAGACAGCGTTCAGTTTTGCGACGGGTGAGAAAGTCTCTTCGTAGTTGAGGCCGTGTCGATGAGTAAAATCATGAGCCACTAGCCGACCTTTCAAACATTCAACTGCCACATCATGATCATGTTTCACAGTAATACCCAATTGCATCCAACACACGTCTGGCGAGAAGGGAGAGGGACATGGTCTCAAGTGTGATTAGCCCATAGGGCAGCCATTTCCTCATCCATGGCGGCCCGCCACCCTGGATGTTGCAGAGCTTCCTGTAGAGAAAAAGGGGTGGAAATAAAAGAGAGTGATATCGCAAACCTGTAAAGTGTCGGCGATAAGAGATGCAAAGACATAGTTTGAAAGAGGGTGAACGGTAGAGACTGGTGTCAGATCAACGGTCCGCGAAGCATCAATGGGCAAGGGTGACTCCTGCAGGGCATCAAACCTAGGATGGAGGAGAGTGTAGAATCGAAGAGGAGGTTAAAGACGGGGTTGGAACAACCGACGGAGTGGGAAGCAGGTGAGGTGAATCAGTGTAGGTCGGTACATCATGAGGGCGTAGAATGCCTGAAGAGGAGGTGGTAGGAGGGCCAGAGTTGTGGAATGGTTGATTTTCAAGGAATGTGTCAGGGAGCTAACGTATCCACGATAGGTTCAAGATGGTGAACAAAGCAGACACATCCAAAGACATAAGGTTGTAGGATGAAGGGAGGGGTGTTGGGAAATATGACGAAAAAATATGGCAAAATCTAGAATAGATGAGGGTAAGTGATTAATGAGGTAGCAGGCAGTGGACATGATGAAATGCCAATAGGAAGTAGGAACCTGCATTTGGAACATAAGAGACCGGGCAACCTTGAGGAGGTGACGATTCTTTCGCTCAGCCACACCGTTCTGTTGCGGCGTATAGAAACATGAGGTTTGGTGGATTATGCCCAAGGTATTACACGTGTCCTGAAGACTGTGACTGGTATATTCGCGAGCATTATCAGATCGAAGAATTTTAAGAGGCACGAGAACTGGGTTTTAATCTTAGCGAGAAAAGATTGAAAAATCCGTAGCAACTAAGAGCAATTGCGCATCACATACATCCACATCATTTGAGAATTATCATCAACAAAAGTAATAAAATAACGGTAGTCAGAGACACTAGCGACTTTGTAGGGTCCCCAAATATCTGAATGCACTAAATCAAAAGTAACAGTGCTCAGAATACAATGAGGAGAAAAAGTAGATCTATGTTGTTTCCTGTAAATATATGATTCACACTGAAAATAAAAAAAATCTGAAAGAGTGCCCTTGAGAATAAGCAAATGAGCATGTCCAAGACACCGATGCTAGTCAGTGGAGGTAACAGAGGAGAGAACGGAGGGTGGAAGAACCAGAGTGTATAGCCATGAGAGTCTCCCCTTACCAATGATATTCTGCATCTGTCGATCTTGCTTCACAAAAGAAGACAGAGAAAATGTGAACAAACAATCAAGGTCTTGAGTTAAACGACTGACAGAGAGAAGATTAAACTAAGAGCCAGAAACATGAAGGACGGAGTGGAGAAGAAGAGATGGAGTAAGAGGAACATCTCCAGAACCGCAGACTGGGGTGGTCTTGCCATTGTCCATCGTAATAAACATCGGAGAAGAGGTATCAGAGCACCGAGAAGGTTAGTGGGGGTGATGTGGTTGGTAGCCCCAAAGTCCACTATCCACACCGAACTGCGGGAAGAGCATGTTATACCTTCGTTGGAAGTGGAGCGATGGAGTCAGAGGCCTGAGTAAGCAACCCCCGTAGTTGTCGAAGTTCCTCGCGCAAGATGTCAACCTCAGAGTGGGAGTAGGGACATCCACGACTGGAGAATCATGAGGCCACATATTGGATGTCGGCGTGGGGAGGGGCTTGTTTCTTGAAGCAGTTGGCCTCATTATGATGTGGGTGGCCACAATAAGTATACAAACGGGTGTATGACTGAGAGGAGCATTTGCGATCATCACGTCTGCCACCATGAGAACCATTTCGGCCACCCCGAGATCCAGGAGAAAGGCGCATAGCTGGAGAGTGGTGCAGAAGGGCAGGAGGAGGCATCACGACGTCAGGAGGTGGAGTGACTTTCAGGATCATGGAGCACATGTCAGAAAGAGACAGAACAATGGGAGACGAGAGGATGGTCTCCTGGACACTGTGAAGATGTGGAGGGAGTCGCGCCATCATGAGGGCAATGCCCACAGCCTCTTTTTGTGCACGCTGAACAACAAAGTCTAAGGAGGGAGACTGGTGTCGAAGCCATGCCTCAACGAGAGTCTTGAACGTGGCGGCAAAGGAGGTCAGGTCGCCAGTTACACCTGGGTCAACCTCCTGAAGCTGAGTAAACATATCAAAGAGATGTTGGAGACTGTCCTGGCCAGAGTAAAGTGACTAAAGCTCGTCCCACATGGTTTTAGCAGTCTCATGGTACATGGACATATGGTATGGTTCAATCTCCATAAAATTGAGAAGCCATGATTGAACCCGACCATCATCATGGAGCCATTGTTCCGTAGGTTCTTTAGGGGGCTACGAGTAATATGATGAATCCGCCCTTTGATTTGAAGAACCCGTCGCACCGAGTGCTCCCATTCCACAAATTTTTTTTTCTCATTGAGAGAGATAGTAGTAACCTAGAGTTCATCCCACACTTCAGAGGGGTAAGCCGGGGCAAGAGAAAAGGCCGTATGTGTGGATTGCTTGGTAGAGTTGCTCATGACCGCGCAAGGTAAGAAAAGCGAAAATTTCAACTCAATGAATTAGATGAGGGGAGAACAATCCCATATGAGAATTCTCATATATACAAAGAGAAAGCAAAAGCTTTCCATGATAGACAACTTCGGAATCATAAATCGTTCAAAATTAGGGATAATGTTTTGCTATACAATTCTCGTCTTAAACTCTTTCCCGGGAAATTGAAATCAAGATGGTCAGGCTCATTTAGAGTTGAGAAAATATTTCCATACGGAGCGGTTGAACTCTCTCACCCAGAAAAAGGGGTTTTCAAAGTCAATGGACATAGACTAAAGTAATATTTTGGGGAAGAATTTGTGCGTCAAGGCAAGGAGAAGTTAAGTCTCCGGCTTGACACTAACTGAATTTTTGTGGCATCTAGCTAAGAGTTTTTAGGATGTTAGGTTTGTTCGTGTTCTACTTTCGTTTTTTAATTTTATTTGTTTACAAACACGCCTTTGTTCTTGTTCATGTTTAAAAATATTTATGTTTATTATTTACATGTATCAAAATTCACGGCCTCGAACAAGGCTGGTACACACTGTGTGTCTACCCATGTTCATTTACGCGAGCACAGACCCTTCCGCATTTCTGGAACCTTACATTGCACAAACACGGGTAGTAACACGGTCGTGTTCAGTATTCAGCCGTTCCTCTGTCACTGTTCACAAAAGAGGAACACGACCTTGTACACGACCGTGTATATGGCCGTGTGTCGTGTTTTAAAATAAAAAAATTTATTTTTTAACTCCCCCCCCCCCCCCATTTCATCTTCCTCCCCTTCCAGCCGTGTACGAAACCAGTCGCCCAACCTTCTTTTCCAACTCTCTTTTTCGGCCATATCTCACTCCTGGGTGCTCCGAAATTGAAATTTTTTGCGGATTTATTCTTCTCTCGTCCCGATCTACATTTCAAGGTAATTTTTACAAACATCCATGGATTTTGACGAGATGATTTTCAGAATTCCTATTTATATTTTCCTCTATTTGTTTTCTCCATCCTATGGCCTTTCATTGCCATATACAGGGAATATCATCCATTCGGCATGTCGACTTCTCGTCAACGCTCAAATCGACGCCGCTCCGATCAATCCGCCGTCCGTCCTCCCGCCAGTCATGCGTAAGTCGGCATGCTACAATTTGAAGACCCCACTCATATTGCCCGATTCGAACGTCTCCACAAGCGAAAATTTCAAGATTGTCGATGTATGGATTGGGACGTGTTGGAGGAAATCCATTTGAACGAGGAAGTCGGACTCCTCATCGGACATAGCAGTTGGGACACTTTTTTCGCTATCAATGAGCTCGGTTATCGCGAGGTTACGTTGGAATTTCTTTCCACGTTCAACATGGAGTCGAGTTACTATACAGTAGCAGGGAGAACGAATCGCTCTTCTATCACTGCCACAATTTTGTTTCGGGTTCAACGTCACGTTTACTCGCTCAGTCTTCGGGAGTTCACGTCATTCCTCCGACTCTACGACGAGGATTTTCTCAACAGTCCACAATACCATGACCTTCACTACACCCTACCCCGCGGAGTGCACCCCGGGTCCATATGGCGTAGCATTGCAGATTGTCCGCCTTATGAAGCCAAGAGCTCCAAGGCCTCCTATTTGATCAGCCATGCTGTCCACTACCTCCATCACCTTTTGAGCCATACTCTGTCTGGGCGAGGAGAGAGCTCTGGAGCCGTCAGTACCAAAGATATTCTATATCTTTATAGCATGACAGAGCATTTTCCTCTTCCCTTAGGATATTTTGTTGCCACCTTCATTCGCCACCAGGCCGAGCACGGCCGAGTCGGAACTATCTATATCGCACCATACATCACACTCCTTCTGAAAGCCATGAATCTCTTTGACGGCCTTCCTCCCATGGAAGTGGTCGCTCGCACTATACCCATTTCCATGGCTTCACTTCGATCACTTAGGATAGTTCGAGCCCGTCCTGGAGTTGGCAGACCATTCTATCATGTAGCTAGACATCAGTATGAGGTGGGAGATGAGGTTGAGGAGGAGAGGAATAGAGAGGAAGAGGAGGAGCCACAGGTTGTTCCACAGCATACACGATATTCACATCCTGGTGCGTCCTCTTCTCACGCACCCCAGGAGCATCACTCATATGACGATCTCTATGACTCATACGCCTTCTTTCGTATGGATATGACTCAGAGGTTGGATAGAGTTGAGCAGAATCAGGAGGCTATGACAGATATATTCGCCCACATGGATTACAAGCAGGAGGAAATATTACGCAATCAGCGCAATATGCAGGAGCAGTATGAGGAGTCCAATCAATGGACTCTGAACGCTATTTACCAGCTCTGTGATCACTTCGAGGTTATTTAAAAAGATTGAAAAGTATTTGCTAGGCTTTGTGATCACTTCGAGGTTACTTTTTATAGTGAATACGCATGAACGGATTGAAAAGTATTTGCTCTATATTGTAAGGGTATTTAAAAAGAGTAAATGATTGGAATTTTATACATTGAGAATATAAAGTTTTAACAATGCTCCCCCCAACTTAAATCATGCAATGTCCCCATTGCCCTAAGCATGAATTGAAAAGAAGTGAAGGGGTGCAAATGAAAAATCTCCAAGCGACAAATGTATACATCCGCGAAGTAGCGGCCATCATATAGTAATAAAGTAGAGCAATGCCATAACAGATCAACGTTAATAAAAACAATAGAAGATATAGTTCATGAAAATAGTAAAACTGAAACAAGTAGATATCCCTCGACTCAGCACCAAGACACAATCAGAAGGTAGGCGGTGGTGGTGGGTTACGACGACGTCGACCAGAGGAATGTGGTGGTGGTGGCATGGCTGCCTCGAAGTGATCACAGCGCTGGTAAATAGCGGTCTGAGTCCATTGATTAGACTCCTCATACTTCTCCTGCATATCGGGCTGATTGCGCAATATTTCCTCCTGATTGTAATCCATGTGGGCGAATATATCTGTCATAGCCTCCTATTTCTGCTCGACTATATCCAACCTCCGAGTCATATCCATACGAAAGAAGGCGTATGAGTCATAGAGATCGTCATATGAGTGATGCTCATGGGGTGCGTGAGAAGAGGACGCACCAGGATGTGAATATCGTGTATGCTGTGGAACATCCTGTGGCTCCTCCTCTTCCTCTCTATTCCTCTCCTCCTTAACCTCATCTCCCACTTCATCCTGATGTCTAGCTACATGATAGACTGGTCTGGCAACTCCAGGACGGGCTCGAACTATCCTAAGTGATCGAAGTGAAGCCATAGAAATGGGTATAGTGCGAGCGACCACTTCCATGGGAGGAAGGTCGTCAAAGAGATTCATGGCTTTCAGAAGGAGTGTGATGTATGGTGCGATACAGATAGTTCCGACTCGGCCGTATTCGGCCTGGTGGCGATTGAAGGTGGCAACAAAATATCCTAAGTGAAGAGGTAAATTCTCCGTCATGCTATAAAGATATAGAATATCTTTGGTACTGACAACTACGGAGCTCTCTCCTCGCCCAGACAGAGTATGGCTCAAAAGGTGATGGAGGTAGTGGACAGCGGGGCTGATCAAATAGGAGGCCTTGGAGCTCTTGGCTTCATAAGGCGGACCATCTGCAATGCTACGCCATATGGACTCGGGGTGCACTCCATGGGGTAGGGTGTAGTGAAGGTCATGGTATTGTGGACTGTTGAGGAACTCCTTGTCGTAGAGTCGGAGGAATGGCGTGAACTCCCGAAGACGTTGAACCCGAAACGAAATTGTGGCAGTGATAGAAGAGCGATTCGTGCTCCCCGCTACTGTATAGTAACTCGACTCCATGTTGAAGGTGGAAAGGAATTCCAACGTAACCCCGCGATAACCGAGCTCATTGATAGCGAAAAAAGCGTCCCAACTGCTATGTCTGATGAGGAGTCCGACTTCCTCGTTCAAATGGATTTCCTCCAACACGTCCCAATCTATACCTCGACAATCTTGAAATTTTCGCTTGCGGAGACGTTCGATTCGGGCAAGATGAGTGGGGTCTTCAAATTGTAGCATGCCGACTTCCGCATGAGTGGCGGGAGGACGGACGGCGGATTGATCGGAGCGGCGTCGATTTGAGCGTTGACGAGAAGTCGACATGCCGAATGGATGATAATCCATGTTTATGGCAATGAAAAGCCATGTGATGGAGAGAACAAATGGAGGAAAATATAGATAGGAATTCTGAAAATCATCTCGTCAAAATCCATGGATGTTTGTAAAAATTACCTTGAAATGTAGATCGGGACGTGAGGAGAATAAATCCCGCAAAATTTTTTGATTTCGGAGCACCCGGGAGTGAGATATGGTCGGAAAAGAGGGCTGGAAAAGACGGTTGGGCGGCTGGTTTCGTACACGGCTGGAAGGGGAGGAAGATGAAGTGGGGGGGGGGGGGGGGGGGTTAAAAAATAAATTTTTTTCTTTTAAAACACGGCACACGGCCATATACACGATCGTGTACAAGGCCGTGTTCCTCTTTTGTGAACAGTGACAGAGGAACGACTGAATACTCAACACGGCCGTGTTACTACCCGTGTTTGTGCAATGTAAGGTTCTAGAAATGCAGAAGGGTCTGTGCTCGCGTAAATGAACACGGGTAGACACACAATGTGTACTAGCCTTGTTCGAGGCCGTGAATTTTGATACATGTAAATAATAAACATAAATATTTTTAAACATGAACAAGAACAAAGACGTGTTTGTAAACAAATAAAATTAAAAAACGAAAGTAGAACACGAACAAACCTAACATCCTAAAAACTCTTAGCTAGATGCCACAAAAATTCAGTTAGTGTCAATCTGGAGACTTAACTCCTCCTTGCCTTGACGCTCAAATTCTTCCCCAAAATATTGCTTGTCTATGTCCATTGACTTTGAAAACCCCTTTTTCTGGGTGAGAGAGTTCAACCGCTCCGTATGGGAATACTTGCTCAACCCTAAATGAGCCCGACCATCTTGATTTCAATTTCCCTGGAAGAGTTTAAGATGAGAATTGTATATCAAAACATTATCCCCAATTTTGAACGATTTATGATTTCGAAGTTGTCTATCATGGAAAGCTTTTGCTTTCACTTTGTATATACGAGAATTCTCATATGCGATTGTTCTTCGCTCATCTAATTCATTGAGTTGAAATTTTCGCTTTTCTCTTGATAGATCCAAGTTCATGTTTATAGTCTGAATAGCCCAATATGCTTTATGTTCAAGTTCAACTGGTAGGTGACATGCCTGACCATATACTAGTCTATATGGTGTAGTGCCTATTGGTGTCTTAAATGCAATGCGGTAGGCCCATAAAGCGTCGTCCAATTTTTTAGCCCATTGTTTCCTATTCCCCTCTATTGATTTTTCTAGGATGTGTTTCAACTCTCGGTTGGATCCCTCGACTTGCCCACTAGTTTATGGATGATAAGGAGTGACTACCCTATGCGTAATCCCATATTTAGTTAAAACTTTATGAAACTGAGAATTACAAAAGTGAGTCCCTCGATCACTAATGATGACACGAGGCGTTCCAAACCGCGAGAACAATTTTCTAAGGAATTTGACAACAACTCTAGCGTCGTTTGTTGGTAAGGCTTGCGCTTCTACCCATTTTGAAACATAGTCTACGACAACTAGAATGTATTTATTACCGTACAAATTAGGAAATGGCCTCAAAGTCAATTCCATAAACATCAAATATTTCACATTCCAAAATAAAATTTTGTGGCATTTCATTTGCTTTTGAAATATTACCTGATCTTTGACAAAAACTACATAAACGAAAATACCTATGGGCATCCCTGAATAGAAGGGGCCAATAAAAACCTGAACCGAGTATTTTCTTTGCCGTATGAATTGGCCCAAAGTGTCCTCCCGTAGGTCCTGAGTGACAATGCTCTAAGATCTTCCACCTTTCTTCATCTGATACACATCTCCGGGTGATCGAATCTGCACAAATGCGAAACAAAAAAGGGTCCTCCCAAAAGTAGTATTTTAGATCAGAAAAGAATCTCTTCTTTTGCTGATGTGAAATATCTGATGGAAGGACCTTAGCAACAATATAATTTGCAAAATCTGCAAACCATGGAGTGTTAGTATGAGATTGAGTTTCAAGCATATATAATCGTTCTGTGGGAAAACTATCATTTATAGCGAATTCATTTAATACTTCTAAATATTGATTCTCAAGACGAGAGAGGTGGTTTGCCGCCAAATTTTCGGCTCCCCTTTTATCTTGTATTTCTAAGTCGAATTCTTGCAAAAGCATGATCCAACAGAGCAAACGGGGTTTTGCATCAGCTTTCGTAAGTAAATAACGTAAAGCGGAATGATCAGTGTAAACAATCACTTTGGACAATGTTAAGTACGAACGGAATTTATCAAATGCAAAAATAACTGCTAATAATTCTTTTTCAGTTGTTGTATATTCTCCTGTACAACATTCAATGTCTTACTAGCATAGTAAATGGGGTGAAAATATTTATTTCTTCTTTGACCTAGTACTGTACCAACCGCAAAGCTACTAGCATCACACATTAATTCAAAAGGTTGAGAAAAATCTGGTGCAATCATGATGGGAGAATTAATTAATTTTTCTTTTAGTATCTCAAAAGCTTTTAGACATTCACCATCAAAAATAAAAGGAGTATCTTTTTCTAATAATTTTGTTAACGATTTTGAAAGTTTTGAAAAGTTTTTGATAAAACGTCGGTAAAAACATGCATATCCTAAAAAGCTACGCACTGCCTTAACTGTGGCGGGAGGTTGTAAATGTTAAATAGTTTCTATTGTTGCTCTATCCACCTCAATTTCACGACATATAATCTTATGGCCCAGAACCAAACATTCTTGTGCCATGAAATGACATTTCTCCCACTTAAGTACAAGATTAGTTTCTTCACATCGAGCAAGAACATTTTTAAGATTTTCTAAACATAAGTTAAATGAATCCCCAAAAACTGAAAAATCATCCATAAACACTTCCATAATATCTTTAACTAATTCATTAAATATGGCTAGCATGCATCTTTGAAAGTGGCGGGCGCGTTACATAATCTGAAGGGCATACGTCTGTATGCAAAAGTACCGAAAGGACAAGTAAAGGTAGTCTTTTATTGATCCTCCGGGGCGATAGGAATTTGTAAGTAGCCTGACAATCCATCTAGAAAACAATAGTAAGCGTGTCCCGATAAACGCTCTAAAATTTGATCGATGAAAGGAAGCGGAAAGTGATCTTTTCATGTAGCATCATTTAGTTTCCTATAATCTATACAAACTCGCCATCATGTGACAGTACGTGTAGGAATAAGTTCATTTCGTTCGTTAGCTACCACTGTAAGACCTCCCTTTTTAGGGACTATTTGAATAGGGCTCACCCATGAACTATCAGAAATAGGATAGATCATCCCAGAATCCAGTAATTTCAAAACTTAAGTTTTGACAACCTCTTTCATATTTGGATTGAGTCTACGTTGAGGTTGGATAGATGGTTTATAATCATCTTCCATAAAAATTTTATGGGAACAAAATGAGGGATTAATTCCTTTAATATCAGAAATTGACCATGTTATTGCTCTCTTATGCTCTTTTAAAACATCGACCAATTTTGCTTTTTCAGATAAATTAGTGGAAACAATAACGGGAAAAGTAGAATTGACTCCCAAAAATACAATCAAAGCTCTAGAAGTTGCTAAAAATGGACGACCAAGAATGAGCGGTATTTCAGTATCTTCATCCATATCTAATATAACTAAATCCACAGGGAAAATAAATTTATCAACTTTTATTAAAACATCCTCTATAACTCCCCTAGGATATTTTACCGTTCGATCAGCAAGTTGAATACTTATTCTAGTTGGGCGTAGTTCGCCTATTCCTAATCTTAAGAAGAGTTTATAAGACATAAGATTAATACTTGCTCCTAAATCAACTATAGCTCTTTTAATTTGCATGTCACCGATTAAACATGGAATAGAAAAACTACATGGATCCGTTAGCTTTTTGGGTAATTTGTTTTGTAAGATTGCTGAACATTCTTCACCCAACGTGACAGTGGAAAGCTCCTCTAGTTTCTTTTTGTTAGAAAGTAAGTCTTTCAGGAACTTCGCATACTTGGGCATTTGATACACTGCATCCTGGATTATAAGTTGCACTATATGGGTTGTTTGCGGGGTTGAATGGGGGTCTGTTTGCATTGCCCAAATAATCCACTTGTTCATGTTCCGTAGAGCTATCGCTTGTCGGGTCCCATTGTACTGTCGTAGGAGGTGCTTGGGCAAGCGAGAAATTGTCCATCTTTTGATGAAGTTTATCCACTTTTATTGCCAATGCTGTTACGACCTCAATATCATATACACCGGCGGGTTTATTTGGTCTTGCTCGAGGTACGCTCCACTGGATGTTGTTCATGGCCATCCCTTCTATCAACTCTGTTGTTGCGTCAGGGGTTTTGTTGTTCAATGCTCCTCCTGCGGCAGAATCTAACAATTGCCTTGTAACTTGATTCAGACCATTGTAAAATGTTTGGATTTGCTGCCAGACGGGTATTGCATGATGGGGTAGACGACGCAATAGTTCTTTGTAGCGTTCCCAGGTGTCATATAACGTTTTTGTTTCCATCTGGCAGTAGGTGTTGATGTCATTTCTGAGCTTAGCAGACTTTGATGGCGGGAAATACTTCAGTAGAAACTTTTCAACCAACGTATCCCAAGTTGTGATTGCCCCCCTTGGTAGAGAGTTCAACCATTGCTTTGCTTTATGTCTCAAGGAGAATGGAAACAGTCTCAATTGAATGGCATCATTGGTTGCTCCATTGATCTTAAAAGTGTCACAGATCTCCAAGAAATTTGATATATGCATATTAGGGTCTTCGTCTTGGAGTCCATCAAACTGGACGTACTGCTGAACCATCCGATTCGCTTCATCCTGATTATCTGCCATGGTGTTAGATTTGCTTGTATGTAGAACTGATGTCTCCTCCACCGACTGATTATCTGAACTTGCACTGGCTTCCGAATTAGTCGAGTTGGTCCCGATGCAACAACGTTGGTTTGGAAAGCTATTGAAAGTTGCGGCACGCTGGGCTCGAGAAATCGAAGTCATGCGCGGAAGGTTGTCTATTTGCTGGAAAGGGGAGCCCCGTGATGGGCGACCGAAGAGCAGTTGATGGTCGTCTGCGGTTTGGATGAAGGACGAAGCAGCGGTCGGTCATCGTTCCAGGCGGAGAGACTGCGTCGATTTTGGACTGCGTGAAGGTTAGGCGCGGGGAGCAGAACGACGAAGAGGCCCGTCGGTTGGATTGAAATGGAAGAGGAGGAAGTAGATCCCGCAGGAGGAGGCGACTGGAAGAGCACGTCTGGGCTCGACGGTAGGGCTCAGAAGTTGAGAGCGACGAGTGGAAGAGGCTCTGATGTAGAGTAAGGAGGACATGCAGCGGCGAGTGGAGGAAGGGAGCTTGCGGCTGGGCTCTGGATCTGAGTTCGACAGAGAAATGGCGCAGGTTTTGTTGGAGGCGGTGACAAAACAGGGAGGTGTTAGAGAAGATGTATGTTGGACGGGAGGATGATGCAGCAGCTACGTCGGGTTGGAGGGCGACGGGCAACAGCTGGGGGAAAGGGGAGGAAAGATCTCTCTGATACCAAGTTATTACGGGTCTTGTAATGTTGCCGGAGGAGAGGCCGGAGGTGGAGATGCTGGCGGTGGTGGAGGATACCGTGGAGCCTTAAGCGAGGTTGCTCGTTAGAGAAGAGAGTCACCAAGATCTCACATTCAAGATGAGAACTAGAACTCTTTCATTCCTCCCTCATACAACACATCCAATGCCTTTATATAGGCTTACAACATAATAAAAGACAAACCAATAATAATGACACCTAATACTAGACACAGAGCTCGAGGCCCCTACATAACGATAACAGCTAGACGCCTAGATAATAGAGATAATTATAATAATACGCGATATGTAACATTAATACGCAATCCGTAATAGTTTTCCATGCTTCGTTCACGATTGTGAGAGATTAAATTCTATCTCATGTATTCTACTTAATCAAGAACATAAATTCATGCAATCTAATCTTATATTAGCTTGATTATTTTGCTCCCATAAAAAAAGGCGCATCAATTTCAATCCCCTGGAACAAATTCTTACCCCAGCATTCAATTTTTGATCTTAGTCAAATTCTGTGACATGTTTATATGCTTTTGTAGTAGATAGGTACGTACATTTATGTATTTGTAGGTACATATATGCTTAAATATAAGTATATAAGAGACATTCATACATGTATTTATACTTTTAACTTTAGCCCAACTCGATTTGACCAAAAATTTCCATTTTTAAGTGGTCTTCAAATAGTAATATTTTTTCCTTTTTTAACAGTGATAAATTACATTTTCAGACTTGTAAAATTTTGTTTCTCTACCTTGAAATAACATTTTTATTTTTCTATGCAAAATACTTATATGTGCTTATCTATTATAATTTTTTTTAGTATTTCATTTCCTTGCTTCTATTGGTTGCAATATAACATTTTTTTGCACTTCATAATTTGATGGGGATTATTCACCGTAATTGGTTTGTGGCACGACGGGACTTACGTTTGCCTATTCGCATAGGAGGAGTTAACCGGATTGACGATCCGACTTCACAAATTCGTCCGATTTCCATTTCCATTTTTTTAATATTATATTATTGTTTTTATTATATGTTAGTGAAATTGTGCCCCTTAAATTATTGATCAATCACAAACGTTGATGTAAGGTTTCCCTAGTGTGTTTTTATTATAAATAAAGATAAGGACAATCATCATGGGAGCATTGCTGAATTTTAGAGAGTTCTTCTCGGATTTCGGCGATCCACCCACGGTAACGAGCCCTATGTGATGACTCCGTGGTAAAACGCTTTATTCCCATGCATCCTCTAATTAGTTGCCCCTCCCCCTTCATCATACCGCACCCAAATCCCCTCCAAGAGCCGCAATCGTATAGAATTCGTGAGCCACTAGATACCTCATTCCGCATCAAATTCCGATTCCACATCCGATGAATTCTACCCCCCAGCCCGACGACCTCTTCCCATGCATCCCCCGCTCCATCTGGGCCGCTTCTCAGCCTCCAGACCCACCACGCGATACCTTCATTATGCACCCGATTCCCCTTCCACATTTGACAAATTTCACCATCCATCCAGACGACCTCTTCACATGCAGCCCTCGCTCCATCCGAGCCACTTTTCTGAGAGGAGCTCCGGGTGAGGTCTCGAGCATTCTTCTAGTGGGTGACATGGAATGTTGCTGTAACTACATTATTTTGAGCGTGGATTGGACACCGTAAACCCTCCTTTTGACTTATAATACTCTTCTCAATATTTTTCCCTTAAGGGCCAAAGCATGGACACTGACTTGTTTAGTACTGTAAATTGGAAGAAGACAAAGTTTGTTGCTTGTACCTGACTGTTGTAGACCTAATGCAAATTTCATTCAAGTAGACATTTTTAGTGAGATACTCACTTGGATTACTTGAATCCGAGGCTCCGTTTGGGGCGGTGGTGGGAAAAACTTTATTCCCACCGCCACCGCCCTTTTTAGGTTGTTTGCAAGGTTTTAAATGTCGGATGTCGGAGACATGTCAGATTGGGTTTTCAGATGTCGGATGTCGGAGACATGTGAGAGACATTTTAATATGTCGCATTCCTAAAAAATATTTATATTATAAGTTATACCATATTATCTTAGCTCTATAAACTACATTAATTTGTTCTACTCAATAGACACATTTTCTACTTCGTTGTATTATTTCCAAAATACTCAAATCTATCTTCAATCACCATTATCTTCTAATCATGTATCTATTTTCATTGTAT
The DNA here is from genome assembly GCA_033032865.1 of Dactylorhiza incarnata. Lineage (NCBI taxonomy): Eukaryota > Viridiplantae > Streptophyta > Magnoliopsida > Asparagales > Orchidaceae > Dactylorhiza > Dactylorhiza incarnata. The sequence continues at coordinate 1,022,826 of JAWHQI010000296.1, read as the reverse complement.
GTATATCTCTATTTATTATTTTCATTTTTAAGCACTTAAATGTTGAAAATTATTTTACCATTCTTCCTCATTGTTGGAAACGGAAATGACAAACACTATTTAGATATCAACCAGCATTAAATAATAGTTTTTTTTACTTCCATATAAACATGCAAATTAACTGTACAATACTAAGAATAAATGTGGTAGGCTTGGCGACAATGATAAAACTTGATGGAATAAATTTCAGCAATCAAATACGCAACTGATACTCCATACATAAAACATGCAAGAAGAAAACATTGGAATGAGACAAGTGAAAATCAAGTATAATCCATGTGCTCAGAAATGTGCAATCAATAAAATGGGAAAAAACCTAGCAAAAACCCTTCCAACGGCGAGGACGGAGAATAAGGGGAGAGAAATATCTGATCGTGCGACATTTAGAAATGTCGGCGACATTTAGAAATGTCGGCGGCGGCCGATATATCGGATTTAATCGGTTATTCGGCCGACATAATGAAAAACGTCATAACCTTTAAATTTTCATTATGCAAGTCGTTTTTGGTTTAAACAGGACATGTCGGCTGACATTTAAAACAGTGGTTGTTTGGATAAAGTATTTTCAAAAGAGCTTTTACAAGAAAGGTCTTTTTGGTGCTTTTTGAACAGCCGGTCAAACATGGCTTTGTAAAAACCGTTTTTTCTACATTCAGCTTTTCATCTTTTATTCAAAGGTTTTCTTCTCTCATTCGCGATTCTTCACCCATTCGCGATTCTTCACCCATTCGCGATCTTTGTTTCTTGTCGCTAGCCTTTTGTAATCTACTTATTTAGGATTTATATAATATTTACTTATCTATGCGATAAATGATTAGCTTAAAACATATTTTTATTATTAAAAAGCTAAATATTTATTGTTAAAAAGTTGTTCTTCCAAACAGAAAAATGTACACACCTTTTTGAAAAATACTTAGATCGAGATTTTTCAAACAGTCTACAATTTTTCCAAAACAACTTTCTAGATAGCTCTAATGCTACCGTTGCTTTTTTCACCGCCACCACCACCCCAAACAGAGCCTGAATCTCCGTGGTCTTCTTAGCCTCCCTATTTTTTTTAGCTGCCATTGGGTTTTTATAGAGAAGTGGGAGAGCACATTTGGAGAGGTGGAACTAAATGCCCCCTTAAAATAGTCGAGCCTTTCAGAAGAGGATTTATCCTATCTTTGTGTTAGTGCATTTTGTGGATCACGCGGACATTCTCCTTATCGTCCTCATGTTGGCTAACATCCATCAACGAATGGAAAAAATTGCCTATCGTTTGAATTGACTGGCTATGATGTTAGCAAATGGAAGAAATGTCTATCACTTGAATTGATCTGCCTCTATGTAACCTGTACTAACATGTTTGATATAGTGGGCCCTCCTATCTAGATTGGCTTTATTTGACATGGATTAGGTCACTTAATGCATTTTGAGAAGACAACCACTTGAAAGTGACCCCTGATGTGATGCGATGCTAGCCTCCACGCGCCTCTATTAGTCTGTGTAGCCTGTGGGCACTATTGCACTTTGTATTCCTCGCTCCCCTATATATAGGATTGGTAGTGTCTCCTTGTTTGAGGATCTTTGAGATCTTGTTTAGGTAGCGTTTGGGGGAGCTTATTTGCTCTGGTGCGGCAGCCCAAAAACGTTGGTTTTGTATAAGTTACGTTTGGGGGAACTTATATGCAAACTGCGGTTTTTAATATCAGTTGTTTTAGGGTAATCCAATAAGCTATCTGAAATCCCATTTCGACCGCGCCGCTTCCCCAACGTTTCTCTCCCGATACCCGCGCGCACCTTCGCTATTCCAGATCTCGCGACAATCCCTCTCCTCCGATCCCGATTCGACGCCGCCCTTGTTTCTTCTCTGGCCTCCGACGCTCATTGGTCTCCGACGCCAGGTCTCCGTCGCCGCCGTAAGCCGTCGTCGTTTTTGTTGTGTCGTCATTCCTTCGCCGTCTGGACTCCGCTCCCGATTTGTTCCGACATTTCCAGATCTCCCCCTTCGAAGTGAAGAACTCCCTTCTGATATCAGAAGTTTCCAGAGCTCCCACATACACTCTTCCATCAAACTCTCAGGTATACCCCTCCAACATAACTCCTCCAGCAATTTTTTTAGCTTGGGATTCTTTTTTTTTTAAATCTGATTTGTACAAATTTTTTGTTGTTGAAATCTTGCACTCCATCAAATTTTTTGTTGAAATCTTGTCCTTCATCAAATTTTTTTCTTGATTTTGTTCTTAGTATTGGTTGAAATGTTTGTGTGCTATATGAGTGTGTGTATGAGTGTGTTTGTGTGTGTGTGTGATTGTATATGTGTGTGTGATTGTGTTTGTATATGAGTGTGTGTATGTATGTGTGATTGTATTTGTGTGTGAGTGTGTGTGTGTGTGATTGTGTTTGCGTGTGTGTGATTGTGTTTGTGTGTGTGATTGTGTTTGTATGTGTGATTGTGTGAGTGTGTGATTGTGTTTGTATATGAGTGTGTGTATGTATGTGTGATTGTATTTGTGTGTGAGTGTGTGTATGTGTGATTGTGTTTGTGTGTGAGTGTGTGTGTGTGTGTGTGTGATTGTGTTTGTGTGTGAGTGTGTGTGTGTGTGTGTGTATGTGTGATTGTGTTTGTGTGTGAGTGTGTTTGTATATGAGTGAGTGTTGTTTGTATATGAGTGTGTGTGTGTGTGTGATTGTGTTTGTATATGAGTGTGTGTATGTATGTGATTGTATTTGTGTGTGTGAGTGTGTGTGTGTGTGTTTGTGTGTGTGATTGTGTTTGTGTGTGTGTGATTGTGTTTGTATATGAGTGTGTGTATGTATGTGTGATTGTGTTTGTGTGTGTGTGTGATGTACATATGTGTGTGTATGTGCAGGATTGTATGTGTATGTGTATGTGTATGTGTGTGTGCTGTACATATGTGTGTGTGATGTACATATGTGTGTGTGCTGCATATATGTGTCTGTGTGTGCTTGATTGTGTGTGCGTGTGTTGTATATGTGTGTGTGTGTGTGCAGGATTGTGTGTGTGTGTGCTTGATTGTGTGTGTGTGCTGTATATATGTGCAGGATTGTGTGCAAGAAGGTAAGATTCATTCCTCATATTTTAAATTTTAAATTAATATAAGAATCTAATATAAAATATTTTCAATTATGTAGGTGATACACCAAAATACTTGCATGCAGCTGATGGATCCGTGCGTCGAGAGTTTAAAATGTTTTTTTGTTATGTTGTTTTGTAATATCTGAAAAATATTGAAATTTTATTTGGTATGTGGTGTGACGTTGGTTTTAAATGTTGAAAATGATTTCAGGTATTAATCAAAGAATTAAATTAATTAGAAAAAATTAACCTAAAAAAACTCCATTTTTGCCAAACAGTTTTTACAAAACAGCTTATCAAAAGCTCTGCAAACTCCATTTCACACAAACAGTTTTTTAACAAAACTCTGTTTTTCAGAAACATCACTTTTACTATCAGCAGCTATTCATCAGCAGCTTTTCATCAGCAACAGCTCACCCAAACTGACTCTTAGTGTTAGGCTCTCCTAGGTGAGAGAGGCCCTTGGAGGGAACCAACCCTCAGGAGTTCGGGTCGAGTTTGTCTCGACAATTATCTCTATTGTGTTTAAGCATGCAATTTCAGTTCTCGATAGCGTGAATCTATCATGATGCATGTTGGGATGTTTAAAAGACAAATTTGGAGAAAATTTTCTATTCTCATGAATATATATTCCCTCAAGACAACTATAGGTACATGTATAAATAGGTGAGATGAGTGGAGACAAAATCGTCATCCAAGATGTGGGACTAATGCATGCGTAGTAATGGGCTCAGTAGTGGGCCATTGTATTGGCATGTTGTATAGATTGTTTTAACACTTCCCCGCAAGCTGGGGCATACAAATTATATTAACCAAACTTGGATAAGAACTGGTGATAAGGTGGGTATGGTAAGGCTTTGGTATGAATACGAGCAATTTGTCCGGCCGCAGGGACATGTCTCAAGTCTAGTTTCTTCATCCGCACTTTCTCCCGGATAAAATAACAGTCGACATCAATGTGTTTGGTGCGCTCTCGAAACACGAGATTATTTGCAATGTGGATAGTTGTCTGACTATCACAAAAGTGGGTGGCTGGAGAAGAGAGTTTCACACCCAAATCGCTGAGAAGACTTTCCAACCACATAAGTTCAGATTTAACTAAGGACATTGAGCGATACTCTGCTTCTGCAGATGATCATGCAACTAATGTTTGTTTCTTGCTTCTCTAGGTGACAAGGTATCCACCCAAGTAAGTGCAATAACCACTGATGGATCAACTGTCATCCAGAGAGCTAGCATAGTCAGTATCTGAGTAGGCAATGAGAAATAAGGATGAATAAGGCTTATACACAAGCCCTTGACCATGAGCACTCTTTAGATACCAGAGGATATGCTCAACTGCCTATAGATGTGAAGTTCGTGGAGCATGCATGAAACGGCTGACAACCCCAACATCAAAAGATATATCAGGTCATGTAACTGTGAGATAAATTAGCTTGCCCACAAGACGACAGTAGTATTCTGGATTTGGAAGTAGTTTATAATAGTCAGAGTTGTGCGCACAGAGATTCTGGTTGCCATCCATAGGTTATTTGCAGGCTTGCATCCAGAGTAGCCAGCATCATGTGGAAGATCAAGTCAATACTTTCGTTGGGATAGAACAAGACCATCAGGGTGACGAGCTATCTCGATACCGAGAAAATATCTGAGATTGCCCAAATCTTTGGTCTTAAAAACAGATGTCAAGTGTTGCTTGATCATTTGTGTTCCATTGAGATCATTCCCCGTGATCAGAATGTCATCAACATACACCAAAAGTGTCACTGTGCTTGTCGTACGGTGACGGGTAAAAAGAGAGTAGTCGTCCGAGCTTCGAGTAAATCCAATATCACGAATGACGCGACTGAATTTGTCAGACCACACTCGAGGAGATTGTTTGAGACCATAGAGACACTTTTTGAGGTGACAGACAAGATTCTCCACCGTGGTCTCAAACCCGGAAGGCTGCTTCATGTAAACAATGTCAATAAGGTCCACATTCAAGAAAGTATTTTTGATGTCCAACTGATGCAATGGCCAGTGACGATGAACAACCAGAGAAATTAAAATACGGGCAGTATTCAGCTTCGCAACGGGCAAGAATATCTCTTTATAGTCGAGGATGTGTTGTTGTGTGAAACCACGAGTCACAAGGTGAGATTTTAGTCGTTCCACAGCCCCATTAGGACCATGCTTGACAGTGAAGACCCACTTACAACCTACACTGGTTTGACCAGGTGGTAGTGGGACAAGGTCTCAGGTTTGATTAGCCCAGAGGGCTGTCATTCTTTCATCCATAGCAGCCTGCCACCCGGGATGTTGAAGAGTTTCTTGCAAAGAAGTAGGGGTGGAAATAGTCAAAAAAGATGTCGCAAATTTGTGAAGCGTCGGAGACAAGTGATATAATGAGACATAATTAGATAGAGGATAAGCAGTAGACAAGGTTGCAGATGTCGGATGTCGGGTTCATGCCGGTTTGAGTTTGAAATGTCGGATGTCAGATTGCGGGGGATATATCGGGGATATTTTACAATGTCAGATTTTAATATTTAAATAAATTTATTCATATATATATACATAGTTTTTATAAATATGTATAATTGTATACATAATGTATGTTTATAAATTACACAATAAACATATATACACATTGTGTATGTTTATAAATTAAATAAAGAAATGTCGACTGCAATAAACAACATAAAAATCACCAAATGAGAGCGAGATGAGAAAGTCCTCGACGCTAAACTTAGAGAGATGCACGAAATGAAGCACGAAACAAAATATTTTTGTTTGGTCTCTTCAAAAAACGAAAAAATATTTTTAATACTCTCGACGATATATCGGCCGCGAAATATCGCCCGATATATCGGGGTTAAACCGATATATCGGGCGATATTTTCAAAAATGACATTTTTGCTTAAAATATCGATGTCGTGGTGTTTTGTCCCTAAAACCTTTATGTCGGCCGACATGTCGGACATGTCGGCCGACATCTACAACACTGGCAGTAGAGGATGGTACCAGATGAGCAGGCCGCAGAGCATCATTTCTAGAGGGTAACTGTCATTGGGTATCCGAACGACGGGCATGTCATTTGTACACATGAATAATAGGCGGGTTTGGAGAGATTTTAGTGGGTGTAGGAAGAAGGGGAGGTGAGATAGAATGGACACGAACGACATGGCGTGGTATTGATGAAGTTGCCGGAGGTACCGGAGGTGTGGAGTGAAACGGGTGGTCTTTGAGGAATGTTACATCTCCAGATGTAACAATCTTGCGATGAGCGGGCGAATAACATACATAACCCTTCTAAGAGCGGGAATCTCCTACGAACATATATTTGGAAGCTCAGGGAGCAAACTTGTCTGTAGGAGGACCAAGACGGTGAACATAGCACGCGCAACCAAACACGCGAGGAGTCACAGGGAAAGTGAGGTGTGGAAGGGAATTGAAGGCTCAAGTGGGTCGCAAAGCTTAGAATGGAGGAGGGCATGCGATTGATGAGATAACACGCCATAGAAACTGTGAAAGGCCGGTATATAGTTTGCACCTTCATCTGAAACATAAGAGAGCGTGCGACCTCAAGGAGGTGACAGTTCTTTCGCTCGGCAACCCCATTTTGTTGAAGTGTGTAGGCACAAGAAGTTTGGTGGAGAATACCATGCTCAACACAAATATTTTGAAACGCATGACTAGTATGTTCGCGCGCATTATCTGTTCGAAGAATTTTGATAGATGTAGAAAACTGAGTACACGTCTCGGCGATGAAGGCACAAAATACACCAAATAGTTCAAAACAATCGCGACCCCCACGGGGTGGGACGATGTTCAGAAGAGTGTTGGAGAAGGGCCGGAGAAATTGTCCCTGGAGCATCAGGGGGTGGTGTCACCTTCAACATCATGGAGCACACATCGGAGAGGGAAGGAACCATGGAGGACGAGAGAATTATGGCACTCTGGAGATATAGGTGTACACGGCCTATCATCATTGCAATGCCGACTGCATCCTTATGAGTACGTTGAGTGGCGAGATCCGACGTTGGAGGCTGATGTTGAATCCAGGCTTCGACGAGTGTTTTGGATTTCGCAACAATGGAGGTTAAGTCTCTGTCAGCTCCCGAAGTAAGAGATTGAAGCTCCGTGAAAATGTTAAACAGGTGTTGGAGACTGTCCTTACCAGAATATAAGGAGTGAAGTTCATGCCACATTGCCTTTGCTGTCTCCTGATACATTGTCATACGATATGGCTCAACGTCCATCGAATTCAAAATCTAGGACTGACGCTGCCATCATCACAGAGCCATTGCTCGTTGGGCTCAGCAGGCGTTGCCTTGGAGATATGATGAAGCAACCCCTTTGTTTGTAGAACACGGCGCACCGAGTGCACCCACTCGACAAACTTTTCTTGCCACTGAAAGAGATAGTAGTGATCCGCAGTTCATCTCGTGCATCAGGAACAGTGGCCGGAAGGGAGGAAGAGGAACAATTGGCAGGCGTGCCCGTGACTACTAAAGGAAGAGAAAATAATCATAGTTGGAGCACAGTACGCATCGACAAAGTGTCGGGCTGTGGCTTGGGGCACGATAGAGTGGTGCGGCGGACTAGGGCGCAGCAGTGGGTGCGTCCTAGGGTGTGGCAGCCATGTGCTGCGGCACGGGGTGCGGCCTAGGGCGCGATAGTGAGTTCATCCTGGGGTGTGGCAGTCATGTGCTGCGGCAGAAGGTTGTTGTGGCGCGCGGCAGGATGCAGGTGCGGCGTGGAAAGGGAGGTGCGGAAGGGTGCAGGCACGGGAGAAAATAGGCAGGCGCGTGTGCCTGGGGTGCGGCAGAGGGGACTCACGGGATGCGCTAAATCGACAACATCAAATGGACGCGCGGGACGCGCGGGATCGACAACAGTGCGGGATCAAAGCGCGAAGACACGCGATATCAAATGGACGATGGATCGACAACAGTGCTGGACGCGCATCGGGAGTGAGGCTTGTGCACGGGAATTAGGATTACGAACTGCATCAATTTTGATTGCGTGCGCGGGAGGCACAAGGCAAGTCGAGTTTGAGCAAATAAAAGGAATTAAGGGAGAGTAGATCCTCAATCGGAAAAAAACCATGTAGCGAGACAAATTTGGAGAAATTTTTTACTCATCAATATATATTTCCTCAAGACTACTATAAGTACATGTATAAATATGTGAGATGAGTGCCTGTGTAATAATGAGCTCAGTCGTGGGCCTTTGTGTGGGCCTTTTGTATAGATTGCTTTAACAGGATGAATTCTCATTACTGTTTTTTTATGACGCTGACATAGACCTCTTGAGACAATAAATCTTCTCAGGCCCATCCCTTTCACTATCTTTCTTAGTCTGTAAGCTTAAGGAAGTTGCATATTCTCCTTATTTGGATGTCACTGGTGTTCTGCGGTACTTAGTTACTATGGCTAATTGTTCCTGCCCAGGTATTTTAAGGGCCCGGAATTGCTTGTGGATCTGCAAGATTATGATTATGCATTAGACATGTGGAGCCTTGGTTGCATGTTTGCCGGGATGGTAAGGGTTTGGCATTACTATTTTGATTGATACATTTTGTATTCTTTCTTAATTCTTATTACTCTTATCAGATATTTCGCAAGGAACCATTCTTCTATGGCCATGATAACTATGATCAGCTGGTAAAAATTGCAAAGGTATGCTGCAAATTTTAGAGCAGGGGTCATTTTGAGAAATATAATCCGTTTCTAGAAGTTTTTTTGATCAAAAAATGTAATATTAGCTTCTTACTTAACACCAAATGACTTCATTTAGGATTAACATGTTTCAACACATGTCTGAAGTGATTAGATTTCACAAGTGGCTTCAAGCATTTATTTGGTTGAGTTCCAAGTTCCAAAAAACGATGGGAAGTGAGTTTTAACCATGCTTCTATGAAGTCACCTTCTGATAGCTATTCTCTACCGCCGAATCAAACAAAAAGTATGAATTAAGATACAACATATCAAGGTAAGCTCAATACCCAATTATTGAAAGCAGGATGCAAAAATATAATCTAGAGCTTATCTCTCTTATGAGAACCTAGAATCTAAGATGCTAAAATAGAATCCCCTCAACTCCCTTATATTGACGCGAGTGGGCATACATGAAGTCACCTTCTGATAGCTATTCTCTACCGCCGAATCAAACAAGAAGTATGAGTTAAGATACAACATATCAAGGTAAGCTCAATACCCAATTATTGAGAGCAGGATGCAAAAATATAATCTAGAGTTTATCTCTCTTATGAGAACCTAGAATCTAAGATGCTAAAATAGAATCCCCTCAACTCCCTTATATTGACGGGAGTGGGCATACATGAAATTACGAAATGTCACTAGGGCTACATCGACAATTGTGTTAGACTATGGTGATGATGCGTGGAAAGGCGGTCGTGGTCCCAGAGTGTTGTATCTGTATTAATATTTCCCTCCTTAAAATCTACGTTATCCTCAAGATCGAGTTTTCAAGGGTCATCTGTCAACGACAAAGGATCCAAGTTAGCGAAGTCGGGATCATCGTGTTCACCATCTATCAACAAGCGCAAGTCCTTGAGAGTGCATTTGTGTGTGGGCGAGTATGGTTGTTAGCGAAGAAACCAGAGGCCCATTCGGAGTTCGAGGTACTCCTGGTGAGATAAGCGCTGGGTGGGGGGGGGGTACCATCAACGACGGAACCGGCAAAGATGGAGCCAATGGAGGCCCGATCAACGAAGGTTCAGGTGGAGGCGGGGGATCCAGTCGATGGAGTGGTGACTAAAATTTCAATGGTGGAAGCGGCTAGTGGGGTGGCCGGGTAGAGAAAGTCGGATGGGTCCCGTAGAGTTTCTTGACGAGGCAATAAGCTTGCCTCATAGAGCAGGAGAGAGTAAGAAGGATTGGGGACGCGAAGGGGCTCGTGGAGGTGGGGTTGCTGCCATGTTAAGAAGTATCTCAGGTAATAGTCCGGGGAGAGCCTGATGATGTGCGTGGATACCTCGTTGAACTCAACGATGTAGGCCGTGATTATGTCAAACTGGCAAACGGATCTGAGGTGCTCATAAGCATTGCCTGCTCGGCGCTTGTCGTAGTGGCGGAGGGGTTCCTCCTTAAGTGTGGGCTAGGAGAGATCATGGACGTTTTGGCACGTCCAACACACCCAATGGAGTTGCTCGATATTCCATGTATATGGTCTCACATTGGAACCTTCTAGTTGCGGGGGTGGACTAAAAGATCGAAGAATTGCTCGTTGTGGGCTATTCAACTGAGAGGGTCAGTGTTGTCGAACGCTGAGATCTCAATACGGCGTAGAAGGGCATGGTGAAATGTCCCTAGTGTGGTCTAGGAATCACATGTAGTCAATGGAGGGACGGTTGATGGTTGACGATGGTGGTTGTGAGCTTATGGAGGAAAATGTGATCTTCTAACCGAGTTCGTGCTGATCCAAGCTAGTGGAATCGGTGGAGGATGACGTGCATGTGTTCTCAACTGCACGTAGGGATGGGGGAAATCGAAAGCGAAGGAGTGGTTGGTCGTGGGCTGTTGGGAGCGCCCGGAGGGAGCGATAAGAAGTCGATCAAGGCTAGGGAAGATTGAAGGCGAAATGTGTGGAAGTAGCGCCTTATCACGTGCAGTAGGTGATGAGTCTGATTTATATAGGGGTTTTCGGACTCATCTGGGCTAGTTTTCACTCACTTGCACTTCAATTTTAGTTCATTATTGTTTATATTTCACTGGTTCACTCTTCTCACACGAAGTGCACATTTCGGCCCATTGTGGTGTGTTATTGCGCACTATTCTGCTGGGGGTAAGCACATTGTGCTCCCCATCTATTTATTTTGCAGTATTTAAGTTGTTTCTGTGTGCTGGAGGCCTGTGCCCCAGTTTGGTGTTTTACATTGTAGGTGGGCATATCACCATTTCTAGTTGAATTCCTTCATGTATGAATCACACGGTCGTGCGTTACCTTGGCGCACGATCTCTGCAACCGTGCGCGTCTGTAGTGCCTCAGAATAGTGATCTGCACGGCCCGTGCGTTTTGTTCGCGCACGGTCAGTATCGCCCGTGCATGAGTAAAATCGCACGAGCTTCTCTTTTTGTCTAAAATTTTATGAATTAATTGCCCGTGTGTTTCCTTCACGCGCGATTGGATTCAACCGTGCGAGAAGGAAATCGCACGCTCTTCTCTGTTTGGCCTGTTTTTCAGCGCTCTGTCTCTACCCGTGCGTTTTGTTCTCGCACGGTCAGTTTCGACCGTGCATGAGTAAAATCGCACGGGCTCTTTTGCCTTGCCTTCCTGGGCTTCCTGCTCGATAAATTTCGCACGATCCATGCACGGTTGTGTGTTCGACCGTGCGTGCCTATTTTTTTCACTGTTTGCTATATAAGTGTAGGAACTCACCCTATTCCTCATCCTTTCGCCATTTTCGCGCCAAAGTGCCCAGCTCCGCCCATTTCGCCGCTCCGCCACCGCCCACCTTCGGGAGGTCCTCCGGCCCTAATCTTCCTGCAAATCTAAGGCCAGGACATCCTCTTTGGACTCCTCCAGCATTCGCAAGCTTCCAAGCTCCATTTCGAGGGATTTCGCACTGCACTTACAGAGTTCTCCGGTGAAGACCGTGGCTGAAGGTGATTGACGAAGAAGACGGGTATATTGGAAGAAGGTGACAACTCTTTTGGACCCCGGACGACAGTCGAAGCCGAGCACGGACAAGGCTTGACAACCCTCGATTTCGGAGGCGGCCATGAACCTTTGATGATTCTTCGTGCTTCAGTTGTATTCTTCCCTCCTCTTTGATTGTAGTACTTTTCCCTTGAAATTCTTGGATGTGTGAATGATGATGTCCATGAACTCTAATTTAGTATTATTGTTAATTTCATGTATTTGAATTTCATTGTGGTTTATGTGAAGTGAGGAGTGCCTCCATTCCATCCTCCATTCCACCAACGCATTGAGTTGCCGCACTAGCAATTGCTAGTGGCGTGCTTTGTGACGAGATGCTTTCGACCCTCATTCCGCCTGTGCGAACCATCCGCCTGCTTGCCTTCTCGCCCATCCACCGCGCGATGCGGTGTGTGCGACCCGCATTACCGTAGTTAGTTTTTTTTTTGCTTTTGCTTTTCTAAAACCAAATCCAAATCTCTTGTGTTAGTTTAATCTTTATAATTAGTTTTCTAAACAACAGAATTACACATCCCAACCTGCATTCCTTCGAGATCGATGCTTGGGGATTTACTCCCACATTTTATATTACTTGAGCGATCGGTGCACTTGCCGTTAGCGCATCAGTAGGAAGTGCACAAAAAGTTTGAAATGCAGTCGATCGAGGTTGGGGAAGATCGAAGTTGAAGCATGTGGAAGGACTGGCAGATCTCGTGCAGTAGGAACGAAGACATTACGCAGGCTACAGAAGCAGGATTATCGAGTGGGCTGGGAACTACTGGAACAATATATCGGGACAGACGTGTTGGGAACGGTATGTGATGCCAATTACGGTTTGAAATTGAACCCGGTTTGGTCGGCATGTTCGACCAATTGATATCTAATCGCCATTGTTGAATCAAACAAGTAGATTAATATGAATCAAGATAGAATTTATTGAGGCAAGTTCAATACCCAATCTCTTTAGGGCAGAATCCTTCTAAGAGCTTGTTATGCACACTCACGAGCGGACCCCGCACATCAACAACAAAACATGCAAAACGCTATGCGATGGTCCGCTCGGGCATGTGCATAACACACCCTCTCCTATAGGTGCCTAGAGACAATTATCCAAGATACAATAAGAGACTCCCCTCCACGCCCTTATATAGGCGGGAGTGAGCATGCATGAAATTATTAAGTAGGGCTACATTGACAATATAACACATGCTAGACTATGGTGTGAGGGTGCTTGGCGAGACGGCCGTGGGCCCAAAGTGTCGTATTTGTATCACCTTCAATTTTGTTTCTTTGCTTGTGATAATAATAAAATAACAATATAATGACATGATATGTTAGAAAATTAGTACTATTAAATATAGATAAAGAAAAAATAATGTGGAAAAAATATGGTAAGGTTGGTAAAAGTGGAACTCACTGTCAACCCAGACAACTATGCGTGTCTATAGAACAAATATATATCTCTACAACCCAGTTCAACTAGACTGATTTATGGAACTGAGATTTAAACATATTCCAATACTTCCTGAGTTAAAAAAATTATCGCCCTTCATGTAAGCTTCCCTTGATTTGAATCTAGTTGAATTTTCAAACAAGCGTTCAATATCCTTGAATGTTTCTTTTTGCTTATTGTAATTAAGTCCAACAACCTGAGAACTTTTGCTTCCATTGAGTTCTTAGTTGATCTCTTTGTGCATGCAAGTAAATTTTTATATATGCTGTTATCTGAAGCAGCAATAAATTGCAGTGATTTCTATGGATTATGTCGCCCGTCATTATTGTCATCATGAGACAACTACAATTCTACTAGTTCATGAACAATAAGAAGAGCGTGCTTGTATCTGGAAATGAGAATGATGGAAGAGATTAGGAAACTGCTCATTTGGTTGTGAAATTTAAAAAACGTATTTACGAAATAATGGAATTTCTTAATAGTTCTATTCAGAACTCCATAAGAAATGATGATTTCATTTTCTTTTCATAGTCTAGAAAGTGACTTGTTTTTCACATATATAATCATCCATCAATGGCGTTACTGTTTATAAATGTTGCGAGCCCTAAAATGAAATTTGGGCGTGCCCCTGAGTTCTGATTGCCCTAACATCATAGTTGTCCCAAATTAGAGCCATAGTTTCTAGAACATTGAGATGCAGATAGCAACATGATAGATAGTTGTAGTGTCCTGGAAATTTTACTTAGTTGTATTGGTTGTAGGGAACACTATAAAAGGGAGAGGCCTCTTATTTATAATCATCCACATCCAACAAGAGAAAAGCTTAGGAGCTGAGGGTCCTGAAACCAATCGGAGAGCTCATAAGATTGTTCTTGAGTTATATCTTCTGCCTCTCCTTTCTTCTTGTGAACTAAGCTACTGGAGAAAAGCTTAGGAGCTGAGGATCCTAAAACCACATGATTTCAAATGGGCTGTATATATAGAGGGGTGCAACCTGTAATTATGCTAACTCCCACGGGAGGTTTGGGTAATTAATAGTATATATTAGAGCCATTTACTGGGACCTCCCTTCTAAATTTGCAAAATTACAGATTGCACCCCTCTTATTATTGAAATTACAAAAAACTCCCCTCGATGTTGCAAAACATAACATTTACCTCCCCTGAAGTTCACATTTCATAACATTCATGCACAAAAATACCCCCCTTCGGAGTACATTTTCAGGGGGGCGGGGGTATTTTGTGCATGGATGTTATGAAATATGAACTTCAGGGGAGGTAAATGTTATGTTTTATAACATTCAGGGGAGTTTTTTGTAATTTCAATAATAAGAGGGGTGCAACCTGTAATTATGCTAACTCTTACGGGAGGTTTGGGTTATTAATAGTATTTATAGGGCCATTTACTGGTACCTCCCCTCTAAGTTTGCATAATTACAGATTGCACCCCTCTTATTATTGAAATTACAAAAACCTCCCCTAATGTTACAAAACATAACATTTACCTCCCCCGAAGTTCACATTTCATAACATTCATGTTATGTTTTATAACATTCAGGCGAGGTTTTTGTAATTTCAATAATAAGAGGGGTGCAATCTGTAATTATGCTATCTTCCGGGGGAAGTTTTGGTAATTATTCGTGTGTGTGTGTGTATGTGTGTGTATTATATATGTATATATATATTCAGTCAGAGCTAAGTTGTGGCTGCTCTTCCAACCTTTGGCTGAAGCATCTGATTATCATTGTGAATAGTAATTACGCTCCAACAAAAATTTGGCGGTTGTGTTGAATTTGACATATAACTGAGATCTCTACCTCCACTTTCAGGTGATTGGAACCGACGAGTTTAGTACATATCTTCACAAATATCGCCTGGAGCTCGACCCACACCTTGCGGCGCTTGTTGGGAGGTTCTCATATTTCCTAAAGAATTTTAATTTCATACTCCCTTGAATTAGGATTATTCATCCTCAAATATATCCTTGTTGCAGGCACAGTAGAAAGCCATGGGCGAGGTTCATTAATGATACCAACCAGCATGTTGCTGTCCCCGAGGTGACCTCAATCATATTTTTCCATTGGCTAACGGTCCTTATAAAACATGCCATTTTCGAATAAATGAATTTAATTTTCTTTTATTTTATAACATTTGTAGGCCGTTGATTTCCTGGACAAATTGCTCCGCTATGATCACCAAGAGAGGCCAACTGCTAAGGAAGCAATGGTAGTAAAAAATCTTGCTTGTTTGCGTATTCTGAAATCGATCTCTTATTTACAATATCCATTAGCACGTAATCGAGCTAACACTATCTGAAAACGATTCTTTGGTTTAGAAGACCCAAAATGTCCATTGTTTCTAATGTAATTGTGTCTATCGAACAGGCTCATTCGTACTTCAATCCGGTGAGGAATGCGGAAGCTGAAAGATCGCGTCGTCGGGAACTTCGGATCTGAAGCTATTAAAATAAATTGCTCTTTCCTTGTTTTGCTGCTTCTCCCTGCATTTCCTTCTTTTAATTTGTTTTCGATTGTATGATATATATTGCATTGAGTAAACTCATTTTCTGCCTCAATTATAATCAATGTGTATTATGTTTGATTTAGTAACTGGTTTCTTTTTTTCTGATGCTTATAAGGTAGCTGATAAAGTTGTCTTTATTTGCTCCTGTCGAAAAATTTAGAGAGTTGATATTAGAAGTCCAATTCTCGCTATTCACACCCCAAAAATTGTAAAAATCTTAATTATATTCGCAGTCCAATTCTCGCTAATCACACCCCATCAAATAACCTCCTCTCCATCTCTCTCCCATTGCCTAAACCCTAGTTGTAGTTCTATCGGTCGTGTCGTTTTTTCCCACTCTTAGATTCACCTTAAAAAAAGAAATTATCAAGCGAAAATCTCAAAAAAATAGTCAGTTTTCTGGTTAAAGGAAGTTTTGCATGTAATTTAAGTTGGTTTAGAGTTAATTCCTCTATGCATGTCATTTAACTTGTTTTCTGGTAGGTTTTTAAATTGTTTGTCTTTAAGATGTTTTTCTAGGCTTCTAGTACTTAATAAATCAGCAAAGTGTTTCGCTTATTTGGGTTGGGAGTGGGGTGCAAATGTAATTTTGGACTACAAATATAATTTTGGACTACAAATAAATTTATAGACTACGAATGGCGAGTTCCGGACTGCTAATATCAACTCTCAAAATTTATTGTCCAGAACTTTTGCAAATGTGCACAAATGAGATGGAAAACTTTTGTTATGAAAAGTTGGTAGTTCACATTGTTGATTATGTTTGCTTGATAATTAGCTTGAGTTTAGGCCCATTTGGTTGGCGGCGCGGGTTGGAGATGAAGAGGTGGCAATTGGAGTTTTGAATGGTGTGGTTGGAAACTATAATTGGATAAGTGCGTGGATAAACAACGTTTGCAGTGATGTTTGAAAATAAATTTATATAGAATTTTTTGATAAAATAGCGATGACTATTACAAATGATTTTGTTTTGACATCTTTTAGAATTTTTTTCTCAAAATTGAAAATCAATCGAAGCATCTCGGCAACACAATTGAATTTATTAAAGCATAACCTATATTTTTTTACTTAAATTTACTATGTATTTTGATTCGGCCCCGAAGTTCCAGAAAACTCTAAAAGATGTGAACATCGTGGAGGAAAAAGGAGATGGAGAAGAAGACTTGGAGAGTGGAAGTTCTTCGTGGATGGTTTTATATGTTTGTATTCCTCTTCCCTTCTCTATATCCTTGTATCTTGTTTTAGTTTGTTTATGTAATCATGTCTCGACCTGTTGTAGCACTACTTTGTTTTAATCAAATAATTATTTTTCTTCGGCCCACCTCTCTCGCCAAGATTTATTCGTGTTTATAATAGAATGAGTCGGTATTTTTCTTCGTTCCCTCTGTTCAGGTGGCTAACCATACGGGTGTTGATGAGTCTGACATTTATAGTGTTTTACGGACTCATTCGGACTAGTTTTCACTCTTGTGCACTACACTTTCAAGCCTTTATTGTTTGTATTCCACTTGTATACACTTTCACTCTAAGTGCGCTATTTATGCTCGTTTTGGTGTGCAATTGTGCGTTATGTTGTTGGGGGTAAGCACATGGTGCTCCCCATCCTTTTTCTGTGATTGGATTGAGCTGGAGGGTGTTCTCAGGTATGTGAC
This sequence comes from Dactylorhiza incarnata, assembly GCA_033032865.1. Classification (NCBI taxonomy): domain Eukaryota; kingdom Viridiplantae; phylum Streptophyta; class Magnoliopsida; order Asparagales; family Orchidaceae; genus Dactylorhiza; species Dactylorhiza incarnata. Next base: position 1,005,432 of record JAWHQI010000296.1, on the reverse strand, counting down.
TGCTATTTGGTTTGCTGTGCAGGGGAGTAGATCATTCATTTTACCCAGATTTCATGTATGCATGAATCGCACGATCGTGCGTTTTCTTGACGCATGATCGCTCTGACCGTGCGCGTTCATCTGTGGCCCAAAATAGTGATCTACTTCTGCTCGTGCGTTTTGTTCGCGCACTAGCAATTTTGCTCGTGCATGAGTAAAATCGCACGAGACTCTCTTGTTGTCCAAAAAATTATATAATTATTGCATGTGTGTTTGCTTCACGCACGGTTGGAGTCCACCGTGCGCAAAGGAAACACACAATCTCCCTATGTTGGCCTGTTTTTCAAGTGCTCTGGATTTGCCCGTGCGTTTTGTTCGCAAGATCAGTTTTGACCGTGCGTGAGAAAATCGCACGGGCGCTCCTGCTTTGTTTTCAAGGCAGCCTGCTGGGCTAATTTCGCACGGTGTACGCATGGTCGTGCGTTCGATCGTGCGTGCCCATTTTCTGACGTGTTTTCTATTTAAGTCGCAGGTCTTGCCCTAATTCGAGAAATCTTCTTTTTTCGCGCGCAGAGCTCCAGTCCCGCCATTTCCGCCGCTCCATCGCCGCCCACCTTAAAGAGGAGCTCCGACCACCATTTCCTTGCAAATCCAAAGTCAGAGCATCGTCTTGGCCTCCTCCGCCGGTGCGAACCCTCCATCCGCTTGCCTTCTCGCCCATCCGCCTAGCGAAGCAGTGCATAGCGGCATGCATAGTTTCCATCAGCCGAGCGAAGCAGTGCATAGCGGCCCTCATAGTTTCCATCCGCCGAGCGAAGCAGTGCATTGCGGACTGCATAGTAATTTAGTAACAGCTTTAATTTCTTTTTCACAATCCAATTCAAGCCTTCCGCAATCCATTCAACCTAAAGGACTTCGATCTCAAGTCCCTCCTCGATAGATAACTCCACCTTACTGTGTTCCTTGTGAGATCGATACTTGGGAATTACTCGCCCATTTTATATTACTTGAATGATCAGTACACTGTCGTTTCGTGATGCAGTCTTGTTCCCACCTATAGCGGTGTGTAAGATTTGCGCATCAGTGCACCCCCGACTGCTTCATGGGTGATAGTGAGTGCTCGCGGGTGTCCGCTCGTCTTGAGGAGCACCCGCCTGCATCTTCTTTCTTTGAGGCCTCGGGCGGTCTCTGCTGCTCGCGTCCGCGTGCTGGGCGATTTCACTGGTTGATTGATCTGAAGGTCGTGTGTTCGAACTGTTGGTGTAAAATTTGTCACCCAATTTTTCACACTCAGTGAACGCTTCGAGGGACTGGGAGAAGAGATCGAGGACCGCAAACAACTGGTTACTAACCCATGAGGCTTGGTGAATAGAGCACAGAGAAATGGATGCCACTAGCAGCGACGGACACCTGGCTTACCCGCAATGGTGAATGTCTCTCTTGCTGCGGGCTATGTAATTTTACAAAGAGTATTACAAGCTATTACAATAGTATGTGCTGGAAAAAAGAAGGCAATCGAGTGACAGACACTTGTAACCGCGCCTACAATAGGGTAGACTTTGGCTCAAGTTTCGTTCCTTTTCAAGCACCCCTATGTCATATATATCATCAAGGCTGAAGCCAATTGTTTATACATCAAGCCCTGGCAGGGCTAAACAAAACTATTTTCTACTCTCGCTGCTTCCAAGTACTATAGGCTCACGTCTCTAAAGTTCGGAGACGAGACTAGCATGTCAGCTCGAGCGGGCTCTATAATAGGTACTCTCTCACATTATGGTTGGGTCTCACGTTGCTCCATCACCTAAGAAGAGTGTATGACAACACATTAGTCATAAAACTAGTTGATACACACCTCGAGGTCCTCGCCAAGATCTCTAAGGCTTAGGGACGAGAGTGAGCCTCTTTAAAACAACAATAGCCTGAGAAAATATGTTAGCAGCAGTATATATATGAACAGGAAATAAGCTAGGAGCAAGCTGAATAAATACAGCAGCAGTGACTAAAGTCAGTAATTATATTAACAGTTATTTATAAAGTTCTACTAATTAGCGCGCAATCACGCAGGCGTACACAACCTGCAACAATACCCTATGTCAACATAGTTTGGCATTTTGTCTTCCAGCGGGGTAGTGAACCATGCGGGCCTCACCTATGTGGCTGTCAGTGACAGTGGTCGGTCCTGCCAGTTCTGGGTGTGGTCGTATCGCACTGCCCAGGCTCCAACGTACATCAAGGTGTACTCATGGATGTAAGCAACATCCTACGATAACTATTATCTAGCCAACCAGCGGAGGGACCCAGCGGAGCATAAAACACGGTCGAGCTCCTAGGGTGCACTTCTCTCTGTTACCTAGAGTCATCAACCTTCACGTACTGGTACGAATGTTCTACGGGCATGACTGACACGCCACATTTCACCGCAAGTAATTTTCAAGCAGTTCAATAAAGTAAACAACTGACATCTTTCGAGTCTACGGTGGTTTGCCCTACTCGACATGAAATAATTCAGGCAGGTGACCGGACAGCTTGATCGTACCACTCAACTTTAGACAAGGAGCATAATGACTGGGGGAGACTATTATTTAGGGCAAGCCTTGGAGGAATAACTCTGTTGGGTATTGTACCCACAATTACCTTGATTTGAAGAAGTGTCCCTTGAACTAAGATGAATTGATATTGTATTTGATGTTGCTATCTAGTGTGTGTTTGCAGATTATAAATGACTAAGTATAAACCAATGTCAAGTTTCAATGAGTCATAAAACACAGGCCTATGCAATGTAATTCCTCATTGTGTAGACCAAGGTGTTGACTCATGTGGAATCTCTCTATTGGGGTGTACTTCTTATTCAAACACAAAGGAAGAGCCAAGGAAAGTTGTTGCTGGTATGAAGAAACATTTTTTCTAAGTATTCAGGAATTCGTCGAACGCAGGAAGGAGTTCGTCGAACGCAGAGTGTTGGCAGTTCGTCGAACGCAGAGTGTTGGCCGTTCGTCGAACGCAGTATTGAGTTCGTCGAACGCAGTATTGAGTTCGTCGAACGCAGTATTGAGTTCGTCAATCGCTTCTCTGCTGAAGGTGAAGTAATTTCGTCGATCGCGTTCGTCGATCTCCGTTCGACGAACGGAAGAACTTTCGTCGACCGCTCTTTGCTGAAGTATGAAGTGAGTTCGTCGCTCGCAGTTCGTCGAACGCAGAGAATTGGTCGTTCGTCGAACGAAGAGCATTGGTCGTTCGTCGAACGCAGAGCATTGGTCGTTCGTCGAACGCAGAGCATTGGTCGTTCATCGAACGCAGAGCTTTGGCATTTCGTCGAGCGCTGTTCCGTTCGACGAATATTTAACAGACGACAGATTTGCTCTGCGCTATTTCGTTTTTCAAATCCTGTCGGATTTAAAAAATGTTTTCCACAATTTCTGCATGCAGCCGTTGGAGATTAATTTTCCTTAATTCCTGCTGATAGCCATTGGAGAAGGAATCTTCCTTAAATCTTGTTACATCCATTAAAAGAAATCTTCCTTAAAATCTGCATACAGCCGTTGGAGAATTATCTTCCGTAAGTCTTGCTTATAGTCGTTGGAGAGGAGGTCTCTATATATATTTCCTCTGAATTTCTCGTACAGGCTAATCATTCTAATCGTGCATATCGCCAAAAATGAAAAAGGATCCCGTCGGCTTGTGCGCTCTCGCTCTCGAAGAAGACGATCTACAGTTGTCGATCGGATACCTGCTCGATTCCTTTGTAAGTTCTCATTCAACAAGATCTCTGTGCTGATTAGATACTTCTCTAGATCTTGTTGGGTGATTAAGTATTCAGATCAAAAGCTTTCAAGAATCAAGGTTCTTCCCTTCCCGTCTCAAGTTCAGAAATTCATTTCTCAAGGAAGAAGAAGACCTATCAGTTCAGATCTGAAGAAATAGACTCTAAAGGAAATTCTAGAAGATTGGATTCCTTAATCCTAAGTATTTGTAATATCCCTTACTCAATCTTGTAGGAAGCTTGCTTCCGAGTTGTATGAGTTTTACTCCGAGTTTGTAGGAGCTTTGTCTCCGAGCTAGTAGGAAGTTTTTCTTCCGAGTTGTAAGAGTTTTACTCCGAGTTGTAGGAGAGTTGACTCCGAGTTTGTAGGAAGTTTTTCTTCCGAGTTTGTAGGGGCTTTGTCTCCGAGTTGTAGGAGTGGTGACTCCGAGTTGTAGGATTATTCATAATCCGAGAATTGTGAAGTAGCCTATTCTAGCCGGTCGTGCTAGATAGGTGAGGTGGAAAGTGGACTACCCACATCGGGGAACCACTATATATCCCTGTGTTGTGTTGTGCTCTTTTGGTTTCTGTGCACTTTTATTCAAAGTTTTTAATTCTGCAAAAAGCCATAGAATCCACCTATTCACCCCCCTCTAGGTGATTTAGGCTCGCAACTAGATACTTTCAATTGGTATCAGAGGGAGGTTGTTCGCTAAAGGTTGACACCTTGAACAAGATCTTTTAGTCTAGTTGCAAAAGCAAGCATGTCTGGAATGGAAAGATCCAAGGATTCGGTCAAGTTGCCCTTCTGCTCTAAAGAGAACTTCCCCATGTGGAAGGAAAGAATGAAGTTCTACATGGAAGCCACCGACCCAAGAATTTTTCAGATAGTTGAGGAAGGTCCTCGTGTTCCTATGAAGCCATCTTCAATAAATTCAGCTATTATGATTCCCAAGAAGATGTTGGAACTAGACAAAGATGAGATTGCTCTCGTCGCCTTGGAAAAGAAAGCAAAGAACATTATTGTCAGTGCAGTGGACGACTCAATGCTACAAAATCTTATACACTGCAAGTCTGCCAAGGAGATGTGGGATTCCATAGTTGTTCTTATGGAAGGTACAGAAGAAGTGAGGGATGATCGACGATCGTTGCTAAACAAAGAATATGAAGCATTCAAGCAAGATCCAAGAGACTCCATTTCTGATACTTACGAGAAGTTCTTCAAGATCGTAAACGGTCTTAGGAATTATGATCGAGAATTCACCGTCGGAGAATTGAATGACAAATTATTGAGATCCCTGACGAAAGAATGGGATACCAAGGCTATTGCCATCCGGGAATTCGGAAAGTTGGCTACGATGGAGCCACAAATATTGTTTGGAAAGCTTCTATCCCATGAGCTCAAGTTGTAACATCCCTACTTTTATTGGGCCACTAGACCCTAGTGAGCCCAATAAAAGTAGGCCCGAGCAATAGAAAACTACCATTTTAAGTAGTGTTGCGCGCCGCAACTAAGTCGTTGGGGTACAGTGACCAAATGAACCCCGAATTGACTTCTGTCAGTTCCGTTAGACACGTATGAACAATACGAGCGCAATGGAATTCGTTGCACTTCGATCTGAGGTCGTTTGAAGAAAACGACTATTTCGGGTGTCATAGCGCGCCACTACCTCATTATTATGAATAGTGATCGTATGAACCCCGAATTGATTTCTGTCAGTTCCGTTAGACTCGTATGAACAATACGAGCGCAACGGAATTCGTTGCACTTCGATCCGAGGTCGTTTGGAGAAAACGACTATTTCGGGTGTCGTAGCGCGCCACCACCTCATTATTATGAATATTGCCCGTATGAACCCCGAATTGACTTCTGTCAGTTCCGTTAGACTCGTATGAACAATACGAGCGCAACGGAATTCGTTGCACTTCGATCCGAGGTCGTTTGGAGAAAATGACTATTTCGGGTGTCGTAGCGCGCCACTACCTCATTATTATGAATAGTGACCGTATGAACCCCGAATTGACTTCTGTCAGTTCCGTTAGACTCGTATGAACAATACGAGCGCAACGGAATTCGTTGCACTTCGATCCAAGGTCGTTTGGAGAAAACGGCTATTTCGGGTGTCGTAGCGCGTCACTACCTCATTATTATGAATAGTGACCGTATGAACCTCGAATTGACTTTTGTCAGTTCCGTTAGACTCGTATGAACAATACGAGCGCAACGGAATTCGTTGCACTTCGATCCGAGGTCGTTTGGAGAAAACGACTATTTCGGGTGTCGTAGCGCGTCACTACCTCATTATTATGAATAGTGACCGTACGAACCCCGAATTGACTTCTGTCAGTTCTGTTAGACTCGTATGAACAATACGAGCGCAACGGAATTCGTTGGGCCTCGATTCAAGGTCGTATGGAGAGTGTGCCATTTTAGGGCTATGCAGATCACCTCAGTGCAACGCACGAAATATAAAGCGCACGAACCCGGCAATAGCCCCGGCAAATCATAATGGACCCCGGGACTATGGAAGACCCCGTGCTAGGTTGACCTCGGTCCAACTCCCCCCCCCCCCCCCCCACCCCCCCCCCCCCCCCCCCACCAGCTGAAAATTATTGAAAAATGAAAAAAAAGGGGGGGAGGAGAGAGAAGCCCCTCCCCCAATGGAGGGGGCTGCCCATGAATAGACAGCCCCCTATTGGGGCCAAGTGGGCAGGAGAGAGAGAAGGGAGGGGAGGGGGAGAAAATATCTCCCCCCACTCACCCTCCCTTAACTCCACGTGGAGAAAGGAGGAGAGGGGGGGAGGTTCTCCCCCTTCCTATAAAAGGAGGGCCAAGCCCCTCCTTTCAGAACACCACCCCCTCTTTCAAGCTCTCCCTCTGCCGACTGCCAACCAGCCACCTCGCCGGAGCCAACCCAAAGCCGCCACCACCCTTCCTCCCTCTCCATGGCGACCACCACCGTCCCTCAACCTCCCGAGCCCAACCTTCACCACAAGTAGAATCTCCCCCCTCCTCCTTCCTACCTCCCAGTGAAGGCCAACCCCCTCCCCGTCGACGGAGCGCCGCCAGCCGCCGCCCCGAGCCTTGCAAGGCTCGGGGAGGAGGCTCGGGCGTGGAAGCCCCTCCCCCAGCGCCGGTGGTGGGGCTGGGGGGGGGGGGGGAGTAGGTCCCCTCCCGGGGACCTCGGCGCCGGCGTAGGGGAGGCGGTCGGGCCGCCGGAGGACGCAGCCCCGACGGCACCCGTGGCCTCCCCCTCTTCCCTTTTCCTGTAAGGGTTAAAACCCCTCCCCCGGCGGCGGCCGGCGGCGCCAGGCCGCCGGACCCCCGCCGGAGGTCTGCCCCCTCGTCGGCGCCCCGACCAGGGGCGGCAGGGAGGGCCCTAGCCGAGGTGGCGGCAGTGCAGCAAGCCTGCATGGCCCAGGCAGGCTGCGACGCGCCACCCCGTCACCTCCTTCTCCTTTTCCCGGTGGAGTCCGGAGGCGCCAGACCGCCGGACCACCACCGGAGTGGTCGCCAGCCCCCGGCGCACCGACCGGGGGCGGCACCGGTGCCCTCTCAGCGGAGGCGGCGGCGCAGCGAGCTTGCATGGCCCATGCAGGCCGCGCCACCGCCTCCCGCCTCCTTCTTTGCCCTCTCCCGGTGGTGGCCGGCGGCGCCAGGCCGCCGGACCACCACGGGAGGAGTCGCCGGCCCCCGGCGCATGGACCGGGGGCGGCGCCGGCCCTGCCGGCCACTGCCCGGCGGTGGCAGCGGCCGCCTCCCGTTAAAACTAGCGGGAGCCGCCGGATCTCCCCCAGGAAATCGGGCGGCTCCCCTATCCTTGTTTCCCGCCTCCCGCCTCCAACTGTGTGCCCCCCACAGCGGATCCACTGTGGATCCGCTGTGGGGACCCAAGGAGGGCGCCCGGTGCGGCGCCCCCAGGTTTCTCCCTGCTATTTGCACCCCAAAAACAGCCCCTTCCCTAATTTATTTTTCTAAGGGGAAATTGGGGCATTTTCAGAAGAAACTTCTTAAATGGAAAATGTGCCCCACCCTAAGGGGCACCTCCTGTAATTTTTTGGGATTTTTAGGAGAAGATTTACTATTTTTAAAACCCTTAATAAAGTTTATTTTAAGGAATAAAAAGCCCAAACGAGTTCGTAAAAATCCCCAAAAATCATGGGCTCTAATTAAAGGTATTTTACAACTACTATTAAAGTTGGGAGGTGTGACATCTTATCTTAGTCCTCCAAAAGCATTTTACAAGCAAAATAAACGCCCGTAAAGGAGCAAAATCCATCGAAATAAACCGACGTCCTCTCGACGCATACTTTCTAAACGCATAATAAAGATTATGCGTATCGATCTAAGGAATCGACTAAGTTAGGGATATCGGCGCAAAACTCGGGACGAAATCGCGGTGCGACGCCGCAACCCAATAACGTCGGGATAATTATAAAAGAACGAATCCACGACAAAGGGGGGATTACTAAAAATATCATGAAATGTAAATAAACTCCGAGACGGAGTAGAACCCCTATGAACGGGGAGAAAGCAGAACCTCCTTCTATGAACGGAGTCGATGTTGAAGCCTCCTCTTATGGAGTGATTGGACTACTAACCATTTACTTATTTACTGCTTTCTGTATTTCTATTTAAATCCAGTCTCGTACTGGTCCCCCGCATTTACTTTCTGTACTTTTCTTTAAATCCAGTCTGGTACTGGTCCCCTGCATTTAATTTCTGTACTTTTCTTTAAATCCAGTCTCGTACTGGTCCCCTGCCTTTACTTTCGGTACTTTCAATTCTCTAGTCTCGCACTGGTCTTAATATGGCATCTGCTTTCGGCCTACTTTTCTGCTTAATATGGCCTCTGCTTTCGGCCTACTTTTCTGCTTAATATGGCCTCTGCTTTCGGCCTACTTTTCTGTTTAATATGGCATCTGTTTTCGGCCTAATTTCCAGCTTGATATTATGGCCTCAGCTTTCGGCCTATTTTGCTGCTGCACTTATTCGTATTGGGGTACTAACTGCAGCCCTCCGCTGGCAAGCGGTGCTTATCCTCCCTCCTGCTAGGCCTTAGTTGGGGGAAACCCGGAGTTGAGTTTCTCCTCCTAAGTTAGCCCCAAATAAGGAGCCCTCATACCGCCCAGCCTCCCGGTCAGAAGTTGCGTGACCGGTCGAGTAAGAGTGACGCGTCAAGTTTTTAAAGCGCTCGCTTTAAGTTTTGAAGATTGTTTGAAAGTGGCGGGTCAATCACGCCCACAGACCGTTCGTACCAGTGTGGGAGGGTTGATGACTCATGGCGACAGGGAGATGTGCGCAGCGGGTTTCCTCCACTCCGAACCCGCAATTTTGCCTCCGCTGGTCGGCCTAAAAATCGGTTCGCCGGATGTCGCTCACATCCAATTAGTACACCAAGTTGTACCGGGGGGCCTGAGTGATACGGTACGACTACACTCAGAAGTGGCAAGACTGGTCAATGTCAACGACGGCCACATCGGTGAGGCCCGCGGGGTTAGCTCCCCTGCTTGAAATAAAGCGGTCTAAACTGTGTCGACGCGGGGATTTTTGTGTGTGTAAAGGTTTGAATACCTGGGTGCGTATAGGCACGAGATAATGTTGTGTATTTACTATTCGGCGCGATTATGGATAATAGGGCGGGAGCCCTTTTATATATATATATGCATACCTGTTGCTAACTCTCTTCCTTGCTTCGGCTATTTATTTATGTCCTTTAGCCGCGCCCTGGATATGGATCCGGGGAGGGGATGTATTTTCTACTTAGCTCTGTGACTAACGGTTATTTCTTATAACCAATCACAGGAGATGGGACAGCGCGGAGCCCTCGCACCACAGGATGAGATACCAGCCTTGGAGATGGCCCGTTCGATTACCCCAGCCTCGCCCCCTATCTTCCGCGACGTGAGTCCTAGATTATAGGACTAGACTAGGATCTTTTGTTTCGTCGATGTAGCCCCCGAGCAGTAGTGTAAACATTAGGCTTCGGCCCTGTTTAATTATGTAAATATAAGTTGTGTGCTTGACTTTTTGTCTTTTGATTGCTCCCGCTATGCGTTCTGATGTGATGTTGTGATTCTTGTGCCTGACAAGGAGACCGCTCGGTGCTTATGAGGGTGGGATGTTGTCACCCGAGAAGCGCTAAGTGGTCATCCTTGGGCAGTAAGGACCCCCCTCCCTGAACCCGGTTCAGTTTGAGGAGGGGGGGTCTTACAAATGGATCAGAGCTACCACGATCCGACCACATGGGGCAGTCTTTCGATCCTCCCGTTCCCGGTTCCGTTTCTTGGTTCGGGACGAACCACGCAGCGGAAGCCTGGTAGACCCTTTAGGTTTAAGGTTAAGGATTCGAGACTGCATGGTAGTACACCTGCACGCTTTCCGCTTTCTTTTCATTTCAGTCCTGCAAAATTCCCTTTTGTTTGCAAGTACTGATGTTCGTTTTGTTACTTCTCCAGATACCCGAGCCGAGTAACGGAAGATCCTCCTCCAGGGATCAGTACCACCCTACCACTCCACCACCAGCCTCGGCCACTCCAGCCGCGGTTCCGTTTGGGGATACAGAGCTAGGACGGACCCTGATAGCATTGTTAGCCGCTTTCCAGACAGCCACCCTACGACCACCACAGCAGGCCACCGTACCCACCGATCTTCTGACGACATTCCGGGGGCTAAGGCCCCCCAGCTTCCGAGGTACCGAGTCAGCCATTCAGGCCGAAGAGTGGGTGGAGAGGGTAGAGGAGCTCTTAGTCGGGATGATGTGCCCCGCCGTAGCCTCAGTGTCCTTGGTGGTGACCATGCTAGAGGGTTATGCCCGAGATTGGTGGAGGGCCGCCAGCCGCTCTACATTCAGAGGGCGACCGCTCAGCACGATCCTCTGGGGGGAGTTCTTAGAGGCCTTTTTAGAGCACTTCATTTCGGATGCGGACCGGATGGCACTCCAGGAGCGGTTCCTGCAGATCCGGCAGGGAGATAGGACGGTTCCAGACTACCAGAGAGAGTTTATCCACTTGGCCCGCTTCGCCGGGACCTTATCAGGTACGGATAAAGACAGGGCGGCCAGATTTTACCGGGGATTACGAGACGATCTCCGTCAGGCCCTGATCATGATTTCCCAGGCATCCTTCCACACGATTGCCTCACATGCCACCGCTCTAGAGATGGATCAGCGGATGGTGGCCCAGCAGCGGAGGGGACACGTGGGTGTTCCCCGGACTCAGGGCCGAGAGAGAGGAGTAGGCCCACGCAGACAGGACCAGACCAGGAGACAGCGTCAGCGTCACCAGCCATATAGGCAGGCACCCCCGCCTCGACCGGCACCTCCAGCCCCAGCACCTCAGCCCGCCCCAGCCGCACGATGAGATGTTCCCTTCGCAGGGAACTGCTACCTCTGCCAGCAGCCCGGGCACATACGAGCCTTTTGCCCTCAGGCAGTAGGTAGGCCCAACCTAGGAGCCGTGCAGGGAGCCGCGGAGAGAGGACGAGGACGAGGTAGACGTAGAGGACAGTCTGCAGGCAGGAGAGGCCAGGCCAGGCAGGGCAGAGCAGCACCCCTCGAGGCGTACGCCTTAGACCTCCAGCACGGTCCTGCACCCGATGTAGTGATAGGTATCTACTTTCAGTAGTTACGATATGTAACGACCCAACATTTTGGACTAGGTCCCGCTCGAACGCCAAAGCTGGGTCGTTACACGATATCCTAGGAAGATGTGATAGATATATATATATATGATGCGATCTTTTGTGTAGCATGCATAATCTCGACTCCTGTATATTTGTAAAAAACTCATAATCATGGTATATATATATATTATCAGGTTTACTTTTGGTAGAAGGTCATCCCGCTAAAACGCCATTCGATACCTGTGCCACGCATTCATTCGTCGCACAGAACTTCATCGCCGACAAGGGAAACAATGTACGATCATCCGGGATGTCAATACGAATACGACTCCCGGATGGATCAGATATGACGTCCACAGAAAAGTGTTCCTTCCAAGCAATGCTAGGAGGAATGGAATTCGAAGTCAACGCGACCGTTTTGGCGATAACCGGATTCGACATCATTCTAGGGATGGACTGGTTGGCCGAGCACAGCGCCCAAATTAACTGTTCAACTTGGGAGATCCACCTCCAGAACCCAAATGGGTTGTCCGTCACACTAACAGGTATACCTTCTGTCACCCGCATTATCTTAACATCCGCACAGACAGTGAAAGCAGTCCGACGGAAGGACGAGGCATACCTAATTTACTTCGAGATGGAGGACAAGACACAGGTGCTCTCTAGAGTACCCATAATTCGGGATTTCCCGGACATCTTTCCAGAATCCCTTCCCGGGTTGCCCCCGCAACGGGAAGTGGACTTTCAAATTGAACTTACACATGGGGCTCAACCCGTGTCCCGAGCTCCGTACCGAATGGCCTCGAGAGAACTGGCCGAGCTCAAGATCCAACTACAAGAGCTAGTTGACGCCGGTTTCGTTCGCCCAAGTACCTCTCCCTGGGGAGCCTAAGTGCTATTTGTTAAAAAGAAAGATGGATCCCTGCGTCTCTGTGTAGACTACAGGGAACTGAATAAGCTCACTGTCCGGAATACTTATCCCCTGCCCCGAATAGATGAATTGTTCGACCAATTACAAGGCGCGTCCGTCTTTTCTAAGATGGATTTAAGATCCGACTACTATCAACTCAGAGTACGAGAAGAAGACATCCCCAAAACCGCTTTCAGCTCCCGCTATGGACTGTACGAATTCATGGTAATGCCGTTCGGATTGACCAATGCTCCATCCGCATTCATGGCTTTAATGAATACAGTGTTTAAACCCTTCCTAGATCACTTCGTGATAGTATTTATAGATGACATACTCATCTACTCGAAGAGCAAAGTTGATCATTCCCGGCATCTCCAAATGGTACTGCTCAAGCTAAGGGAGCACTCGCTCTTCGCGAAGTTCAGCAAATGTGAGTTCTGGATGGAAGAAGTCAGCTTCCTTGGACACACGGTTAACAAGAACGGGGTAGCTGTGGACCAAGCTAAGGACGAGCAGTACGAGACTGGCCGCCACTTAAGTCGGCAGCAGACATCAGGAGTTTCCTTGGCCTCGCCGGCTACTACCGTAAGTTTGTGGAAGGATTCTCTAAGATTGCGTTACCACTTACCTCCCTCACCAAAAAAGATATGATGTTCCAGTGGTCTCCCGAATGCGAAGCAGCGTTCATAGAGCTAAAGAACCGACTGATATCGGCCCCGATTTTGACACTCCCCTCAGGTACAGAGGGCTTCCAGATCTATGTCGATGCCTCACTCAAGGGATTGGGAGCCGTGTTGATGCAACACGGCAAAGTAATCGCCTACGCCTCACGTCAGCTAAAGCCCCACGAACTAAACTACGCAATCCATGACCTGGAACTGGGTGCGGTAGTGTTCGCATTAAAAGTTTGGAGGCACTATCTCTACGGAGTGCGATGCGAGATCTTCTCCGATCATAAAAGCCTCAAATACATCTTCACCCAGAAAGAGCTAAATCTCCGACAACGCCGGTGGCTGGAATTCCTATGCGATTACGACTTCGCTCTCCAATATCACCCCGGCAAAGCCAATAAGGTTGCAGATGCCTTAAGTCGGCAACCTCCGATGGCCGGCAATTGGCTAGAGATGATACCAAGTGAAATAATCAAGTCCTTGGCAGACTTGGATATCATCCTCATTTCCCACAGGAACCAGATGGAATATCAGGCCCAGCTTTACTGGATGGAGATACAGTGTGACATCAGGGACAGAATACGAGAGGCCCAGAAGATCGACGTTGAAGCAGCCCCGATCATTCAGGCCTTGCAACACGGCGCACAAGAAGACTACAACTTGTATGATGGCATCCTGTAGTACAGACACCGCATATTCATTCCCGCTGCAGAGGGAATCCGGGAGGAGATACTCCGTGAAGCACACCAAACGAGGTATTCAATACACCCGGGGGTAGTGAAAATGTATACGGATCTGCGAAGGACATTATACTGGCCAGGAATGAAGAAGGACGTCACCGATTATGTAGCCCACTTCCAGACCTGTCAAATGGTCAAGGCAGAGTGTCGTAGCCCAGGAGGTTTGCTACAACCCCTGCCGATACCAGAATGGAAATTCGAGGATATCTCCATGGACTTCGTCCATGGCTTACCCTGATCTCGTGCAGGGAATGACTCAATATGGGTCGTAGTAGATCGCCTCACCAAAGTGGCTCGTTTCATCCCGAACAGACAAGGAGACGGTGTCGACATATTAGCCCGCCTATTTATAGAGCAGGTGGTCCGATTTCATGGGGTACCCAAGTCAATCGTGTCTGACCGCGATGGACGCTTTACATCAAAGGAATGGAGGAGAGTGCAAGCTTATCTAGGAACCAGATTAGCTTTTAGCACCGCCTTCCATCCCCAGACCGACGGGCAAACAGAAAGGACGAACCGGACGATGGAAGACCTCCTCCGATTATGCATAGTGGAACACAATGAGCCTTGGGAGCAGTTACTGCCCTTAGTGGAGTTCTCATACAATAATAGCTTCCAGGCGAGCATCAAAATGGCACCCTACGAAGCCCTTTACGGAAGACGTTGTCGAACACCACTATCTTGGGCACAGGACGAGGACCCCGAAGCTTTAGGAGTCACCTATATAGACGATACCACGGCAGCTATCAGGTTGATTCAAGAACGTATGCTGGAGGCACAGAGTCGTCAAGCCAAATATTATGATGCGCGTCATCGGATGGTAGAATTCAACGTGGGAGACATGGTGTTCTTAAAAATTAAACCGATGCACGGAGTATCTCGAATAAAGAAGCAGAAAAAGCTAGATCCACGCTATCTAGGTCCATATCAAGTCACTGAAAGGATTGGCCCCGTCGCTTATAGATTAGCTCTGCCAGCTGAACTGGGAAACTTTCACGACATATTTCATGTCTCCTCGCTAAGACGTGTTCTACGCCAACCGGAGCAGCATCTACCCACACCACCAACAACATTACAATCCGACCGATCCGTCCAACTCGAACCAGTGAAGATAGTGGACTCCAAGATCAAAGAACTGCGGAACAAAACCATCACGATGGTCAAGATCTTGTGGTCAAACTGTGGACGCGAAGAGTTTACTTGGGAACCAGAGACGCTCGTTCGAGAAAAATACCCGACACTCTTTCCCCAGGTATATCCTTTAAACCCCCTACTTTAGCCAATTTTCAGGGACGAAAATCTCTTTATTTTTATTGGATTGTAACATCCCGACTTCTATTGGGCCACTAGACCCTAGTGAGCCCAATAAAAGTAGGCCCGAGCAATAGAAAACTACCATTTTAAGTAGTATTGCGCGCCGCAACTAAGTCGTTGGGGTACAGTGACCAAATGAACCCCGAATTGACTTCTGTCAGTTCTGTTAGACTCGTATGAACAATACGAGCGCAACGGAATTCGTTGCACTTCGATCCGAGGTCGTTTGAAGAAAACGACTATTTCGGGTGTCGTAGTGCGCCACTACCTCATTATTATGAATAGTGACCGTATGAACCCCGAATTGACTTCTGTAAGTTCCGTTAGACTCGTATGAACAATACGAGCGCAACGGACTTCGTTGCACTTCGATCCGAGGTCGTTTGGAGAAAACGACTATTTCGGGTGTCGTAGCGCGCCACTACCTCATTATTATGAATAGTGACCGTATGAACCCCGAATTGACTTCTGTCAGTTCCGTTAGACTCGTATGAACAATACAAGCGCAACGGAATTCGTTGCACTTCGATCCGAGGTCGTTTGGAGAAAACGACTATTTCGGGTGTCGTAGCGCGCCACTACCTCATTATTATGAATAGTGACTGTATGAACCCTGAATTGACTTATGTCAGTTCCGTTAGACTCGTATGAACAATACGAGCGCAACGGAATTCGTTGCACTTCGATCCGAGGTCGTTTGAAGAAAACTACTATTTCGGGTGTCGTAGCGCGCCACTACCTCATTATTATGAATAGTGATCGTACGAACCCCGAATTGACTTCTGTCAGTTCTGTTAGACTCGTATGAAAAATACGAGCGCAACGGAATTCGTTGGGCCTCGATTCAAGGTCGTATGGAGAGTATGCC
This sequence comes from Dactylorhiza incarnata, assembly GCA_033032865.1. Taxonomy (NCBI): domain Eukaryota; kingdom Viridiplantae; phylum Streptophyta; class Magnoliopsida; order Asparagales; family Orchidaceae; genus Dactylorhiza; species Dactylorhiza incarnata. Next base: position 989,584 of record JAWHQI010000296.1, on the reverse strand, counting down.
ATTTTAGGGCTATGCGGATCACCTCAGTGCAACGCACGAAATATAAAGCGCGCGAACCCGGCATCAGCCCCGGCAAATCATAATGGACCCCGGGACCATGGAAGACCCCGTCCTAGGTTGACCTCGGTCAAACTCCCCCCCCCCCCCCCCCCCCCAGCTGGAAATTATTGGAAAATGAAAAGAAAAGGGGGGAGGAGAGAGAAGTCCCTCCCCCAATGGAGGGGGCTGCCCATGAATAGGCAGCCCCCTATTGGGGCCAAGTGGGCAGGAGAGAGAGAAGGGAGGGGAGGGGGAGAAAATATCTCCCCCCACTCACCCTCCCTTAACTCCACGTGGAGAAAGGAGGAGAGGGGGGGAGGTTCTCCCCCTTCCTATAAAAGGAGGGCCAAGCCCCTCCTTTCAGAACACCACCCCCTCTCTCAAGCTCTCCCTCTGCCGACTGCCAACCAGCCACCTCGCCGGAACCAACCCAAAGCCTCCACCACCCTTCCTCCCTCTCCATGGCGAGCCACCACCGTCCCTCAACCTCCCGAGCCCAACCTTCACCACAGGTAGAATCTCCCCCCTCCTCCTTCCTACCTCCCAGTGAAGGCCAACCCCCTCCCCGTCGCCGGAGCGCCGCCAGCCGTCATCCAGAGCCTTGCAAGGCTCAGGGAGGAGGCTCGGTCGTGGAAGCCCCTCCCCCAGCGCCGGTTGTGGCGCTGGGGGGGAGTAGGTCCCCTCCCAGGGACCTCGGCGCCGGCGTAGGGGAGGCGGTCGGGCCGCCGGAGGACGCAGCCCCGGCGGCACCCGTGGCCTCCCCCTCTTCCCTTTTCATGTAGGGGTTAAAACCCCTCCCCCGGCGGCGGCCGGCGGCGCCAGTCCGCCGGACCCCCGCCGGAGGTCTGCCCCCTCCCCGGCGCCCCGACCAGGGGCGGCAGGGATGGCCCTAGCCGAGGTGGTGGCGGCGCAGCGTGACTGCATGGCCCAGGCAGGCTGCGCCGTGCCACCCCGTCACCTCCTGCTCCTTTTCCCGGTGGAGTCCGGCGGCGCCAGACCGCCGGACCACCACCGGAGTGGTCGCCAGCCCCCGGCGCACCGACCGGGGGCGGCACCGGTGCCCTCCCAGCGGAGGCGACGGCGCAGCGAGCCTGCATGGCCCATGCAGGCCGCGCCACCGCCTCCCGCCTCCTTCTTTGCCCTCTCCCGGTGGTGGCCGGCGGCGCCAGACCGCCGGACCACCACGGGAGGAGTCGCTGGCCCCCGACGCACCGACCGGGGGCGGCGCCGGCCCTGCCGGCCGCTGCCCGACGGTGGCAGCGGCCGCCTCCCATTAAAACTAGCGGGAGCCGCCCGATCTCCCCCAGGAAATCGGGCGGAGGAGGGCGCCCGGTGCGGCGCCCCCAGGTTTCTCCCTGCTATTTGCACCCCAAAAACAGCCCCTTCCCTAATTTATTTTTCTAAGGGGAAATTGGGGCATTTTCAGAAGAAACTTCTTAAATGGAAAATGTGTCCCACCCTAAGGGGCACCTCCTGTAATTTTTTGGGATTTTTAGAAGAAGATTTACTATTTTTAAAACCCTTAATAAAGTTTATTTTAAGGAATAAAAAGCCCAAACGAGTTCGTAAAAATCCCCAAAAATCATGGGCTCTAATTAAAGGTATTTTACAACTACTATTAAAGTTGGGAGGTGTGACATCTTATCTTAGTCCTCCAAAAGCATTTTACAAGCAAAATAAACGCCCGTAAAGGAGCAAAATCCATCGAAATAAACCGACGTCCTCTTGACACATACTTTCTAAACGCATAATAAAGATTATGCGTATCGATCTAAGGAATCGACTAAGTTAGGGATATCGGCGCAAAACTCGGGACAAAATCGCGGTGCGACGCCGCAACCCAATAACGTCGGGATAATTATAAAAGAACGAATCCACGACAAAGGGGGATTACTAAAAATATCATGAAATGTAAATAAACTCCCGAGACGGAGTAGAACCCCTATGAACGGGGAGAAAGCAGAACCTCCTCCTATGAACGGAGTCGGCGTTGAAGCCTCCTCTTATGGAGTGATTGGACTACTAACCATTTACTTATTTACTGCTTTCTGTATTTCTATTTAAATCCAGTCTCGTACTGGTCCCCCGCATTTACTTTCTGTACTTTTCTTTAAATCCAGTCTCGTACTGGTCCCCTGCATTTACTTTTTGTACTTATCTTTAAATCCAGTCTCGTACTGGTCCCCTGCCTTTACTTTCGGTACTTTCAATTCTCTAGTCTCGCACTGGTCTTAATATGGCATCTGCTTTCGGCCTACTTTTCTGCTTAATATGGCCTCTGCTTTCGGCCTAATTTTCTGCTTAATATGGCATCTGCTTTCGGCCTACTTTTCTGCTTAATATGGCATCTGCTTTCGGCCTAATTTTCTGCTTGATATTATGGCCTCTGCTTTCGGCCTATTTTGCTGCTGCACTTATTCGTATTGGGGTACTAGCTGCAGCTCTGCGCTGGCAAGCGGTGCTTATCCTCCCTCCTGCAAGGCCTTAGTTGGGGGAAACCCGGAGTTGAGTTTCTCCTCCTAAGTTAGCCCCAAATAAGGAGCCCTCATACCGCCCAGCCTCCCGGTCAGAAGTTGCGTGACCGGTCGAGTAAGAGTGTCGCGTCAAGTTTTTAAAGCGCTCGCTTTAAGTTTTGAAGATTGTTTGAAAGTGGCGAATCGGTCACGCCCACAGACCGTTCGTACCGGTGTGGGAGGTTGACGACTCATGGCGACAGGGAGATGTGCGCAGCGGGTTTCCTCCACTCTGAACCCGCAATTTTGCCTCCGCTGGTCGGCCTAAAAATCGGTTCGCCAGATGTCGCTCACATCCAATTAGTACACCAAGTTGTACCGGGGGGCCTGAGTGATACGGTACGACTACACTCAGAAGTGGCAAGACTGGCCACTGTCACCGACGGCCACATCGGTGAGGCCCGCGGGGTTAGCTCCCCTGCTTGAAATAAAGCGGTCTAAACTGTGTCGACACGGGGATTTTTGTGTGTGTATAGGTTTGAACACCTGGGTGCGTATAGGCGCGAGATAGTGTTGTGTATTTACTATTCGGCGCGATTATGGATAATAGGGCGGGATCCCTTTTATATATTTATGCATACCTGTTGCTAACTCTCTTCCTTGCTTCGACTATTTATTTTTGTCCTTTAGCCGCCCCCTGGATATGGATCCGGGGAGGGGATGTATTTTCTACCTAGCTCTGTGACTAACGGTTATTTCTTATAACCAATCACAGGAGATGGGACAGCGCGGAGCCCTCGCACCACAGGATGAGATACCAGCCTTGGAGATGGCCCGTTCGATTACCCCAGCCTCGCCCCCTATCTTCCGCGACGTGAGTCCTAGATTATAGGACTAGACTAGGATCTTTTGTTTCGTCGATGTAGCCCCCGAGGCAGTAGTGTAAACATTAGGCTTCGGCCCTGTTTAATTATGTAAATATAAGTTGTGTGCTTGACTTTCTGTCTTTCGATTGCTTCCAATATGCATTCTGATGTGATGTTGTGATTCTTGTGCCTGACAAGGAGACCGCTCGGTGCTTATGAGGGTGGGACGTTGTCATCCGGGAAGCGCTAAGTGGTCATCCTTGGGCAGTAAGATCCCCCCTCCCTGAACCCGGTTCAGTTTGGGGAGGGGGGGTCTTACACAAGCTGAGTATCAGAAAAGCCGAAGAAGAAGGATGCTCGACCTATGGAAGGGAGAAGTCCGTGGCACTGAAGGCCAAAGAGGCAAGAAGAGGTAAAGCTAGAACATCTGTGAGGACACAGTCGTCGGATGAAGACGACGAGTCTGTGGCTTGCTATTCAAGCTCAGACATGTCCGATGGAGAGTTCTCATCTCTCTCCAAGAAATTCAAGAGGTTACTCAGAAAAAGAAGCCAAAGGAAAAGTCAGTCCTCTTCAGATCATAGAAGATCAAGACGTGATGATGATCATCACAAGAAGGAACACAACAACGACAGGTATAAAACTAAACCAAATAAACATATTTCGACTGATATTATTTGTTATTGTTGTAATAAGTCATGCAGGACATTTAAGTACGGAATGTCCATACAAAAAGAAGAAAGAGAAGAAATCCCTCAAAGGAAAGAAGAAAGAAGAAAAGAGCTTCTTAGCAAAGAAGACCAAGACTCTTAGCGACAACGACTCAGGCGAGTCAAGCTCGAATGATGAAGCCTACTTTGGGCTTATGGCAAATTCAGATTCGGATAACTACGACACGCCTTATGAAGGGAAGGTAAACTCGCACACTCCTCTTTCTGATTCTGAAACTGGATCCAATGCAAATGAAGGCTATTTTTCAGAGGAGGATTCAGAACTAATGACTCAGTACAAAACCCTTTTGAAGGGATTCGACAAGTGCCGCAAGGTCGTCAAATCCCAGTCAAAAGAGATTGCATCTCTTAAGACTTTGGAATCAGAACTGAAGGAGGAAATCGAAAGATTGACTCCCTTCAGAGATGAAATTCAAATCCTAAAAGATGAACTAAATGGCTCCACTGAATTATTATCTCTGAAGGAGAAAATCATAAATGAACTAGAAGATACGTTAATGGTGGAAAGGAAGCTCGTAGAAAGCTTCTCGAAGCCATGGACTATTCTTCCACTCATTGATAAATTTTCTGCTCCTGCGAAGGGTAGTGGCCTTGGTCATGAGGCTGAAAATAGTAAGGCTGCCGAGAAAAGAGCCATGAAAGGAAAGGGGAATGCTGATCAAAGTCAACCTTCATTTAGGAAGGTAGTTTTTCCTACAAACATCTATGATTTTGAGTCCATGTATAGTCACTTTACAAGACCAACTCATGTTGAGTCAAGTAAGGGGAACCAAGGATGGAGCCGTCCCCGAAGCCTCGAAACAACTGCTTTCAAGGCACCTTATGAAGAAGTAATCCTCAAGGATCATGGTTCATTTGTACATGGATCAATTGCTAAGAAAGCACCAAAGATCCAATCTATTGTTGCTAAATCTCTTGAAGAGAAGAAGGAGTCATGTGTGTGTTGCAACCACGAGGCTTCTACTTCTAAGAATGTTGCTCCTGTTAAACTCCCCGTTCAAAAGTTAAAACAGGAGAACAAGAGAAGATACAATCGATTTGATTGTTGGTGTTGTGGCAAGGTTGGTCACTTCGCCATAAAATTTTTGGTTTAACCCCAGAAATTATAAGACTCCACGGGTTAACAATGTAAGAATGACCCCTTACAATGTTAACACTCCGAGTGGTGTTGATCTAACCAGGAACCTAGGACCCAAATCCTTTTGGGTTCCTAAGGGTAATTAATCTGTGATTGCAGGTATGTCCAAAGGCCAACCAAAACTCTAATCAGGCATTTGGACAATGGATGTTCATGGTACATGACCAGAACAAGAAGTATATAGCAAGGATGCTAATAAGTTTAGGAAATCAGTCCAGGCACTAAAATTCTAAGGGGGAGAAAAGATCGAGAGGGAGCTGATTCAATATTTTCAAAGTTTACTCCCAAATAAGGACTCCTATGCAGTTGCTGAGGGGGAGCTTTGATCTCTCATGCTTTTCCTTCCCTATCTGAAGTAGTCAGAAAGGGGGTAAGAAGTTGAAGTTGGGAGAGAAGCTGAAGTTAAAAGAGAAAGTTGAAAGGGAGAGAAGGTTGAAAAGCTAAGTTTTTAACTCTCATTATATTTAATTTATTTCTCTATATATTTATCTCTGTGCAATTCACCTTAGTAAACAGGGTTCTGACTTCTTCAAATAGGGGGAGATTGTTGGGTATTGTAGCCACAATTACCTTGATTTGAAGAAGTGTCCATTGAACTAAGATGAATTGATATTGTATTTGATGTTGTTATCTAGTGTGTGTTTGCAGATTATAAATGACTATGTACAAACCAATGTCAGGTTTCAATGAGTCATAAAACACAGGCCTATGCAATGTAATTCCTCATTGTGTAGACCAAGGTGTTGACTCATGTGAAATCTCTCTATTTGGGTGTACTTATTCAAACACAAAGGAAGAGCCAAGGAAAGTTGTTGCTGGTATGAAGAAAAAAAATTTCTAAGTATTCAGGAATTCGTCGAACGCAAGAAGGAGTTCGTCGAACGCAGAGTGTTGGCAGTTCGTCGAACGCAGAGTGTTGGCCGTTCGTCGAACGCAGTATTGAGTTCATCAATCGCTGCTCTGCTGAAGGTGAAGTAATTTCGTCGATCGCGTTCGTCGATCTCCGTTCGACGAACGGAAGAACTTTCGTCGACCGCACTTTGCTGAAGTATGAAGTGAGTTCATCGTTTGCAGTTCGTCGAACGCAGAGAATTGGTGGTTCGTCGAACGCAGAGCATTGGTCGTTCGTCGAACGCAGAGCATTGACCGTTCGTCGAACGCAGAGCATTGGTCGTTCGTCGAACGCAGAGCATTGGTCGTTCGTCGAACGCAGAGCATTGGTCGTTCGTCGAACGTAGAGCATTGGTCGTTCGTCGAACGCAGAGCATTGGCATTTCGTCGAGCGTTGTTCCGTTCGACGAATATTTAACAGACGACAGATTTGCTCTACGCTGTTTTGTTTTTCAAATCCTGTCGGATTTAAGGAATGTTTTCCTTAATTTTTGCATGCAGACGTTGGAGATTAATTTTCCTTAATTCCTGCTGATAGCCGTTGGAGAAGGAATCTTCCTTAAATCTTGCTACATCCATTAAAAGAAATCTTCCTTAAAATCTGCATACAGCCGTTGGAGAATTATCTTCCGTAAGTCTTGCTTATAGCCGTTGGAGAGGAGGTCTCTATATATATTTCCTCTGAATTTCTCGTACAGGCTAATCGTTCTAATCGTGCATATCGCCAAAAATGAAAAAGGATCCTGTCGGCTTGTGCACTCTCGCACTCGAAGAAGACGATCTACAGTTGCCGATCGGATACCTGCTCGATTCCTTTGTAAGTTCTCATTCAACAAGATCTTTGTGCTGATTAGATACTCCTCTAGATCTTGTTGGGTGATTAAGTATTTAGATCAAAAGCTTTCAAGAATCAAGGTTCTTCCCTTCCCGTCTCAAGTTCAGAAATTCATTTCTCAAGGAAGAAGAAGACCTATCAGTTCAGATCTGAAGAAATAGAATCTAAAGGAGATTCTAGAAGATTGGATTCTTTAATCCTAAGTATTTGTAATATCCCTTACTCAATCTTGTAGGAAGCTTGCTTCCGAGTTGTAGGAGTTTTACTCCGAGTTTGTAGGAGTTTTATCTCCGAGCTAGTAGGAAGTTTTTCTTCCGAGTTGTAGGAGTTTTACTCTGAGTTGTAGGAGAGTTGTCTCCGAGTTTGTAGGAAGTTTTTCTTCCGAGTTTGTAGGAGTTTTGTTTCCGAGTTGTAGGATTATTCATAATCCGAGAATAGTGAAGTAGCTTAGTCTAGTCGGTCGTGCTAGATAGGTGAGGTGGAAAGTGGACTACCCACATCGGGGAACCACTATATATTCTTGTGTTGTGCTGTGCTCTTTTGGTTTATGTGCGATTTTATTCAAAGTTTTTAATTCCGCAAAAAGCCATAGAAACCACCTATTCACCCCATCTGGGTGATTTAGGCTCGCAACTAGATACTTTCAAACTCATCTCCAAATTAACCCTAAATAATGCTCAACCAGATAAACCGTTTATCAGAGCGGGACCCGAAATAAAGATGAGGATATGAAAACAGTAGTAAATTGCAATAATTAAGTGTGGTGATGAAATGTTGTTGTAAATAACGTGTCGAAATTAAATACTAAAATGAGCTACATTAATTAAAATACTGAACTAAAGTAAGTGCAGCACTGAAATGAAGTGCAGAAACTGAAATGTTGAATAAAAGAACAAAATAAGAAATAGTTATGTTCCGCAGTTCCTCTCCATTCAAGGAGGCAAGTTCAGTTCTTCTTTCCGTTCCAAGGAGGTTTCTCCGTTCATAGGAGCCTTCTTCGTTCTAAGGAGACAACTCTGTTCATAGGAGGCTTCTCCGTTCCAAGGAGACAACTCCGTTCATATGAGGCTTCTCCGATAGTTATTTTTGTTGCACCTTTTATGGTGGCTTATCAGATTTGCGTCGATCTGTTAGAGCTTCATTATAATTCCAATTCTCTTTATTATAAACACCTGATTTATTCATTGAGACTACAAATCTCTGCAAGTGGTTTATCATGAGATCTTTAACCTCAATTGCTTGCGTCCGGGAGATTCAAGTTATTTATTATGGTCATCGTAAATTCTTCAGATTTTCAACCTCTTTTATTCCATAAATACCACAAAGAGTCGAAAATTTATGAAACTTGAACCAGGGGTTGGATTTGCCCTAACATAATCCTCATAAATTTCTCAAATCATTTTGAGGTGATTTGACATCCGATAAATTATTCGACTCGAAAAAACCCTTATATTAAAACACCAAAAATACTTTTGCTAATCCAAAAATCTCAAATTTTGACTGAGGGTTTATACTAACATAAAGAGGCATCCATAATTTTATCAGACTTATTTCACCAATTAAGAGCTCTCTTGAATATTTAGAATAAGGAAGAGATCACAAATTAATATTTCAAAATGGAAAATCTTTTCAAAAAAATTCGGTGGGTGAACACCAGTCCCACAATCATCTAGAGATTTTCTTGGGTAAGACTTACCCCTCCGCTCGGGGCTTTCACGAGGAGCCTCTCGGCGAGCCCAAGTCGCATCTTCAGATCCCCAACCTGCTCCTCCGTGATCTCTTGAACGACTTCAGCTTTGTAGAACTTCTTGCTGAAGGAGAGGCCGCAGTGCGACGCCATATGAGAAAGCGCGGTGGCGCATATTTGGGCCCGCGAGCTCTCATAGGAGAGCTATGCAAGGTCGCCTTCTCAAAGGTGGTCGCTTCCTCCATCCCGTATAGCCCATAATAAAAGGCATATGCGTGCTCGTCGGCCTGGCCGCGCTCGACCCTGGAAGGTATTGTAGTATGCATTCTGCATCTCTTTAGTCTGATAATATCAGTTCTCATACTGTATTTGATCATACATATCTTGGGTATAGTGTGCAGGTTTACAGGTGTGAAGACGTCGAGAAATCCACTCTTTGTAACCTACCGCCGGGCGCTAGTCTTACCGTCGGCGATAACCATATCGACGTGACTTGCTCCGGCGCAAAGGCAAATATTGACGAGAAGATTTATGGAGTCGAGACAATGTCGTCGAGAAGTCTACCGTCGCGCGCTAGACTTACCACGTGCGCTAGCTTATGTCGACTTGAAGGATGCGTCGATTGGAACCTATATCGTCGAGATGAAAGAGTCAAGATGATATCGACAGGAATGTTACCACGGGCGCTAGCTTAACGTCGTGCGCTAGTTTTGTCGACCATAAGACTATGTCGACTAGATGCTCTGCTGTCGTCGAGAAGAAATCGACGTGATGCTACCGCGACGCGCTTGCAACCGCGTCGTGCTATCCAAATACAGCAAGAGAATGTTTTTCGCCACTTTCCTGATTTGGTATTGGACAGCTCGAGAAAATGCGTAAAGAAAGCTACCACTACGTGGTAACCCTACCGTTGGCGGTAACTTATTAAATCAGCTATAAAAGCGTACTTTTCTTTTCCAAGTGTGTGGCTGTTGAAACCTAAAAGAGAAAGTTGGTTGTTTCGTCGTTTCTGCACTAGGGAGCCATCACCGGAAGAGAAGAACACTTTCCCTCAAGCTATAACGAAGAAGGTCATTGGAGTGCGGAAAAAGAACGAGAATCTGAGCACTAATGGGCGCTTTCTACACGAAGATCAAAAGTAGTGTTCGCTCGCCGCATCTGGAGACATACGTTGAGGGAGCACAACGTCTTTCTCATCTCTTCTAAGTTTTTCTCTTTCACCCTTTAATATTTTGGTGTATGAAATCGTCTGATGTGGACGTCGGAATCCGGTTTGGAATCTGTGGAAATCGATCGGGGAGATCGTCGGAATCCGGGGAGAATTCCGTAGGAAATCGTCCTGGGAGGACGTCTAGATCTGGGAGATTTAGTGGGCTCTAAGACCCTTCCTAGGAGGAAGGTATAGAGCCTGCTCGAAGACTTTTCCAGGGAGGAAAGGGAGAGAGACAACCGGGCCTTGTATTAGGGTCGGTATAGAAAACCCAAGGTTATGTTATTGATCGCCTCAGATTTCCGGCGTTATGGAGATCATCATTTTGTAATTGTAAACTCTCAATAGTATTATTTGATTAATGAGAATTGTATAATTGCTTTTCAATATTTTCATGTGCATTGTAATTTTTGTTATTACTACTATAACAAGTACTGGATATGACTATAATATTGAATAAGACATATTGATCACCTGTACAGGTCAAAGCAAAATATGTCTTCAAAATACAAGATCAGTGTGATACCACCGGGCGCTAACCCTACCGCCCTGCGTTAGCATACATAACTTTGTACTCCTGCTGAAAAACTTGTAAAAAGGTCGAATTCTGTGCAGGCCCTTATTCACCGCCCTAAGAGCGTCAGTAGATCCAACAAGTGGTATTAGAGCATAGGTTATTCCAAAACGGTCTTTCAACCGGGAATAATGGCGTTTCTTGATTTCGCATCTACGAGTGGGGATGAAGCTATCTATAGTGAAAATACATTAGCACCGCCCTTGTTTACAGGTGTGAACTATTTATGGTGAAAAACATTAATGGAAGGATTCCTTATATCTCAATATATAAGTGTTTGGAATATAACGATTATAAAACCTCCAAGCACGCTTAATATGGAAGAATGTCATGTTAATGTCAAGGCCATGAATAGTTTATTCTGTGGTCTTGGTTAAGAAATTTTCAAACTAATTTATACGCTACCTAATGCATATGACATTTGGAAATTTCTTGAGATTGTGTATGGTCTTCCTTCTACAGATACTGAATCCGAGCAATTTCTTATGGATCCAAGCGAAGTAGCAGATGAAGAAATTTGTGTGAGGGAAGACTGTGTAATCACAGCAAGCGGAAGGAAAGATGAACAGTTACTGGTGGGAGAAGACCATCATGAAGACATTAAAAGAACTTTATGTTCAACTCGTGCCTCTTCTGAGACCATTGTAAGTAATACTTACCTCCCATCTATATCATCTTCATTTACTTTAATTATGCTAGAATCTTCTAAGCGTAGATTTAAGAAATTAACTTAAATTAATTCAAAACAATGTTTAGAAAATAAAAAGTTAAAAGCACAATTTAATGTAGAATCTAAATTGGGCATGTCGTGTTCTCCAACAAGCTCCTTAGTGGAAAATGTCAAACCATGTAATAATTTAAATGGAAAATACAAGGTACTTGAGAAAGAGCTTGTCATATCAAAAGAAAATAATGGAAAACTTTGTCTAGTAATTTCATCCTTAAAAACTGATTGTGCTAGATGTGAAAATTATAAAACTAAAATTAAAGAAATAGATGAGACTTTTGAAGAATTCAGAAGTGAATATAAAGCTCATATAGATTCAATAGTCTCCACACTTAAAAATAACACAATCGCTTATAATAAAGCTAGGCAATATTTAAAAAAAAAAATGAATTGGAAACTAAAATCATCTTCCTCAAGGAAATTATAAAGAAAAATTCACAAAAAGTGAATCTACAAAAACAATCTAAGTCCAAGAGCGAGATGAATATAAATTTTCATAACATAAATAAACTGAACCAATGGAGAAGGAAAAAACAAATGCAAGTAAATGAAATCCCTAAGAAGAATAATCTTTTTCATTTACAAAATAGAACCACTCCATTGGAAAAATTAAGTGAAATCAAATTTCCTAAGAACCAATTCCAAAATAATCAGCATGGAAATTTGAACCATAAAACTAATATTCAACAAGGTATGAATGGAGACCTATCCTAAATCGAGACACACTGTCTCTTCCTAAAAAGGTCCATTCATCTTTGTCTCCCCGAAAGCCAACACGTCAAGTTTGGGTACCCAAGGGAACCACCATTCATGGCCCCTTTGGATACCTAAAATGATTATTCGTTAGTATTCTCAATTTGCGTGAAGTAGAGGCCAAATAATGATTATACTTTTCTACTTCACAATATGCATAAAGATTCCTCTTTCTATTTTCTTGTTTTCTTTTAATGTTTATCCTTTATTTGAGCAAACACGCATTTGGTCACCAAATATATATTGCAAGATGATTTATAAATACTAAAACAAAATTCCTGAATTAAATTAATGTACCAAGAACTAGATAAAAAATATCTCTTCACAAGTGACCAAAATCTTTTTATTAACTTTAAAATAAATTTCAAAGACTAGTTATCGAGAGTGCTAATTAAAATTAAAATTAACTAGCCACAGATATTTGAAAATCATAACATAAATATAAGCAGGTTGTCGTCACAAAACCAATCATAATAGATAAAATGAAAACATATCATACATAAACTAACATATGTGTCCAACCTGTCTTATTACAATACAAAAGCGAATGAATGTCTAGTCATGACGATCGTCTGAGATAATTGGTGAAATATTTAACTTCCTTGTTATCTTCGTCATCATCTTCTTTAGTCCTATAACAGCCTTCTTCGTTTCTATTATCTTCTGTCCCTGTTCCTCGATCATCTCATAAACTCCCGAAATGAACCTCCACGACGAAGAGGATGATGTGAAGTAGATGGTCGTGCATTAGGTGTTGATGAGATCTCCTCGACTACATATGTCTGAGGACGACTATTGTTTGGAAAAGGTGTCCAATCGATAGTCGGATATTTGTGCATCAACACTTTCTGAATCACGCCGCCCAAAGGCAGTGTGTTCAGTCGTTGGCACTTGGGATCTCTCAGTCAGAATGTATATCTCATAATAGACAATATCAAATCAGACACACTGAATGACATACCAGCCAGGATATAATAAGTCGCCATCGTGAGCTGAGCGGTAATCTTCCTCGTGTCCCCTGATTTGTACATAAGAGAGTGTATCAAGACGTCCTGGATGATGAGAGCATCTTGAGTGAGAGAAGTCATGGTCGTGATAAGGTCCCGATGATTCCCCTCACCGTGGAGGACATGATTTATCAAGGTAAAATCTCGGACAGTCCGGAAGGACTCGACAATGACGAATCGGTGGGAGCAGGGAGTCAAGCTATACATTCTCTCCAAGTTCTCGTGCTCTATGGTCACGATCTATGAACCGATGCAGGTATGCACCCCTCCGTTGAATGTCATGAGCGCTGAATCACGGAGGTTGTTGTAGAACTCACGGACCAGCACCGATGAAAATGCATCTTTAGACTTAATAACTAGTAGGATTATTTCGCATCGGCCGGGTATGTGTAGATATGGGGATATCGATCCACGTCGATCTCTAGGGCCATAGCCACACTCACGGTGGCACTCACCACCGCAGGGTTGGATTGGGTAGCAGAATGGTGACGCTTTGAAAAATTGCATCGTGGGCGTGAGCTGGAAGATGCCATGACCTGGTAAGGAAGAAAAGAAAGATTAATAGAAAAATTGGTTCTGGAAGTTATCGTCGTGCATTAACGTTGTTACCGTGACGCGATAGTCAGACGGCCATGAACCCGTTGTTTTCCTCTGAATCCTCTATTTTGTTTCTTATATATGTATGTTCTTCCTTTCTTTATTATTTTTTTTATATTTGTTCTTTAGTATAGATCCTTTGGTTTTTGTCTCACTTTAGCAGGGGCGTAGGGGTGTATGCATTAGAGCCGCTAATCTGTAAACCACATCTTGCATTAACCGGGGAGGGTTCCAGTGGGGCCTTGCGAGGCATTGTGGGGAAAGAGTGTTAGGTTAGGTGAGCTTTAGTGTATGCATATGGGACTAACACCCCAACCTACGACATATTTGCAGCTCCTCATGCCTATCCGTCACTTAGTATGGGGCTAAGGTGTAGACATATTTTTGTGTCTTAATCTTGAATGGTGTTTAGATAAACAAAAATCACATAAAAATATGAAAAACTCAAAATCACAAAAACACTTTTTTTTTCTTTTGGTTTTATGTTTGTGTTTGTTGTTGTGTGTTTATTGTTGTAAACAAAAACTGAAGATTTTCATGTTGAGAGGCATACATGACGTGAAATTGGAGCTTCATGATTGCATACACTGTTTGATTTATGATTTATAATCCTTGTGTACACTATATGTCTTTGTCATGATATGTCTTAATCTAAAGGTAGCTACTACTGAGTACTAATAGATTAGAAATGTATGTTTAATATGCATCTAGGTATGTGTGAAGATTTGGGCTAGACAATGATATTACACATCCACACATCCTTAGAGAATGCACTCAAGTAGAAATCCAAATGCTAATATGTCATAACTCATGATATTGTGACTAACACTGTAGGCATGACTTGATAAATCAATATCACGATACTCATCTTAGCTATATAGGGCATAGAACTTTGGGCAAAAATTGTATTGGTAAATGGGTTGTGTATACAAGTTAAAGTGTATCTATCTATGTTAGTAGATTTTGTTTGATTCGGGAACCTTGTTTACAAGAAAGAAAAAGAAAATGATAAAATTGATAGTGCTACAAATAATGAAAATTATATGCTATCAATCTTGTTGACAAGGATTTCCTCCAAGCACTACCCACTCCTCCTGATAAGCCTTCACAGGCATTGTGAGGATGAAAACCTTGGTTAAAAGAATCGTTACGATCTATGCAAACCTGGAAAAATAAATTAGTGTCCTAGTTCTATACTTGGTATTCGTGTAAGATTGACAAACATGACTTGATTTATCACTTCATTACTCTTGTGTTAGCATATAGAATTATTGAGATATAGCTTGTATTAATGTTGATTTTAACTTGATGATATTTCCTTTGATGCTACATGAACACTTGTCATTGTTTAGTCTAACACTCTCATGCATAAGAATTGGACTTGACTGCATTATCTCTTTCTTGCGCATTTGTACTACTACATGATTGTCATTCATGACGCATACGATGTTTCTTTGAATTAGTTTTTCTAAATTATTTGACATTGTGTGCAAACTCATATGTAATTTAGTCTCGTGTAATGTGTCTGATTCATATACTTTATACCAAGTTGTTAAATTGCAAACTATTCCATCTTAAGTGGTATTTTGATTTCCCCGTGTGTTTTTGACCCATTTACTTTATCAATTCTCTGATTATTTTTCGGCCAACTCTTATTCCTATCATGATTTACTTTTTATGTGTGCATTATTTTTTAAATTCGCTTCATATCTCATATCTTTGTATTAGTTTGATCTAGACCACCCTTTTTTCTAACATCAAAGGGGGAGAATAGAGAAGGTTCATGAGCTAGTCATATGCTAGCCATCTACGAAAGATCACTTATACGGAGAGATACTCTTATAGAATGCACATCGATAGGGGGAGCACGTATGTAGGGGAGTCATACTACTTTAGAGCAAGTTCACACTTTATATTTTATCTTGATATATAAACATGTTCATGTTTCATGATTATTGTTGATTACACTATATCATGCTCTTAATTATTTATATCTTATGAACGGGTTTTGATATTATAAAAAGGAGGAGTTTGTTGGAACATGCGCTCTGCATCTCTTAGTTTGACAATATCAAATCTCATACTGTATTTGATCATGCATATCTTGGGTATAGTGTGCAAGTTTACAGGTATGAAGATGTCGAGAATTTCACTCTCTGTGACTTACCGTCGGGCGCTAGTTCTGCCGCCGACGATAGCCATATCGACGTGACTTGCTCTGACACAAAGGCAAATATCGATGAGAAGACTTATGTAGTCGAGACGATGTCGTCGAGAAGTCTACCGTCGCACGCTAGGCTTACCGCGGGAGCTAGCTTATGTCGACTTGAAGGATGAGTCAACTGGAACCTATATCATTGAGATGAAAGCGTCAAGACGATATCGACGGGAATGTTACTGCGAGCGCTAGCCTAACGCTGCGCGCTAGTTTTATCGACCAGAAGACTATGTCGACTAGATGCTCTGTTGTCGTCGAGAAGAAATCGACGTGATGATATCGCGTCGTGCTTGCAACCGCGTCGCGCTTGCAACTGCGTTGCGATAGTAAGAGAATGTTTTTCGGCACCTTCCTGATTTGGTGCTGGACAACTAGAGAAACGTGTAAAGAAAACTACTGCAGTGCGGTAACCCTACCGTCGGCAGTAACTTATTAAATCAACTATAAAAGCGTACTTTTCTTTTACAAGTGTGTGGCTGCTGAAACCTAAAACAGAAAGTCGGCTATTTCACCGTTTCTACACCAGGGAGCCATCACTGAAAGAGAAGAACACTTTCCCTCAAGCTATAACGAAGAAGTTCATTGGAGTGCGGAAAAAGAACGAGAATCTGAACACCAACGGGAGCATTCTACGAAGATAAAAAGCATCGTTCACTCACCACATCCGGAGACATACGTTGAGTGAGCACAACTTCTTTCTCATCTCTTCTAAGTTTTTCTCTTTCACCCTTTAATATTTTGGTGTGTGAAATCGTCCGGTGTGGACGTCGGAATCCGGTTTGGAATCTGCAGAAATCGACCGGGGAGGTCATCGGAATCTGGAGAGGATTCTGTAGGAAATCATCCTAGGAGGGCGTCTGGATCTGGGAGATCTAGTGGGTTCTAAGACCCTTCCTGGGAGAAAGGTGCGGAGCCGTCTCGAAGACTTTTCCGGGGAGGAAAGGGAGAGAGCCAACCGTTCCTTGGATTATGGTCGCTATAGAAACCCAGGGTTATGTTATTGATCGCCTCTGATTTCCTGCGTTATGGAGATCATCATTTTGTAATTGTAAGCTCTCAATAGTGTTATTTGATTAATGAGAATAGTATAATTGCTTTTCAATATTTTCATGTGCATTGTAATTTTTGTTATTACTATTATAACAAGCATTGGATGAGACTATAATAATGAATAAGACATATTGATCACCTGTACTGATCAAAGCAAAAGAAGTCTTCGGAATACAGGATCAGTGTGATACCGTCGGGCTCTTACCCTACCGCCCCGCGTTAGCATACAAGACAATGTACTCCTATTGAAAAACCTTTAAAAAGGTCGAATTCCTTGCAGGACCTTAGTCACCCCTCTAAGGCGCCAGTAGATCCAACAGAAGGAAGGTGGGAGGAAACAGTTACCTTCTTAGTCGCCTCCTCCCAAACGAGCAAGGGCTCACCCGCGTTATCCCGGGGCCTCTACCCCAAGCCGAAGTTGGGGTGCACATCCCGCATCTCTGTCTCGCTCGCCCCTGCATCAGCCCTGACCGGGGGCTACATGCTGCTCACCGTGGCGGTTTCCCTCTTCTTGGACACGGTTTTCTTGAGCTTCTTCCGCGATCTGACAGGGGACGGGAGGTCGAGATCCACCACGACCCTCTTCCCCTTACTTCTGCTAGAATTGGGCTTTCCCGGGTCGCTGGCGCATGCTTCCGCAACAGCCCTCGCAAGCTCAAACGAGGAGGCCAGCTTCACACCGCCCGCATATGGCGGGTTGTCGGGAATTAGGCGCTCCCCTGCAACACAAGCGAAAGCATGCGTTAGTAAGGTGGGCGAGCTAAAATGATAATCTGAGTCATGCGAGTAGAAGCATACCTTTCCCCTATGGCACCGGAGGAGCGAATCGAGGTGTCGTCGCAAATAGGCGACCTCGAAGTTCTTCTCAGTGAAGAACTTGTAAAACTCTGCCGCTTCGCCATCCACACGAGCAGCGTGATAGACATATTCTTCCTTCTGGACGGGCGCATACAGGATATTGTCGAAGTCCCCCTTGATGAAGAGGAACCATCGTTCCAGTGGTGGACATTGTTGAGGGACTCGCAGACCTTGAGTTGCGAGCTGGTCAGGTAGGCAACTCCATCTAGGTTCGCCCTATAGATGAACAACTTACGGATGGCCGTAAGGCTAAACTCTATTTTCTCCTCGAGCATATAGCAAGTGAACGCAACGAGCATAACAATCGTGTTCGTATTAACTTGCGCAGGCACCGTCCCGAAATATTTAAGGAACTGGTTTACCTTAGGCCACAGGGAGAGGCGAAGCCCAACATCGAAGTGGGAGAGGGGGAAGGTGAGCTCATCCGCATAGGAGTTGATGGCATCGTGTTCCCTTGGGCAGCGAGCTGAGTATCCCTCCGACAGAAAAGTGACCTCGAAGGCGAGGCGATCCTCTTTCGATACTCTTCCCTCAGGAAAGAGGTGGTTGGCGAAGTTGGCGACACAGTTCCCTCGCCCATCAATAGGGTCGGAAGCTCTGGCCAATTTCAGAAGTCGAGTAGAATGTGCGAGCCAAAGGAGAGAGGAGAGAGAAAAAGGGGAATTAATTTTGTAGGTGAAAGTACAGAAGGGGTGTATTTATAGAAAAGGGGGGAGGGGAGATCCGCGACTAGCGACGCGACCCACTCACCCCATACCCACTCTCCCCTACCTACGCATGAAGTCTCCTCGGCCCGCCCTTGACGAGCGAGTGCGAGCACTGCGGTTTTGCAAATCTTAACATCAAAGAGCGATAAGGGAAATAACTCAACATGTGAGCCATGCCAAATGAAAAGAAAGACATAAATCCTCGCGAGGCGGGGTTAAGCACAACAAGGAAATAATAGCGTTCATACAGTAAGGAAAAAATAGTGAGTCAATTTCAAATAACTCTCGAATGCGAGCGGATCAGAGGCGCGGAGGATTTCACCTCTATGGACCCCGACCGCTCATCCGAATCCTTGGACCTCGCCTCACGAGGGCATACTCGCAGGCCGCGGCGATCTCATGTTGAAGGGCGAGGACACAATCTTCAATTCGCTTAAAGTAGTCCTCCAACGACATTGTGGCGCCCCTCCGCGAGTCGATGCACCTCCTCCACGAGCAGAGTGCAATCCCCCTCAAGAGCTTCCATTCGCCGCTCCAGGGGGATGCGAGGAAAGGGTTCGTTCTCCGCCAAAGCCCTCTCCTCTTGGAGCTCGCGAACCATATACATGTGCTTCCACGGGACCCCCTGCCACATGACTCTTCATCTCAACAACATTGGAGGGGTCGCCCAGGTACTCGTCGATCATGTCGGGAGAAGGCGATGTCGAGTAGATTAATCCGACTAGTCAGATTTCGTGTTGCCAGCATCTTGAGATAAAGGCAAAAAGTTAGCGCGAAGTCGAAAAATGGAGAAAGAAAGAGGCGAGGGGATTCCCTTACCAAGCAAATCTTCAATGGCCTTCCCCTCGTGACGCGAGGTGGGCTCGCGGTCACGGTGGCTGATAAAACTCGGCTTCCCGCCAAAGTTCTGAGGTTGAACCGTGGTTTATGGGTTCAACACTCTCCATCTTCCGAGAGAGATACTACACCTACACTCGCACCACCTACATTTCCACATGTTGTTACTCCTCCACCGCTATCACCTTCTCCCACCCACCAGCTCATTCTCCTCCCCATGTTGTTGATACTACATTTTCTACTTATATGGTATACAAGGTTATCTCCGAGCTACTGCCTAAAGACACTTTAATTGCTGCCCCATCTCTAGCCCCATTCTCCCTCAAAATTACTGACTTATAGAAAAAGGTTCAGGACTAAGGGGGTGTCCAGTGTAAGCTCAGTTCACTCTGCAAAGTTGCCTAAGGAACTACCAGGCTTCGAACTCTTTTCAAATCCTTCAAAGGAAGCTCTACCTTCAGAGTGAGTCAATCTCATAGACCCTGAGGACACAATTGATCCTATTGTTGTCTCTACTGAAGAACTAATTGAGTCAACAACTGTTCCCTCATCTGAGTAAGCTAATGCTCTTCTAACTGAGCAAGAATTTGATGTGCCTCTCCCTTTTGACGCTCATATTGTTGAGCAATTTATGCAAGAAGAATACTTGCCTCCTCCTCCTCCTCTTACCGACGAAATGATCTCCTTACTTTAGAAGACGAAGGAATCTCTTTATCTTGCTACTCCCTCATATGCAGAAAATCTTGATACTTCTCTTATCCCTTCTCTACCTACAACTAAACTCAAATATCCTCCTCCAACTGCTCAGAATCTCAAAAGACCCTTATCCAATGACAAGGGAAAGGTCTGACACTAAGGAAACCATGGGAAGGGAAAACCTCTTCTGAAAGGAAAGATTATGAGAAAGAAAAGAGGTTCAAGAAATTTGATAGAGATCAAGAAAGATTAAGGAGATAAGATGAGAGGCGAAAAGACTTAGGATAGGAAACCAGAGCTGAAAGGGTTGCATGACTAAGAAAAGAAGTTGATAAAGAATTGGATGCTCTAGCAAATGCAGAGAAAATCAAACATCAATCCAAGAAGAAAATGACAACATTCCTGAACATTAAAAAATCAGTTCTTAAAAGTAAAATCTCTATTCTAAAAAGTATTTTGAACTCTCTTTGAAAACTAATAAAACTGAAGCTATTGCGGGAATTATTTCTCTTACGTTCTGTGAAATATTTCTTCTTCTTTTGAATGATTTCTCTCTCTCTCTTCCTCTCTGTGAATATAATTTGAAATGTTTGTACTCTCTCTAGTTATATACTCTATACGCCTGTAATCTCTATTTTCATTAAATAGTGGGAGAATAATGGGAAAATCCATGTATAATTTAATGTAATAAAGATAAGTTGTAGTATAGAAAACTATATGTTAAAGTCATAGAGATCATCAAAGTGTCTGATGAGGAATTATGATAACAATAACTTAGGAATCCTCGAAGACAAGCAAAACTAAGAAGAATCTCTCTCCCAGAAGACTTCAATGTCTGCATTCGTTGATCCAAGTTGAAGCGACACAACAATTAGTGAATGAAAGGATAACTCAAGGATCTGTGATCGTTGACCAATGATCTCCAATATTTCTTTATAATCGTTGACCGGTGATCCAAATCAAACTAAAGGCAGATTTTGATTATATGCCCACCTATTTATCTCTCGAACGAGGCCCCCTCAATGGTCAGCGATCCCCTCATTCAGTGAACGATGATCAAACTCAAAGTACCCTATCAAATTCAAAAGAGTCGTTGCTCTCTCTCAGAATATAAGGCGCCAGCCATGTCACCACCTACGCCACTACTATTCCATTTGTACTTGAACAGAAAAGGAAGGTAAAGGAGATATACAAAGTTTCCTTTGTTTCAAGGAGGCCCAAGATGCCTTGACAGAGCCTATAGGTTCGCTGAACTTGCAAAATCAAGTATATAGAAAAGCTCTAAGAGCCTACTCCCTTCTTCCACCATCTTTGTATTATGATTCTCCAGCTTCTGAGATTTAGATAGTCTCTCTTATTTAAAGGCACTCCCGCTAAGAACTTTAGCACTCACTCAACCAACCTACTGTAAAATGGTTATCGACTCTCCATTTAAAAGATATGATGTGGTTCAAAAATTCATTATAAAAGATTCACTTGGGTTCCGTCGCCTCCAGATGAAAAGTCTGGCATTGGGTTCCATCGCCTCTAGAGGAAAAAACTGATATTCGGTTGGGACCTCCATGTGGAAAACACTTGTCATTTCGAAAGTGAGATAATGGAATCTCATGTGATGTGGAAGAGAGGACGTACCCACGTTATTGGGGAACTTCTATAAAATCTCTGTGTCGTCTGAATGTTCTCTTTGCTACGTTCTTTTTATTTGTGTACCTTCTACTTAATATAAGCATTAATCTATCTCCTAAACAAACACATGAAATGAAACAAGAATGAAAAACAATGAAATATCATATAAGTTGACATCTTCTCTATTTGTACAACCCCGATATTCGCCAGGCAAGGGTGTGCGCTTTGAGGTCAACATTGTGAAGAAAGTAGTAAGGGGGATAAGCCAGAGGAGTCCTCGCGAGAGTCGGGTAGGCGAGACGAGCCCTCGCCGACTCTTCGCAAGAAGGCGTGCGAGACCGGGTCTCATTAGACATCGCCAGAAGGGTCCCAGGCGAGGTCCTAACAACGCGCTCACCAGGGGGAATGTCGCGGAAGAAACCCGCGAGAAGGCAGCGAGAGTCCTCGCAAGTTGGGTTCTCGCAAACCTCTTGCCCGAAGAATGACAGGGAGGGATTACTTTTTTACCCCCGGTGGTCTACCATTAGCCTCTCCAAACAACGGAGTTTGGCTGTTAGCAGACCAATTTTGGGGTGCGGATAGTAAAATCAAAAGGCAGAATCCTGCTATTCGCAGACCAGTCTAGAAAACCTATAAATAAGACCCAAAGAGCACCTTTGGAGAGGACTTCTCTTTTGAGATCTTCTCTCTCCTCAGGCTTTCCTTGGTTGGCATTCTCAGAGCTCTCCAAGGTGCCCGGGCTTCAGCATTGGCTTGGGAGGGGAAGCGCTCTAAAGATCTTCCGGGTGTGTGGTGGGTCCTCCTTGCTGAGTCTAAGGGTTCGTGTCTAGTTCCGAGGCTTCAGTCTGTCCCTTCAAGGGATTAGTAAGTTCCAGCTGCCCCCAACTTGTTGGGGGCCCCGAGCTCCACAGAGACCATTTACTAGTTTCAACACTATTCACCCCATCTCTAGAGAAAATTTCAAGTATTTCATTTCGCACTTTCATGATGGGTGGCTTATGAACAATTATTGTGATTGTATATGATCGTTTTATCTCTGATGGAATGGTATTGGATGATTAAGAAAACTGTACCACTCCTAGTAGTGGTTGTCCTAACATTTGGTGGAATGAACCTCTATTTTTGTGGGAATTGTGATCTTTCGAGTCCAAGAAATGGTTGACAAGGAGTATGGTTATCGAAAGATGAAAATATGCCTGATTGTTCATGTGGAAGGTGTGTTGATATGGTGGAATTCAAATGGTATTACGAGAATTGTGTTGGTGGTTCCCATTGCCGGATTGATGATGAGGGGGGAAGGATAGGATCTTCTGCCTGAGGTCTCGGGAGGGATTGCCCACCTTCTATCGATCCACTCTGAGTAGATTGTAGCAGGGGTGAATCTAGAAATTTCAACAGTGGGCATACTGTAATGCCCCGCGCCCCAGCATAAAAGCATGGTTCGGTTCTGTTATCGGGCTGCACCCCAAGCACCCCAACCCACTCTCCGCGCCTATTTCTCAGCAACGGTAGGTTATTGAGGGGGGGTCTCGAACCCACAACCTCCTTGATAAAGATTCCTTCAACCGAGTCTCATCACCAACTGATGAGACTCAGTTTAAGGAGTCTTTATCAAAGAGGTTGCGGATTCGAGACCCCCCTCAACAACCTACCTCTGTTGAGAAACATATGCGTGGAGTGTGTTGGGGTGCTTGAGGTGCAGCCCGGTAATAGAATCAGACCATGCTTGCACGTTGGGGGTGCGAGTGTTGCATTAAAAAGTACACTTTTTATTGTAACTCCTCGCGATATTTGGAAGTTGTGGAAAAATGTCATCAAGATGGTGAGTGTCCGTTGGGACAATTGTGGTCGTGATGAGCTCTCTTGGGAGCCTAAATAAGTCATGCACGAGGAGAGTGTACAACCCTGATATTCGCCTAGCAAGAAAACGGAGCTCGCCGAAGGGCGAGCGAGAAGGGTCAGCGAGACAGGCGTTCGACGGAATCACCTGAGGTCGACGAAGTTATATGCTCGTTGAAGCCAGAGGGACGGTCTCGCAACAGGTGTTGCGAGATCCAGACCTCGCCGAGATCGGCCCCCAGCAGACAAGACCTCGGCAGATACCGCCAAAATGGGCCAGCAAGGTCCTCACAAGGCGATCCCCTAGAAGAGGCGTCGCGAGCAGGATCCGTGAGAAGGCCCGCGAGAGCTCCGGCAGTAAGGTTCTCGCAATCCCTTATCCATAAATCAATAGGGTCAACTTACCCTTTTACCCTTGGTGGTCTGCCCTTAGCCTCTCCAAACAGCGGAGTTTGGCTGTTAGCAGACCCATTTGGTGTGCGGATAGTAAAATCAAAAGGCGGAATCCTGCTATTTGCAGGCCAGATCAGAAAATCTATAAATAGGACCTTAAGGGCACCTTTGGAGAAGACTTGGCTTCAGCTTCCCTCTCCTTAGGCTTTCGTTGGTTAGCATTCCCAGAGCTCTCCAAGGTGCCCGAGTCTCAGCTTTGGCTTGGGAGGGGAAGTGCTCAACGATCTTCCGGGTTAGTGGAGGTACCTCCTCGCTGTGACTAAGGTCTTAGTCAATCTTCCTAGTTTCCGGCCTACCTTCTATGAGGGATCAGTAAGGGCTAGCCGCCCCTCATCTCGGTGAGGGCCCCGAGCTCCACAAGAGACCGAGAAATCGGTTTCAACATTTTGGTGCGGTGAGCGTGGAGTGTGGCTGGTCCAAGAAAGTTCCAAGGAGCAGACATGACAGGAGGCGAGGATCAAGGCGAGGGGTTCAGCGAGCCACCGCAGGTGGTAACACCGAGGATGTTCGCAGACTTCAGGAGGGAGGTGCTTGACACCTTCGGGCTCGCGGTCGCGGCGATGCGAAGCGAGTTCGCGACTCCAGCACCTCAGGCGACCCTTCCCCCAGCAGCGGTTGGCGAGAACGCCCCGGGGGGGGGGGGAGGGCCGGAAAGGAAGTCGCAGGAAGTTCAGTTCAAGACATGAAAGGGCGTGTACTATTCGCCAGCCCGGCGTGTTCAGTGCCGACAAGCTCCGTGCCAGCGAGCTCTATGCCGGCGAGCGCTGTGCAGGCGAGCGCGCGCCTGGAAGGCATGGTGACTGTGGGAGCGGTTCAGGCGAGTAACGTTTCCGCGAGCGTGATTCCCGCGAGCACGACTCTCGCGAGCCCGAGTCTGGCGAGAGAGCTCGGAGGTCGCATCTAGCGAGACAAGGCGGCAGAGGAGGAAGCCCTTTTTGCGAGTTGGTACTTTCTGCACCTGTTCCGGCAGGGTTCGGCGAGTGGGACAGGGTGTACTACAACGGCAGGGATGACCCCGTCCAACATCTCCAGTCTTTCGAGGACTCGATCTCCATCAGGCCGATGTCGGATGCTTTCAAGTGTCGGCTCTTCGCCATCACCCTTAAGGAAAAGGCTAGGGACTGGTTCCATCAACTCCCTACAGGGTCGATCTACGCCTTCGAGGATTTGCGCAGGAGCTTCTTGTTGCGATTCTCAACTGCAAAGAAGAGGAAGAAGGACGCCGAGTCCCTCTTCAAAGTGAAGAAGGAGCTGAAAGAGTCGTTGGCTCGGTATGCGGAGCGGTTCCAGGAAGAAGTGCTACTCACCCAGGAGGTGCCTGGGTTTGCACTCCAGCTCGCCTTCACGGTCGGGCTGAGGGAAAGTTTTTTTAAGATGGCTTTGAAGAGGAAGTCCCCCATCTCCTATGAGGAGCTGATGGAGAGGGTGGCGGAGGAGGTTGAGAGTGAGGAAGCCAACCCGGAGCTCACCAAGAGGCTAACAAAGCTCAGTGAGCCGGAGGTCAGGCAGCAGGAGGTAAGAAGAAGGGAAGAGTCCAGGGCCCCGGAGGGGGAGTGGAGGCAACGTGCCGAAGGGATGCAAGGTCAGGGAAGGTGTTACGGCCCAGGAAGGGGAAACTTCTACGGAGGACAAGGAAGGCCCCACCAGTTGGGGTGGAGGCAGGTTCCGAGGCCGTTGCCTCCCCCGCCTCAGCAAGCCATGGCGATCAGGAGGGGAAGAGGAAGGGGAAGGAGAGAAGAGGCGAGAGAAGAAGCGGGAGCAAGAAGGAGGAGGAATAGGATGGCAGAAGGTGAAGCAGGCGGGGTGGCGTTGCCGTATTGTGACTTTCACGATGAGGAAGGTCACGCGACGGTCACCTGCCCGGAGTTCCTAGAGACCAAAAGGGGGCGAGCCCCCGCGCCAAGGCAACATGTGAGGATTGAGGAGGTCGAGCCTCGAGGGGAGGAGGAGGAAAGGTGTGAGGACAGAGTGGATGTGGGGAGCAGAGGAGGGATCAAGGTGATCCATGGGGGGTAGGGGTGGAGGCAACCCGCAAGGCTAGCCTTCATACCATCTATCGGCGGAGTGTGGCCTCAACATCCACGACTACACCCCCGGCGGAGAGAATCACTTTCTCCCAGAAGGACATGCCAAGCTACGAGGACCCGTTCTGCGACCCGTTGGTCATCCAGACCGCCATCGAGAACTTCACCGTCTCGCGGATTCTAGTCGACAACGGTAGCTCAGTCAACGTCGTCTTCAAGAAGGCGTTTGATGAAATGAAGGTGGAATCCAAGAGGGTGTTGGCCTCGGATGGCCCCCTGTTCGGCTTTTTAGGAGAGAGGAAGGAAGTAGAAGGAGGAGTGGGGCTCCATGTGACCCTCGGAGGGCAGTCCCGGAACTGCCGCTTCGTGATAGTGGATGCCTCGAGCAGCTGTAGCGCCATCTTTGGACGTCCTCTCATCAGCGCATTTAGATGCGTTCCTTCCACCTTCCACCAGTGTCTGAAGTTCAACGCAGGTGGAGTCCAGGTCCGGATCCGAGGAGACCCCAAGATGGCGAGACAGTGCTATGTGACGGCTGTCAACACCATCACCTGGATGGGAGAGGCGGAGGAGCTCGATAAGGTGATGGAGGAAGCGGCAGGAGCCGGAGAAGAGGAAATAGCTGAGGAGAGAACGGAGGGAGAAGAGGTTCATGCCCAGGAAGGGGTCGCCGAGACGCCCAGGGCGGGAAGAGGAGAAGAAGAAGGGAAAGGAGAGGGTGCCCAGGGAGGAAGGGCGGAAGAGTTGATGGTGGTTGGAGAGGCAGAGACGGAGGAAGGAGCCCAAGCGCTCGCTCGCGGTGGAGAGGAGCATAATTCTTAGGGAGAACAATCCAGGCTGGAGGCCGTGGATGAGGTCGTGGAACTTGAAGTCACCACTCGGCTCGGGGTGGTGGAAAAGGTCCGAATCAGCGGAGAGCTCAACCCGAAGGAGCAGGTCGAGATCCTGGCCTGCGTGCAGAAAAATGTGGATGTCTTCGCTTGGAGCGCCGCAGAGATGCCCGGGATCGAAGCGGATGTGGCTTTCCATCGCCTCAACCTCGACCCCGGCACCCGACCCGTCCGCCAGAAGAGGGGGGCCGTAGCAGACAAGCTTGAAGAACCCATCCGAGAAGAGGTGGGTAAACTCCTGCAGGCAGGTTTTGTATCGGAGATCCAGTATCCATGCTGGGTCTCCAACGTAGTGATGGTGAAAAAGGGAGGAGGTAAGTGGCGTATGTGTATCGACTTTTCACTTCTTAATAAATCATGCCCGAAAGATTGCTACCCCCTGCCCAGAATCGACGCGCTGGTTGACTCAGCCGTTGATTTTTCTGTAATGTCTTTCTTAGATGCTTTTTCAGGTTATCATCAAATCCGCATGCACCCCCCAGACATCAAGGATGTTTCCTTCATCACGGGGGATGGATGTTACTGTTATAAGATGATGCCCTTCGGGCTCAAGAACGCAAGGGCTACGTACCAAAGGATGATGGATAGGGTCTTCCGCGAGCAGAAAGGAAGAAATTTAGAAGTCTATGTTGATGACCTCATGGTGAAGAGTCGGGACCTTGGGTCTCACCTCCGAGACCTTGAAGAGACGTTCGAGACTCTGCGAAAATACAAGATGAAACTCAACCCCTTGAAGTGTGTCTTCGGGGCCAGCCGGGGAAAGTTCCTAGGCCACTTACTAACCCCGGCGGGAGTGGAGCCTAACCCGGACAAGGTCAGGTCAATAATGGAGTTGGGGTCGCCAAGGAACCCAAAAGAAGTTCAGAGCCTCACGGGGAAGCTGGCCGGACTCAGCAGGTTCCTCTCCAAGGCGAGGGAGAAGTGTGCACCCCTCTTTAAGGCTCTAAGGGGCAACAAAAAGTTTGAGTGGACCTCGGAATGCGAGGGGGCCTTCCAAGCCTTGAAAGAACAACTCACCCAAACCCCTTACTCCAAGGGCCGAGATTGGGAGAAGATCTATCTCTATACCTGAGAGTAGGGTCAGAGGCAGTGAGTGCAGTCTTGGTCTGGGAGGAGGGGAGAAAGCAATTCCCTATCTACTATGTCAGCCGAGTGCTGAAGAAGGCAGAGCTCCGATATCCAATCTTGGAGAGGTTGGCTTTTGCGTTAGTGGTGGCGGCACGGAGGCTCCGGCCCTACTTTCAGGTACACTCCATCAAAGTAGTAACAGATCACCCGCTTCGCAAGGTCATGGAAGGGGTGGAACACTCGGAAAGATTGGCAAAGTGGTCCGTGGAGCTAAGCGAGTTCGATATTTCGTTCGTGCCCAGAACGTCTATCAAGGCCCAAGCAGTGGCCGACTTCATGGCCGACTATACGACTGAGATGGGGGAACATGAATTGCCTCCCCAGTGGCATGGAGGATGTTGGTGGACGGTGCCTCAGGGAAGCACTCCTATGGAGGGGGAATCATCCTAGTGAGCCCCCAAGGGACAAAGATCGAGCAAGCCTTGAACATCCATTTTCCAATTACCAACAACCAGGCAGAGTATGAGGCGGTAATAGCAGGCCTGCGGTTAGCTCGAGAACTGGGAGTGCAAAATGTGGAGGTCTCGACGGACTCCATGGTGGTAGCATGCCAAGTCAAGGGAGAGTTTGAGGCAAAGGACCCGACCCTCCTACGGTACTTGGAGAAGGTCAAGGGAATCATCGGGCAGTTCCACACGTTCTCCATCAAACATGTGCCAAGGGAAGAAAGCTCCCTCGCGGACCTCTTAGCCAAGTTTGGTCCTCGAGCAGGAGGGACGGTTTCAGAACTCTTCCGGCCCTCCATCGAGGAAGGGGAACTGATGGAGGTGGATCAGCGAGTCTCGTGGATGGATCCATTCATCTCTTTCCTATCATCAGGAAAGTTCCATGAAGGGAGCATAGACAAGCGACGCTTCAGGTATAAATCGGCTTACTACTCTTTGCATGCAGGAGGGCTGTACAGGAAGACTCTCTCGGGACTCCTGGCCCGTTGTGTTTTAGAGGAGGAGGTTCCGAGAGTCATAGAGGAAATTCACTCCGGAGAGTGCGGGAGTCACTCCAGGAGCCGAACCCTGGAAGGGAGGGTGTTGAGACAAGGCTATTTCTAGCCCACCCTCAGCAAGGATGCGGCGGAGTTCGCAAGGAGGTGTTCAAAGTGTCAGCTCTATGCCCCACTCCAACTCCTCCCAGCTCAGAGGCTCCGAACCATCACCGCCCCCTGGCCCTTCGCCATATGGGGATTGGACCTAGTTGGCCCTTTTCCCCCAAGCTAGTGGCCAAAGAAGGTTTTTGCTGGTCATGGTCGATTATTTCTCCAAGTGGGTAGAAGTGAAGGCGCTCGCCAAGGTAACATCTCAAGTTGTAAGGAATTTTGTATGGGGAGAAATCATTTGCAGACATGGCCTCCCCCTGGCTATAGTGACGGATAATGGGCCGCAATTCGCCAGCGAAGAATTCGTTAGCTTCTGCACCCAGCTTGGCATTGACCTCAGGTTCGCATCGGTTCACCACCCAAGGAGCAACGGCCAGGTAGAGGCGGTAAATAAAGTAATCGTCAACCTGCTAAAGAAGAAGGTAGAAAACCTCCGAGGGAACTGGGTAGAGCAACTGCCATCCGTTCTCTGGGCCCTGAGGACCACCCCCAACACCGCCACCGGGGAGACCCCGTTCAAACTTTCCCATGGATCCGAAGCAGTCCTTCCCATCGAGTTTGAAGTAAAGACCCCCAGGGTGATCGCCGCAGGGGAAGGGGATGAAGAGTGGCTGGTAGCCAACGATGAAGGACAAAGGCTATCCTTAGACCTGGTAGAGGAACTCCGAGACCAGGCCACCATCAGGCAGGAAGAAATCAAACGACGAATGGCCCGATATTTTGACAAGCACATCCGAGTAAAACACTTCGAAAAAGGAGACCTAGTGCTAAAGAAGGTCGACGCAGCCGGGAGAGGAGCCGCGGTTGGCAAGATAGATCCCAATTGGGAAGGACCTTACATTGTAAGTGAAGTGCTCATGTCAGGGGGATACCACCTCCAGGATGTGGAAGGGGTACCTCTTGGCCGAGCCAGGAGTGGAGATGACTTAAAAAGGTTTTATCCTTAGTCCTTTTTTATATAGATAATTTCTCATGTTTCCGACTCAACACATGCGTTTTGGAGCAATCTTTTGGCAGGCCTCAAATAGTATTGATGCTGGAATGCCCCAGATCGATTCCGCTCCTGGGCTCTCACTAGACGGGGGGTTCAGGTTGATCTCTGGAGAGGCTGGCAAGGTGACAAGTATTGGTGTTGGAATGCCCCAGATCGATTCCGCTCCCGGGCTCTCACTAGACGGGGGTTCAGGTTGATCTCTGGAGAGGCTGGCAAGGTGACAAGTATTGGTGCTGGAATGCCCCAGATCGATTCCGCTCCCGGGCTCTCACTAGACGGGGGGTTCAGGTTGATCTCTGGAGAGGCTGGCAAGGTGACAAGTATTGGTGCTGGAATGCCCCAGATCGATTCCGCTCCCGGGCTCTCACTAGACGGGGGGTTCAGGTTGATCTCTGGAGAGGCTGGCAAGGTGACAAGTATTGGTGCTGGAATGCCCCAGATCGATTCCGCTCCCAGGCTCTCACTAGACGGGGGGTTCAGGTTGATCTTTGGAGAGGCTGGCAAGGTGACAAGTATTGGTGCTGGAATGCCTAGATCGATTCCGCTCCCGGGCTCTCACTAGACGGGGGGGTCAAGTTGATCTCTGGAGAGGCTGGCAAGGTGACAAGTATTGGTGCTGGAATGCCCCAGATCGATTCCGCTCCCGGGCTCTCACTAGACGGGGGGTTCAGGTTGATCTCTGGAGAGGCTGGCAAGGTGACAAGTATTGATGCTGGAATGCCCCAGATCGATTCCGCTGCCGGGCTCTCACTAGACGGGGGGTTCAGGTTGATCTCTGGAGAGGCTGGCAAGACGACAAGTATTGGTGCTGGAATGCTTCAGATCGATTCCGCTCCCGGGCTTTCACTAGACGGGGGGTTCAGGTTGATCTCTGGAGAGGCTGGCAAGGACGACATGTCTTTATGCTGGAATATTCTTTCTCGCTCGGCGGGCCTGCTCGCTCGGCAAAGAGAGATTTCGCGCGATACAATGCGAGTGGCGAGAATCAATCTTATACGGTCCTGAACATCCGGTCCTCGGTAGAAAGGTCGCCGACACCGGGTAAGGGGCGAGCTCTCGCCAAGAGGAAAAACGCCCTGCGAAGCCTAAAGAAAATACGCATACCTAAAAAGCGTAGTAATCCTAAGGCGAACGGCGAAAGGCCCGAGCAGCCAAAGCGTCGTACGCATATCTATCCAATAACGTACGGCGCGAGAACGACCGCTGCGAGAATAACCCCCGCGAAGGTGGATATCGAGATAAGCGAGGACGAGACATTCGACAAGTGAAAATGAAAATGAGAAAGGGAAAGCACAGTGAACAAAACAGAATCTGCATTCTATATTTCATAGTTCGGTTACAATCTTCGGCGATCTCGCCGATCAAAAATTATAGCACAAAAAGGGGAATGGCGGCGAGCTTCAGGAACCGCCCGCAGATCCTTCTTCGTCATCACTGTCCTTCACTGGCGGAAGAGGGAGGAAGAGCTCCGGGACGACGTCTTCCAGAGTCATGTCGACCGCATCATCGGCCAAGAGGCTGGCCGCCTTCATCATCGAGAAGATGTAGCGAGCTGACTCTGTAGACCCCACGCAGATTTCTTCGTCTCGCGCTCGCCGGTCTTCCTTCAGACGGCGAGGTGAGGGGGGGGGGGGGGGGAACAACGGCGCGAGTGAGGTCGCGGTTTAGGGCCTTCAGCCCAGCCACCTCGCCCTCCAAATCCTTGATGCGAGCGTCGGCTCTCCCGGCGGCCTCGACATCCTGCAAATAAGTTCAATTAAAGAGGCGAAATGGCCAAAGGAAAGGAAGATGAGGAGGTCTAGGTGACTCACCACACCGCCCTCCGCGACGAGCAGCTTCTCCTTCAGCTGCGTGTTCTCGGCAAGAACCCCCTGGTAGGCCCTCGCGAGCTCCACATTCTGAAGCTCCAGCTGTAAGCAACGCCTCCCCGTCATGTGGGCGAGCTCGGCAGAGCGCAGCTGAGACCTCGCACTCTCGTAAGCAAGGGTTCTCGCGGTCTCATCCTTATAAGACCCCGCGTCCTCGCGACCATAAAGAGCGAACGCGAGGTCGAAGGCATGACCGCTGACGGTCTCCTTCTCCACCCAGGAGGGGAGGATGGAGGAGATATCCACCCTGTTGGTCTCCGGCTTCCAAGTGACGAGGGGCTCACCAGTCTCGTCCTGGCGCCTCTGGCCGAGGCCGAAGTTGTAGTGGTTCACCGGGATGGGGAGGACGGAGGTCTTGACCGCCTCCTGGCAGGGCTCTTCGTCCTCACCCCCCGAGAGGCCGGTAAGGTCAAACTCGTCGAAGGCGGCCTCGCGGGGTTCCTTGCCCTTCGAAGGAGCGAGCGAGACTGCGCTCTTCTTGCTCTTCTTCTTTGGCGGAGATTTCGAAGGGGCAGCGTGACTACCAGAAGCCCCCGATCTCTTGCGAGAAGAGGGCTCAGCCGGAGTGACGACGCCTCGGCAAGCTTCCGCCCCCATGGTAGCGAGAGCCATGGTAGCGTCGGTTTTTGGGTTGCTCGCGTAGGGGGGATGAAGGGGCAGATCTCGCTCGCCTAGAAACAAACAGTAAAGTTTTGATAAGTACGATATGGTAGCGAATAAAGACGTAGGTGTTAGGCGAGATCTTTACCTTCCCCGGCGAGAACCGGAGGCAGCGAATCTAGGTTGCGGCGGAGATAGACGACTTCAAAGTTCTTCTTGCAGAAGAACTGATGGAGGAGGGCGTCATGGTCGCCGAGGGCGGTGGGCCGGTAGGTGGTCTCGCTATGTTGAACCGGCGAGAGGGGAATGTTGTCGAAGTTCCCCTTGACGACGATGAACTTCTGGGCCCAGAAGTGGGCCTTATTGACGGTCTCGACAACCTTCGAACCTGTGCCCACGAAGTAGGCTGTCCCATCTTTGTAGGCGCGGAACGAGAACAGCTTCCGGAAGACCGGGAGGCTGAACTCGATGCGCTCCTCGCGAAGGTAACAGGCGAAGGCGGTGACCACCGCCATGGCATTAGGTGTGAGCTGGCCGGGAACCACGCCATAGTGTTTGAGCACCTAACAAGCAACGAGAACAGGATTAGTCCACATGGCGAGTGAGACTCGAGTGGCAAAAAAAATAGGAAGTAAGCGAGAGCGATTATTACCTGGCGAACTTCCGGCCACAAGGGAAGGCGCAGACCGACCGCGAAATGGGCGGTAGGAATGGCCAACTCGTCGATCAACGGGTCGTTGATCACGTCGTCCTCGCTAGGGCGGCGTGCCTCGAACGGGGGGGGGGGGGTGACGTAGTCGGCGACCGCGCTGAAGTACTCCTCATCGGTCAAATTACAAGTGAAGAAGCTATGCTCGGCGAAGGCCTTCGCGACCCTTCGCCGACCCTCCGACTCCGCGTCGCCGCCCATCTTAGCAACCTGCGAGAAAGGAAGAAATGCGAGAACGAGAAGGAGCGAAAGCTCTGAAGCAGAGGAAGAAGAAGGTCGAGAGTAAATGTAACGCCTCAATTTATTTAAAATTGGTTTTGGGGTGCGGTTAGGGGAGTTGGTCTGCGAATAGCAGTTTGGGCTGCGAATAGGATTTGGGGTGCGGATAGGGGAGTGGTCTGCAAATAGCATAGCTCTGTTAGGTTTAAAACAAAACCTAACTCCCCTCCCCCTCTCATTCCCGATTCCCCCCCCCCCCCGCAGCCGCAATCTCTCCCTCTCGCCCTCCCCGCAGCCGCAATCTCTCCCTCTCGCCCTCCCTCTCGCCCTCGTCTAGGTCGGCCGACCAGCGCCCTCTCCCTCTCTTGCTCGCGTGGCTCCAGGAAGGAGGAGGCCGACACCCTCCTCTCATCTCTCTCCCATCGCCGGTCACGTACAAGGTGGAGGCCACCCCCGCCTGCGTCGTAGGAAGCCGCACGAAGCTCCGTCCGACCCCCTTCCCTTCTCCTCTCTCCCGGCCGCCGCCTAAGTTGGAGAAGAAGGTCTCGCCGCTTCTTTGTTTGAGCTGCGACCTCCTTTGTCGAGATCCCGAAGGCTGACCAATACAAAGAGGTGCAACCCTCTTGCCGTGAAGCCTTGGCCGACCGTACAACTTGGAGAAGCCTCCTCCCTAGGGTTCCTTCAAGGGGAAAATCACAACGTTGAAGTTGTGCGCCATTCGGAGAACGTGGAAGCTCCGGAGCAAGCTTGGACGTCGTTTTCGTGCGCGGACAGCCGCTACGTTCGTTAGCCGTCAAATCTGGGCGCGTCTCCATGGTTCAGAAACGACGTCTAAGGGTAACGATTTTCTTTACTCTCATTTGGACACGTTCTAGTCCGTTCCTTGCATCGTTGAGGCCCTCTACCCAAAAGGGTGAGGTCGTGGCCTCCGACGGGTCGATTCGTGTTATCCCCGTCAAATCTTGCATACATGTAGAGTCCATACGTGAAATGGACGTAGGCGCGCTGTGTGAAGCCCATCCGAGACGGTTCGTCCGGATTGGTGATGCTTTTTGGTATTATGCGTGCCGGGGAAAACTCCGTGTAGATATACTGCTTCGTAGGACTAGAGGGTGCTACTGCATGCGCAGCAACGCCTGGGGGTGTGCCCCGGGAAGCACCCGAAGTTAGAAACAGAAATGGAGTTTCTGTTCACTACCGCCGGCGTTAGCGTTATCGCCGGGCGGTAGCTCCCAGACTTGGATCTGGTGAATTTTGGACGTTCTGAGGCAGTGGGAGTGCTACTGCATGTGCAGCAATGCCTGGGGGTGTGCCCCGGGAAGCACCCACAGCTAGAAGCCAAAATGGGGTTTTGTTCACTGTCGCTGGCGACATTGAATGTCGCCAGGCGACAGCTCCCAGACTGAGTTCTGGTGATGTTGTTGTGCCCACCTGTTGAGAGGACCTGAGGCCTTTGTGCCCGACCCGTGAGGGTGTCCTGGTGGATGACTTAGCGGCCCGTAGGGCCGGCTAATTGAGAATACCTGGGCTGAGGGAACGTCATACCCGCTCTTCGTGTTGTACAACGAGAGCTGTGAACAACGGGCATTTGGCGAACCTGAAACCGCACCATTGCAGCACCTGATTAGTGAGTCTCGTACAGCATGTCGGGAGGCAATGGGAAAGAGTCTTCGGACTACGGTATGTTCACAATTAAAGCACGGGAGAGCCCCGGTATTCGGGCCACCGACTTTAGCCTCGAAGGGCAAAGCCATCAAGAGTGGATGGTGGTGGAAGGCGTAGTACACCAAAGAGTGCCTGAGAGCACGAGATGTGGAGGCCATTCCCACGTTTGTGATTGTTGCATATGTATGAACTGCTGTGGGCTTTGCTAGTCGCACTCTTATATATATATATATGCTGCTGAGTTTGTGTTGCAGGGATGATTAGAACTGCCACCCCCTCGAAGGGGTGGGGTCGTTATAATTTGGTCAGCTTTAGCTGACCGTTGCCCTGTTTTGCCACCGTTTTTGGTGGGCTTGTTGTACAGGTGCTGGACCGAGCGGGAACATAGCGGGCTAATAGCGGGCTGAAGCCCTGGTGCTGCTGCGGCCCTTGAAGGCCTTTTTATGTTCTTTTGCTTTTCATGTATGGCCGGCCTGCGCGCCGATGTTGGTAAACTGTAAGGCCGTTGTGCCTCTTTTGTTGTGTAAACACATTTTATTCCTATTAGTAGAAGTGGACATACCCGGGTTCGGGTTTTGGTGGTTTATATATTTTGTCTCGCTCTTTTGCTTCCGCATAGAATGCTCTGAGTTAGGTTCGCTCTTTAGTGTCTTTTGGTATTTCAATTAAGTGACGTTCCCGTTTGTTTGGTAGTATATGGCGTGGGGCCCCGGCCGGACCTTCTGTCATATGCTTCTTAACGGATGAGGGTGTTACAAATTGGTATCAGCTTCTAGGGTTCCGTATCCTTCTAAGGAATTCGTGGACGAATTCTTTTAAGGGGTGGTGAGCACGTGTGTGCGCTACCGTCGAGACATAAAATAAACCCAAAAATGTCCACTTAGGAATAAAATGTAACAACAAACCAACAATAATTGCATGATTGTGGAACCTGAGTGTTCCTTTTGTTGTTAGTTGCGGCTGTGTTGTCGCCTAACTGTGTGTTGCACTCGTGTAGGGCACTCGAAGTGCAGCCGGACCGTCGCGTCCCCGTGACGTGGCTGAGAGTAGCGGGTCCGCTGAAGCCCCTACAACTTCGTCTGCTGAGATGGCTCGGCTAGTTACAGAAGCCGTTCTAGCTGCGTTGAATGGCCAGCCTGGAAGGCAAGGTCAACCGCTGGTGCAGGAAGTGGCCCCAGAGCCACTAAGAGCGGAGCAGGTCCCCGTGAGGCGTGCTCCTGAGCAGCAACTGAAGCACTTTCTGGGATTTCGACCTCCTCCGTTTACCGATTCGAATGCGCTTTTCGGGTCACTGATTGAAGCATTTCCAGAATTCAACTTTGAGGCATATTTGGGAACTGATGCTTCTACCGTTCACAGTAAATAATTTGAAAAGGCCATTATCAAAATCCAATCAGGAATCGAAGTCCAACTGGATTCAGATGAAAAGACATCTGTTCAATCATTGAAGGTGCAACATAACAACGTCAAGAGTATTGATGATAATGATGACTTTGGCTTGTCATTTGCCGAACGTGCACTCAAAAGACAACGAAGGCAACATGAAAGAACGACTTACATTGATACTAGGTTTCTGATGCCCACATCGAATCATGTAGAGCGGTTGTTCTCCATGAGCAATCAAATATTTTCAAAGATACGCCGAAGGCTACTGCCACGTACTTTGGAAGCATTGGTTTTCCAAACAAAATCAAGATTTATGGAATTTGGCTTTGATGTCTGTTGTCGTGAATGAAGAAACAATTGATGATGAAAACCAAAATGATGAGGATGAGGAGTTGGACTTTTGAAATGCTATATTATTTTGTCTGTCAATATAGTTAGACTTTTGAAATGTTAATATATTGTATTTGCATTTTTAGCATTTACAATACAATATATTGTATTGCTAGCATTGCAATACAAATATATTGAATTGTTAGCATTACAATATCATATCATTACATGTAGAGTCCATACGTGAAATGGACGTAGGCGCGCTGTGTGAAGCCCATCCGAGACGGTTCGTCCGGATTGGTGATGCTTTTTGGTATTATGCGTGCCGGGGAAAACTCCGTGTAGATATACTGCTTCGTAGGACTAGAGGGTGCTACTGCATGCGCAGCAACGCCTGGGGGTGTGCCCCGGGAAGCACCCGAAGTTAGAAACAGAAATGGAGTTTCTGTTCACTACCGCCGGCGTTAGCGTTATCGCCGGGCGGTAGCTCCCAGACTTGGATCTGGTGAATTTTGGACGTTCTGAGGCAGTGGGAGTGCTACTGCATGTGCAGCAATGCCTGGGGGTGTGCCCCGGGAAGCACCCACAGCTAGAAGCCAAAATGGGGTTTTGTTCACTGTCGCTGGCGACATTGAATGTCGCCAGGCGACAGCTCCCAGACTGAGTTCTGGTGATGTTGTTGTGCCCACCTGTTGAGAGGACCTGAGGCCTTTGTGCCCGACCCGTGAG
Organism: Dactylorhiza incarnata; assembly: GCA_033032865.1. NCBI lineage: Eukaryota > Viridiplantae > Streptophyta > Magnoliopsida > Asparagales > Orchidaceae > Dactylorhiza > Dactylorhiza incarnata. The sequence continues at coordinate 952,157 of JAWHQI010000296.1, read as the reverse complement.
GGTGTCCTGGTGGATGACTTAGCGGCCTGTAGGGCCGGCTAATTGAGAATACCTGGGCTGAGGGAACGTCATACCCGCTCTTCGTGTTGTACAACGAGAGCTGTGAACAACGGGCATTTGGCGAACCTGAAACCGCACCATTGCAGCACCTGATTAGTGAGTCTCGTACAGCATGTCGGGAGGCAATGGGAAAGAGTCTTCGGACTACGGTATGTTCACAATTAAAGCACGGGAGAGCCCCGGTATTCGGGCCACCGACTTTAGCCTCGAAGGGCAAAGCCATCAAGAGTGGATGGTGGTGGAAGGCGTAGTACACCAAAGAGTGCCTGAGAGCACGAGATGTGGAGGCCATTCCCACGTTTGTGATTGTTGCATATGTATGAACTGCTGTGGGCTTTGCTAGTCGCACTCTTATATATATATATATATGCTGCTGAGTTTGTGTTGCAGGGATGATTAGAACTGCCACCCCCTCGAAGGGGTGGGGTCGTTATAATTTGGTCAGCTTTAGCTGACCGTTGCCCTGTTTTGCCACCGTTTTTGGTGGGCTTGTTGTACAGGTGCTGGACCGAGCGGGAACATAGCGGGCTAATAGCGGGCTGAAGCCCTGGTGCTGCTGCGGCCCTTGAAGGCCTTTTTATGTTCTTTTGCTTTTCATGTATGGCCGGCCTGCGCGCCGATGTTGGTAAACTGTAAGGCCGTTGTGCCTCTTTTGTTGTGTAAACACATTTTATTCCTATTAGTAGAAGTGGACATACCCGGGTTCGGGTTTTGGTGGTTTATATATTTTGTCTCGCTCTTTTGCTTCCGCATAGAATGCTCTGAGTTAGGTTCGCTCTTTAGTGTCTTTTGGTATTTCAATTAAGTGACGTTCCCGTTTGTTTGGTAGTATATGGCGTGGGGCCCCGGCCGGACCTTCTGTCATATGCTTCTTAACGGATGAGGGTGTTACAAATTGGTATCAGCTTCTAGGGTTCCGTATCCTTCTAAGGAATTCGTGGACGAATTCTTTTAAGGGGTGGTGAGCACGTGTGTGCGCTACCGTCGAGACATAAAATAAACCCAAAAATGTCCACTTAGGAATAAAATGTAACAACAAACCAACAATAATTGCATGATTGTGGAACCTGAGTGTTCCTTTTGTTGTTAGTTGCGGCTGTGTTGTCGCCTAACTGTGTGTTGCACTCGTGTAGGGCACTCGAAGTGCAGCCGGACCGTCGCGTCCCCGTGACGTGGCTGAGAGTAGCGGGTCCGCTGAAGCCCCTACAACTCCGTCTGCTGAGATGGCTCGGCTAGTTACAGAAGCCGTTCTAGCTGCGTTGAATGGCCAGCCTGGAAGGCAAGGTCAACCGCTGGTGCAGGAAGTGGCCCCAGAGCCACTAAGAGCGGAGCAGGTCCCCGTGAGGCGTGCTCCTGAGCAGCAACTGAAGCACTTTCTGGGATTTCGACCTCCTCCGTTTACCGATTCGAATGCGCTTTTCGGGTCACTGATTGAAGCATTTCCAGAATTCAACTTTGAGGCATATTTGGGAACTGATGCTTCTACCGTTCACAGTAAATAATTTGAAAAGGCCATTATCAAAATCCAATCAGGAATCGAAGTCCAACTGGATTCAGATGAAAAGACATCTGTTCAATCATTGAAGGTGCAACATAACAACGTCAAGAGTATTGATGATAATGATGACTTTGGCTTGTCATTTGCCGAACGTGCACTCAAAAGACAACGAAGGCAACATGAAAGAACGACTTACATTGATACTAGGTTTCTGATGCCCACATCGAATCATGTAGAGCGGTTGTTCTCCATGAGCAATCAAATATTTTCAAAGATACGCCGAAGGCTACTGCCACGTACTTTGGAAGCATTGGTTTTCCAAACAAAATCAAGATTTATGGAATTTGGCTTTGATGTCTGTTGTCGTGAATGAAGAAACAATTGATGATGAAAACCAAAATGATGAGGATGAGGAGTTGGACTTTTGAAATGCTATATTATTTTGTCTGTCAATATAGTTAGACTTTTGAAATGTTAATATATTGTATTTGCATTTTTAGCATTTACAATACAATATATTGTATTGCTAGCATTGCAATACAAATATATTGAATTGTTAGCATTACAATATCATATCATTACAAATATATTGTAATGCTAACAATTCAATATATTTGTATTGCAATGCTAGCAATACAATATATTGTATTGTAAATGCTAAAAATGCAAATACAATATATTAACATTTCAAAAGTCCAACTATATTGACAGACAAAATAATATAGCATTTCAAAAGTCCAACTCCTCATCCTCATCATTTTGGTTTTCATCATCAATTGTTTCTTCATTCACGACAACAGACATCAAAGCCAAATTCCATAAATCTTGATTTTGTTTGGAAAACAATGCTTCCAAAGTACGTGGCAGTAGCCTTCGGCGTATCTTCGAAAATATTTGATTGCTCATGGAGAACAACCGCTCTACATGATTCGATGTGGGCATCAGAAACCTAGTATCAATGTAAGTCGTTCTTTCATGTTGCCTTCGCTGTCTTTTGAGTGCACGTTCGGCAAATGACAAGCCAAAGTCATCATTATCATCAATACTCTTGACGTTGTTATGTTGCACCTTCAATGATTGAACAGATGTCTTTTCATCTGAATCCAGTTGGACTTCGATTCCTGATTGGATTTTGATAATGGCCTTTTCAAATTATTTACTGTGAACGGTAGATGCATCAGTTCCCAAATATGCCTCAAAGTTGAATTCTGGAAATGCTTCAATCAGTGACCCGAAAAGCGCATTCGAATCGGCAATGGTCGCGTTGGATGCTTGCATTGTGAGGGTAACTGATTTGAAATCACGCAATGCCCTCTTATGACGACGAATGTTATTTCGTTGCGCTACTATTGGGATAAATTCGGCAAGCTCCGGATTGGTTTCATCAATATTCAGCAATAATCGTTCAAACCGCTCGAACATGTTGTTGACCCCAATCCAACGGGTTGCATTTCGTTTAACTGGACGCAATGATGTTGAGAGACGCAATCTACTTGACTCCTTGAGCGTCGATAACTTTGACATCAACATCTAAACTTGCACATGAAACAGGGAAGATTATCTTCGTTGTCCGGATGGGGACATCTAATCTTGCACATCTAAACTTGCAACTAAAGTATATTAAACTCACCGAGGAGGAAGGTGGAGGCCGAATGGGGACTGTGGAGGAACTAGGAAGAGATCAAGGCGGCAGAAGGCAGATGCGGAGTTCACAAATCGTAGGAGATGGAGATAACTCAAGTTCAGCGAGCTTTCGGGCTAGGCTTCCCGTTTCCGGCGAGGGATGCGATAGAACTTCGAAGAGGCCAAGAGGGCTCTGCAACTCCGCTCGATATCTGGAAGAGGAGGCCGATGAGCTGCCCGATATCCGCGCCTCCGCTCTGAGCGAGCGACTGAGCGAGAACGGAAGGCTAGGGCGAGCGACTAAGCGAGGACGAAAGGGGCGGATTAAAATCCCGTCCGTGTGATAATGAAAGAGCAAGCCGCACCCTTTGCCGAATGTCATTTAATTTCAGCGGGATTTCAGGAATCACAAATCTTTAGCAGGAATGAATGCGGGAAAAATTAAAAATATATATACTATACCTATATATTATATATGTTTTTAATTTTCTTGGGGCTCACAAATCTTATTTTATATTTTTTTTGTTATATATATTTTATATATTTTTAAAATTTTAAATGTACAATATTATTGCCAATAAATTGTTATTGTCAAAATAACAATACAGTATATTGTTATTGTCAAATAGACAATACAATATATTGCTTACAATATATTATAATATATTATCCCATAAATATATTATTTCCAATCCTTGATGCACGGGGCCCCGTGCGACGAACATTCGGCGGGTGGCATCATTTGGCGGGCGGCATCATTCGGCGTGCGACATCATTCGGCGTGCGACATCATTCGGTCGACGACAATATTCGACGGGCTTCGCCAGTATCCAAGTCGATAATATAAACTTATGTTTATATTAACTTATATTTAATATAAACTTACATTGAAATATTATAAATATAAATTATAAAATATTTACTAATATTAGTTACAAAAGGTATAGATTCCTTCATTTAGATAATAATATAGGTGCTTACAACAACTTGCGAGTTTATGTAATGGTTGAGTCTTTACTCAATATATAGCGGGTTGTGGATTCGATCTCATGATAGCGCAATTTGTAAGAAACTGTATTTATCATAAATAGTATTAAATTTTCAATGTAGATAGGGCCAAAATCTTAATTTCACGTTGTAAGGCATTCGTGACCTGAAAATATAGGCCTAAGACACCACACCATAGTAAGTATATGAACTCTAGTAATATTAACATATGGCTCCGTCATTACACCACGTAGGTAATCGGACAACTAGATTGATTTCAACGAGATCAGACGGCTTAGATTTAGGCTGTGGTGCACACCATTACACCACAAAAGTCTCAAAAGTATTTCTTTATATATATACTAGCATCTTCGCGGGCTACGTCCATGCTCGATGCTCTTGGGCGGGCTTCAACCGCATCAATGCGGGCTTTGCCCGCATAAAACCCGTGTTGCGCCTATCTTCACTGCTCTCGATGCTCTCGGGCAGGCTTCGCCCGCATCCAGGCGGGCTGGTCCCGTATATTCACAGTGTGTTTTATTTTTTTTTATTGAAGTGGGTCCCACCCCTCTCTCATCTCTCTTTACTCTCTCCCCCCAATTCTTTCTCTCTGTAATCTCCCCCCCAATCTTCGGCCGCCCCCTTGCTCCATCTCTATTTCTTTATTTTTATTTATTGAAGTGGGTCCCACCCCTCTCTCCTCTTTTTCTCTCTACTCTCTCCCCCCATTCTTCCGCAACCCTCTCTCCCCCTCTCTCCTCTCTATTTCTTTCTCTCTCCATCTCTGATGGATGCTCTCGCTCTCTCCCCTTCTTTCTCTCTCTCTCTCCATCTCTAATTGAAAACGGATGGCCATGATTGTTTTGATGGGCCTTTGAAGGACCATTAGTGAGCCCATATGGTCACTTATGTATTTCTTTTTAATATATAGATAGATATATATAGTATATATAATTAATTAAATATTAAAACCCGGTATATGAAAACCGATATAAAAACCCAAATTGACGTGTCCCCGACATTCGACATTTGTAACCATGATGGAGTCCCAAAGTTTATAGGTGGATTTATTGATTGCCTCACAAGAAGGTACTCCAATGATTCTTCCATGCAAGATTCTATTTGTGTTGAGGTTGAAGTTTATCTTCTAGAAGGATTATTTGCAAATGAAATGGCAAAAGAGCAAAGAATGACCCCTTTTTTTAGTCCAGGTATATTTTTAAAATGACATTGTTTTAGCATTTTTACCAAAAAAGTATTGAATTATTTTTGTTAAGTTGTTATTTTCTCTTAGCTCATTGGTAAGAGTTCTTTGAGATTGATATTTCAAATTCAAGAATTATGGCAATGAGATTTTTGAACATGAAAACTAGTTCCCATTGATTGCGAAAGGAATTGAAACACTTTTGAGATGGTAATTTACTTGTAAAATATATATATTCAATTACTTTTCGTCAAAAGAGATGATAATAGTTTGTTAATGTTTCTATAATTTCTAGATTCATTCCATAAATAGAAATAGACTAGAAAGTAAAAGACTGAGTAATCTTGTATTTGTCAAGTTAAATTCTAAGTTTAAAGTCTAAATATTATGATCCATCTCGAGACCAGTTATCTGCAAAAAAGTACTTATGAAGGGAAAGTTTCTGATTGGTTAGTAGGTCATGTTGATGACGATGTAGATGATGATGATGATGAAGTGTTTTCTGAAGAGGGGCTGACTTGGGCTCAAATTGGTGATAGTGTTGATGTTGATGTGGGGGTTAGGAGATATGTAAGGCCTCATTTGAAACTGCCAGCACTGCAAAATCAAAAGGAAAATGGCCTATGCCGAATAGAGACGAGGAAGATAAGAAATCCATGGAGGATATTCATGATACTTTACTATTTCAAATTTCTGAGAACTACACAACAGAACAAGAATCATGATGTTATTTAAGTGAATTTTGTTTAGCTGATTCCTTTCAACTTGTTATTTACTATAACAATGAATCAAATCTTCATTCACTGATTTTAGGCAAACAAAATTTTTATAGCAGATCTTTCTTAGCACTCACAATTAGCAAAGTATGACATTCTTTTGGATACTTTCATAACATACCAAAGTTTAATTTTAATATGAATTTGCGAAGTTGTTCATTGTATGGAAGTATGCGTTTTTCTCATTTGTTATCAAATTTGTTAGACTCTTTTTTTGTAAAATCATCCATTAAAATATAATTGATTTTGATCATTTGAATTTTAGTTTACACTTAGAAAAAATAATTATCATCTAATTAATAACTGTAAATGTCTAATAATATGTTAATATTATCGACATACGACATTTCAAACTCAAACTGACATAAACTAGGCATCCGATAGTTGCAACATTGGGTTCGATAATGGAAACAGTCGATAGCATCGATGACAGAGTTGGGGAATTTTGACAATGACAGAAGGATGGCAAGACACAGCCGATTGATCGGAGGGAGGGCGGGTTGTGACATTGATCGATGGCAAGTAGGGATTAGGTGAGGGAAACATAGATGGGGGTGATGCGAGGAGACGATGATCGAAACAAGAAGCATGTCGATCTCATCAATTTCTCATTGATTTGCCTTTCAATTTTAGGCTGTAAATATAAGTTGTGTTAAGAATTTAAAAATAGGAAAATGATCAAAGAAAACCTTTTGAAGAATAGGAGATGATCAAATATTTTATCCTGGTTTATTTATTATTCCCCAAAGTGTAAAGGACGGGAGGTGCTTTGAGGTGATAAATTACTTGTTTGATTTCCCTAAATTACCTAAAATTGCCGGACCTTTCCATGGTTTTATTGGGTAATTATTCCAATAAGGCATTCCAAATTACGAAAGTGTGTAACATAATGTAGTGTGCGCCACTTTAAGGCTGCGTTTGTTTTGGCTGTTGCTGATGAAAAGTTGTTGATCAGAGATGGATGTTGGAAAAGGCAGCTGTTTCTGAAAAATGGAGTTTGTAGGAAAAAACTGTTTGTGTAAAATGGAGTTTACAGAGTTGTTCGAAAAGCAGTGCATAAATACCGTTTGTTAAAAACGGAGTTTTGTGAAATATTAATTTTTTTAAAATACAAAACTACGACCAGAGTACGAAATAAAACAAAATATCAAAGTTTTTGAAGTTGTACGACATAAAATAACAAACTATTCATCGGTGGCAGGTCTACTGCTTGCGAATCCCGCGTGTAAGTATCACCTAAAAAAGTGAATATGTAATTAGTTTAGATTCATCAATCTCCGTCAAAATTATAAACTATTTGTAATGAAAATTACCTTCTAGCATCATGCAACTGCTGTGCGATAGACTCACGCATCACAATCATCTCATTTACACCTCCATCTGTATCAGTGCATGTATCCAGATGTTTTTGTATGTCATTTTGCTCTTGGTGGACATAATTATCATCATCATCGAATTCACTGAAATCATGATCTGCACGTGAAGGATGCCTCCGAATATAATTATGCACTGCCATTGTCACCAACACAATATCAGTCTGTTTTGGGAAGCTATATGGATGCATGTCCCTCAGTATTGCCCATTTTTTTCCATACACCGAAAGTTCGTTCTATCACACTTCGCAGCGATGAGTGCGCTTGATTGAAGATCTCCTTTTGTCCTTCGATCGGACGATTACCGCGTGCAAAATCTGGCAGATGATACCTGATGAAAGCAATATAAAATCTAACAGGAGCACCACCTAGTAGCTCTCGCACCCATTTATGACCAGTTTGTTTTGATGTCATACAAGGAACTGGGGAATTCAAAATAGAATTTGATTCTAGTAGGACAAATATCGTCGATGTTAATATCTGATGATAAGCTGCACAATAACGTCTTCTTGCAAGCTCATATTCATTGCTGGAATAATCTGTATCATCACTTGACATTGTGCTGTTATAAAACAAGATAAACATGATAGCAACATAAACAAGAGAAACATGATATCAAAACAAACATGAGCTAGGACATGGACATCTCATTTAACAAAAGACAAACATGATATCAAAATAAACATGAGCCAAGAGAAACATGATAGCAGTTCTAGCAATAATAAAGAGTGCGGAAATATATAAGCAACAAAAAAACATAAACATAAACTTAAACATCCCTCCTACTGTGAACCAGCCATGTAACGATTGTGTGGCCATTTGACCTTTTTGTTCTCTCGGAGGGACATAAAAGTCTCTCTATGATGCTTGTCCATCATAAACATGGTTGCGAAATCATAGAACTCATCATTATCACAAATTTCATTATGTTTTTCTAGCTCTTCTAGTGTTTGTGAAATGGTAAAAGGGCACGTAGATTTGGGAGGCTCCATTAGACAACGACCAATAGCCTTCGAAGATTCAACTAATTCTTCTATTGCTGAGTGTGAGACTTTCTTTTTCCCCTTCTTCTGTTTTTTAGTGGCTTGAGATGTAGCTGTAGGATCACTAGGCCCTACATTCCCGCTAACTTCGAACACATCGTTGTCACCCTCAGATATAACCCTATCATCAATTGTCACACTCCTGGAGTGAGGGGTGCACGCAAAATCTCTGGTAGCCACCACAGTTCTAAACATTGCGTTCATTTTTTCTTCCAACTCCAGGGGTATGCCTCCAAATCGAAACTTTTTCGCATTTGGTACCACCTAATCACAAAAATAAAAATTAAGGACTTATAATAAACTCCAAGATTTTTATGTAAACAATTACTAATTTCACCTTTATCTGCTCATCCCACCACTCGTCAGATGCATCTATAGTTTTTCTCGAAGCATTCCAACCTAGTCCAGTTTCCCCGCGCTTCAACTCGAGCCATAATTTCCATTCTTTTTTCAAGTGATCCCATTTATTTTTCATTTGAACCTTATCGTAGGACTTTCCAGTCCGCTCGTGGAATTTCACCATCAAATTATTTCATCCTTCCCTACTGAAATGCGTCGTTGGCCTATTACCAAGCTCTATCTCTTTGAAGCATAAATCACAAAATATTAACACATCGCTTGATTCCCAAATGGCCGATACTCCGCCTTCTTTTTGTTTTCTCATCTAAAAAACCCAGTATTTGGAATTTACATTATTAACAATATCAAAACAAAGAACAAATCAAACCATCCAACTGTAGAATGATACAAAACCGAACAATAAGGTTTCCTATAGACAAATCTACAGATAATGAATTCCTTGGCCGGAGAAGAGGATACAAATCTATAGACAAATCTATAGACGAATCTACAGATTCATGGCCAAATCTATCTACAAATCTACAGATAATGAATTACTGTAGAATGATACAAATCTATATACAAATCTCCCTGCAGATCCATGGCAAATATGCGAGAAGAAGATCTACGGAGAGGGAGGTTACCTTGCCGGAGAAGAATCGTTATCTGCGGAGGAAGACGAAGAACTGCCGTGAAAAAGACGATGTCCAGGGGCGCGATGTCTGCGGAGGAATCGATATCTGCGGAGAAGAATCGATATCTGCGATGTCTGCAGAGGAAGACGACGATGTCCAGGGGCGCGATGTCTGCGGAGGAAGACGACGATGTCCAGGGACGCGATGTCTGTGGAGGAAGACGACGATGTCCAGGGGCGCTATGTCGAGCCCTCTCGTCTTCTCGAAACCCTCGGCGAGAAGTAACTATCCGCGGGATTGAAAAAGCTGGGTATAACCTGCGGTTGAAATATACACACAACATGGATTATTTTAGAAACGGAGATTTGGAAAAAAGCAGCCGCAAACGATCAATTTCCCAAACCTCCGTTTTCGCAAAAAAGAAAAGCAGCTTATCAGCCGATACAAACGCAGCCTAAATATGAAAAGCAAGAAATTAAAATACAAAAATGAAATGACAGATTACAGAGAGTCTTGGTGGGTTAAGATTCCTACCAGCCCGATGGAGGTGACCAACCACCTTAGGGACAAAAAAAACAAGGTGTACGTAGCCGACCCAAGGCGATGGATTGTAAACTTGCTGCCCTATTAGTCGATGAGGCAAGATAATTTGACGAAGTAGAAAAATCGGTCGTGAATCTCACCTGGAAGGTGGTTTGGCTAGCTGAATATCCTAGCTGAGATCCCATTAAAACATAGTGATCTGACCTGATGAAAATCCTGCCCGTGGATTTTATTTAAGGCGTTATTTAAATCCTGCCGGTGGTCTACTAGGCTGAAGAGCCCAGCCAAGAGATTCATCTAAGTGGTGGATTGTGTACTGAAGAGCCTGGCAAAGAACCTCTAAAATTGGTTGGATGAAAATCATGGTCTTGGAATTTACATAAATGGCGGTCTGGTAGGTTGAAAAGTCTAGCCAAGAACTTCATCTAAGAGGTGGACTAAGGAGCTGGCTGAGATCCTTAAACTTATTGGTCCGGCGGGATGAAGATCCTGGATGTGGACATATCATAATGGTAGTCTGGGAGCTGAAAAAGTCTGTCCTAGAACTTTTTCTAAGTGATGGTTTGGCGGGCTGAAGTTCCTCGAAAAGAATTTCATCATCGGATATGTGATGCTGAACCCTCACATAGGAGGTGCTCTAGTGGAGGGTGAAGAGCCTAACCAAGAATTTCACCATGGGATGCGCAACACAATGTTAAACCACATGATAACCTACTCGCATCTGTAGAGTAAACGACATATGACTATTAGTGATGAGCTGTCACACGGGATAGTCATTGTGGGATAATTGTCGAGTTCTCAAAAACGGAAGGGTTGGCAATGCCAAGATCCCCTTAAAGAACATATTGGTTGTTTGGCGCCTTAGAGTGGAGCTTCGCGCCCTGCTCCACTCTCGTTCCATTGGGTTGTTGAAAGCGACCCCTAAATCAGTTAACTTCTTGCATGAGGCTTCATCCACCAAAACCACTACCGGAGGTGAAAAGTCCCACTCGGCTGTTCGATCAATAGTGAAATCGGCTAACATTTACTTTGATCACTATTCTAGGTAGATACGAGACTTCGAATTCCCCAAACTTGATTGATTGTTCTATCTTCTCTAGGACGACAATAGGGGGTCAGATATTGCTTTGATGGTTGGAAGACGGTCGAATTCTTCGTGCCGAAATAATCAACCCATGTATGAGGTTAGAACTGGGTATCACACCTTCAGGTTCCTCATAATCTTGTTAATGTAATAGACATTATTGTAAATATGTGATGATGTAGACATGTCAGAATGTGTTTTAAAATGTTGATCACCGGATGTTAGAGACATGCCAATGATATTTTAAAATATCAATTTTTCATCTCGTAAATAAAAATATATTATTAAGTGTAGGTAAGGTTCTAAAAGTAAAACTTGGCATAACAAGTTGACAAGCAATTAGTCATGTATATTTAAAAATAAAGTCGAAGAGTATCCAAAATAAAATATTAGTAACACCATGTGACTACTATTAACAAATATCTAAAACAAGTGCAGATAGATATTGTGAAATATATTTGATGTTATATAATAAATATATTTACATAACAATAAGTTTTATAACAAGTAAGAAAATTTTAAAAGATAAATTTTATTAAATGATAATAATCGTTCTGCTACATAATAAAATTATGTTAAAAGCATAAAATTCATTCACCAACAAATGTATTGAATGTTATAATGTAAATATGTATATTTACATGACTCACCAACAATGAGTCATGTATATTTAAAAATAAAGTCGAAGAGTATCCAAAACAAAATATTAGTAACACAATGTGACTACTATTAACAAATATCTAAAACAAGTACATATAGATATTGTGAAATATATTTGATGTTATATAATACATATATTTACATAACAATAAGTTTTATAAAAAATAAGAAAATTTTAAAAGATAAATTTTATTGAATGATAATAATTGTTCCGATGCATAATAAAATTATGTTAAAAGCATAAAATTTGTTCACCAACAAATATATTGAATGTTTTAATATTTTGTTTAATATGAACTAAGGAAGATATAGTGTAAAAAGATTGTGTAATACACTTTTGATCTAACTTGCATATGAGCCGACTAAGCCACACGATCCTCTTGGTCAATTTTTGCACTTCCCTCACATTCTTCAGGGAGGCAATATCCACAGTCACTTTCCCCTAGTCCGGATTCGACTTGATCCCACAAGGCATTAGGAAGTGCCTCAATAATTTTCTGTGCTAGATACGAAAACACATTTGGCTGGAACCAGCAACAAGTTATATCTACGAAGCATTGTGATGGTTTCTGCAAGGGTTCAGAGATATCCGTCGAGTTCTTTTCTTTTGATTACTAGATTGTTGACATAAACCTATAGGTTGCGCCCCTTCTGCTCTTTGAACGCCAAATCCATCATTCTTTGATATGTCATCCCAACAATTCTCTGGGTTAAAGGGCATTGGTAGTAATAGCACCCCTCGCCTACTATCAGGCTATATTTGGGACGTCAAGAGGATGAATTCAATTTGATGATAACCTGAATAAAGCATTCAACAAAACTCATGAGTGAAAAACCCAAAAGCGCAAATTTACTAAATAATCTCTTTGAGGCAGGAGGTATCAATCTTATAGGCATATTTTGTTCATTTTAGAGAAATCAACACACATGTAACATTGGTTGTTGTCTTTTTTCATCATTACAATGTTCAATATGCAGTCAGGATACTGGATCTCTCAAATAAATTCTACCTCCAAAAGTTTCCTCACCGCCTCACTGCCTCACTGCCTCACATATGGGCTCTGTAAGAACTAATATAGTATTCTGCTTCTTCAATTTTATGGGGCAAATGCTCGGGTTTAGGTGGAGATGATGACTTGTGACATCAACAAATTTGTTGGGCATATGAACTCCAGTTTCAGCAAATACATCCATGTTGGAGTTCAGACACTCCAACAACTTGTGATTAACTTATGCAAATAACTATGAGTTGACATACAAATATCGCAGACGCCCATCACCAAGGAGGAAAACTTCAACTTATTGTGCCACTTACAAGTGGGCTCTTTCCTCTCCTTGCTCCTCCACCAAGTTGTTTTCTCCTTCATGTCCACTGTGTTAATGTGGCATTCACACGATTTTTGGGTCACTGCATATGCATAATTGTTTTTAGACCAAGTTGAGATTGAATTTTTGGTGGTCGACCACGAAAATTTGGCCCATCCACATCATCCCGTACATGACGGGTAGCTAAGTCAGCCCCTCGATTTCTTTCCCTTCCCTCACAAATCCTAAAACAAGGTCTTCACTAGCCTTCGTCTTTGGGTGTAAGCAGTTTGGTTTGGATCGGGTTTGACCAAACTAAATTCAAATTGAAAAGCTTGGATTTTGGTCGGGCCAAAACCCAAAAAACCAAAACTGGTTGGGTCGGTTTCATTTTAGTTCGGATTTCCAGTGTTCAATTTTCCCTTTTTCGTGTGCATCCATCCGAGATTATCTAAAATTCAATTCCTAGAATAATGTTATCAAGCTACAATAATAGAGCTCATGGATCAATGTCAATGGATTTTTAAAGTTAGTATAATAATGACGTGAAAAATAGTTGGTAAAGAATGTCAGTGAGATCAACTGAATGGTTCTAGACATGGTTGAAGCAATTCGGTTTGGGTGATTTCCAACACCTGAAAACCAGATGTGCTGATATCCTTGAAATTTTGGGAGTGGCAAAACCAACAATGCATTGAACCAATCAGTTCAATGTAATATTTGGTTCACTCTTGTCGGTTCAAGGTGATTTGGTTGGTCTCATTGTTTCCTGCATACCCCTAGCTTATTCAGGTCAATCATCCTCTACGCATAGCCGATTTGAAGGGAGCTTTCATCGAGATCATTCACCAAGATCCCTGTGTCGATGAAAATTGTATTCACTATGTAATTATCAATGACGACACCTATCAAAGCCGTATCACTACAAGGATTATCGTTCTTAGGGATGTCCCGTGATGATAAGCAGACCTCTTGCAATGCGGGATTACAGGGGACATCATCATAGCCTCTTTCCTCAATACTCGTTCGATGCTTGGTCACCGCAAGGACTTGAGACCAGTTCCTCCATGTATAGAATCGAATCGGCCTACAGTGCAGATATTCTCCCTTTCTTCGAAGTCTTCCTAGTGGAAGGGGTGTATATGTGCCGAAGACTTCCTTAGATCTCTTTATCCCTTCTGGCTTCTTCAGAACAATGTCTTCCATGCCCTTACTTTGATAACTTCTGCACAACAAGTCATAGGGACTCACAGTTTTTGGTGACATGCCCTGTGATGATACTCGCATATGTGAAGCCATTTGTGAGTATCAGGTTCAACTATGAGTGTTGGCTATTTTTGGTAATTGAGTTGGCTCTGAATGACATATATGATTTATTCCAACGGTACATTAAGTTCCGATGGTGGGATCTGCTATAATTTCATCGCTGAAGGAGATTGCTGCATCTTCCTAGTAAGGGTCAGTGCAAGCATCATAGGCATGCATCCGCATTGTCAAGGAGTCTGAGTGAACCTGCTCACGTAACATTGTTTCTATTCTTTCACTGGGCTGAGCGGAATCATCGTCCATGGACTACGTGGGAGTGTCGATATCGAATCAACTTAAGCGTGGTTACTATTATCGTGATCTATCTATACTTTCCATCAACGACATGTAAACTTGTTCGACTATAAATTCTAAGACTACGAGGTGTAAGTGTGACCTGAGAATTTTTGCTCTCATCTTGTCATGTTATCGAGATCATTGTATCTCTTGGTCAAGACCCGAAGGTTGTGTGTTAGCTTTGTTGAAGTAAAAAAATAATACCCACTTGCAAACATTGAGAGTTTGGGTCGACTTAGAAATTACTTTATTTAGTAGTGGGAGAAGGAGACAAAAGGGAGAAGAGAAATAATTAAAATATATGAACTCTGCTTGCAAATCCCTTCACTACCCCAGGAGTATAAATCACTCCCACATTGACTAAAAGTTTCACGAAAGGTAAAAGGTTCAAGAAAGAAATAAAAACAATGATCCCCTTCAACTAAAATAATTGTCATATTTATAGGATCGAGCATCCTGCTCATAAGACATCTATCAACAACTGGGACCCTAAAAAAGCAGGCCTACTCGGGACCCTTATCACCTTTCCCTTGCACTTTAAAAGATGATATTGAAAATAAAAAATAGCAAGAGAAGACAATTATAAATCATGTCTTCTACTCTACAAAGAAATTTTCCAGTGAGACATGGCAAGGTCCCTTGAACTTCTCATCAAACTCACCACGAAACTAACCCTTTCCATAAGAACGTTGTTCGGCCCTGCGAGAAGGGAATCGTAGTTCTCACATTTAGTAGAGCAAGTGTTTCTCCTCTTACCAAGTGTCCTTTTTCGAGTGGTCCACATTGATGTCACACGGACACCCCTAGACCGTCAATTTTTAGGCATGCAAGCTTTACTAGTTCATATTAATTAAAAAAGACCATTAATACCTCCCATCTCAAATTGGTCTGGTTAAAAATTATGTGGTATCACAAGTTGTACAAGTTTTATTGTTGAAATTGTTGATATGACACTCCTTAACAAACCTGCAAACCTACTTGGTTAAGCACAATCTAGTATTACGTTGGCAGTAAGACTAGTCCCTTGACTACGTCTAGATCACAAGATTCCAACAAATACCCTAAGTAAAATATCTGCCGATGGTCTCTGTTGTGTGTTGAAAATGCTCACATGCCGCTCTAACAGATTCATCCCGCGACATTATGCACAATGTGATTGCTAAGCAACTCTCCAATTGAGTCCTTTTAGATCCTGTTAACCCATAAATTTTCTGCAATGATTGCAGGAGATCAAGAAATATTTGCTGCGACATCCTAAATACACTATGAAATCAGACAGGATGACCAAGCACTATTTCTCCCACCCATTTATCACTAGTTTATTTTGAAGTCATGCATGGTGTTTGGGATTTAGAAATAGAATTAAGTTCATGCACTACACATGTCGTTGATGTTAAAATTTGTGATAACTAATAGAATACCGCCTTCTAACAGGTTCATACTCATCATTAGAATAATATGTGTCATCACTTGACATTGTGGCAATGCTAATACAACATAATCACGACATGATGAATACACTCAAATAATAAGAGAAAAAACATAAATAATAGTGTTGTGGTTGAAAATACACGCAGTCCAGATACCACAGAGTCATTGCTAGAAAGATAACAAAAATCTAGAAATATTCCATGCAATATTCTTGAATAACAAAATACATGGTCATAATTAAAGCTCAAATTTGTTCCCTATGGCGGTCCTCTGGTGAAATGAGTTCTAAGCCACTTTACTTTTATGCCCTCAGGTAGACACATAAATGTATCTCTGTGGATTTTCTCCATCATAAACATAATTGTGAAATCATAAAATTCGCAATCATCACATATTTATGGGTGTCTTCCCAGGTCTTCAGAAGTGTTTGTGAGAATTGTGATGGCGCAGGAAAATTTTGGTGGCTCCATACATCGGCCAATAACCTTGGATGATTCCACCAATTCATCCAATGATGAATGCAATGCTTTCTTTTTCCCCTTATTTTGTCTCTTGTTTCCTTGAGATGAAATTGTCGGATCACTGGCCCTGCATTCCCGCTAATCTCAACTACCTATACCAGCCTCAGACATGACTAAACATTGTTGTCATTCTATCTAACTCCTGTGATATGCCTGCGTAATGAAACTTCTTGGAATTCGGTACAACCTATTTAATCAAGCATATTATAGAATTTAAATGAACAGCCTAAATTATAAATGCAATTAATACCTTCACCTTCAATCTCTCATCCCACCACTAGTTTGATGCGTCAATGGTTTTTAGTGAAGGATTCCAACCTACTCCAATCTCCCCGCCCTTTAACTCATGCCATAATTTTCAATCATTTTTTAAATTATCCCACTTGTTTTTCAGTTAGAGTTTATAGTATACCTTTCCAGTTCGATATTGGAAGTTCGCCACCAAATTGTTCCATCCATCCTTATTGAAATGGGTGGTTGGTTTATTACCCAACTCAAATTTTTTGATGCATAAGTCACACAAAATCAATACATTGTTTGCTACCTATATCGCTGATACCCCTCTTTTCTTTGGTTTTCATATCTATTAACAAATTATAAATGCAAGCTAAACAATGAGAACAGATTATAAATACATTGTAACTGCAAGCTAAACAGTGAGCAGATAGCAATTCTAAACACAACCCTAAACAACAGAAGATTTTGCATGGTCACATATGAGACATAACAAAGTACTTAAACCTCAAAAAAGAAAAAAGAAAACACAACAACAGACCTTATTTCATCTTCTAAATACCAATTCTAATATAGATCCCAATCCAGATCAGAATTTTGGGAAGAAAATAAAAGCATAATAAAAAATCCCTACCCAAATCCTTCTTTCTTAATTCTAACTTGTCTTTATTTTCATATGGTTGTTTAGTAGATTTATGCCATTCATAATGCAAAAAGAAAGCTCAACTGCATTATGGAAATATTTGAAAGAAGCTATAAACGAATTAGAGCTAAACAAGCTACCAACCAAAACAAGCCATAGTAATGAAAATCATGCAAATGACGAGCTATGTATCGTGCAAAATGAAAACGAACCTCGTCCGGATGAATGAGAGAAAACAATGACCTACGTATTAGCTGGATCGACTCTGTTTTAGAGAATGGAGGAGAGCCGATGCCTGGATCGGGTGAACGAGGAGAATGACGACCTTTGTTCTTCACGAGGACAAAGGATACTAGTGAATCTGAAGAACGAGGAGAAACGGGAAGACCTGGAGGAGAGGCGTTTGGATCAGGAAGCTAATTGAGCGATGAAAGGAGTTGTCTAGATCGAGAAGTGTATCGATCAGATGGAGGAAGGAGATCCTCGCCATGATGGTCCTCACAGAGCCGTGATCAAGAAGTGGATCATTTCGTCTGTCTGGGATCGGGGAGGAAGGAATCGTCTAGTTCGGGAAGTCGCCGTGAAGGATGAACGAGAACCAGGAAACCTCACCTTGGATTGAGGAGCTCTCGAGCATCGGGAGGAAGGAGGCATCTGGATCGGGAGGTTCAGCGGATGGAGGAAGGAACCCCGCGAGCCTGAAGCACCGTTCTGTGCTAGCCAAACTCAAGCTAATCATGAAACAAACCTAGGGGACTGGAGTCTGGTCCCACGGTGGAAATAAACCTAGGGGGTGTGTATTTAATAATTGAAGTTTTTCTGGATTGTGCTAGCCAAACTCAAGCTAATCATGAAACAAAGTTTTTGACCCACCAAAAAGAGCAAATATGCCCTCCCGAGGCCCGAGAGTCCCGACCATTTTTATTTTCTACTTTCGCAGCACATTTTCTAGTGATTCTTGTCCACAAGCTATGTGGCTCTATTTATTTCTGCATGTATATATTCACTCTCTGCGAAAGCCATAGTTCTCTGTTAATTCATGGAATTATTTCTTCTAATCTCTGGCGAGCCTCCCGCTTTCCGGTGGAGATCCCCCACCCCAGTCTCATTCCTTTCCAGCTATATTTTTCTCCTTCATTTTGTTGCGTTTGAATTTTTCTGGCAGTATCTTCTCCAATCTTACCGCCCCGGGTCTCCAAAAATATTCTATCCTGATCTTTTAGTGAACTGACCAAAGGTTCTAATTGATTTGAACTTCCACCTCGATCTTGCTGCGTCATATCTTTGTAGTCGTCCTAACTCTCTATGGGTTCTAACCCCGATGGCCACTTCTCCCCCATCTAAAGACGGCAGTTCTAATCTAGATTCCACAGTAATTTTTACAATTTTAGTGTTTATAGATCATTTATCTCATTCAGGTGCATGTGATCTTGGCGTTTTTGTTTAGATCCCTGTGATCTGCTGTTTATTATGTGACAATCCACTGTTCTTTTCTTGATTGAAGGATACGTTATGTTTATCTGTTAGATGTATTGATGTGTAATCATAGCTACGTTTCTGCTGCATTTTTTTCGACTCGTTTGCCAACCTTGTATAAAACTGGAAGATCAAATTAGAATTTCCTTAGTTTAATATTAGTAATGTTAAATATTCAAATAGAAAACTTGTTGAATTGAAATAAAAATTTGCTAGACTCTCTCCATTGATGTTGACAAGGAAATGGGTATTTTGCCACATTTAGTGTTGGATCAGTTGGCTACTAGTGAACCATTACTTATTATGGATCTGCACATTTCTCTTATTTCTCCAGTTGAAAGATATATTTTCTAAACATCTTCCCTATCACCTTTCTCATGATCCTTTATTTTCTTTCTCTCTCATTGGATAATGTGATCATAGCTTGCTTGTCCTGCAATCTAGGTTGAATTTTATCTGAGGACATATCTTTCATGGCTCTTGACCCCTTCTAATTTTCTATGCGCTTGTATCCAACTTCTCTTCCTCCGAATTGGTCTATTGACTGTAATGTGCAAGAAAGTACCATGTGCATGCTAGCTAAATTAACTATAGGCTTCTGCACAGCGTTGAGTTTGTAAATGACTACTATAATCTAATTACAAATACAAATTGTGTGATCGCTATTTTTTGAGTTATTATTAATTCAGCTTACTTGTATCAATAAATGATCTTTACCATTGATTTGAGTCCTTTACTATTCCATATATAAATTTTTGTACAGTTTGTTTAAGTACTATATGTCTTTGTTGTGTGCTTTTAAGATTCAAGGTTGCGCAAACTTTTTTGATTAGTCTATTTGAAAGCAACACTTACACATTAGAGCTTTTGCAGACAATTTTAAAATATCTTATGTTGACTTTTTACTTTGTTTTTCATGAGTTTTTCCATGTATTATCCCTATTTAAACAATATAAACATGATATTGCAGCATGGTGATCAGAACTTCTTTGGGTATTGCTGTGAATCATGAATGATGGTTGAAAATGATGAAGATGATAACGAGTTTCGCACATATTGACATATTCAATATAAGAGCGAGAGGTCCAACTTTTTCGGTGACTGGTCGATTTTGAGTTGCTTCACAACATTAACTCCACTTTTAAAGTATCTAGCTAACATGATCAACAAGCAAATTTTATTGACTTACTTGTACTTACTCATTTACATTTGTCTCTCATCGGGTGTTATCTTGTACAACAAGGTACAATCTCTTATTATTATCATGATTATTATTATTTTCAGTTTTGGTTGAATAACTTTTATGTAATATTATGATGAGAAGACCCTGACGTGGTTTGGTTTTCATCCTTGCAGTGGGTTCTTTCACCAAAGTATTTCAAATTCCCCTTCCCAATAACACTAACAATGATACATATGGGATTTTCTGCTTTTGTTGCTGTTATTCTTGTTCGTGTTTTAAAGGTTTGTTCATTTGGCAATTGTAGGTATTGGCTATTTTAAACCGCATGTTTCTGTTATTGAAATTTCCCCTATTCTGTTGTTTCTCATTATTAATTTAAATGTTCAATTAACAAAATGTGCCATTACTCCTATATATTGGAACTTTTTTTTACCTTTATTTAATAGAAAGTGTTTAGATAAAATTCTTTCTGTTGTAAAATATTTTGTGGAATACATGTTTCTAATACATGTTATTGAAATTTCCCCTATTCTGTTGTTTCTCATTATTAATTTAAATGTTCAATTAGCAAAATGTGCCATTACTCCTATATATTGGCAATTTTTTTACCTTTATTTAATAGAACGTGTTTAGATAAAATTCTTTCTGTTGTAAAATATATTGTGGAATACATGTTTCTAATACATGAGTATTTGTTCAATTTATGTTTGTCCTTCATCTTGGTGCAATCACTATGTTCTATTAGAACTTCCACCATTGCCCATGAATCATTCTAAACTTTTTACTTTATTCATAATTTAGTATTTTGTAATTACGTACCTAATTTACTATTAAATTGCTATAAAGGAAAAAAAGCACTATTTAGGATTGAGTAGTCCGTATTAGTTAGATTGATATTGATTATAAGGATGTAGTCTTACAAACATTGTAGTGAGCAAAGAAAAACTTCAATTATTGATGATTTATATAGTAGGCTTAGTGCTTAGGAAGGAGAAATATATATATATATATATATATATATAATAGCTAAGATAAGAGACTTGAAGAGTTCTATCAAGTTAGAGAATTAAAATGGTGATATAAGATATTAGTTAAGCACGGAGACATAAGGAAAGAAGAAAATTCTTACTAAGAAATAATTAGTTGGATGCATTTAGATAGAAAGGTGTGCATAATGAAAGAATATTGAGCTATAATATCAATCATTCTAAACTTTTTACTCTTATTCATAAAATTGTATTTTGTAATTACATTACAAGTTTACTAAATTGTTATAAAGGAAAAAAGCGCTATTAAGGAGTGAGAAAGAGTGCTTATTAGTTAGATTTATATTGATTATTAGAAGTTTTACAAACAGTTTACTAGCAAAGAAAGACTAATATTTTTGATGATTTATATAATAAAGAGAACTGAAGAAGTCCAGCAAGTTAGAGCATTAAAATGGTGATATACGGTTTTAGTTAAGCACTTAAGCATGAAGACATGAAGGAAAGATGAAAAATTCTTCTTAAGAAACTATTAGTTGGATGTTTTAAGGTAGAAAGTGTGCATAATGAAAGAATATTGAGGTATAATATCGATTGATTTCAAAAATTTCAAGTGGATTTTGCTATGAAGAAAATGCATGAAGGTTAAATTTTCGGCCCAAAGATACCTATTGTGATTTCAGTATTGTATGATGTAGCAATTAGAACATATTTAAATTAATATTTTAAGGGCTAAGAAAATGCAAATACTTCATTAGAAAGCATTTATTCATATTTCAAGAACAAGGAGATGAGAGTTGTGAGTCATATAGTGGTAGAGGACGATGGGATTGCACAAATTATGTCAATGTTGAGTTTTTTTTTGGTTTTATGCTAGGAGATTCGGTTTACATGATTTTTGTGTTAAACAAACTAATGAAAAATATTTAGAAAATAAATGATCGACGTACTTTTTTATTGATATTAAAGCCATGCAATTTAGTGCATTAAAGAAATTTTTTTTTTGTTAAATGTTTAGGGCATACTTGCGTTGGGAAAGAACTATGAAGTTATTGCTTCTCACAATTTCAATTCCCAAGAAGTATCTTGGAGGGCCCATATCTTTGGTAACATAATACTCTCAAAGATGTTTCTTTGCTTTCTCTATTCTAGAAGAGTCATTTCTGGTAAGAAGAATATCGTTAACGTAAATAGCTAGAATTATCTGCCCATGATTGATTTTCCATATAAAGAGAGAGTGATCAACATTGCTTCTGGAGAAACCAATGACAGAGACGTCTTGGCTGAATTTGTTAAACCATGCGCGAGGGCTTTGCTTGTGACCATAGATAACCTTCCAAAGCTTACACACCTGAGACTCCCCTGAGCAACATAACCATGATGTTGCTCCATATAGACTTCTTCGTCTAATTCATCAATCACTATAAAGGAAGACATTTTTGACATCATGCTGAGACATTTGCCAATTCCGGTTGACAACAACGGAGAAGAGGACCCATATAATACTGATACAGGAAACTGGAGAGATGGTGTCAAGGAAATCAACACTATATGTTTTGGTGAACCCCTTGGCAATTAGACAAGCCTTGTATCGATCAATCGATCCACAATGCTGTCTGGTAATAATTTGATGACAAAGTCCCATTGACAACCGACAACATCTTTTCTTTGATGGGGTGGGGACTAGAGTCCAGGTACCCCTTGATTTTAAGACAGAGATTTCCTCATCCAGGACTACTTTCCAGCAAGGTATACAAAGAGCTTCCTCATATGCAATAAGAATGATAGTGGCAGAGAGAGCTCATGCAAACTTGCTGCATGAAGGGTCGTGATTGGCATATGAGACAACATTAATAAGAGGATGTTGTGTGCTCCCCCTTACGCCTTTGCACAAAGTAATGAGAAGATCCAGGTCCGAGTCTATTGAAGTGTGGGAACCTTCCGATGAGGAAAGCGCTAGCCTGGGAGTTGTCGGCGGGGACACTGGAGTGGAAGCAATTGGACATGTCGGTAAGCAGGACGTAGACAATAATGATATGGAAAGGGTGAAATTGGAGGGACACGTGCATGAGTTGGTGTCTATTGCGGGATATCGGAGGAAGGAGCATGCATGATAGAGAACAATGAAATAGAGGTGGGAGGAGGAGAGGTGGTAAAAAGAGGAGAGGTGGTAGAGAGTAAGAGTTCCTCCGTCCTTAGTAAAATAAGGTGTAAACTCAAAAAAGGTGATGTCAACAAAGACGTATTGACTTATGGAGATAGGGTCGAAACAACGATAGCCCTTCTGAGTTGGAGAGTACCTCACGAAGATACATTTGGCGGCGCAAGCAGATAGGTTATCAACCAAATGCAGAAGCGTGGACATAATAACTACAACCTATGACATGCGGGGTGAGGGGCAAAGTGTATCGGTCAGATAAAAATGAGAAAAGGGGTATTACTCTGAAGAGTAAAAGAAGGTAAACAATTAATGAGGAAACAAGAAATGAGAATTGCATGACCCTAATAGGAGTGAAGAGCATTCATCATCAAACATAAGCGTGCCCGAATAAAATCGAGATGACGATTTTTCTGTTCAGACACCACATTTTGTTCAGGCATATGCACATAGCTGGTCTGATGAATAATATCGTTGGAGGTGCTGAATGATAAGAACCGTTGACTCATGTATTCCTTCGCGTTATCGGTCTAAATAATTTTGAGAGACATATTTAACTGAGTGCGAATTGCATTATAAAAATTTGAGAAAGTTCATAATATTCCATTAAAAGATACACCAAAGTCATCTAGAGCAATCATCAATAAAAATTAAAATGTACAGACTGCCTCCACTAACAAACTTGGTGGGATTGCCACCTTAGATGTCCGAATGAACAAGGTCAAAAGGACGGACATAACTTGTACATAGTTTGACAGGAAAAGTAACATGATGTTGCTTACCATACTGACAAGTCTCACATTTTAAAGTGGAGTCGACCTTTAGAGATAGTATGAGCTGGTGGAGGACACTCAACAGCGGATGACCAAGACGACGATGCCACTGAAGTAACGAAGTGGAGACATCAGATGCAGAGAAAGTGGGAAGATCGTCTAGGTAGTAGTGACTGCCGCATTCAGGTTTAGTAGCAATCGGCCTCTGCGAGTAAATGACAAGCAGTGAGAGAAAGTGAGATAGAGCATTGCAATTGTCGTGAGAGAGCATTGCCAAACAACAAAATGCAAGGAAAATTGGGGACAAATAGAGTGCAATGTAGACTTGACTAGGGTTTTGAAAATTAATTATTTTAATCGAAAATATTTTAATTTGTTTTTAAAAATAAAATTATGATTTTAGAAAAAAACACGAGAATTTTTAATCTTGAAAAAGGGCCGAGAGCGGCCAAATCGAACTTTTTGCGCGTAAAACTACTCTTAACGATAACTTCAGCAAGACCGTTAATCGTTATTTGGTGAAAATTTCCTCGACGCCTAACGAACTGAACCGTAGCGGGATTCACACATCCACAAGCATAAACCTCAGACAATAATTTATGAAATAAGCGGAAATTAGAATAGGTAGAACGTTAGAGGCAAGCCCCTATTTATTTAGTTGAAACGCATAAAATTAAGCTAAGAGATAGAAGCACAGTTACGGGTTGATTATGCAGGGAATGAACTGGTCCAACCCCACAAGCGCTGTCAGTCGACGGAGGAGGGATCTGTCATCGACGTCAACCAACAGGGAAGGGCTCGCTGAAATTAGCACGGGGGTTGACGTTGCTGGCCGATGAAGACAGTAGATGGACGCCGGAGTGGTGGTGGAGTCGACGGCGTCCGGGCGTTTGGTCGACTGGCGTGGAGGGACGGCGTCGGCTTTGGGAGCGGAACGATGACAGCGAACAACGACCGATAGCTTCGCCGAAGATGGAATGGCCCGCTACTTCCGCCCTCAAGGTGCAACTGGAAGTTTCGCTGGGGACTAGGATGGTTCGACAGCTCGTGCACGATGAAAGGAGGCACTGTGCCGGTAATTTAGAGGGAACGAAATATTCGTTCCTCTGATTATACCCGACTACTTTCTTCCTCTTTCAGATCTGATTAAATAGCTGATAGAATTCTTTTCCATATAACTTTTTTCCAAAAGATTTGACCGAATCTTCCCCTATGTGGCCTGATATTTTACCAAATAGTGTCTTTGTTATTTTCTTGATTTGAAATGTCTTTATGATAGAAGATTGAGTATTTTGAATTTGATTTCATCTTTTAACTTAAATGTATACGTCCTTAAATAACTTAAGCTTGCCCCTTTCGTTCTAACTACTAAAATTGCCGGACCTTTTATTTAAGGTCTCATTGGGCGGTCAAATCAATGAGCCGAAATTTAAAATACATCGACGAATAAAAAATAACAGAATATAAGAAAAGATAAATGTCGCGTGATGATGTCACGCGTCATCGAATGCGGTGGCGGTTGCATCAATTCTCCCAGGGTTGACAGAGCTCGCCCCCGGCGAGACTTTGCAAAAACTGGTAACAGAGGGAGCAGATGCCGTCACTGGTGCTAAATTAAGTGGTATGTCTGGGGCTATGATAGGTGGCCCGATGCGCTTCTGAATTTGAACTGGGTCAACTTCCCTTTAGTAAACAAACACGCAATCCTCCTTTGAAAAGTACAACTCACGGTGATAACGACCGACCGTGAGTTTATAATGTTCAAAGGTTGCTCGTAAATTATTAGCAATAATTTTATGCAATTCTTTTAAATAATTAATATGAGTTTGCGCATCGAAAAAATACGTTCATGGAATGAGAGATGATGGCGGTCAGGTGGGTGGAACAACTCATACAAAATCTCGAAAGGAGATATATTAAGAGAGCGGCTTTTAGAATTATTGCATGTGAAATCTGCTCGTGGAGGTACTAGATCTCATTGTGTCGGATTCTCCTCAGTTAAACACCTAAGAAGGTTCTCCAAACTCTTATTAACGAACTCGGTCCATCCATCGATTAGAGAGTGATATATGCTACTAAGTTCGAGTTTGGCTCTCAGTCGACCACATAATTCGTTCCACAAATATGATAAAAACATTTAATAAATCGATTTAGTTCCACAGATATGTGTATAACTAAGTGATAGTG
Source organism: Dactylorhiza incarnata (assembly GCA_033032865.1). Taxonomy (NCBI): domain Eukaryota; kingdom Viridiplantae; phylum Streptophyta; class Magnoliopsida; order Asparagales; family Orchidaceae; genus Dactylorhiza; species Dactylorhiza incarnata. Next base: position 925,833 of record JAWHQI010000296.1, on the reverse strand, counting down.
AGGCGAAAAAGATGTATTCGCTAAATATGAAATCGATCGAGTGTGGTGAGCGGAGTGAATAACCATCAGATAAAGTGTTAGAAAACTGAGAAATATCAGGTGGCACGTCGGGACTCGATAAATGTGGTGTGAGCGACACACCCGGGCCACAAATTAATTCATGGGGTGGGGGTTCAGGAGGGAGTGCAGTGAGCAGTAACACAATGGAGGTAACGAAAAGTGAACTAGGAGTCCTAGAGGTCCTCTCGTGCGCTCTTGGAGTAAGACAATTCTTCTGGGGAAGAAGAACAATCTTGTATCCGTTGTGCTTGAAGGAACGAGAGTTCCTCGTGGCGTCGTGCATGACATGTCGGTCGTACTGCCAAGATCTTCCCAATAGGATGTGGCAGACATCCATGTCAGCAACATGACACAGAACTCTATCCGAATATGTGCTCCCTATAGAAAACTCTACTAAGCAATAATGTGTGACGGGCATAGTCAAATGACTATTGACACCGAATAAGTTGTAGGGTTGTTTTAACAGGTGCGCCTCAAGGCCTAATATGTCGACCATGAATTCTGTCTCCTGTGGTCATCCTCAGTAGACTCGCTGGGGGTAATCAGACTATAACGTAAGACTCAGACTAGGTGCTCAACGTGTTCACCTTCCACTTCTACGACATCCTCAGACTCGGGTTCAGGTTCAGGCTCTGTGTGGGATTCACTAATGTAGACTCCATACTCAAGCTCTCGTCCATCAGTAGAATCAATGATAGCGACGAAGTGGCGTCGCAGGCTCTCAGATGATTTGTGCTCCGGCTCCATGCACTTGAAGCATCAGAATACTCCAGTGTTTGGCTTAGCCCCAATAATTTCCTTACCCATGGGGGGAATAGTAGATGTGGTCGGAGTCCCGACATTAATGGGAGGGGAATCTAATATCCAAGCAGTGGGGGCAGTGGTGACGCTCGATCTATCAGTGGGCCTAAGTCCGGAGGTACGCTTCTGTGAGGTCTCTACTCGGCGGGCGCAACTCGAGATCTCTCCTGAGTCCTTATAGTCAAAGAGTTTTAGTTGGTCTCTAATGGAGTAGAGTAACCTACGTTATCAAGGCGCGCGCCTAGGCGAGCCTGAGGCGCCGGGCGCACGAGGCGCAGAGCACGTCGCCTTGTAAGGGCTAAGGCGGGTGACTTGCCTCAGGCGCGCCCCAGGCGCGCCTAGGCGCCCGCCTCTCATACCATCCAGGCGGGCAATAGGCGGGCCTGGACTTAAAAAATGGTCCGGCCGTTTTTTTTAGGTCTGCGTTTTCATAAGCCTGATTGCGTCTCTTCATTCTTCCATTTAGGTTTACTCGAGAGCTCACCGATCCCTCCTCTTTGCTCGATAGCTCTCAATAGCTCGCCGGGCCGGCCTCATCTGCACGCAGCACGCCAGTCGCCACCTCTCGCTAGTTCGCCGGCCTCATCTGCACGCAGCACGCCAGTTGCCACCTCTCGACCTCTCGCTAGCTTGCTCCTCTTGGCTCAATAGCTCGCCGACCTCCTCTTCACGCCACCTCTCCAAACGGTAACATCGCCGGCCTCCTCTACTTGCTTTAAGCTCGCCGGCCTCCTCTACTTGCTTTAGTCTCGTCGGCCTCCTCTACTTGCTTTAATCTCGTCGGCCTCCTCTACTTGCTTTAAGCTCACCGGCCTCCTCTTCCAGCTCACTGGAACCAATTCACTGCTTTACAGTGAACTGGAACCAGTTCACTGCTTTACAGTGAACTGGGCTTCCAGTTCACTGTAAAACAGTGAACTGGAAGCCCAGTTCACTGTAAAGCAGTGAACTGGTTCCAGTTCACTGTAAAGCAGTGAACTGGTTCCAGTTCACTATTTTACAGTTCACTGTAAAATAGTGAACTGGTTCCAGTTCATTGTGAACTGGTTCCAGCTTGTTATTGATTACTTATCCTAGTTTTGCTGTAAAATGTTTTAATACCCCCATAAGCGGATATGGATGCGAGTGGTTCTGGTTCCTCCAGCGTTCAATCAAGGATTGATCCAGGATGGAAATATGTGCGTCAAATTTCAGTCGTTAATAAAAATGATTTAACTTGTAATTTTTGTGAGAAAGTCACAAAGGGTGGAATTGTTTGTGCTAAACAACACCTAGTTGGGGGATTTAGAAATACAAAAACTTGTGCCAAATGCCCGCAACATGTACGGACATAAATTCAAGATTATATGGAGAAGAGAATGAATGCAGGCAATACAGAAAAGCAAGCATTCCCTGACTTTGTTGATGTAGATACCTTCGGAGCCGATGAGAATATGGATGACATTGGAGTGAAGATTCATGGATGTGGACCAAGCGGTGTATCTAAAAAGCCTCGGACCAAAGGACCGATGAATGTTTTTTTTGCACCAAACATTGAGAAGTTGAAAACAAAGGGCCACCAAAAGCTATTGAAGCAAACTACAATTAACGAGGCGTGTAAGAAGGAACTTAGAGGGAGGGCTTGCAAACATATAGCTCAATGGATGTATGATGCAGCTCTTCCTTTTAATGTTGTTAATTATCCTAGTTTTGCAGTGATGATTGAGGTTGTTGGACAGTTTGGAGTTGGAATGAAACCACCCAGTTACCATGAAGTTCGTGTGCCTCTGTTGAATAATGAAGTAGGTGAAGTCAAGAATATGATGAAGAATTATGAGGATGAGTGGAGGTTGTATGGATGTTCTATCATGGCGGGCGGATGGACAGATAAGAAACAAAGAACACTTATAAATATTTTGGTAAATTCACCCAAAGGAACATTTTTTCTGGAATCTGTTGATGCATCCGACTACGCAAAGATTGGAGAGAGGATGTTTAAATTGCTTGATAGAGTGGTGGAATGTGTTGGAGATGTCAATGTCGTTCAAGTTGTTACTGATAGTGCAAGCAATAATGTACTAGCAGATAAATACATCATTAATCCGCATTATTTAATATTTATTTAATTTTATTGTTATATATTGACTTGTTTTTTTTTCATGAAATAGGAAAATTATTGGAAGCCAAACGTCCACATTTATATTGGACACCTTGTGCTGCCCATTGCATCGACTTAATGCTGGAGGATATAGGAAAGATACCTAGCTTTAGTAGAACAATTAAAAGAGCAAAGACAATAAATTGTTATATTTATGTTCGTCCTGAACTTGTCAACATGCCAAGGAGTTTTACAGGGCAAGTGGAGCTTGTTAGGTTTGCTGTTACGAGGTTTGCGACTTCTTTCCTTGCTCTTCAACGCATTCATAAGCAGAGGACAAATCTAAGAAAGATGTTCACCTCACCCGAGTGGACATCAAGCAAGTGGGCCAAGAAAACGGGAGGTAAGCAGGTACATATCATTATATTAATGGTCTCTTTTTGGAGTACTATTGTGTACATTTTGAAGATTTTTGGACCGTTAGTTCGAGTCCTAAGATTGGTAGATGGTGAGAAAAGACCAGCTATGGGTTATATATATGAGGCTATGGATAGAGCGAAAGAGACAATCATTAACTCTTTCAATGGGAAAGAGGAAAAATACAAGGAGGTCCTAGAAATTGTGGACAAGAGATGGGAAAATCAGCTTCATCGATCGTTGCATGCGGCGGCTCATTTTTTAAATCCAAAATACTACTATTCAAGCCCAGATATTGCATTAGATGGAGAAGTCATAAGAGGTTTATACCAAACAATGCAAAGGATCATTCCAGGTCATGACATTCAAGATAAAATTATGGACCAACTAAGTTTATATAGAAATGCTGAAGGTTTATTTGGAATGCAATTTGCAGTTCGACATAGAAAAACAAAGTCCCCGGGTTATTAAATTAGACATTAGACAAAGTTTCAAACAAACAATTTGTTTATTAAGAATGCTTTATTAATTTCTTGATATTCATTGTTTGGGCAGCTGAATGGTGGCAATCATATGGAGCCGATACTCCTCATCTTTCTAAATTTGCTATAAAGGTTCTAAGTCTCACTTGTAGTGCATCTGAATGTGAGCGTAATTGGAGTTTTTTGGAACATGTATGACTTTTTTAAACAAGTATGTAAAATTAAATTTATATCATTATATGATTAATTGTTTATTTGTTTATATTGCAGGTTCATAGCAAGAAAAGAAACCGGCTAGCTCAGCAACGTCTAAATGATTTGGTATTTGTAAAATACAATCGCGCCTTGCGTCGACGATATGATTCACGTGATCGTATTGATCCAATCTCACTTAAAGATATTGACGACAACAATGAATGGTTGATGGGCAGAATGGAGGAAGATGAGGAGGTTGAGCAGGATGAAGAATTAGTTTTTGACGACGACTTATTGACATGGGGTGCAGTTTCTAGGGCCACTGGAGTGGAAGAGGATATCTACCACACACGCTTATCCAAAGGGAAGAAGATAGTTGACAATGGGAGCACATCTAGGACGAGGGCTACTACTTCAGCACCGCTTACAGATGATGTCGAGGATGAAGAAGCTGAGTACAATGAAGAAGAAGAAGAGGAGGGATTAAAGCAAGTAGAGGATGAAGAATGCTTTACAGTGAACTGGAACCAGTTCACTGCTTTACAGTGAACTGGAACCAGTTCACTGCTTTACAGTGAACTGGAACCAGTTCACTGCTTTACAGTGAACTGGGCTTCCCGTTCACTGTTTTACAGTGAACTGGAAGCCCAGTTCACTATAGAACAGTGAGCTGGAAGAGGAGGCCGGCGAGCTTAAAGCAAGTAGAGGAGGCCGGCGAGATTAAAGCAAGTAGAGGAGGCCGGCGAGCTTAAAGCAAGTAGAGGAGGCCGGCGATGTTACCGTTTGGAGAGGTGGCGTGAAGAGGAGGTCGGCGAGCTATCGAGCCAAGTGGAGCAAGCTAGCTTCGAGAGGTGGCGACTGGCGTGCTGCGTGTAGATGAGGTCGGCGAGCTAGCGAGAGGTGGCGACTGGCGTGCTGCGTGCAGATGAGGCCGGCCCGGCGAGTATCGAGCAAAGAGGAGGGATCAGTGAGCTCTCGAGAAAACCTAAATGGAAGAATGAAGAGACGCAATCAGGCTTATGAAAACGCAGACCTAAAAAACCGGCCGACCCATTTATTTAAGTCCAGGCACGCCTATTGCCCGCCTGGATGGTATGAGAGGCGAGCGCCTAGGCGCGCCTGGGGCGCGCCTGGGGCGCGCCTGAGGCATGTCGCCTGCCTTAGCCCTTACAAGGCGACGTGGTCTGCGCCCGACGCCTCAGGCGTGCCTAGGCGCGCGCCTTGATAACATAGTTCGCAGTTGAATTTTAAACTCATCCAAGTGGTGATCGGGGGCAATCCTAAATTGAATCTAGACCACTCTAGCTGACCCCACCAAACTAAGGCAGAACCCTTCATCCTAAGGGTAGCATACTCGACTTGCCTAGCTTGGGGCAATTGCTTCCAAGTCAGGAATCAGTCCATTTGATCACACCAATCTATACATCCCTCAGGTTCTAAGTGCCCTTCGAAATCACCAACGTCTAACTTGATCCCTATGTCCCATCGAGGTGGATCCCTAACATTTTGTGGCCCTTGCGCCATTCGTTGTGGGTTAGGGTTGTCGTTTTCAGGTGGCCTAGGGTTAGGACCCTCTTCAATTTGGGGCGGGATAATCCCTAATTGTTGATTGGCTTCTAAGGTGTTGACATGCGTGCGCAACCCATTTACCACCTGTCCCACATCTCGCATGTTCGCGATAACATTCGTACTTAACGCCTCAATGGTTTTAGTTAAATTTTTAATTTGTGCGCTTAGGTCGGTCATACCATTTTCTAAATTCGTGCGCTTAGGTCGGTCATACCATTTTCTTAACGCCTCAATGACACTGTGCTCGGGCACGTGTGGGAAATTTCTAAGGATGATTAGCTGATCTTTTTTTCTAAGGATGATTAGCTGATATTGAATGTAAAAAATATTAAAAATAGAAATACTTTATTACTTACCAGTTCTATATCAACTAATCATCCTTAGAAAAAAAACTATCTTCATCATTATCTTCGCTGCCATTATAATCTTCTTCTTCATTGTACATAGCTTCCGAGCAACAGTTTGAAGCCACAAACAGCAATTGTGCCCAATATAATTACTGTCCGAAAGTGCTCGAACCATTGGAATTTGTGTTTAAAATTGTTGTCTGGGGCCTAAGACGGCTGTCTAGATGCAGTATTTTAAAGTTCGGCCGACATGCGGACGTGTCGGCCGACATGACCTTTTTGAACAGAAAATAAATTGCATAATGAAAATATAAAGATTATGGCGTTTTGCAATATGTCGCCCGACATTTCGGATCAAATCCGCTATGTTGCCCGACATTTCGAATTAAATCCGCTATGTCAGCTTTAGAGTCTTTTGTGATTGAAGAGAAAATATTTATTTTTTGGATTAATCTATTTAATATTTCATATGCTTTGTTATTCATTCATTTTACGTATAGTTGTGAGGATATAAATACCATAATAGTTATAAATTTTAGGTGATTGCACCTAGTTCAAGTATAAAATGTTGTAGCTAGCATTTTGTCTTAATGCTTACTGGTGGTGGAAAGAGCAGATGCATAGAAACATACATTCAAAGTTGTTATAACTTATAATATAATTTTTTTTAGGAATACGACATTTTAAAATATCCCCGACATGTCTCCGACATCCGACATTTAAAAACTCAATCTGACATATCCCCGACATCCGACATCTGCAACCTTGCCCGGATGTACACAAATGCTGTAATTACTTATGTGCAGCAATTTTGGAGGCTAAAACTGTTGTAAAGATGAAATTTTAGGAGGTTTTTAGACCCGGACATCGGTTTTAGACAAAAACAATGCAAACCGGAACACAGGAGAGCGGGAGAGGAGGACGAGCAGCAGTGAAGACACGAGAGAAAAATGACCTAATTTTCTACATAAACCCGCACTTGGTTTGTGTGGCCCGTAAATAGATGACCATGCAAAAAGATCAGAATACATGGTGCATATGCAAGAGGTTTTGGGATCCATGGAGTAAATGACATCAAGATGATCCCGTGTTGCCTTCACAGTGTCATCATGGTGGATGATGGGCATATATTCATCAAAAAGGCTGTTTGCAAGCCAAGTGCGAACAAGAGCATCACTGTCATCCCAATCAGCATATGCATGAGACACGGGGTCACGAGGAAGTTGAAGGAGACACTTCAATTTGGATAATTGGGTCGAGTTAATTTTGATGTCGTACCGAGATTTCCAGAGGCACTGTAAATGATTATGGGAAGCACAATGTTGGTGGGAGTAGAACGAATTGGTGGATTGGCTATAGTTGAAAACAAGTTCATGTTGGGTTTCTCAGGCTTCACATGCGTACTGAAATATTTGCAAGAAACTCGTAGAAATGACCATGCAAAAACCAATAGATCAAGAACATAGTTCATACCTGCGTTAGAATCAAATTCCGAGAAGGATAACTGTCATGGGAGAACCACTACATAAAATCAGAACCACGTCTCTACGGATGCTGGAAACTCATCGCTGTCCGTCCAACGAACTTGGGATGGAAGATGATTGTCCTCCTTCGTCTCCACGAAATACTAGTTTCGTTTTTCAGGAGAGGATGCGACTGCAGGTTCTTCAGTTGTCATAAGAGTTGAACTCAAAATGCGTAACTGAAAAACTCTAAAAGACGTTATTTATAGCAGTTTCACAAACTGCCTATTTGTGCATCGAGAGGGAGAAATTTGTGCGTAGAGTTCTAATTCACATGTCGACGTACGTTGACTTCACAAGTTGACATACGTTGATTACTGTCTCATAGTATAGTATAGGTATCATATCTCTAATTTACTTGTCGACGTACGTCGACTTCACAAGTTGACATTAGTCGACTACTATCTCATAGTATTGAAAACGGTTATCTGCACACCAACTCAATGTACGTCAACTTCATAAGTCATTATACGTCGAGTACTATCTGGTTACTCACAACTCAATGTATGTTGACTTCACAAGTCAACGCACGTCGAATAATATCCAGAAATGTCTGTATTGATGTTAAACGCACACCAAGTCGACGCAAGTCGACTTCACAAGTCAACACACGTCGAGTAGTCGTTTAACATCCCCCATTTCAGATCCAATTCGACATATAGTTACTCTCAATCATTATTTAATTAATTCCTAATTAATTAAATATTATTTTAGGCTTGGTTCTTCACTTATATATCCAATATAAGTAAAAATCAACACGATCATTTATCCATTTTTTCATACGTTCTTATGTGTGACCTCATAGACTCATATTATGTTGATAATAAAATTAAATCTTGGATTATTTCTAGATCATAAAAGATTCCAACAATCTTCCACTTGAGCTAGAACGTATCGACCATAGTCTCACAAATAATAAGCGGCATATAGTAATGCATCATTGCTACCAAAGTAATACATGAGTTGGCAACTCAATGAAACCTGTTAGTGACCAATGTCCTAGTGTAGTCCTGTCCCTTTGTCCTTTACATCCAGATTGAACTCGAGGCAGGGAGTGTGTCACCCTCTTAATAATTCAATATATGTTTTTTGATCTAGAGTAGACTCTCAGAAATAAGTGAACTCAATATCATATATTGACTTGACTTAGCATGACCATGCATTTTAGTCTCACTCCATCAAGGGGCCCATTGATGTAACTCCTGTCACATAGGAGGACAAATCCCATTTACACCAACTCACAATCACTTCTTGATTTGTAACGTACCCAATAACAACCTTTGTCACTAACCTTTCTCAAGGAAGACTTTAGATGCATCAAATTATGCTCCTCCTCACGTAATGACTATAATGAATTCTGGTCAAAGAATCACATACATCATTATCACTATAATAAATACTTGTGACACGTTCATATAACAATACACAAAATAATCTCATGGTGGGTCTATCCAGTACAACTTATTCTCTAACAAGTCTCTGTGTGATGACTTGATATCCAATATCATGACCTATGAGTCTCGGTCATCAGTCAATCCCACAAAATAGTCTCAATGTATCATCATTGCCCTAATTTTCTATGATGATACCTTGACAAGGGATTATTTTGGAATGATGCTTCATATAAACACATGATCTCACATTCAAGTCTCGCACTTGAATTCCTATGAGAGCAAACACTTCAAGGACATTTATTATGTTTAATTGCTCTATCTATATAGCAATAAATAGACATAACAAAAGAACATACCTTAAATGTAAGTGAAATAATTAGTACAAGTCATCACATGAACATAAAACTGACAAAGCCAAAATCCACAAGCCTCCCACTAGAGTTGATTGTTCAGGTATCGAATATCCAATGATCGAGTATGACAATCATGCTTCTCTGAGGAAGAGCCTTCGTCAGTGGATCTGCTATATTATTGTCAGTGGATCATGCTTCCTCCGAGGAAGAGCTCGTACATACATGCCGCACTTGCGCGGCTCACCGTCCACTGGCCGCGACAGTCCTGCATTGCCCGCGACTTGTCCTGCATTACCGTCCACGAGCCATGATGTCGTCGACCTCCCCTGCACCAGCAACGATTTGCGCGCGCGCCTTTGATCACACTAGTCTCACCACACCGCCGCACGATGACAGCGTTCGACCAGCCAAATAGCTCTTTCCCACTAATTTGCACTTGCCCCCTCCAATCATTCCCTCTAGCACCTTCTTTAGCATCACGTTGACCTAGCCTTTGAGAGGGCGGATGTGTGTGGGTTAGTACGGCTACTGGCAACGAAAGAAAAGTTCCTTGCGGCGAAGCTCGAGTTATTGTTGGTGAGATAAGCATTTAGCGTGGGAGAGGCGGCAGACATATCAGACATGGCAGCAACTGGTGGGGTGGTTCGGACGAGGACGACTAGGCTGTGTAGAGTTCCTTGTAGTTGCTCCATGGTGCGGAAGAGGATAGTCATGATGTGAACCCGAAAGCGCCCAGAGGTGGGGGCCCTAAACCCCCCAAGAAAGTACCCAGGTAATGCTTTAGGGATAGACCAGGGGCATGCATAACTACCTTGATGAACTCCACGATGTAGGCTGCAACAGTGATGGGCTGGCGAACAGAGCTGAGGCATTTGTAGGAATTACCTGTCTGACGGGTTTCATAGTGGAGGAGTTCCTCCTTCGTGTTTGCCACGAGAGGTCTGGGACTTGCTAGTGCGTCCAACGCACTCAAAGGAGTGCACAACCTTCCATATAGATAGTTTTCAGGGGAACCTTATGGTTGGCGAGGGTGGGCTGGAGGGGCCGGTGGGAGGTTAATAATCATGACCGCGAGGTCTCAAATGAGGAGAGTGAGATCTTCAGGCCGAGCTTCGAGAAAATCTAAGCGAGTGAAATCAGAGCAGGCGGAGCTAAAAGCATCCTCGTCGGCACAGAGGGTCATGGAGCGGGCCCGGGTCATGTAACGGATGAGTCGAAAAAGAGAAAATGAGTGGAAAAGAGAAGTTGGGGCAGAGTTATTTCTTCCATCTTGGATCATTGTTTAGGCTTAGGCTCTCATAGGACAGTGACTCTTAGAGGAACCTTGCCCTCAAGAGTTGGTATGGAGCATATTTCAATAAGTTGTATCTCATATTTTACTTGGGTTATTTTATCGATGATAGCGGGTTCTATCACAGCTGGAGTGAATTGAAAATGATTATCCATATAATAGATCTTATTATTGTTGGGATAAAGTTACTGATGATGCCAATGGAAATTTGAAGTTGCTAGTGATGTCATTTTGACAATTATTGAAGTATTACTTTACTTTCTACCACACGAGTCCAAATGATTATGCACTTCACTATCATTGGAATTTAATAGTGATCTTTCTATTTGCACTTTTACCTAATTAATCTTTTTTATTATTTTGACCATACAGATTGTTGCACCAGTCAAGATGACATTTCAAATGTGAGCATCTACCGCCATTCTTGGCCTACTATTGTTTGTTCTTCTAGTAAACCAGGTCTTTGTCTTTTGCAGATATGCAACATGTGTGATACCTATTAGCGCTTTCTTTGCATCCAGTCTTTGGTAAGCATGTAACTGTTAATTCACCAACTAGTTTTAGCAAAGTTTTCAAATTCACAAATATTTTTAGCAAAGATAGCAAAGAATGCTGTGGGTCATCCTTTCAGGTGTTCTAACTTGTAATGATTGTAGTAATTAATGTTTCACTTTATGCAGGTTTGGTAACACTGCATACCTGCATATCTCGGTTGCCTTCATTCAAATGCTCAAAGCCTTAAGTTAGTCGATTTATCTATTTCTTTAACTATGCTATTCATCGAAGCATTAATGAAATTCTAATTATGTTTTACATGTTACATTGCAGTGCCTGTAGCAACTTTTCTTGTTGCTGTTGTTTGTGGCACTGACAAGTTGAGGTGTGATCTATTCTTGAACATGCTGTTGGTCAGTGTTGGGGTTGTAGTTTCATCATATGGAGAGATTCATTTTAATGCGATAGGAACACTTTATCAGGTTACTGGAATATTTGCAGAAGCTCTTAGGTTGGTTTTAACTCAGGTCCTTCTCCAGAAGAAGGGTTTGACCCTAAATCCCATTACCAGCCTTTACTACATAGCACCCTGCAGGTACATACTAACATAATTCCTTTTTTTGAAATTGCAGTTCATTCTCATTTCTTTTGATGTATCATGCACTTTCCTCGTGCAATGTAACACCTGCCATGCTATTTAGTATTAACCATGCTATAATAGCATGTATTAAGGTGATTTAGAAGTAGCCTACTTCGATATTTTTTATCTTGATTTTTTCTTTAGGAGTAATCTATTTTATCCTGTATTCTACAGCTTTTTATTCTTGTTTATTCCCTGGTATTTATTGGAGAAGCCAGTAATGGAGATCTCGCAGATTCAGTTCAATTTCTGGATTTTTTTCAGCAATGCACTTTGCGCATTAGCTTTGAATTTCTCCATATTTTTAGTACTTGGTAGAACCGGTGCTGTTACAATTCGAGTAGCTGGCGTTCTGAAAGATTGGATATTGATTGCTCTATCGACCATTGTGTTTCCTGAATCTGCTATTACCAGTCTGAATCTTATTGGATATGCGATAGGTATTTTGTTTTATTTTTCTAATTTATGTTGTAATTAACTTTCTGAGAAGATTGGATTGCTTAGTTAACTCTCTTTCCAGCTCTCTCGGGAGTTTTGATCTATAACTATTTGAAGGTGAAAGATGGAGCATCTAGTCAACTTCTTATGGAAAGTATTCCTGAAAGAGTAACAAAGGTACCATTTTCCTATTTACATTCGAATTCAAAAGTCTGCATGGTATGCAATTTCTCATTTTGAAAATTAATTGAATCCTGCACTGATTATTATTATTTTTTTTGTTCTTGAATGCCACCAAATCAAAAATGTCTTTTTGTGTGAAAACTGCCTGAATTTAGCACTGAACATAGCATGCCATTCATTTTTGTCCAACAAGCACAATTTGAAAATTTACAATTTCATTCCTTTGAAAGTATAACATCCACGGTATACTAGATTGTGCTTAACCAAGTAGGTTTGCAGGTTTGTTGAGGAGTGTCATATCAACAATAAAACTTGTGCCACTTGTGATACCACATAACTTTTAACACAACCAATTTGAGATGGGAAGTATTAATGGTCTTTTTTAATTAATATGAACTAGTAAAGCTTGCATGCCTAATAATTGACGGCCTAGGGTGTCCGTGTGACATCAACGTGGACCACTCGAGAAAGGACACTTGGTAGGAGGAGAAACACTTGCTCTACTAAATGCGAGAACTATGATTCCCTTCTCGCAGGGCCGAACATCGTTCTTATGGAAAGGGTTAGTTATGTGGTGAGTTAGATGAAAAGTTCAAGGGATCTTGCCATGTCTCACTGGAAAATTTCTTTGTCGAGTAGAAAACATGATTTATAACTGTCTTCTCTTGCTATTTTTTATTTTCAATCTCACCTTGTAAAGTGCAAGGGAAAGGGGATAAGGGTACCGAGTAGGCCTGCTGCTTTTAGGGTCCCAGTTGTTGATAGCTGCCTTATGGGCAGGATGCTCGATCCTATAAATATGACAATTATTTTAGTTGAAGGGGATCATTTTTTTTATTTCTTTCTTGACCCCTTTACCTTTCGTGAAACTTTTAGTCAATATGGGAGTGATTTATACTCCTCCGGGTAGTGGAGGGATTTACAAACAGAGTTTATTTATTTTAATTATTTCTCTCTCCTTCTCCCACTACGAAGTAAAGTAATTTCTAGGTTTTTCAATTTTTGCAAGTGGGTATTGATTTTTTTTACTTCAACAAAGCTAACACACGACCTTCGGGTCTCGACCAACGGACCAAGAGATACAATGATCTCGATAACATGACAAGATGTGAGCAAAAAATTCTCATGCCACACTAACACCTCGTAGTCTTAGAATTCATAGTCGAACAAGTTTACCTGTCGCTGATGGAAACTATAGAAAGATCATGATAATAGTAACCACGCTTAAGCTGATTCGATATCGACACTCCGATGTAATCCATGGACGACGACTCCTCTCAGCCCAGTGAAAGAATAGAAACCATGTTACGTGAGTGGGTTCACTCAGACTTATTGACAATGCAGATACATGCCTATGATGATTGCACTGACCCTTACTAGGAAGATGTAGCAACCTCCTTCAACGATGAAATTATAGCAGATCCCACCATCATAACTTAATGTACTGTTGGAATAAATCATATATGTCGTTCAGAGCCAGCTTAATTACCAAAAATAGCCACCACTCAGTGTTGAACCTGGCACTCAAAATTGTTTCACATATGCGAGTATCATCACGGGGCATGTCACCAAAAACTGCCAGTCCCTATGACTTGCTGTGCAGAAGTTATCTAAGTAAGGACATGCAAGACATTGTTCTGAAGAAGCCAGAAGGGAGAAAGAGATCTAAGGTACTCTTCGGCACATGCACACCCCTTCCGCAAGGAAGACTTCTAAAAAAGGGAGAATATCTGCACTACATGCCGAGTCGATTCTATACATGGAGGAACTGGTCTCAAGTCCTCGCGGAGACCAAGCATCGAACGAGTATTGAGGAAAGAGGCTATGATGATATCCCCTGCAATCCCGCATTGCAAGAGGTCTGCTTATCATCACGGGACATGCCTAAGAACGATAATCCTTGCAATGATACGACTTTGATAGGTGTCGTCATTGATAGTTGCACAGTGAAAACAATTTTCATCGACACATGGATCTTGGTGAATGCTCCGTTCAAATCGGCTATGCGTAGAGGATGATTGACCTGAATAATCTAGGGGTATGCATGAAACAATGAAACCAACCAAATCACCTTGAACCGAAGAGTGAACCAAATATTACATTGAACTGATTGGTTCAATGCGTTGTTGGTTTTGCCACTCCCAAAATTTCAAGGATATCCGCACATCTAGTTTCCAGGTGTTGGAAATCACCCAAACCGAACTGCTTTAACCATGTCTAGAACCATTCAGTTGATCTCTTTGTCATTCTTTACCAACTATTTTTCACGTCATTATTATACTAACTTTAAAAATCCATTGACATTGATCCATGAGCTCTATTATTGTAGCTTGCTAACATTATTCTAGGATTTGAATTTTAGATAATCTCGGATGGATGCACACGAAAAAGGGAAAATTGAATACTGGAAATTCAAACTAAAATGAAACTAACCCAACCAGTTTCAGTTTTTTGGGTTTTGGCCGGACCAAAATCCAAGCTTTTCAATTTGAATTTTGTTTGGTCGAACCCGATCCAAACCAAACCGCGTACACCCAAAGACGAAGGCCAGTGAAGACCTTGTTTTAGGATTTGTAAGGGAAGGGAAAGAAATCGAGGGGCTGACTTAGCTACCCGTCATGTACGGGATGATGTCGATGGGCCAAATTTTCGTGGTCGACCACCAGAAATTCAATCTCAACTTGGTCTAAAAACAATTATGCATATGCAGTGACCCAAAAATCGTGTGTGAATGCCACATTAACACAGTGGACATGAAGGAGAAAACAACTTGGTGGAGGAGCAATGAAAGGAAAGAGTCCACTTGTAAGTGGCACAATAAGTTGAAGAAGTCTTCCTCCTTGTTGATGAGTGTTTGCGATATTTGTGTGTCAACTCATAGTTATTTGCGGAAGTTAATCGCAAGTTGTTGGAGTGTCCGAACTCCAACATGGATGTATTTGCTGAAATTGGAGTTCATATGCCAACATATTTGTTGATGTCACATGTCATCATATCCACCTAAACCCGAGCATTTACCCCACAAAATTGAAGAAGCAGAATACTATATTGGTTCTTACAGAGCCTATATGTGAGGCAGTGAGGCGGTGTGGAAACTTTTGGAGGTAGAATTTATTCGAGAGATCCAGTATCCTGACTGCATATTGAACATTGTAATGACGAAAAAAGACAACAACCAATGTTATATGTGTGTTGATTTCTCTAAAATGAACAAAATATGCCTATAAGATTGATGCCTCCTGTCTCAAAGAGATTCTTTAGTAAATTTGAGCTTTTGGGTTTTTCACTCATGAGTTTTGTTGAATGCTTTATTCAGGTTATCATCAAATTTGGATTCATCCTCTTGACGTGCCAAATATAGCCTGATAGTAGGCTAGGGGTGCTATTGCTTACCAATGATGCCCCCTTTAACCTAGAGAATTGTTGGGACGACATATCAAAGAATGATGGATCTTGCATTCAAAGAGCATAAGGGGCACAATCTATAGGTCTATGTCAACAATGAACAATCTAGTAATCAAAAGAAAAGAACTCGATGGATATCTCTGAAACCTTGCAGAAACCTTCACAATGCTTCATAGATATAACTTGTTGTTGGTTCTAGCCAAATGTGTTTTCGTATCCAGCATAGGAAATTATTGAGGCACTTCCTAATGCGTTGTGGGATCAAGTCGAATTCGGACTAGGGGAAAGTGATTGTGGATATTGCCTCCCCGAAGAATGCGAGGGAAGTGCAAAAATTGACCAGGAGGATCGTGTGACTTAGTCGGCTCATATGCAAGTTAGATCAAAAGTGTTCTCTCTTCTTTAGAACCTTGCACACAACATCAAAGTTTCGGTAGGTGTGATAGCGCTCTCGCCGGATTAAGGAATAACTCGCCTCTGGACCATTCCTTCAGAGTCACTGGAAGAGCGGGGATCTCTTCCAAGTCTCATTCGGGAGGACGAGCTAAAACAATCACTCATCTATTACCGATGTTTTAATTGTCATTCGACATGCATGACATGTAAGTTTTGTTTGTTGAAAAATGGGGTATATTGTTTAGTAAATAGCAGATTTTTTTAAATATGTATCTCCTTACGTGAATTTTAAAAATATCATCCGGTATTTTATTTTAGGTTATGTTAGAAATATTTATACTTAAATCACCTCTCTATACTGCATTTTATATACTTAAACAATTATATTTATGATTTGTTTTTGATTGTAAGTGTTATTCTTAAATCAATATTATACAATCTTTTTACACTATATCTTCCTTAGTTCATATTAAACAAAATATTAAAACATTCAATACATTTGTTGGTGAACGAATTTTACGCTTTTAACATAATTTTATTTTGCAGCAGAACAATTATTATTATTCAATAAAATTTATCTTTTAAAATTTCCTGGCTTGTTATAAAACTTATTGTTATGTAAATATATTTATTATATAACATCAAATATATTTCACAATATCTATCTGTACTTGTTTTAGATATTTGTTAATAGTAATCACGTTGTGTTACTAATATTTTGTTTTGGATACTCTTCGATTTTATTTTTAAATATACATGTCTCATTGCTTATCAACTTGTTATGTCAAGTTTTACTTTTAGAAACTTACTTATACTTAATAATATATTTTTATTTACCAGATTAAAAATTGATATTTTAAAATATCATTGGCATGTCTCTAACATCTGATGATCAACCTTTTAAAACACATTCCCACATGTCTGTGTCATTATATATTTACAACAATGTATATTACATCAACACAATTATGTGGAACCCGAAGGTGTGATACCCAGTTCTAAGAACCTCACACATGGGTTGATTATCTCGTCCCTAGCCACATCACGATCAAGAGTCGAGATCATAATGTTGATCTCGTAGTGACCGCTTTACCCATTTTTGGGAACACTACCCCTTACGATGGTGCTCATTTGGAGGAGCATTACCATGTTGACGGGGTTCTTTGACAAGCCCCCTGTTGAGCCTCCTGATGAGCCACCGCATCCTTGTGAGGATGAGATTCAGGTGAGCGACTCATTTACGAGTATCAAGTTATTATCATCTGTTTAATTATCGCCCCTGATCTTACCCCAGAGAGTGAATCTTGAGTGTAGCATCATGTATGTATGACTTTTCTTAAACACACTTGAGCATACTTCCGATGATTCGAGAGTCTACCATCTAATCACTCGCACTCTTGATGAATTTTGGGACATACTGTCTGCGGACCCACCAGATGAGTTATTTCTTGTGATGGGCACTCACCACACTCTAGAGTCACATCCGATCGATAGTGACTCTGGTATTCACTCAGGTGATCGTTGCACTCACGACAAATTTTCATACATGTCTCCTAGTGAGCCCCCTGACGCGCCATGTTCCCTGAGAGACATTTGACACTTTATGAACTCGTATTTGAGTGCTGATGTCTCATGCAGTCATTTGGATACTCTTCGCACACTCAATGAGTTTTTCTACACTCCAACGAAAGAGACTCATGAAAGGCCACTCCATTTTAGAGATTTCTAGGTCATTGTCAGACTTCCCCTAGAGAACGTGTCGTGTCTGTCGCGTTTCATTTCCATCATTTGCATGAATCTGTTGAGTCGTTTGTTCATCATTTATATGTGTTTCATGAGTCGATCCGACGGGGGATCAATACTGGTATGAATCCTATAAATCTCATGTAGATAATCACAGGCGGGAGCAGGTTTTATATGAAGGCAAGCATGCGGTGGTGAAAATCCACGTTGAGAGGCTCCCGCAAGGGCCTGCTAAAATTTGATCGTTAGGAGAATGGGTCCCTATACAATCATGAAGAAGATCGGTGCAAATGCCTACGAACTTAATATCCCTATGAGTATGGATATCCATCCCGTATCTAATATTAAGGACCTGACGGTTGACGCCATGCCACGAGCCTCTCGAGTATGTGGACCCGTATTGTGGAGACCTCCCAGAGCTTATACATAGTGAATCCCACTATTGTGTCCCCGTAAGACTTTCCAGCAAACATCACCTGTTTCCCCCCTGTTTAAATTTACTGTGAACCCCACTACTCCTCTCCCGTAACTCCTTCCTAGAACCCATTTCCCACTTGCAAAATCTGCAACAAGCTACCCATTGTTTTCCCTACTTTATTTCCCACAAAATCCCCCACCGAACCTTTATTTTTCCTTCTGAAAACTTACGCCACATCACTTCTCGAACTAGCCAAAACATCAACACCTCGCCACCCACGACAACTCGATTCCAGTCACAGTCCAGCCATATTTCTACCTTCGGACAACATCCTCTTCCTCCGGGAACATCGGATAGCCGCGCTACGGTTTCACCTTACTTCGCGAATATTATTTTATTGTTGTAATGGATTTTCTTCAATATTAATATATGGTTATGACAAACACGTCATCCTGTGATGGTCCGTTGAGGGATAAGCTTATTCTGCTCTTTTGCAACGATCGTTAATCCACCTTTTTAGAGACAACATGTATTATACTATCCCAAGAACTATCAGAAATGGGGTATAAATCATGCCCGCATCTATCAATTTAATAATTTCGGCTTTCACAACATCTTTTATATTATGATTGAGCCGACGTTAGGGTTGAAAGGATGAGTTAAAATCATTTTTCAACAAGATCGTATGAGTACCGAATGCAGGTTTAATGCTCTTAATATCAGTTATCTTCCAAGCTATAATGTGTTTGTGTGCATGCAAAATCTCTATTAACTTTAACTTTTCATAGTCGAAAGTTGGGAAGATATAATCATAGGTTACTTAGAGTCTTTTTCGAAAGCGTATTCTAAGTGATCGGGGAGTTTCTTCGACTCCAAAATAGGTGGATCTTGTATGGATTCCATTGGATAATTACTAGATGTTAAATAAGTGATGTAAATATGGTAGTGCGAAGTTCAGAATCATGCTGGTCTAGAGAATTAAGTTGGTGTAGAATGTCTTCTCGCTCGATATAAGGTGAAAGACTCCTGGTAAGAGATGAATCGAGTGGATTCTTACATAAAAAGTTGAATGAGAACAAGGTTACTAGATTCTCAATCTCATCTGTTATAATCTTAGGATCGTCAAACTCTAAAGGTTGTCTTATGATTTTGTTTAAAAGAAAGGTAACTTTGTCTCCACATAAATGTTTTACTAATAATGTTATTTTAATGTTCTGTAGAATATTGCAATTAACATGGGTCGACCTACTATAATGTGTTGTTTTATTACTTTCTATATCAAAGACTATGAAATTTACTGGGAATATTTATTTATGTTGATTAAGGCATTACATAATAATCCACGTGCATAATAATTTATCATATCATAAAGTTGTACAGTAACACTAGTGGGTTCAAGATTATCTAAATTTAACAGTTTAAACAGTTCAAAGGACATAACAAACAGCAACAACGAACAACACTCAAGCCTTTATCCTAATATAGCGGGGTCGGCTATATGGATCCTTTGTCGCCATTGTGCCCTATCTTTAGTCATAATCTTACTAATGCACATCATGTCTTTCCTTATAGTCTCATTTCAAGTCTTTATTGGTCTACCCCTCCCCCGTTTAACATGCCTAGTGACTAAACTCTCACAACGCCTAACAAGTGCCTCTAATGTTCTCCTTTGTACGTGTCCAAACCATCTTAGTCGAGCTTCTCGCATCTTCTTTGCAATTGGTGTCACTCATGTCTTATCCCTGATACATTCATTCCTAATTTTATCCAGTCTCGTGTGTCCACACATCCACCTAAGCATTCTCATCTCCGCAACTTCCATTTTTTGCTCATGTACATAATTCACTGCCCAACACTCAGAACCATAGAGCATCGCTGGTCTAATTGCAGTACGGTAAAACTTGTCTTTAAGTTTTAATGGTACTTTACCATCACATAAGATCCCTGACGCGTCTCTCCACTTCAACCAATCTGCTTGGACATGATATTAAAATTTAGGATTTGATCAACATTTACAATAAAAAAAAGTGCAGCCCCGTGCACAAATCATCCTTGCGCAGCGAGTGTCCGGGGAAGGGTCCCACCATAAGGGTGAAATGTAGGCAAACCTTACCCTGCATTTTTTGCAAGAGGCTGCTTCCAGGACTCGAACCCGTGACCTCATGTTCACACGGCAACACCTTAACCGGTGCGCTAAGGCTCCCTTTCTTTGATCAACATTTAAAATACCAGAAATATTATCACTTATATAATAAAATGCCGAAAAACCTTCATAGCCCTCGAGCGGTAAAATATCTTTAGATTTCAGCATCTCCGAACTGGTCTTACTCAGTCGTAGAACTTCTTGGTCCTCCGGCCCGGTGGTATTGGTAAGTAGTTCATTTATGAGTTGTGCATACCGGACTGGCCGCACAATGTATACAAGAAATGATAAATAAAAAGGTTTACGAAAATTAAATAATGACATTCCTTGCCAACTATTAATAGCCGGTTGTTCTCCATTGGTGGATTTGGCTTCCTTAAGTACTTTGCCTTGGTTACGCTCTATTACTGTCTTCACAAGTTCAAATGTGAGTTCTTCGAGATTTTTTAAGTGGGTTTCGTGTTGTTGCATAGACACCTCGGACAAGTACTCATTATCTTTCTCTTCCAAAATTGGATGAAGAAAATGGGAGACACTATCCTCTTAATATTTGCTAGTCATTGTATTATCTATTTTCAATAAAAAAAATCTAAGTGAATATTATCCAAGTTGTACAAAGTAAAACAATATTAATTAAACAAAATCAAATCAAACAAACTTAACATTTTAACAAAATATTTTTTTTAAACGAACATACATTTTTTGTGTGACGTGATTAATAAAACTTAAGGTTTTTCAGATATTACAAGTATATTCCCCGACAACAGTGCCAAAGTCTTTATACACATGGTTCATAGTGTATAATTAATGATAATGATAGATTTACGTACTCTATTTCTAGATAAGATAATGCATCTATTGTGTATAGTATATGATATGTTTATATTAAGGTCGTATTCCACAGGACTCTTGTAAGTGGCGTACTTCACCCTTCATTGTATTATCGTGTCGGAATAAAAAGATATATTAAAGATAGTTTTGATGCCGCAGTGATCTTGTGTTAATAAAAGTAGAAAACTACGAAATAACATATTGTAATTTTGTTTAGAAAGGGAATCATTTTCAATGGTGTAATAAATTAATTTTTTTTAATGAATTTAAAGACCTATCTTATATTGAACTCGTTTTCTTTATACCGCGAGGGTTTCACGCCACTCGGGTTTCTTTAGGCAGGACAACCAGAGCGTTGATTTTAAGTTGAACAAACTGAGATTTAAGCTCACCGAAAACCCCTAAATATCGCCCCATCATTCTTTAAACTAATGTTTGGCTTTGACACAGACGAGATTTATGGTATCTTATTCTTTCAGGGTTACATGCAACTCTCTTTATCTGTGTGTGATCATATTCATAAGCGTACTAAAAATTATATGGAGTTTACAAATAACAAATATGAGAACAATATTCCGGATCTATTGACTCATTATATTTTAAACATAGATAAATTTTAGAAAAATGACGAAGACAGAAGATTATAGATTTGAAAGATTAAAGTTAAGTTTACATAATTCAAAAGACATAGAAGATATCATAAACAAAATACATACTAGATACAAGAAGTTCTGAAGAAGAAAGACGAATTAAAATATAGAGGAAACATACTAGAGATGCCTCTTTTCTCCATGAGTTCGCCTTTTCAGTTTTTGGAAAGATTGACACTCGATCTAGCATGCATCCTTCTGACTGAAATGATGCATTTTTAGTGCGGAGTCTTTCCACCGAGTTTTAGATCTACACTGGCCGGTGACACGGCCGTGTTGCATGTCTGTGTAGCTTGAAAAGATGTGTCTGGTCATCTTATAACTGCCTCTAGGTGTTGGGCACGGCCTAGTGACAACGCAGTTTGCTTGTACAAAATTTCACTCAAAATTGCTCCGATCCGTTCCGAATCGTGCATACCTGTACCTGCACAGCTTAAACACATAAGTATAAAAATAATCCTAATAAACATGTGTATTTTTATCATATTTTTGCTCATTTACACAGATGAAGCATATAATAAAATATATAAGATTAAGCTTCATCAAATTTCTTTTATTCTATGTATCATTTGACCATATATTCTTCTTGGACCCAAGTGTAAAATGCATTTATATGACAACTACTCTTTTTCCCATACATTTAAATCTAAGGGGCATTCCACGCTCTTCACATAATAAATGACCCTCAAGAATTTTTCCCAACACACTCTGTAGAGTGCAGTTTAGAGGCCATTACAACTTTTTGTTTTTTAAAACGTGTTTGTATTATCTGCTCGGACGCAAGCAATAAGCATCACTTATTAATACGAATAATGGCTTGTTTGGAGCGGCTTATTTGCTCCGGTGAGTTGGGTCAAAAACGCCATTATCATAGATTGTATGTTTGGCAAGACAGGTTATGACCGCTACAAAGAAAATATACTGGTTTTGAGCGTAAAATGCATGATTTTTTTTGTGTTGTCGTTTTATACGATTATTATTAACAATTCCTGCGTGAAATAACAAATATGAAGGAATGGAAGCTGGATAAGAAGTCGTCGGATATACACAGAGATGATGCGAACAACAGCGGGGGTATTATGGGAAAAGCAGGTTCTGCGGTGGTGGAATTGGCTGTGGAGGAGGAAGCGCCGCTGTTGCCTGCTGCATCTAGAGGAGCTTTGTCTTACATCGGCCGAACTCAACTCAGCAGCAGCGCCCATTCTTCTTAATGACACGCGGATTGGAATCCCGTCTTCTTCATTCTCTCCTTTCATATTATTGTTATTGTTGTTGTAGATTTGAGAGAATTATTAGAGAGGCCTATCTGTAGAACAATTTTTGCGTAGGCTGAGCGTATATTTGATCGGTGCTGGATCCGGACGGAAATTTGGAGCAATTTTTTTAATCTTTTCGGCTGGTATGTCGATCGGTTGATCGAACGGCTCAGATCTCACCCGCTCTGATCAAATATACGCTCAGCCTACCTAAAAATAAAACCTATCTGTACTGTATCTGTATTTATAGTCATTGCATAATCTGTCTTTTTAATTTTTATATTTTAATATACGAATAATTACCAAAAATTCCTCTCTAAGATAGCATAATTACAGGCATGCCTCTATTTATTGAAATTACAAAAATCTTCCCCTAAATGTTATAAAACATAACATTTACCTCCCCTGAAGTTCATATTTCGTAACATCCATGCAGAAAATACCCCCTCTTGAAAATGTACTCGGAAGGGGTATGAAATGTGAATTTCGGGGGAGGTAAATGACATTGAGGGGGAGGTTTTTGTAATTTCAATAATAAGATGGGTGCAATCTGTAATTTTGCGAACTTAGAGGGGAGGTCCCTGTAAATGCCCCTTTTAATATATTCCTTTTT
This sequence comes from Dactylorhiza incarnata, assembly GCA_033032865.1. Classification (NCBI taxonomy): domain Eukaryota; kingdom Viridiplantae; phylum Streptophyta; class Magnoliopsida; order Asparagales; family Orchidaceae; genus Dactylorhiza; species Dactylorhiza incarnata. The sequence continues at coordinate 902,113 of JAWHQI010000296.1, read as the reverse complement.
GCTATGATGTAAAGTATAATAATCTATTTCTTTTTATTGAAATTATATAAACCTCTCCTGAATGTTTTAGAACATAACATTTACCTCCCTTATTTCATAACATCCATGCACAAAATGCCTCCCCCCTTGAAAATGTACTCCGAAATGGGTATTTTTGTGCATGAATGTTATGAAATGTGAACTTCATGGGAGGTAAATGATATGTTGTGTAACATTGAGGGGAGATTTTTGTAATTTCAATAATAAGAGGGGTGCAATATGTAATATTGCAAACTTAGAGGGGAGGTCCCTGTAAATGCCCTTTTTAATACATTCCTTTTTTGCTATGATGTAAAGTATAATAATCTATATTTCATTCAAAACAATATTTCCTTTTTAATTCTTTCTATGAACCTTATAGGTATTATAAGCTGATACACCATATGTGATAAAAACCTTTTTCATGATCAATTACTATTTTGTATCGCCTATGTGCATTAAAAGTTTTTTTGGGTTATTTATATTAAAGGTTGTACTTAAAATTGGTTAATATTTTAATGATTAGAATTGTTTATCAATTTGGTGTATTAATTATAAAGTACAATAATAAAATAGTATGAGTAGATTTGATTAAATTGACAATGTTATACTAATTATTTATCAATTTGGTGTATTAATTATTTATTAATTTAGTATATTAATTGCGAGGGGTCCAAGCGGGATCTGGTGACTGCTTTGGGAGAGTGAAAAAATAGTTGATGCGCTCTGAACTCTCCTACGTAATTAAGGAGATGGCAAACAACTCTTGATTATGTATGAGAACTTGAGAACCTGGTGATAAGTCGACGCTATGGTCTGGAAGTCATCCATGAGGGGTCTCTCGAAGAATGCATTGTAACCGCTTGGTGCGTCAATCACCAAAAATGACTCTGGCCGCGCCACTTCGCACAGAACCATCGTGAGGTCAACCCCTCCCTCCACCTTCTTTCTTTCCCCTACGAAGCCATACAAGGGCCCATCACAGGTTTTAAGAACCTTATCAGACTTCATGGTGTCGACGACTGGTTTAAAAAGGACATTGACTGAGCTGCCGGTATTGATAAGGATACGGGTCACAGTGAAGTCATCCAAAATTGCTTTGACCACCACAGCGTAATTGAACGGGTTGACAGTCCAGGGAAGATCCTCCTTGAAAGTAATTACTCTCCGAAGAGGGGGAGCGAGGGAGGTTGAGGCGACCTCTCTTTCTCGGAGGCGCTTCAGACTTACGTTCCGCAACAACTCTGTCCCTGCGCCGCCTAGATATACTTGATGTATCCCAATCAGTCGACGCCTTTGGTTTCCACACATTCGTCCTCCTCGACATCATACTCGATGTCCTTGCGCTCTTCTATATTCGCGCACCTCTGGGTGCTTGTGTCGACTGTCACGACCCGCATTTTCTCAGGAATTAAGAATATCAGAGGAAGAGAAAATACGTGTCATGATGCCACGTCATGCAGGAGACAACTGCAGACGCTCAGGCGGTAACCTCTTACTTGATAGTTGAAAACATGATTTCACGATAATCATTATTTGAAATCATTTATTAGGGTTTAGAGTCTGAACTGTGTCTCTCAGTTCGTGGATCAACTAGTCCACAGAGAAAATTATATATGTAACTGCAGCGGAAAACACTTGATTTAGTTCATTTAAGGTCCTATATGCACGTGAAGGCAGGACATAAAGTAGATACTATGCACTTAACTAGGCGTAGTATAAGTATAGAAAATATCTTTAGGTGACTTTAAAACTAAGGGTTTTAGTTAAAAATGATGAGATAAGATGAATAAAAAGCCATTTTATCACTATAATGCACCTAGTCATAAATCATTCCCAGAGAGTAAGGTATCAGATCTAAAAGCAGTGGCATAAACTAGTAAGTAAACTATAAAGTATCAAAGAGGCACAATGAGTGTCAATAAGCTGACACTAACCCATTGGCCCAAACTAGCATGTCTGAACACAAGGAAAAAAAACAAACAACAACAACTACTACTACCTCGCAGCAGCGGGGTAAACAGCGGCTAAAAACTCCCGAAGACTTCGGGCTACTCCACTAACCGCTACGGCTCTGGACCTGAGGCATTCAATAAACAAGAACGCCTCAGCAAGGGAATTGCAAGTGGCAAGAAAATAAGGAAAAGACAAGCAATAAAGGCGTACGGGGTACCAACCCAAGCCAGATTCACTGAAAAAGAAGCACTGAAACAAGGAGCTAAGCAAAGCACCAAGTGCAACCAAATATCATAAGCAGGAGCAAGTATAAATTAATTATCTTGTAAATTTTGCATACATGAGACTGATCAGCTCAAATAAACGGGTGCGGTTTCTTACCTCCGCAACCCAAGCCCAAATCCAGGTGGGGGTACTTCTAGACCCAACCACCCAAACACGGCCCACAGGAACACAGGCAACGCCTGCTGATCACGTCCTTGAAATGGCCACCGTGCAAGCTAAAAGCATATATATTCATTTTAATTAAATCATTAAGACACGGGACGAAGCCCGAGAAATAATCAACAGGGATACCCTAAGAGATAGGGTCAAAGCAAGGCACACACCGATCAAGATGAATCACAAGCGAAACCAACGATTTGCAAGATCACATCAGGTTTAGAATTTTGATAGGAGGTAAACATGATCAAAGACGCAATGCAGTTATTAGCAACATCACCGCATACTGCTAACATCACAAATACTAGAAAGAAACACCCTAAGGATAGGGTCACCATGAGATAACTGCTAATCAAACGATTCATAAGGGGAGACTCGGAGTCATTGAACCAAAAAGGCAAAGGGGTTCAAGATCGAGGGATTCACGATCAAGGACACCCAAGAGACTTGGGCAAAACTCCTTGTACCCTTGTAAGAGGCACAAGGTTTCAAAAGGAGGAGGAGTAATCAGAGGCATAAATCATGACGAATCATAAGAGTAAACTCAAACGTTAACAGACCACAACGGGTAAAAGAATTCAAGCAAAAGGGATTCAAGATCAGGAGCACCGAAGGGATACTGGCAACATCCTTGTGCGCTTGAGAGGACACAAGATTTAAACATGAGAATCGCAACGAAATCACATGCGCTCCTGGCGGGGTTCCAAGGGGCCGCGCCCCTGGCGGGGTCTTAGGGGCAGAGCCCCTAACGGGGTCCAAGTGGCAGAGCCCTTGCGGGGTGCGGGGCAGAGCCCCGTCCAAAATTTTGAAATCCCACCACCAGAAATCATGCAAAAATCACATCAAAATGAGGACTTCCCGAGAACTACAAAGGACTCCTCGGAAGATAGAAGGTTGAATTTTCGAGTAATAGGCAACCTCTCGAGACATGAAAGGGACCTCTCGAGAAATGAAGGGAAATTCTCGAGACAAGAGAAATCTCTCGAGACATGAAAGGTATCTCTCGAGACAAGAAAGGGCCAGAGACAGCTATGTCTCGAGACATCCCTTATGTCTCGAGACATCCAAAGCTGCAGAGACAGGTATGTCTCGAGACATCAGCTATGTCTCGAGACATCCCCAAAGACAGAGACAGTTATGTCTCGAGACACCAGCTATGTCTCGAGACATCCAAAGCTGCAGAGACAGGTATGTCTCGAGACATCAGCTATGTCTCGAGACATCCCCAAGGACAGAGACAGTTATGTCTCGAGACATCAGCTATGTCTCGAGACATCCAAATCTGTCTCTCGAGCCACCGCAAGAACAAGGGGAAAAAACTTGATATTTGGGTAAGATTGAGGAGGAGAAAATCAAGGGGAGGTTCTAGATCATAAGTTACTACACCAAACACACAAACTCTTGCTAAACAGCATGACAAGAGCTCAAAACGAGCAAACCAACCGTCAAAAGAATCAAGAGAGAAAGAGGAAGAAACCACTTGCCTTAACCTTGCAAAACTCGCCTAACTCCGCTCCGAAAGCCAAGGTAACTCCCGAGCACGAAGACCTGGAGCGCTAAGGACCGAAAGGAAGAGTTAGGTCATTTCCATAACTCCAAAACTTCCACGAAGAAGAACAAGCTTACCACTAAGACGAAGATCTCGCCGAGAGCTTTCCAAATCTTCAAACCAAACTCGATTCCGACCACTACAGCTCTAGAAATCACCGGTCGAAGGCTCCACGAAGCTCCGCTCTCGCCCTAACCTTCGGTGGCTGATTTTGATCGAGGAAGAAGATGAATAGGGAAGGGAAGGATTTTAGGCTTATATATAAACCTAATTTATTATTTAAATAATTAATTAATCCTTCAAAATACTTAAAACTGCGAGGGCGACCAAAACACCTCGAATTTCTACGAAAATCGCACCCTAACTAAAACACGGCGCTACGAATCCAACGGCGAAGTCAGAATTCAATTCCGACAAGCCAAACTCCGGATAAAACCTCCTGAAGCTAAAATCTTGATAATTACTCCAAACCTTCACTGTAACTCGAAACGACGCGAAATCTCGCACGCTCGATCTGAATCACGAGCTCCAACTAAGCTAAGGCTCGAAACACTATCAAAAGAGCCGACGTAACGCCCTTACGCCAAAATTACGTCACAGAGGGTACGTAAAATAATTAACGAAAATCAGGGGCGTTACATCGACTCCCTCATTCCCTTTCGATGTAGAGGCCTCCCCAACGCCTTTAGGAAGTAGGAATTTCAGCTTCGCCTCCCTTAACAACTTCTCCACCAAGTTGTGGAGAACTTGACAATTCTCCGTGTCATGACCAATATCCCGATGGAACTTGAGGTTCTGATTTTTACCCCTGCACCATGCCTTCAGCGGCCTCAGGGGCTTGAAGTCTGGTTGTTTCTGTAGGATCTCTACCACCTCGTCCATCGGGATGTCGATGTCGGAGTATTCTTCTTGCGTGCTATCCCATTGACTAGGAGAGTCTGTCAGGAGGAGAGGAGGGTTGTTGTTGCTATCCCGTCGGGGGTGCTGAGGTTGCGCTTGCCTCATTTGCTGGAAGTGACCGGGGTAATGTTGAGATCGCTGATGAGAATTCCTTCCCCGCTGAGTCGGGGGATGGTAGTTCTATCGGGACCTGTCGATCTGCTGAGTCGCTACTTTGGGGCAGCTGGAAGAGTGTTAAGGACGACGAAACCCCAGGTCGGAGAGATTTGCCACAAACTCTTCGTTGTGTAGCTCTCCCTCAATAAAGAGGTTGGCTCGCTTAATGAGCTCGTCATAGGTCTTCAGCTTCCTCGCGTTGTTCTCTAGCTTGAAGAGCCCAAACCTTAAACTATTGGTGAAGGAAACCCGGTAGATCTGAGGGTCCACGTCGGGGAACTCCATCATCGACTCCTGGAAGCGATCAAGATACTGCCCAAGGTTTCTTTCGGGCCCTGCCGAATAATGAACAAGGCATCCACGTCAGCATTCCTTCACTTTGAAGTGGCGAATCTTTGCAAAAATTCTTTTCTTAGTTCCCTGAAGGAACATATCGAACCAGGCGAGAGGTTGTAGAACCACTCTCTCGCCTTCCCATCGAACGTGGTGGCTAGGAGCTTGCAACGGAGTCCCTCCGAGAGAGGCTGGAGGGACACTATCGCGTCAAAGGCTTGCAAGTGATACGAGGGATCCTCTTTCCCCGAGAAGCGGGAGCGTCGGGGTTCCCTACACCGGTGAGGAAAGGTTTCTTCTACGATGGCCAGGGCGAACGACGAGTGACTCTACGCCCCATCGACATGGTCAGGCTCCTCGAAATCTAGAGCACTGCCAGGATTGACGATTGTCGTGTCTTTAAAGAACTGCTGGAGGGCGCGCGCGTCCTCGCCGCGCGGTTGCTGCAGGGGCGGATACGCCGGAGGTGAAGGTTGCACGTCTGGAGTCGCGGTCTCCTGCAGATGTTCGGCGGCTTGAGTGTGCGACCCCTAATTGACCAACTGGGTCACCAACGTGAGCAAGTGATTGAATTCGCCGCGGGTGACCGACGTTTCTTCGCAGGGCTTAGGCGCCTGCTGGAACGATTCAGAGTGTCCGCGGCCATCAAGTGAGTTCGTCGGTTGATTGAATCTGAAGGCCACATGTTCGAACTATTGGTGCAAAATTTGTCACCCACCTTTCCACTCTCAACGATCGGCTTGGGGAGTTCGGTGAAGGGATTGGAGACCGCAATCAACCGGTTACTGACCCGCAAGGGCTTGGCGAACATAGCACATAAGCGAGAGTGTCGCTAGCAGCGGCGGACACCATATTTATCCGCATCGACGAATATCACTTGATGCGGGCAATGTTATTGCATGAAGATCTATTACAAGCTATTACAAAGGGTGTGCGCTATAAATAGAAGGCAACCGAGAGGCAGAACTTGTAGCCGCACCTACAACACGTTATATTCTAGCCCAAGTTCTCCGTCCCCCCATTGAGCACTCTTGGTCCTCTATTTATACTTGAGGGTAAGCTGCCCAACCGGTTGGGAGCATTTAATGCTATATTAAATGCCCAACTACCCGAGGTACACGAAGGGTCAGGTAGCGGGAAGAGAAAAAGAAGGCGCGCGGGCACAGCAGGTCGCAGCCGCACACACTAGCTGGTTGCTAGCTGAGAAGAGGGGGCCGAGGGGACTGAAAGGTATTCGTCGCGACTTCTAGGAGAAGTTGTTGAACCGCTCGGAAGAATACGCGCACACTTGAAAAGTACACGTGCACATCTCTGCTGAAGAGAATTTGCATCCCTCTGGCGAGAACCCGCGGTCTCTCGGTTGGGTGCCCGCCCGGAACTTCTGTGATCGGCATGGGGGCATTGACTGCGGTCGCAGGATTTGAGTTAACACTGAAGTATGTAAGTGTATCCATGAGTATCCGATATTTTTATTTAAAATTAAAAGAACGGATTTTTGAGAGTTTCGGAGATGAGTTTTTTAGAGTTTCGCGACTATGAAACATTTTAGATACGATCCGTAAGGTTGTTGCAAGTATCTATATTTCCTAGCTCCCAACATCCAAGTAACATTTGAACTCCTTGAGATTTGCTATCTAAACACTAGCTCCTTGAGATTTGCTACCTTCTTCGTCTTTGGAGCACTTTGGCTCCTACAACAATGGAAGGACCCCTTGTATCTTTACAATGCAGGTCCGTATAAATTTACACGAATGAATTTATCAAGGGTCCATTTGGATGGGCGTCGGGCCGCCGATGCGGTTGTAACCGCCGGCGCAAGGAGGGAAAATAAACGCGCCTCGTGCGCGGGCGGCATCGTTTGCTCCCTCGTTAAGGCTGCGGAACGAAGATTTCCCTACGTTCCCAGCAGGAGCTCCCCCTCTCCGGTCTGGGAGAGTGGCGGCATTTGCCACCTTTCCGGCCACCGCACCCTCCCAAACAGAGCCTAAACATGAAATGTAGCGTGCAATTTTCATCTGAGCCAAATACAATGCCAATAAAATAGAAATAAGTGTAAAAGTAACAACATAACCTTTTGAGTGGACAAAAGCTGAATGCATTCCAATGGCCAAAAATTCAACCTGAAAAGCAGCGTGCATAATAGGTATATTTGAAATGAAAAATTTTTAGGTGGGTTTCTCACCTACAATCGCGCACATCAAACCGTTGGTTCTCCGTGATTGATTGAAATACTGTCGTATTTGTCAATTAAAAATATTGTCAGTATTCCGCGAAAACAGATCCGTCGTAGGATGTCAGATCATACGGCTATATTTAATCTCCCACCTAAAACTAGGTGGGAGAACGCACCTAAAAATTTCTCATTTGAAAGTGTTTTTATCCAGCTTTTTGCATGATTTTCACCATATTTGATCTTATTTCATGTGAGTTTCAATGTACATTTCATCCATACAGTGAATTCGTGAAATCTGGATTATATGAACGTATATTCACAGGTGTGGACCATTTTCCACTTTGCAAGAAGATTATGTGCAAATTTCTTCACGTATGCGGGTCGGTGCAACATGTAATTATGCTAACTTCGGGGAAAATTTTGGTAATTATGCACAAAGCATCCCCGAGCAGCGAGTGTCCAGGGAAGGGTCCCACCACAAGGGTGAAATGTACGCAAAACCTTACCCTGCATTCTTGCAAGAGGCTGTTTCCAGGACTCGAACCCTTGACCTCAAGGTCACACGACAAAAATCGCTAGGCCTCGTGCATATACACCGAAGATTTCGATTCATCTGGAATTGTCAACATTGCACTGGGTGAGGGCCAGAAAGGCTTCACATCCACCTTATTTAAGAAAAAATCTTCATGAAATCTGGAATGAATTTTTAGTACAAGTCTCAATAACTATTCATAAAATAAAATTTCAAAATTCCTTCTCAGGATCAAACAAGTACCCCAAAAAATCCAAACTAAGCAATTTGTTGCAACATATGGCAGGAATTATGAGCGGAACACGGCGATCTAACTGAAACGGTATGAGATTCACACGAGTAAATCAGTTTAAGGGAATTACAAAAGGATGAAAATCATGAGATTCACACACCATGTAAAAAGTTACAAACTTCAAGCAGCTCTGATTATCCAGATAATGAACAGGTAGTAAACTTTGAACCAGATTATTATTAAGATTAAACTATGCACAACACTTGAATTAGAGGTTCTTGGACCAAATTGGAATTGGACCTGATCAATTAAAGGAAGAAAACCCATCTTTAAAGCATATTTATTAGATTAAAATCCTAAAATTAAGAAAAATAATAATAATAATATAGATTAAAAAAATAATTTCAACACCAAATCTTGTGTTTTTCGACAACCATAAACTTACGAATATGCACCAGATGTGCTCTTAGAAGTTTGCTCTACTACATAAATCCAAATTTCGCTACTAAATCACAAAATTTACTTGGAATCTCTAACCAAAATTGTTGATCTCTACTTGATATAAGAAATTTCGCTTAAGAGATACCTAAATCATATGTTTTCTACAGAGCAACAGCTGAGTAAATCACAGCCTGCATCCAAAACAGAAAAAAAACTGCAAAATAAGCAGAAGTAGGGGCTGAGCACAGTGCATAAAGAGCAGAAGTATATCTGCTAGAGAGAAATCTGGATACTCATAAGTAGAGTACGTGGATGAAAAAGAATACAAAATATTGAGCACTTCCATAGCGTATAATTCATCACGAAGATATTTTTATGAAGACCAACTAGGCCTATGAGTGAAAAGTGATAAACAATCATGCTGTTGAAACATAAAAAGTGAAAGCTCAAACAATTGAGGCTCTACATCTATAATCACTGATTATTTACAAACTGTTGGCATGTAAAAAAGGGTGAAAAAGAATGCTCCTAAAAACCAAATCAACTAAATGTTGAAAGTTGACTGGATGCAGAATAGTTGTCAATGTAAGCATGAAACAGCTGAGAACTCAAACCTTTCAAAGAAAGGAGCCGCTTGAACAATGACATGCCACTACACCAGGTATTCACTTTGCAAAGAAAGTGAACTTATTCTCTTTTCTTGACAATATGGGCTAGAGCAAGATTGATATTTTTGCGAGAAGTTACGCATGATCTCCATCATAGAAGGGAATATGGATACCAATTACTCGCAGTCATGACTACTTCGAATAAGCTAGAGAAATGATCACCGAAGTTACAAAACCATCGAATCCCTGCTTATTTAGAGGACTTTGCATTAGAAAAGGAGGCAGAAACGACTATAAAGCATCGTTCAATCCTCTGATGAATATATGCATATCTTCTCCAGCTGTACAGGCCAATCGACTCCAAGTAGTTGAGGATTCGATTGCATGGCCACCTTAAAGTCAACCATTGATGCAGAATAGCATTGACTTGAGCTTCGCATATCTTCCCCGTGCCATAAACCATCAACTCCAAGCTGAAAGGAGTTATTTTTTCCACACCTTGACCTAGCAAGCTCCAAACATGGCTTGATCATCCTCTTCAAATATGCATCCAACCCATTATTTAATGAAGTAATATAATCAACTGATAGCCCGAGTCCCTCGGTTTCCAACCTATGCGCCAATCGCTTCCTCAAAGATGGCATATCTGGCAGCATCAAACTTGTTCTGCAGAACTCGGGGACTTCTGAATTACCAAGATGTAAAAACGACGCATAACAACTGGGTGTATCCCTACGGTGGAGGCCCCCGACATTCAATCCAATACCTAAGGGAGCGCGCACTGGGCTTCTGCTTTGGATGCTTGGACTACATCTCACCTGTTCTACCTCCTCTCCGTCTTCAACTGACGCAACTTCCAACAAAGCTTTGCTGCCAATAGATATCATCTCCGCTGCGCTTTGCTGCTCCCTTGACCTTTGCACATCACACGAATTAGTAAATTCAACCGCATTTCCAGAAAGTATCTTCCCGTGCGGTCCAAGAGGGCTCGGGCGGTCATTAAGCCTGCGATCCCGGCTACTAATAGACCTACCCTTTCGCTGGGCGGATATAATGTCATTAAACTGACCATTTGATGTTATAGTACTCCGAGAATGACCGGTCGCTGTATGCCCGCTGGGCGGTCCATGAGAGAAGCAAGCATTGCTTATTATTGACCGGATAAAGAAGTTGTGGAAACGGACGGTCTCCTTTCCCATGATGCTAAAGCAGAATTTGTCAAATTCCATCTTGCTGAGCTTCAGATTCAGCAATCTTCTTAAGTTGAAGAAGTATTTTTCAGCTTTCTGCCGCCCGAGTTTCTTGACTATCTGCAATTTAAGGCTCATAGTGTCGACTCGGGAGAACTGCCTCTTTGCTGGCATCTTAATTGGTAAAACTCTAACTCAGATACGGCCACTATCTGAGCATGAACAGAGCTACCCTTCCAAAGAAGTTGGAGTGGATTTCCCAACTGCAAATCATAAACCTCGTAGGCATTAAAACTCAATGAAAAACAAATAAAACTTGACAAGCGTAGGATTTTGAACCATACACCGAAACTACAGACGGTAGAAATCAATAGATAAAAATTTTCCAAATTCAAGTTAAATATACCAAATTTCATCCGAGAAACACAATCCGGCGCCAGCTGAAAGCCGGAGAGATTAGATAAGTCGCATTCAATACAAATGTCCAAAATCCAATTGATGAACCGAAGAGAAATCATGATCCCGGAAGAAGAAAAAAACCTCGTTTTAAGAAACAAAGACGTCGCGGACATTGCTCAATCGACCAGAAAGAATTCGTATAGAAAGATTGGACGGGAGGGTTTGGACTGACCTTTTCGTGAAAGAAAGTGAACGAGTAGGGTTAGGGTTTCGATTTATCCTCTCTTGCAACAGTCGATCGTGAAATTGGATAGCAAGGGATCAGATTCACAGACAGATATTTCTTCTTTTGGGGCTCCCGGGCAATTAGGGCTCGATTTTCCGGCCGGCGGTGCTTCCGAATGTTTTTAACAGGTCAAAAAAAGAACTTAAAATCGCACGTGCCCCTACACGCCTAAATCCTGGTCGCAGTGGTTCGACTTCGAGGCTCACTTCCAACATATGTATGGCGAAATTTTTTTAGACGGCCGTCGCGATTGTGACACGTGGCGGGTCATCAAGCGAACGTGAAGTGATGTCTAGGCGAACGGCACACGCTTGACTCCACTTTAATAAATAATGTGCGTCTCGAAGCGAGCCATGTTGATATTCGAGCGAACAAAAACGAACGAAAGTCGTCTTGTTCTTACATCCGCCGACCCAAGGTCAACCGAAAACGCATTTTGCGTCGGCAACTTCAATGAGATATTTGGTCAGGTGAGTTTATTTGAATCTCTTCCGCTTTCCTTGTAATTTTTCCGTGTTAAACCTAAAGCATGTTTGAAAACGTAAAGCAAATTTGTAATTCTTCCCCCCATTAAACCTAAAGCATGCACCTTAGCCTGCACAACGAGCAAATGTGTTCTTACGTCAAGCAAATTTATTCTCCAGGAGAGCACAATTGTTTGTCGGACGAGCACAATTTTTTGCGGGACGAGCACATTTGCGCGTTGGGCGGGCGAAGGAGAATTTTGATATTGTACGCCTGACGAACATGTTCTTTGGGCCAACAATGTTGTCGCCCTGCGAACAATTATGTTTACTAGGCAATCAAATGTGCTCGCCGAGTAAATTATGTCACACAATGGATGATTATGTTATTCCACAAACTTTCCAACAACTAGATTTTTATCTTCTTCATCAGCATTAAATACTATAATAGTAGGACAATTAGTTCTTGTATCCAAGCGTCGAAATTTAACTTCAAAATATGAAAGCTTATGGGTTTTCTTTTTACTTGACCTAGAGCAAGAAAATTATCTTGCCTTCAAAATCTTTATATCTGGCAAACATAACATATGCTCCTTTCGAACACTAAAACTCACTTTGCGAGCATAGATGCAATACATTTCATATGCTTCCTCTTCGGTCTGAACAACTCCGAAAGTAGGAGGATTGTCCTATTACGAAGGAATGTGCGAAGGAATGTCAACTACTCGTGCGTGAAGGAAATATCGTCTGGATGAGGACTTTGTCGTCTTTGAGGAGGAGGCCTGTGTCGACTGGAAGAAAAATTACGCACGACCAGTGGTCGTGCGCGAAGGAAATCCAGTCCTCGTACGATCCTCTGGAGAATTAAGGCTAATGATCGCGCACGACCAGTGATCGTGCGCAGAGGAGTCCACTGACCGTTCGAGAAGGAAATGCACGACCAGTGACCTACTACATGGTATGGGACCGAGATTCCCCAGAGAAGCTACATGAGGCTGCACCTGCATGAAAACCATTCAGTACCTTCAGAAATGAACATCCACACCTCCGCAATCATATTATTAATACAAGGAAATGAAATGAGAAGGAAAAAAGTCTCATTCATGCATGGAATGAAAGCAAACATGCTCTAAATAGCTACAAAATGTTCATACGACACGAGAATAGATTTTATGATAGAATCAAATAAAAGATGAGCGAAATCAAATGAAAACCAAGGTATACTAGAGCCTAAAACAATGTATAAAATACACTCATCATGGAGCATGTGTGCACACTTTCCTTATCTACTAAAATATTTGACTCTTCAATCATTCATCACCTGTGGAAGACAAATCGTAAGTATTTTCAAAAAAAATCCAAATATAAAAAACGGTGCTAAAAATATGAACACGTTTAAATACATTTTTATCAATACCACAAAACAAACAATTCATAGCTTTAGCATTCGAAATACATTTATTTTTTCTTAATTTGATTATAATCTATGATAGTCATAGGAATTATAATATTGTTTTTTAAAATAGACGGTGCAATATACTTATTTATAGTTACATTTGACACATCAATATCAATGAAATAAGAACATTTTCATTAAATCTTTCTATTTAGTTTAATGACTTCCGATGAATAAAGGAGGAATTTAAATAGACTTGTCATCACTATACAATGAATTTCTAAGGGTGGTCGTCTAATACTCTAGGTTGTTAAGACTAAGACAAGTAATCTGTCTTTGATACCACTTATTGAATCGTGACTTCGTGAGCCCCCCTTAGAGGAAAGAGGGGTGAATAAGGGTATTTAAAAATTCCATTATCAATCTTTATCAAAACTTGAAATTAAATAAAGTGATATTTATAAAAATAAAAAGAGAGACAAGATTTTTATTTCATTCAAAGATGGTTACAAAAGTTGATCTTCATAACGCTAAAGATCAAAGCGATAAACAAAAATCTCTTTTTGTTTACTATACACTACAACAAATTAGACCTACCGCGGCATTTTTCTTGCGGCGCTTTTAAAAACGCCGCCGTAGTTATTTGGCTTTTGCGGCGCTTGTTGTAATAAAACGTGGCTAATATTTTATATCAGTATTAGCAACGCTTATAGAAGAAAACGCCGCTAAAAAGGTTCGTTTTAACCACGCTTTCACGTAAAAGCGCCACTAAAATTAATACAACATGTGTTGCGGGTCGCTTAGGGCTCTTGGTAGACCGGTTCAACTGAACCGCCTTAGCTCGGGAGCAATCTAAGCGCGCAAACAGTCAATTTGAGATTGTTGAGTACACTGGGACTTTTTTAGCGTGGAAAACCCGGAAAGGGTGAAAAACGACGTGGTCGGAGCTGTGCCGACCAAATTTCACTATCTCTTGAGAGGTTACAACTGGATGCTAAGAGATCGAGTGCGACAGGCCGCTACTCGTTACAATAGTAAAGAGAAAGAGGGAGAGCACTCCGAGGGTGACATGCCACCTCTCGGAAAAACTAAGTACTTTTCCTACGAGTACAGCAGTGAACCAAAGTGAGAAGGTCGTGTCTGCTTTCCAGAGGACAGAAGTGAGACAGCCCTGTCTGCTTTCGAGAGGACAGAAGTGAGACTGTCCTGCCCGCTTTCCTGAGAACGAAAGCGAGAGTCTTGTCCGCTTTCGAGAACGAAAGCGGGAGCCTTGTCCGCTTTCTTGGGAACGAAAGCGAGAACCTTGTCCGCTTTCGCGAATAAGGATTTCTCTAAGTCCTCGAAGATGATCTTCAAGCGCCGAAGGAGAAATCCGTGGAAATCTTCAAGGAGCTCTCTCTCGTCTCAAAGTCCTCATCCTTTAAATGAAGCCTTGGGGGCCTTTTTATAGCTTTTGCCGGGGGTAGCCCAGTAATTTTGCCGTCGTAACCACCATAACCACCTTGGCTGACGAGTCATATTTCTCGATTTGGGGCACTCGGATCACCATTTTTCATAAATGACCGTCTTGCCCTTTGAGGAAAGACGACAAACTGTTCCTGAAAAGTGAAAAACTGAAAAGACAAAAAGTGAGCGAGGCGAGGCGCAAAAGTGAGCAGGGCAAAAAAAATCGGACTTCGGCCCTTTCCGACGCGGGGATGCGGTTTCGGCTACGTCCTCCGCAGAGGGGGACCGGGCCGCACCTTGCACGGGAGGGTGCGGTTTGGCCGCACCCTTCTACGGCCGCACCCCCCTATGGGGGGTGCGGTTTGGTCGCACCCCCCATGGGGGGTGCGGATTGGCCGCACCCTCCCCCTGGGGGGGGTGCGGTTTGGCTGCACCCCCCTATGGGGGGTGCGGTTGGGTCGCACCCCCCAAGGGGGGGTGCGGTTGGGCCGCATCCCCCAAGGGGGGTGCGGTTGGGCCGCACCCCCCAAGGGGGGGTGCGGTTTGGCCGCACCCCCCTTATGGGGGGTGCGGTTGGGCCGCACCCCCCATGGGGGGGTGCGGCTTGGCCGCACCTCCCATGGGGGGTGCGGCTTGGCCGCACCCTCCTATGGGGGAGGGTGCGGCTTGGCCGCACCCTCCTATGGGGGAGGGTGCGGCTTGGCCGACCCGCGCGCACCCCATGCGGGTGAGGTGCGGGCTAGCCGCCCCCCACTTAGTGGGGCGCGGGCTAACCGCACCCTGGCAGTGGGGTGCGGTTTTGTGCTTACCTGGCGCTGTTTCTAGCGCGTCGTTCTTGCGCGGTGGGTCCTCTACTTCCGCGATCCGGGGTTCGACTGGTTCCCCCTCCTCTCTTTAGCGGGGTTCTCTAGACGCACCCCAAGGCCTTTACGGGTACGCAACATAAGCCCCCAAACTTCCGAAGTCCGAATCTTGTTGCGAGGAGTTCAGAGGTTTTGATTCTTCTGCGGCGGTTTTTATATCTGAACAGCTTGAGGGTTTCCTGCAAAACTTTGCACGGTTCTGAGCCCGCGGCTTTTAGAAAGTTAGCTTGCACAAGTCTGGGCTGGCGGCTTTTTTGCATGAGTCTGGCTCGCGGCTTTTTGCACGAGTCTGGCTCGCGGCTTTTTGCACGAGTCTGGCTCGCGGCTTTTTGCACGAGTCTGGCTCGCGGCTTTTTGCACGAGTCTGGCTCGCGGCTTTTTGCACGAGTCTGGCTCGCGGCTTTTTGCACGAGTCTGGCTCGCGGCTTTTTGCACGAGTCTGGCTCGCGGCTTTTTGCACGAGTCTGGCTCGCGGCTTTTTGCACGAGTCTGGCTCGCGGCTTGGCCGGTGAATAGCGTTTGTATTCAAACCGAGGGTGAACGTAAGGGGGGCAGGCCCCTACGACACCGGGACTTGACGGCGGAGGAGAAGGGCGAGTCTTCAATCGACGGCGATGCAAAGTCCCCGGGGCAGGGCCCCGAAGTAAAGATTTTTCCTTTATTAAATATAGGTGACGAGGTACGCGTCTATTTTTATAGCAAGAAGTCTTTTTTAAACATAGTTTTTCTAACATAAAACCAGTTTGCGCGAGTCTGGGCTCGCGGCTTAGTACATAACAGAAGATAGGTGCACGAGCCTAAACTCGCGGCTTTATAATAAACGGTAAGATAAGTTTGCACGAGTCGGGGCTCGCGGCTTAGTTGACGATAGACGACTATGTTACTGGTAAAAGCGGCGCAGGTTCTGGGCGTTCCAGGTCCGTGGTAGAGTCTTTCCTTCTGCCGTTCTGAGCCTGTATGTTCCGGGCTTTACAACCGTAGTGACAACGTATGGGCCTTCCCAGGCTGGTGAGAGCTTATCTCCTTGAGGGCCTTTGTCGGCTGCTTCGATGCTGCGTAGGACGAGATCTCCTACGTTGATTGGCCTGGGTTTTACCCTTCTGTCATAGCCTCGGGCTATGCGCCTTTGGTAGGATGCGGCGCGCTGGGCAGCGTTATCCCGAACCTCGGGAATTAGGTCGAGGTTTTCCCGAAGCAGTCCGTCATTTTCGCTGGGATCGAAGGTTAGCACTCGAGTGCTTGGAACGCCGACGTCGACGGGGATGATAGCTTCGGTACCGTAACAGAGATTGTAAGGCGTTTCTCCCGTGGGGGTCCGCTCTATTGTGCGGTACGCCCACAGTACGTTTGGGAGTGCGTCCACCCATTGTCCCCCAGCTTCTTCTAAACGCGTCTTCAATCCTTTGAGGATGGTGCGGTTTGTGACTTCTACTTGTCCGTTGGTTTGTGGATGTGCTACTGCGGTGTGACGGAGGTTGATCTTCAGGTCTTCGCACATTTTGGTGAAGGATTTCCCGGTGAACTGGGTGCCGTTATCGGCAATGATTGTTGCTGGGATGCCGAAGCGGCAGACGATGTTCTTCCAGACGAATCGTTTAACGTTTTCTTCCGTGATTTTGGCCAGGGGCTCCGCCTCTACCCACTTGGTGAAGTAATCGATGGCCAGGATGATGAACTTCCTTTGCCCGGATGCTAGAGGCAGTGGGCCGAGAAGGTCGATTCCCCACTGCGCGAATGGCCACGCACCTAGGAGTGCGGAAAGCGAAACCGGGGGCTGATGGGATGTATTGGCGTGCAGTTGACAGCTCCTGCATTTTTGAACTAGCTCGATTGCGTCCCTTTTCATTGTTGGCCAATAGAATCCTTGGCGTAGTACCTTCCGCGCCAATGCCTTCCCGCCTAGGTGTTCTCCGCAGATTCCCGCGTGTACTTCTCGGAGGGCATAGTCTGCCTCGTCTGTCGGTAGGCACTTTAGATATGGGCCCGAAAATGCCCGTTTGTAAAGTTCTCCGTCTATTACGGTGAATGATGCCGCCCGCATCCGTAACCTTCGCGCTTCTAAGCTATCTTCAGGGAGGTGTCCGTGTTCAAGGTAAGCTCGCAATGGAGTCATCCAGGATAACTCTTCTTGGTGGATGGCGGCGATCTCCCATGGTCCCTGTATGCTTGGGACCACGATCTCTTCAATCCGGCGTCTTCGAGATTGGTAGCTGGATGGTGAAGTGGCGAGCTTAGACAGGGCATCCGCCCTGGAGTTCTGCTCTCGGGGGATGTGCAAGATTTGATGCGTCGAGATTTTCTGAAGGAGCAATTTTGCAAGCGCGAGGTATTTTGCCATCTGGTCGCTTTTGGCCTCATAGTCTCCTTCGACTTGCGAGACTACGAGTTGGGAGTCGGCGTAGACCGTCAGGTTTTCCGCCTTGCAATCGATGGCGAGCCGGAGACCGGCGATTAGCGCCTCGTATTCTGCAACGTTATTTGTTGCGGGGAACTTTAACCGGAGCCCGTAATCCAAGGTGATCTCGTCGGGGCTTACGAGGAGTACTCCTGCTCCTGCCCCTTCTGTTCCTGAGGCACCGTCGACATAGAGAGTCCACCGGGGGCTAGGGGCGTCTTTGGCTAGGTTCGTTTCTGGCGGAATGGTGTATTCCACAACAAAGTCGGCGAGTACTTGCGATTTGATGTCAGGTCGCGGTAGGAATTTAATGTCAAACTCGCCGAGCTCTACAACCCACTTTACTAGCCTCCCCGAGACTTCTGGTTTCTGAAGGATTGCCCGTAGCGGGAGTTGTGTCAACACTTTTACGGTATGGACCTTGAAGTAGGGCCGAAGCTTTCTGGCTGAGAAGACAAGAGCCAAGGCCGTCTTGTCTGCCGCGGGGTATCTGGTTTCGGTGTCAGTGAGGACTTTGCTGATGTAGTAAATCGGTCGTTGCACCCCCCCCCCCCCCCCCCCTTCATCCTTTACGAGTACCGAGCTGAGAGCTGTAGGTGATATCGCTAGGTACAAGAACAGGGTCTCTCCCGGGGTGGGTTTTGACAAAAGCGGCGGTGAGGCCAGATATTGCTTGAGGAGTTTGAAGGTCGCCTGACATTCGTCAGTCCATTGGAAACCGGAGTGGCGCGCTCCCCGGAGGATTTTGAAGAAAGGGAGGTATTTGTCTCATGTCCGTGATAGGAAACGGGATAACGCAGCGATCCTCCCGTTTAGACATTGCACTTCCTTAATCGAACGAGGTGGTGACATATCTTCTAATGCCTTGATCTTTCCGGGGTTAGCCTCAATCCCTCGATGGGTTACCATGAAACCCAAGAATTTTCCGGCCGTCACACCGAATGCGCACTTGCTGGGATTGAGCCGCATTTGGAAACGACGGAGAAGCTGAAAGCACTTTCCCAAGTCTTTTAAGTGGTCGCAACGGTGGACGCTCTTCACCAACATATCGTCCACGTAAACCTCCATCGTCTCTCCGATGAGGCTCTTGAAGACCTTGTTCATTAGCCTTTGATAGGTGGCTCCAGCGTTTTTAAGGCCGAAGGGCATTACCTTGTAGCAATAGACTCCTCTGTCGGTGCGGAAGGCGGTATGCTCTTCGTCCGCCGGGTTCATCCGTATCTGGTTGTAACCTGAGTAAGCGTCCATGAAGCTAAGTAGCTCGTGTCCGGCTATCGCGTCGACGAGTTGGTCGATCCTTGGGAGGGGGAAGCTGTCTTTTGGGCATGCCTGGTTCAGGTTGCTATAGTCGACGCACATTCGCCACTTTCCCGAGGCCTTCTTTACCATGACTACGTTAGCCAGCCACGTGGGGTATTCTGCTTCTCGTATGAATCCTGCTTCCAGAAGTTTGGCTACCTCCTCCTCGATCGCCTTCAACCGTTCGGGGGCAAAGTTTCTCTTCTTTAGAATCACAGGTCGGCATGCGGGGTTGATGTTTACAGAGTGGTAGATGACATCCGGGTCTACTCCTGGCATGTCTTCCGGGCTCCAGGCGAAGATGTCCCCGTTTCTTTGTAAGAAGGCCATAAAGCTCCTCTCGTTCTTCTTTCGATAAAAGTGACCCGACTTGAACAGTTCTGTACAACCCTCATATTTCCCGAGTCGGTGCGACCCGACTCGGATGAAGCCAAGATAGCAAGGGTGGCCAGGACGGACAAAACGACTACATGGGGCGGTCGAAACCGACCAAGGCAAAGAGAGGCCGCGGGGAAGGCGGGGGGAGCACCCGCTCCCCCGACTCTCTTCGGGCGAGTGGGAGGGGCCTCCCACTCGCCAATCACCCTTAGGCGAGTGGGAGAGACCCTCCCACTCACCCGGGCGAGTGGGAGGGGCCCTCCCACTCGTCGGGCGAGTGGGAGGGGCCCTCCCACTCGCCGGGCGAGTGGGAGGAGCCCTCCCACTCGCCGGCCACCTTGGGGGCGAGTGGGAGGGGCCCTCCCACTCGCCACCCCCCTTTGGGCGAGTGGGAGGGATTCCCCCACTCGCCCGGTACATTGGGGGGAGACCGGCATGGCCTCCCGTGAGGGGGGAAGTGGGCATCTCGAGTCCCACTCGCTCCCCCTCATGCGTTGATCGTTCGTGGTCATGGTTGGACTGCGGATAGCAGGATCTTGGCTATCCGCAGTCCATTTTTGGGAAAGTCTATAAATAGACCCCCATGGGCACCTTGGGAAAGGTTGGTTCCTACCCCCTCCCTCGCGTGTGAGCAAGCATTACCACTCCCCTCCCCTTGACGTTGAAGGCCGCGGGGAAGGCGGGGGGAGCACCCGCTCCCTCGACTCTCTTCGGGCGAGTGGGAGGGGCCTCCCACTCGCCAATCACCCTTAGGCGAGTGGGAGAGACCCTCCCACTCACCCGGGCGAGTGGGAGGGGCCCTCCCACTCGCCGGGCGAGTGGGAGGGGCCCTCCCACTCGTCGGGCGAGTGGGAGGAGCCCTCCCACTCGCCGGCCACCTTGGGGGCGAGTGGGAGGGGCCCTCCCACTCGCCACCCCCCTTTGGGCGAGTGGGAGGGATTCCCCCACTCGCCCGGTACATTGGGGGGAGACCGGCATGTCCTCCCGTGAGGGGGGAAGTGGGCATCTCGAGTCCCACTCGCTCCCCCTCATGCGTTGATCGTTCGTGGTCATGGTTGGACTGCGGATAGCAGGATCTTGGCTATCCGCAGTCCATTTTTGGGAAAGTCTATAAATAGACCCCATGGGCACCTTGGGAAAGGTTGGTTCCTACCCCCTCCCTCGCGTGTGAGCAAGCACTACCCCTCCCCTCCCCTTGACGTTGAAGGTGGTCGGTGAGGTGTTCCTTAGTGCCCTCCAAGGTGCCCAGGCTCAACATTGGCTTGGGAGGGGAAGCGCTCTAAGATCTTCCGGGTATGTGGTGGGACCTCCTCGCTGAAGCTTAAGGGGTTCGTTTCTAGACTCAGGTGCTCTTCAAGGGCAAGTTCTCCTAGTTCTTAGTGACTGGTCAAGGGTCTCGCTCAGGTCAAGTAAGGGTTAGCTGCATCCCCCTTGCGAACGTCGAAACCGGGTTACCGGTTTCAACATTATGGTGCGGTGAGCGTGGAAGCAGCTAATTCGGAAAGCTCTGGGCAAGTCTCATGGCTGGAAGCGATGAGCTGGGGGACTCACCCCTGCCGGGGAGTGCATGAAGAAAGGTGACTTCGAGGAGTTCAGGAAGTCAATCCGGGAAGTCTTGCGGTTTGCACTCCCCCCTCAGGGCGAGTACACGGCATCGCCAACACCTGTGCTCGCCTCGCCGTCTTTGATGGAGATAGAGCAAGCGTGTTGGCAAGGGAAGGGGCCAGCCTCGGAGGAAGGCTTGAGCCTTCAAGCGCAAGCGCTCTTCAACGGCTCTCCTGGGACCAGCTGCCCCGAGTGAGGGGGCAGGGAGGATGCCTCCGTCTCAACAGGAAGGGGGCGTAGTCCCTGTTCCTGATTCAACAAAAGCACGGGGAGACGCCACGAAGCTACGCAGATCGGTTCCAGAGGCAAGTCTCCCACCTGCAGGTTGACCAAGGAAGCAGGAAGGACCAGGAGAAAGGAAAGGAATAAGAAGACAGAGAAAGTGGAGGAGATGAGGAAAGAGATGGTCAAGGTGCATGTGACCAAGTAGGCCCAGAGGGGCGCGTTGTAATAAGCAGGTAGCTCCTCGACGATGAATGAAGAGGTTTCAGGTAACGCCTTGACTAAGTGGCTTGGGGTAAGTGTTGAGTTCCTCTGCCTCCAGGTGTAGGTAAGCACCTAGGACGTGGATGGGTACTCCGCTCCCATTTGGTAGTATCCCCGACTAGAGACCATTCTCCGGGCTCAGTCATGCCGGCAGATGGGAGGCTCATCGGGTCGACTCGCTACTTGGTAGCTGGACTGGGAAGGCGTTGAGTTCCTCTACCTCCAGGTAAGCTGGGCCCCTAGGACGTGGATGGGTACTTCCGCCTCCAATTGAATTGGGAAGGCGTTGAGTTCCTCTGCATCCAGGTGAGCTAAGCCCCTAGGACGTGGATGGGTACTTCCACCTCCAGTCAGAATGGGAAGGCGTTGAGTTCCTCTGCCTCCAGGTGAAGGTAAGCACCTAGGACGCGGACGGGTACTTCCGCCTCCACGGTAAGATCCCCGACTAGAGACCATTCTCCGGGCTCAGTCATGCCGGCAGATGGGAGGCTCATCGGGTCGACTCGCTACTTGGTAGCTGGACTGGGAAGGCGTTGAGTTCCTCTACCTCCAGGTAAGCTGGGCCCCTAGGACGTGGATGGGTACTTCCGCCTCCAATTGAATTGGGAAGGCGTTGAGTTCCTCTGCATCCAGGTGAGCTAAGCCCCTAGGACGTGGATGGGTACTTCCACCTCCAGTCAGGTTGGGAAGACGTTGAGTTCCTCTGCCTCCAGGTGAAGGTAAGCACCTAGGATGCGGACGG
This sequence comes from Dactylorhiza incarnata, assembly GCA_033032865.1. Taxonomy (NCBI): domain Eukaryota; kingdom Viridiplantae; phylum Streptophyta; class Magnoliopsida; order Asparagales; family Orchidaceae; genus Dactylorhiza; species Dactylorhiza incarnata. Next base: position 879,825 of record JAWHQI010000296.1, on the reverse strand, counting down.
GTACTTCCGCCTCCAATCGGTAAGATCCCTGACTATAGACCATTCTCCAGGCTCAGTCATGCCGACAGATGGGAGGTTCATCAGGTTGACTCGCGGCAGGTGAGATTTCAAGAAGGACGATCGGTTCGGTAAGATGGTTGAATCCCTCCGCCCCTCAGTGAAGGTAAGCACCTGGGATGTGAACTGGTCCTCCGCCCCCGGTAGTTCGAGAAAGTGTTGATTTCCCTCCCCCTCCAGGTGAGCTCGGCTCCCTGGTAGGTGTGGAGTTCTCTCCCCCTCCAGGTGAGCTCGGCTCCCTGGTAGGTGTGGAGTTTCCTCCCCCTCCAGGTGAGCTCGACTCCCTGGTAGGTGTGGAGTTCTCTCCCCCTCCAGGTGAGCTCGGCTCCCTGGTAGGTGTGGAGTTTCCTCCCCCTCCAGGTGAGCTCGGCTCCCTGGTAGGTGTGGAGTTTCCTCCCCCTCCAGGTGAGCTCGACTCCCTGGTAGGTGTGGAGTTCTCTCCCCCTCCAGGTGAGCTCGGCTCCCTGGTAGGTGTGGAGTTTCCTCCCCCTCCAGGTGAGCTCGACTCCCTGGTAGGTGTGGAGTTTCCTCCCCCTCCAGGTGAGCTCGGCTCCCTGGTAGGTGTGGAGTTTCCTCCCCCTCCAGGTGAGCTCGGCTCCCTGGTAGGTGTGGAGTTTCCTCCCCCTCCAGGTGAGCTCGACTCCCTGGTAGGTGTGGAGTTCTCTCCCCCTCCAGGTGAGCTCGGCTCCCTGGTAGGTGTGGAGTTTCCTCCCCCTCCAGGTGAGCTCGGCTCCCTGGTAGGTGTGGAGTTCTCTCCCCCTCCAGGTGAGCTCGGCTCCCTGGTAGGTGTGGAGTTTCCTCTCCCTCCAGGTGAGCTCGGCTCCCTGGTAGGTGTGGAGTTTCCTCCCCCTCCAGGTGAGCTCGACTCCCTGGTAGGTGTGGAGTTCTCTCCCCCTCCAGGTGAGCTCGGCTCCCTGGTAGGTGTGGAGTTCTCTCCCCCTCCAGGTGAGCTCGGCTCCCTGGTAGGTGTGGAGTTTCCTCCCCCTCCAGGTGAGCTCGGCTCCCTGGTAGGTGTGGAGTTTCCTCCCCCTCCAGGTGAGCTCGGCTCCCTGGTAGGTGTGGAGTTTCCTCCCCCTCCAGGTGAGCTCGGCTCCCTGGTAGGTGTGGAGTTTCCTCCCCCTCCAGGTGAGCTCGGCTCCCTGGTAGGTATGGAGTTCTCTCCCCCTCCAGGTGAGCTCGGCTCCCTGGTAGGTGTGGAGTTTCCTCCCCCTCCAGGTGAGCTCGACTCCCTGGTAGGTGTGGAGTTCTCTCCCCCTCCAGGTGAGCTCGGCTCCCTGGTAGGTGTGGAGTTTCCTCCCCCTCCAGGTGAGCTCGGCTCCCTGGTAGGTGTGGAGTTTCCTCCCCCTCCAGGTGAGCTCGGCTCCCTGGTAGGTGTGGAGTTTCCTCCCCCTCCAGGTGAGCTCGGCTCCCTGGTAGGTGTGGAGTTTCCTCCCCCTCCAGGTGAGCTCGGCTCCCTGGTAGGTGTGGAGTTTCCTCCCCTTCCAGGTGAGCTCGGCTCCCTGGTAGGTGTGGAGTTTCCTCCCCCTCCAGGTGAGCTCGGCTCCCTGGTAGGTGTGGAGTTCTCTCCCCCTCCAGGTGAGCTCGGCTCCGTGGTAGGTGTGGAGTTTCCTCCCCCTCCAGGTGAGCTCGACTCCCTAGTAGGTGTGAAGTTCTCTCCCCCTCCAGGTGAGCTCGGCTCCCTGGTAGGTGTGGAGTTTCCCCCCCCCCCCCCTCCAGGTGAGCTCGGCTCCCTGGTAGGTGTGGAGTTTCCTCCCCCTCCAGGTGAGCTCGGCTCCCTGGTAGGTGTGGAGTTTCCTCCCCCTCCAGGTGAGCTCGGCTCCCTGGTAGGTGTGGAGTTTCCTCCCCCTCCAGGTGAGCTCGACTCTCTGGTAGGTGTGGAGTTCTCTCCCCCTCCAGGTGAGCTCGGCTCCCTGGTAGGTGTGGAGTTTCCTCCCCCTCTAGGTGAGCTCGACTCCCTGGTAGGTGTGGAGTTCTCTCCCCCTCCAGGTGAGCTCGGCTCCCTGGTAGGTGTGGAGTTCTCTCCCCCTCCAGGTGAGCTCGGCTCCCTGGTAGGTGTGGAGTTTCCCCCCCCCTCCAGGTGAGCTCGGCTCCCTGGTAGGTGTGGAGTTTCCTCCCCCTCCAGGTGAGCTCGGCTCCCTGGTAGGTGTGGAGTTTCCTCCCCCTCCAGGTGAGCTCGACTCCCTGGTAGGTGTGGAGTTCTCTCCCCTTCCAGGTGAGCTCGGCTCCCTGGTAGGTGTGGAGTTTCCTCCCCCTCCAGGTGAGCTCGACTCCCTGGTAGGTGTGGAGTTCTCTCCCCCTCCAGGTGAGCTCGGCTCCCTGGTAGGTGTGGAGTTCTCTCCCCCTCCAGGTGAGCTCGGCTCCCTGGTAGGTGTGGAGTTTCCTCCCCCTCCAGGTGAGCTCGGCTCCCTGGTAGGTGTGGAGTTTCCTCCCCCTCCAGGTGAGCTCGGCTCCCTGGTAGGTGTGGAGTTTCCTCCCCCTCCAGGTGAGCTCGGCTCCCTGGTAGGTGTGGAGTTTCCTCCCCCTCCAGGTGAGCTCGGCTCCCTGGTAGGTGTGGAGTTTCCTCCCCCTCCAGGTGAGCTCGACTCCCTGGTAGGTGTGGAGTTCTCTCCCCCTCCAGGTGAGCTCGGCTCCCTGGTAGGTGTGGAGTTTCCTCCCCCTCCAGGTGAGCTCGACTCCCTGGTAGGTGTGGAGTTCTCTCCCCCTCCAGGTGAGCTCGGCTCCCTGGTAGGTGTGGAGTTTCCTACCCCTCCAGGTGAGCTCGGCTCCCTGGTAGGTGTGGAGTTTCCTCCCCCTCCAGGTGAGCTCGGCTCCCTGGTAGGTGTGGAGTTTCCTCCCCCTCCAGGTGAGCTCGGCTCCCTGGTAGGTGTGGAGTTTCCTCCCCCTCCAGGTGAGCTCGACTCCCTGGTAGGTGTGGAGTTCTCTCCCCCTCCAGGTGAGCTCGGCTCCCTGGTAGGTGTGGAGTTTCCTCCCCCTCCAGGTGAGCTCGGCTCCCTGGTAGGTGTGGAGTTTCCTCCCCCTCCAGGTGAGCTCGACTCCCTGGTAGGTGTGGAGTTCTCTCCCCCTCCAGGTGAGCTCGGCTCCCTGGTAGGTGTGGAGTTTCCTCCCCCTCCAGGTGAGCTCGGCTCCCTGGTAGGTGTGGAGTCCCCTCCCCTTCCAGGTGAGCTCGGCTCCCTGGTAGGTGTGGAGCTTTCTCCACCTCCTGTTGAGCTCGACTCGCCGGAGGGGTGTTTAGTGGAGAAAGGTTCGTTCCCCACCTCGGGTCGAGTTCAGCTCGACTAGAGGTGTCGAGTCTCCCTCCACCTTCGGTCAAGCTTAGTCCGACCTCAGGTGTTGAGCTTTCTCCACCTCCTGTTGAGCTCGGCTCGTCGGAGGGGTGTGTATAGGAGAAGGGTTTTCCCTTCGTCTCAAAGTAATTTCAGCTGAAAAGCTTGGCAGAGGTTCCCCGATGACGGATCCTTTCGTGGATTCCCCTAAGGTCCCACCTACTCGTCAAATAGGTGGGTTGGACTTTCTTTCCGAGCTTGGGGCAAGCTCGCAAAGAGCGGGGATTGTGTACAACCCTCATATTTCCCGAGTCGGTGCGACCCGACTCGGATGAAGCCAAGATAGCAAGGGTGGCCAGGACGGACAAAACGACTACATGGGGCGGTCGAAACCGACCAAGGCAAAGAGAGGCCGCGGGGAAGGCGGGGGGAGCACCCGCTCCCTCGACTCTCTTCGGGCGAGTGGGAGGGGCCTCCCACTCGCCAATCACCCTTAGGCGAGTGGGAGAGACCCTCCCACTCACCCGGGCGAGTGGGAGGGGCCCTCCCACTCGCCGGGCGAGTGGGAGGGGCCCTCCCACTCGTCGGGCGAGTGGGAGGAGCCCTCCCACTCGCCGGCCACCTTGGGGGCGAGTGGGAGGGGCCCTCCCACTCGCCACCCCCCTTTGGGCGAGTGGGAGGGATTCCCCCACTCGCCCGGTACATTGGGGGGAGACCGGCATGTCCTCCCGTGAGGGGGGAAGTGGGCATCTCGAGTCCCACTCGCTCCCCCTCATGCGTTGATCGTTCGTGGTCATGGTTGGACTGCGGATAGCAGGATCTTGGCTATCCGCAGTCCATTTTTGGGAAAGTCTATAAATAGACCCCATGGGCACCTTGGGAAAGGTTGGTTCCTACCCCCTCCCTCGCGTGTGAGCAAGCACTACCCCTCCCCTCCCCTTGACGTTGAAGGTGGTCGGTGAGGTGTTCCTTAGTGCCCTCCAAGGTGCCCAGGCTCAGCATTGGCTTGGGAGGGGAAGCGCTCTAAGATCTTCCGGGTATGTGGTGGGACCTCCTCGCTGAAGCTTAAGGGGTTCGTTTCTAGACTCAGGTGCTCTTCAAGGGCAAGTTCTCCTAGTTCTTAGTGACTGGTCAAGGGTCTCGCTCAGGTCAAGTAAGGGTTAGCTGCATCCCCCTTGCGAACATCGAAACCGGGTTACCGGTTTCAACAAGTTCGAGCCGGGTCTTGCCGGGAGAGTGGTACTTCTATTAGCCCCTCAACAGGTGCTCCGCGCTGTAAAGTAGCCTCGTCCCGGAGGTCGAAGTTATTGATGTTCAGAGCGGTCGCCTTTACCGGCTGAGCCTGCTTTAAGTAACAGGTTTGGGCTGCCTCTTGATCTCCTCTTACGATCCCTATGCCGGCGGCAGTTGGGAACTTCATAGCCAGATGCGGAATGGATGGGACTGCTTCGAAGATTGATTGGAGCGGCCTCTCGAAGATGGCATTATAGGCGGAGGTAGACTCCACCACCACGAATTGGATGATATATGTGGACTGCCTTGGAAACTCGCCTAACGTGACGGGGAGGGTGATCATCCCTAGTACCGGGACAGGTCTGTTGTCAAAGACGTAGACGGGCCCGGCCGCAGGGCTGAGATGATCTTTTGTGAGCTTCATATTTTGCAGAGTGGAGAGGAACAGAACGTCCACTGAGCTTCCATTGTCGACCAGTATTCTCTTCACCTTGAAGCAAGGATCTCCTATCCCTGCACTTATTACGAGCGGATCCTGGTGTGGGAGCCGTAATCCCTGCAGATCTTCTTCTCCGAAAGCGATCGTGACGTCCTGCTTGAGCTTCTTGTCTTCGTGGTCCCTCCCGGACTGGGCAATTGAGAGGATTTGTGACGCTGAGACGGAGGGTCCGGCGATCGCCTCGATCTCTCCTACCATCGGTCTTCCTCCTCCCGCGCCTCGGGGAGCGGGAGGCTGCTCCCTTGCCTCCCTAGGCTGCTGGTGCTGATTAGGGATCTGGCCTTGCAAGAATCTGCCCAGGAGTCCCTGGCGGACGAGGCGCTCGATCTCGTCTTTAAGTCTGGTGCATTCCTCGGTGGTATGCCCGGTCCCTCGATGGAATTCACAGTACTTGGATTGGTCACCCCTTGGATTTGGGGGTTGCGCCCGGGGCATGCGGAGCTCTGGGTTGTTCTGGATGGCATAGAGTACATTCGTTCTAGTGGTGTTCAATGAGGTATAGATTCGGGGTGGCAACGGTTCCTGGTCCCTTTGGGGATTACGACGGCGTTCGCCACCGCGACGCTCCTCGCCGCGCCGCTCCTCTCGCTCGCGGGGGGCTTGATCGGATCCTCTCTTCCTCCCTTGATTACCTTCAAACTGCCGGCGATGGGCCTCGATGGCCTCGTCCGCGGCTATCTGAGCCTCAACTCGGCGAACGAGGTCGGGGTAACTTGGCACGGTTTCTCTCATGAGAGCTGAGTAGAAGCCGCTTGGGCGGAGTCCTCCAAGAAAGACTCCCCGCAGGAGCTCAGGGTCCACCCCTGGGATTTGACGAGCCTCCGTAGTGAAGCGTCTGAAAAAATCTTTGAGCGTTTCACCGTCATTTTGGCGGATCCCTGAGAGGTGGGAGGGATCTCGGACAATTCTGCGGTTGGCGATGAATTGGTCCGCGAACTGCTGTGCCAGCTCCGTGAAGTTGCTGACGGCCCCATTTGGTAGGGAGTGGAACCAAGTGCGTGCTTGTCCCTTCAAGGTTGCCGGGAATACTTGACAGAGGAGCTGATCAGGGGCGCTATAAATCCTCATGACGGTGGTGAAGTGATTGACATGCTCTAATGGATCATCCGTTCCGTCAAATGTCTCGATGCTGGGGAGCTTGAAGCCGTTTGGGATTGGATGAGTCAGGACTTGCGGTGACAGTGGGGAGCCGTGGTGCGCGGGACGATGGGCGAGAACTGCGCGTCGCCCTGCTCGGACGTACTCCTCTTCTATCATGTCGCGTATTTCTTCTCGCGTGGTTCTTCCCGTTGCTTGACCAGGGGCATCTCTTCTCGGGCGATTGCGATGGTGATCAGCTTCTGGGCCCCTAGCTGGCGGGGCGAGGTGAGCGGAGCTTGCTGCGTTGGAGAATCCTTCCGAGGCTTCGTCCTCCCGAACGACCTCTTCGTTTGGGGCGTGATTCGGAACTGGGGGTGGCGGTGCGTTCGGGGCCGGCGGTTGGATCGGGACTTGAGGTACCCCGAGATTCCTTACGAGAGCCAACATCTCGGCTTGGTGTTCTTCAATTTGCTGCATGCGTACTTCCAGCCCAGCTACGGGAGCAGGTACCGCCTCCTCCCCGGGAGGCGCATTGATAAGCGAGTGGGAGGGGGCTGGATCGACGCGCCCCTCCGGTATTGATCCTTCAGTAGCGCGAGCACTCTTTCTTGCCATTATTGTTGGCCCTCAGAGAGTTTCGGGAACTTTTCCCACAGACGACGCCAAACTGTTGCGGGTCGCTTAGGGCTCTTGGTAGACCGGTTCAACTGAACCGTCTTAGCTCGGGAGCAATCTAAGCGCGCAAACAGTCAATTTGAGATTGTTGAGTACACTGAGACTTTTTTTGCGTGGAAAACCCGAAAAGGGTGAAAAACCACGTGGTCGGAGCTGTGCCGACCAAATTTCACTATCTCTTGAGAGGTTACAACTGGATACTAAGAGATCGAGTGCGACAGACCGCTACTCGTTACAATAGTAGAGAGAAAGAGGGAGAGCACTCCGAGGGTGACAGGTCACCTCTCGGAAAAACTAAGTACTTTTCCTACGAGTACAACAGTGAACCAAAGTGAGAAGGTCGTGCCTGCTTTCCAGAGGACAGAAGTGAGACAGCCCTGTCTGCTTTCGAGAGGACAGAAGTGAGACAGCCCTGTCTGCTTTCGAGAGGACAGAAGTGAGACTGTCCTGCCCGCTTTCCTGAGAACGAAAGCGAGAGCCTTGTCCGCTTTCGAGAACGAAAGCGGGAGCCTTGTCCGCTTTCTTGGGAACGAAAGCGAGAACCTTGTCCGCTTTCGCGAATAAGGATTTCTCTAAGTCCTCGAAGATGATCTTCAAGCGCCGAAGGAGAAATCCGTGGAAATCTTCAAGGAGCTCTCTCTCGTCTCAAAGTCCCCATCCTTTAAATGAAGCCTTGGGGGCCTTTTTATAGCTTTTGCCGGGGGTAGCCCAGTAATTTTGCCGTCGTAACCACCATAACCACCTTGGCTGACGAGTCATATTTCTCGATTTGGGGCACTCGGATCACCATTTTTCATAAATGACCGTCTTGCCCTTTGAGGAAAGGCGACAAACTGTTCCTGAAAAGTGAGAAACTGAAAAGACAAAAAGTGAGCGAGGCGAGGCGCAAAAGTGAGCAGAGCCAAAAAAAACGGACTTCGGCCCTTTCCGACGCGGGGATGCGGTTTCGGCTACGTCCTCCGCAGAGGGGGACCGGGCCGCACCTTGCACGGGAGGGTGCGGTTTGGCCGCACCCTTCTACGGCCGCACCCCCCTATGGGGGGGGGGGGTGCGGTTTGGCCGCACCCTCCCCCTGGGGGGGGGTGCGGTTGGGCCGCACCCCCCATGGGGGGGTGCGGTTTGGCCGCACCCCCCAAGGGGGGGGTGCGGTTGGGCCGCATCCCCCAAGGGGGGTGCGGTTGGGCCGCATCGCCCAAGGGGGGTGCGGTTGGGCCGCATCCCCCAAGGGGGGTGCGGTTGGGCCGCATCCCCCAAGGGGGGTGCGGTTGGGCCGCATCCCCCAAGGGGGGGGCCGCACCCCCCAAGGGGGGGGGGGGGGGCCGCACCCCCCAAGGGGGGGGGGGCGGATTGGCCGCACCCCCCTTATGGGGGGTGCGGTTGGGCCGCACCCCCCAAGGGGGGGGGGGGGGCGGATTGGCCGCACCCCCCTTATGGGGGGTGCGGTTGGGCCGCACCCCCCATGGGGGGGTGCGGCTTGGCCGCACCTCCCATGGGGGTGCGGCTTGGCCGCACCTCCCATGGGGGGTGCGGCTTGGCCGCACCCTCCAATGGGGGAGGGTGCGGCTTGGCCGACCCGCGCGCACCCCATGCGGGTGAGGTGCGGGCTAGCCGCCCCCCCACTTAGTGGGGCGCGGGCTAACCGCACCCCGGTAGTGGGGTGCGGTTTTGTGCTTACCTGGCGCTGTTTCCAGCGCGTCGTTCTTGCGCGGTGGGTCCTCTACTTCCGCGATCCGGGGTTCGACTGGTTCCCCCTCCTCTCTTTAGCGGGGTTCTCTAGACGCACCCCAAGGCCTTTACGGGTACACAACAACATGATTAAAGCCGCGACCCGCAATCTTATTCCCTCCCATTTTTATTTCCTGGATCTAGGGTTTTCGGCAAAGAATTATTACGAAAATTTAATTTGATTGCAGGGCCCGACCGCGATCATAGTCTTGACCGTGCAAATGTCTGTTAAAGATACGACGTTGTTTCGGCCAATTACCGCGCTCTGATGAATAAATAAATTGTAGCCACTATAATATGTTCGACGAGACTTAGTATAGATGCGAGGTCGTATGGTACGGATTTTAAGAAACAATAAGGACGAAATGCAAATTTTGGTAATAAAATAAAATATTTGCTAATTCCTCCCATCATTAAAGCCCCTGCCGATTCTTTTAGAAGTAACTGCAACCCATGAATTATTTCATCTTTCCTCTCCACTACAATAACCTCACCCCCCTCACGCGGTTTGCCGTTACGATTAAAAGTTTACCCCCCTCCCCCACGTATCGCGTAACCCTTTTGCTCTTGAGCAATAGCCGAATCAGCCGCTCACTGCTCTTCTCCCAGACGATTCCTTTCTCGCCGTCTCCTCACGCAGAAGCCCCGCCGATCCGTAGTTTTCCCTTCTCGTCTCAGTCGATCGACGTCAGATGCGTCTCCTCTTCCCGTCGATGACAACAGCCGCTGGTGCCCCCTTTCCGGCGACTGGAATCGTGACCTTCAACGACGGGATTAGTCGACTGCTTAGGTTTCAGCGTTTCCTTCTCAGGTTCAACGTGTGCAGCAGGCGCTTGGGGGCTTTCTCCTTCTGCAGAAACCCCAGTCGACTCTCCCTCTCTCTCTCTAGGAGTTTGGTCGACATCCCCTACAGCGTTTGTATTGCAGAAAGCTCTCTCATGCAGAGTTCACCCTGCATCCTCTAAGGAATTGCAGCAACCTTGTGAATTTTGGAGCCCGGTTCAGTGGGTTGCCCTGTTTTCCCTTCTACCATTTTTGTAAGAAATCTCTTGCCCCAATTACCATTAGCTGTGGTAGCATATTAATGAGTTGTAGTTTGTGGATTTTTCTTGTTGATCGCAAAAATTATAGATCCTAAATTCTCCGGGTCGGTCCGTCAACCCCGTAGTTATATCCACATTTAGAAAGAGATTTGGGTTGCAAATTGAAATAGATCGGAGGAGGTTCCCTTTCGTCAAGTATTTTAGAAGAAATTATGTCACCGCGACAAGTATACGAGCGTCGTAATCCCAATGTAAGAAATTTTATTCTTTTTGGCTAGACTTATCACATAATTGTATGCACAAACTATTTCTCATATAGCAAGAGAGTACGTGTAATATTATGCAATCACCTACACCTTGACTTCAATGTATATCATGTTAGGAAATATTAAACCAGTATGAAATATATGAATTTGTATAGTATATGTAACCACGTATTTCTTTAGACGTGCCAATATATACTAAGCTCCAGAAAATGTATACGAGGCGGTTCTTAGCGTAAAATACGACCTATGACATTTAGTTGAATAAATATGAAATCCAACAGTTAACTAAAATAATTAGGAGGCATGATTGAGACCTTCTCTCGTGATAGATAGAGGCGCACTGTCTTACTCGTAAGGCGTAGTAGACCTTATGAGCCTCTAATTTAGGGAGAAGTTTCTCCATCTAGAAGATTAGTAGATGCGAGTCTGTGTCCGTAAGTCACTAGAACCCCTGTGTTCGCTAGTTGTGACTCAGATCGTTAGAATGCGCGTAAGCAAGCTTGCAGATGTCGGATGTTAGACTCATGTCGGTTTTGGTTTTTTATGTCGGATGTCGGATTGCGGGAGATATATCGGGGACATTTCAAAATATCAGATTTTAATTATATATATATATATGTATTTTTTTAATTAGATGGTAATTTTTTTCTAATTAAGGGCAAACTCAAATTCATATGAGAAGATTAAACTACTAACTAGTGTTTAATAAATTTATAATAAATAAGAAATGTTGCTCGAACACAAAAAAATATAAATATTTTTAAAGAAATTAAAATAAAAGCAACATAAGTGATAAAAACAAAATAGAGCAAATAATATCAATGTAGACACGAATAATATGAAGGCATTCAGTAGCTAATTAGCATAGCATTTCAAAAATTGAAGCATAGCATTCCAAAACAGAAGCATAACATTACAGAAGCAAAAACAGAAGCATAGCATTCATGGTTTCTTTTAGCAGTGTTTTAAAGTTAAATATGAAGTTAGTATGGTTTAGCATTTGATTTATGACAGTAAACAGTAGGTAGCAGCAGGAAAAAAACAAGTAAACAACAGAAAACAACAGGTAAACAGAAGGTGGTAATAACATCAGGTAGAAAACAGCTAATGTCGCCGCCATAAGCCGCCATAAACCGACATGTCGGACGCCATACTGGAAAATGACATTTTTCTCATCTGTGTCGCTAACGTTGCGATTTCCCCTCAAACTGACATGTCGACCGACATGTCGGACATGTCGGTCGACATCTACAAGCTTGCGCGTAAGAAGTTACTCCATCTTGAATATGGAGAGCGACGAGCATAAAGCGAATAGAATTCAAGTAGATGCCAAAAAATTAGAAGAAAAAAACCCTATAGTTAAATATTATCGGAACTTAAATGAATATGCATGACATGAGTATACTAGAACATACTTTTATTTTCCCAAATTCCATTTTTGAAAAACATTCAGTGTAACAACAAATATTTTTCCATAGCATAAAAATATTGTTTTTTAAAAACATGCACACATGTTTTTCTTCAAAATATTTTTTTAGTGTCACTAAGGAGAATGATCTTTCTTACTCTCCAGTTGGGTTGACCCATTTTGAGCTTATTATTACAGGGGTCACATGTGGGGTGTTGCGCATAAGATGATCATGCTTGCACTTCGCTCCTCTTTTAGTGTGTTTCCATTCTGTAGTTTGTTCTTTCAACACTGTTCTGTGATATTGGACATGTATCAGAATTTTCTAATGTATCTTGTATCAAACTATGTTTAAGATTTCAGTTTTTCAAGCATTGCGACTCTTTCAATTTTAGTGGCTCTGTGAATTCAGATTTTTTTGTGGTACACTTTTATCCTTATCTTATCTTCTTACTTCCGCTATAAGTACTCCTTTAACATTTTTTTTATACCTGCTATGTACCAATGTTTATTACCGTTACTTGGTTTGCTCCTTATCACGGGGCCCGACCAGACTGCTGATTTGTGGTAAAACTAAGTTGGAGTTTTACATGTAGATATGACTGTTCTGCCCCCGAAGAGCTTTGACGGGCTCGGAAGCGACAAGTGCTTTGGCTCTCTCAGAAGCAATGAGAAGGATGCCGCGAGGAGGAGGACTGCGCAACCGGGGGAGGTTGCGAGGCCGGGGCCGCGCGATTGGTGGGGCCGCACAGGGTCGAGGTTATGAAGCCAGGCGGTCAGCGAGGGCGTCGGCGAGCAGATTTAGATCCAAAAAACACTTGTTACGTCGAGGGAGGCGAGAGCAATTGAGATGTCGTGCGAGAGGAGAAAAGAAGGCACACAAATCAAAAAGTACCTCAAAGCTGAATTTTTTTTGGTCCGATAGGCGGCTAAAGGAGGGTCCGCCTATGCACAAAAAATTTGATTTTAGTCTCATTAAAATTTATTTTTTATTAAAATAAATTATTAAATATTGATTAGAATTTTTTTATCTTTATTTTAAGATCTTATTTGTCTATAAAAATGATTATTTTAAAAAAATTCGGTCGGATAATGCGTTTTCTAAAATCCGACCGGATATGATTTTTTCAATTTTTTAAATCATGAATTTTGCTAGCGATCTGATGTGTGATAGGACGGTCTGAATTCAATCGGACCTTCCTCTAGGTCCGATTGGCGGACCTAAATATTTCTCCTCAAAGCTACGGTTCAAAAATACACTAAAAGACTATTGAGAGGTGGAGGGAGAGCACATAAGAAGGGAGAGAGAGAAAGAGAGAGGGGAGGAGAGAGAATGTGGTGGGGACAGGTGTGGTATTATAAATGGACACACGATCCACGTGATCCGTCTCTCTGCTTCACTGCGCTGCGTGCTGCGCTCCTCGTCGCTGCTGCATCATTCAAAAATCGTGAGTCTGGGTATGGAGATGGCTATGTTCGCCGCAGCCATGACTCAATAGCGTGAACTGAACATGGGAAAGAAGCGACGAGCCATGGTGGCTCGTGATTCATGTATATTAATCAAGCAATATTCTAATGGCTGATAGTAACTTTCGAGAGTCGAGAGTAGAGAGTAGAGAGAGAGAGAGAGAGATGAGAGCTAGGGAAGGAAGAAAGGAGCTGCATCTGGACCGACTTTAAACAGTGCGGAGCGTGGTGTGTGAGGGAGTTGCGAGGGGAACAGAGAGGCGTGGATGCATGATTAGGGTCTTTGGCTCATTGCAATCCTCCTCCGTTGAGTTTCTGTGGATTTCCAGCGTTTGATGTGCAGGAGAGTGGTCTCGGGCCCGTGTCAATGTCGGTTTTGGGGATCGCTGCTCCTGAGAATTGAGGGGTTAGGGAAGTAAAAACTTAATAATGGACTTTGGTTTTGTGGTAACTTTTGAGATCTAGCGCGTTCTGGGTTACTTTGTGGTGTTGCGACCGTTCTTCGTTGTTGAGTTTAGGGAATGTGAACTATGGATGGAAATGGCAGAGGCGGTAGCAACACAGGAGGTGCGGCGTCCATTAGCGTAGCAGCTGCGGCGGTTGGCTCGGCGGAGGCAAGATTCCGACAGCCGGAAAGGGTATACTGCTCTCTCTCTCTCTCTCTCTCCATTATGTATACATTTTTATATTTTTGTTTGGCGCAAACAGCTCTCCCTGCTTCGTATTTATCTGTGATGGCTGGATCTGGGATCTGATGCTCTGACAATACGTATGCATTTCAGAAATTTAGAAACTGTGAAGTTTCGTTGTTAGATCTGTATATTTACGTTGCTCCCAGTCTTATCTTGTAAACGGAACAGTAGATTTTGATTTCTTCCACTGACAGTATCCCTACGAAATGCAAGGATTTTACCGAGCTACTTGACTTCTCTGCCTGTGTTTGTGATAAGTGTCCAGGCTAGCTTCGAATGGTTCTCGGCGGTCTCTCGTTAGGTTTCTATGGTGTTCTGGCGTTTTAGTTCAAGTTTCATTCATGTTCTTCACTTCTTCCACCGACTTCCCTTTTTTCCATTTTCTTTTCCTCTGGATTTGTTTGATTTCTATCTCTTCTTAATGAATGCACGTTTCATTATATCAAAGCTTTTCTTTGTGTTTTTTCCTCCTACTTTTGCATCTCTGACATTAATGATGCCTCTCCTGACAAATGATTTATAATCTTATCCTGACTATTTAGGCATGGCAAAAAACTTGTATCTGCAACCAAAGAAAATTTAGGCCCCTTTTGTTTGGTGGGCTTTCAGAGGAAGGATTCCTTCATTTGTTTGAGGTCTTTACCGTCCGGAATCGGCTTTCAAGCAAAACCGATTGTTTTGGTATATTTAAAATCCTTTAATATAGGCCGGTTTTACATTTTTTTACTGTAGCCGAAGCCCATGTCCCCTCTCCTTGCCATTTACGCTACCTGCATCGCTGTGCCCTCCTTCGTCGCCAGCTACTCCTCAATCTTACAATGGGCAGAGATTGTCGTCGGTGGTTGGAGATTGACACATGTAACTTAGTTCAGTTTCAACGCTCTCAGTCTTTTCCGTCCATTGCTTCCCAGAGCTTTGCCTGCCCTTGGGATAGAAATCTTCTTGGCCGTAGATAAATTAATTCTGTGTTTTATTCATTAATTGAGAGAATCCCTATCTCATCATACCACGTCAAACTCAACTGGTGGCAAGGCTCGCCATAAGCAACTTTCAACCAAGGCCTCTATGAATTCTTGTTTGATCAGGAGCTGTTTTTTGTTTTTATAATTTGTGTTCAGGAGCTGTTTTTTGTTTTTATAATTTGTGTTCAGGAGCTGTTTTTTGTTTTTTTTCATAATCTTCGACGAAATTTTGCTTCTCTGCAAAATGGCGAATCATTTTCAAAGATTTGGATTTTAGTTACTACACAAAATTCATTTCGAACAGGGCTTGGGTAATGTTTGATAGTACTCATAACTACTTTCTTTTGTTCAATATATTTGCATTTGTTTACTTAAATATCAATTTCTGCGATTGAATTCCATTCTGTTGCCGAACAACATAGTTGATAGATTCAATTCCTATGCCGCAGTACCATCCTACAAATGAACAACCAAATTAAGTTTTAGACCAATTCCAAAACTTGTGAGTTTTTGGTTTTGGACCAAAATCAATTCCTTACTCAAAAAACCCGCTAAAGAATCAGGGCTTAATGTGTTCATATTAACATACATTTTTAGCTTTTCGCACCCCCTTAAAAAAACCTAAAAAACATTTTAGCACCCACACACATATTCCTAAATGCAGCTCCATTCCCGATTCTTGCCGAATCAGACCATTCGTGCCTCTTCGATCATGCCCATCACCGATCCTTCAAGCTGCACGTTGGACTCGCCTCCGCTGACCTCGCCGCATTCCCCTTCGTCGTCGCTGATCCGTACCTAGCAATCCACGCCGAACCTCAGCCTCCCACCACCAATCGTTGGTGTTGCACGCCTTGTCGATCCTCTGCTCGTTGAAGCCTCTCCTGGTTGAAGCCGTTACTCTGAGCCGAAGGCACTCCTGAACGAAGATGCTTCCGGTCGAAGCCGTCCATTTGTAGCGTCCTCTGTTGTCTTCAAACTATGTTGGATCTACTGGGGCCCTTAGCGCGCGGGGGGTGGGGGTGGTGAATAAGGGTTTAATGAAAGTTAATATTTATTTGTTAAAGTTATAAAAATATTTTACTTTAAAGATTTAAGGGAAAATATTTTTCAAAACATTTTTAGAGAACAAGAAATAAAATCAAGTTAATAAAAACAATGAAAGACATGATTTTATTTCATACGAAATTTGATTACAAAAATATTGATTTCTATAACGCTAGAAATCAAGGCGGAAAATGAAAACCCTTGTTGATTTCTGTACGAACCATTCTCCCAAGGACCGGTTGGGTCTAACCTATCTCTCCCCAGATAAAGTCTCAAGCTTTACCCTAGATCTAGTTGCCAACACCTACGGCGAATTCCTCCCTAAGCCGCTCACAACCTAGTTGCCAACAACCGCGTCGAATTCCACTGCCGATAAATGGACAATCAAAAGATGAAAGAGATACAAGTTTGAACAATATAAACTCAGAAATAAAAACTCCCTATAATGAAACTCTAAAGGAGAAGACGAAGGAACACAAGAGATCATCGTTGTTGATGCGTTCGTCCTTCGTGTTGAATGAGCGCCGATCGAATCCTCCTTTAAGTCCCTCTCTTGATCTTCAAAATAGCCCAAGGGAATTCGTTAATGTCTTGAGACGAGCCTCTGGAAATATTTCGGAATGGTAGGACAAAAGACGTCTCAGAATCGTCGATCACGAAAGAAGAAGTGAAGCCGCCTTTTTATTGAGTCTGTCTGCTACCGCCGGCGGTAGCGCTTACCGCCGCGTGGTACCGCTTTAGGCAACCTTTTGACGCGTCGGATCCGCAGACAGGGTAAGAGATATTCTTCATTTTAGGCAGTCTCATTTTAAGCAACACCTACCGCGCTGCGCTAGTGATACCGCGGCGCGCTAGTGATACCGCGACGCGCTAGTGATACCGCGGCGTGCTAGTGATACCGGCGCGCTAGTGATACCGCGACGCGCTAGCTCCATATACGCTCTTCCGTTGATTTCTTGCTTCATTTGGCTCTACAATCCATCTGCTGATTGACGGGCATTCTATATGTTACCGCCGAGCGTTAGCGTTAGCGCGCCGCGGTAAGACTTACTAAAGATGGACTTGCTCGCGCCACTCCTTGCGTTCAAATGTCCTTAGCTTAGCTGTTCCTCAGTCTTCAACACTACTGCCAGCGGTAGCACCTACCGCCCCGCAGTAGCTCTTAATTCAGAGTACGATTTCATTCTGCATTGTATTCATTGATCGAAACTCATGTGTATTATACCTGTAGTTCCTGCATACTATAAACGCAGGACAAACATGATCAAATGCATAATGAGATTTGTTATTCTCAAACCAAGAGAGGCGGAACGCATACTGCCCCGCAGTAGCTCTTAATTCAGAGTACGATTTCATTCTGCATTGTATTCATTGATCGAAACTCATGGGTATTATACCTGTAGTTCCTGCATACTATAAACGCAGGACAAACATGATCAAATGCATAATGAGATTTGTTATTCTCAAACCAAGAGAGGCGGAACGCATGTTCTAACAACTATATTGAAGCTCCCAAATCAATAAGAGAACATGGTACCTCCTTTGAATGAGATAAATGCCCAATAGCTGAATGTCAACATAAACATGGCAATTATCAGTGAATAATCGTGTAGAAACAACCAACTCCAAGAAAAACTCACAGTTGATACTATTTGCCTGTTATAGATGCACCCCTAAGCTGTTCATTAGGTTTCTATCTTGTTCTGGCGTTTTAGTTCAAGCTTCATTCATGTTCTTCACTTCTTCCACTGACTTCCCTTTTTTCCCCTTTTCTTTTCCTCTGGATTTGTTTGTTTCTATCTCTTCTTAATGAATGCATGTTTCATTATATCAAAGCTTTTCTTTGTGTTTTGTACTCCTACCTTTTCATCTCTGCCATTAATGATGCCTCTCCTGACAAAGGATTTATAATCTTATCCTAACTATTTAGGCATGGCAAAAAAACCTTTATCTGTAACGGAAGAAAATTTAGGCCCATTTTGTTTGGTGGGCTTTCAGAGGACGGATTCCTTCATTTGTTTGAGGTCTTTACCTTCCGGAATCGGCTTTCAAGCAAAACCGATGGTTTTGGTATATTTAAAATCCTTTAATATTTGAAAACCTACTCCTTAGGCCAATTTTACATTTTTTACTGTATCCGAAGCCCGTATCTCCTCTCCTTGCCATTTATGCTACCTGCATAACTGCATTGCTGTGCCCTCCTTCGTCGCCAACTACTCTATTTCACAATGGCCAGAGATTGTCGTCGGTGGCTGGATATTGACACATGTAACTTAATTCAGTTTCAACGCTCTCAGTCTTTTCCGTCCATTGCTTCCCAAAGCCTTGCCTGCCCTTGGGATAGAAACATTCTTGGTCGTAGATAAATTAATTCTGTGTTTTATTTATTAATTGAGAGAATCCCTATCTCATCATACCACGTCAAACTCAACTGGTGGCAAGGCTCGCCATAAGCAGCTTGCAACCAAGGTCTCTATGATTTCCTGTTTGATCATAGGTTTGTTTTTATAATTTGTGTTATGAAAGCTGTTTTTTTGTTGTTTTTCATAATCTTCGAAGAAATTTTGCTTCTTTGCGAAATGGTGAATCATTTTCAAAGATTTGGATTTTATTTAATAGACAAAATTCATTTCGAACATGGCTTGGGTAATGTTTGATAGTACTCCTAACTACTTTCTTTTGTTCAATATATTTGCATTTTTTTTACTTAAATATCAATTTCTGCGTTTGAATTCCATTCTGTAGCCGAACAACATAATTGATAGATTCAATTCCTATGCTTCAGTACAATCCTACAAATGAACAACAAAATTAAGTTGTAGACTAATTCCAAAACTTGTGAGTTTTTTGTTTTGGACTAAAACCAATTCCTTCCTCAGAAAACCTGCTAACTAATCAAGCCTTAATGTGTTCATATTAGCATACCTTTTTAGCTTTGCGCACCCCCCTAAAAAAGACCTAAAAACATTTTAGCACCCACAAACATATTCCTAAACGCAGCTCCATTCCCGATTCTTGCTGAAATAGACCATTCGTGCCTCTTCGATCATCCCCATCATCGATCTTTCAAGCTGCACGTTGGACTCGCCTCCGCCGCTGCTGACCTCGCCGCATTCCCCTCTGCGTCGCCGATCCGTCCTTGGCCATCCACTCCGAACCTCAGCCTCCCACCACCAATCTTTGGTGCTGCACGCCTCGTCGATCCTCTGCTCATTGAAGCCTCTCCTGGTTGAAGTCGTTACTCTGAGCCAAAGCCGCTCCTGGACGAAGATGCTTCTGGTTGAAGCCGTCCATTTGCAGCGTCCTCTGTTGTCTTCAAACTATTGTTGGATCTACTGATGCCCTTAGAGGGGTGGGGGGGGGGGGGGGGGTGGGGTGAGTAAGGGTTTAATGAAAGTTAATATTTATTTGTTAAAGTTATAAAAATATTTTTCTTTAAAAATTTAAGGGAAAATATTTTCAAAACATTTTTAGAGAACAAGGAATAAAATCAAGTTAATAAAAACAATGAAAGATATGATTTCATTTCATACGAAATTTGATTAAAAAAATGTTGATATCTATAACGCTAGAAATCAAGACGGAAAATGAAAACCCCTTTTGATTTTTATATTGAACCCTTCCCAAGGACCGGTTGACTCTATCCTATCTCTCCCCAGATAATGTCTCAAGCCGCCCCCTAGATCTAGTCGCCAACCCCCATGACGAATTTCTTCCTAAGTCGCGCACGACCTAGTCGCCAACAACCGCAACGAATTCCACTACCGATAAAAAGGACAATGATACGATCCCTCGACTGAGACCTAGTTCGGCCAGGGAGGAGAGGGAAATCCCATAGAGGGTTGGAGTTGCGCTTGCGAGATCCAATGGTGCCGGGGAGGAGTCCACGGGGAAGGAGGAGGTCGAAGGAGGCGGCGGTTCTGGATCGGGACAAAACACGTCGGGCATCGCGAGGCGGAAGCGGGCGTCGGCTCGGGCTCGATAGGTTACGAGAAAATTCTTTTAGAGAGAGAGAAGTAGAGAGAGAGGGAGAGTTTTGGAAATACTTCTTGCATACTTTTCCTCAAGGGACTCTCAACCAAATATAGGGTTGAGCCCAAACCAAACTAAAAGTTACATGGTCTATTTTCTAAACATAACATAAAATAAAGATACCATGCCACATAATAAAAACGACTAATTGGATCGTGTCGGGGCGCGACGCTTGTATGTTAACCCCCAACGTGGGTCTTTAACATCTCCGTCGGCGTCCTCATCAAGCTTGTCCTCAAGCTTGTCCTGCAGCTGGGGTGGTATGTCGACCAAGGGCTCCTGGGGGGCACACTCACGAACGGTTTCAACTGGGATACGTGGAAGACATCATGGATCTTGGCCTCGACTGGTAGGGCTCTCTGCGCGATGGTCGTCTATCGGTATGAGCGGCGTTTCAGCCACACCCAATCTCCTGTGGCAAAGAACAACTCACGATGCCCCCTGTTGTAGGCCGTCTCCATACGAGCCTGAGCCTGAAGTAGCCTCTCCTGGGCCATCACTAGAACCTGGTCACGCGTGTCCAGCTCGGTGTCGATCGTCTTGGAACGAGTGGATGCACTAGTGTAAGTAAGGAGGCGCGTCAGTTCGCGGCCGTAGATCAGGTGGAACGACATAGTCTGCAAGGCGGAATGATAGGATGTGTTGTAACAATACTCCACCCAAGGGAGCCATCATATCCAATCCTTGGGGCGGTCCTCCATGATACAACGCAAATACATCTACAACTTGTATGTTAACCCCCAACGTGGGTCCGTAACATCTCCGTCGGCATCCTCATCAAGCTTGTCCTACAGCTGGGGTGGTATGTCGACCAAGGGCTCCTGGGGGGGGGGGGGGCACACCCACGAACGGTTTCAACTGGGATACGTGGAAGACATCATGGATCTTAGCCTCGACTGGCAGGTGGAGACGGTACGCCACCTCTCCAATGCGCTCTGCAACCATGAATGACCCATAGAACTTGGGCCTAAACTTGTTGTAGGCTCTCTGCGCGATGGTCGTCTGTCGGTATGGGCGGCGTTTCAGCCACACCCAATCTCCTGGGGCAAAGAACAGCTCACGATGCCCCCTGTGTAGGCCATCTCCATACTGGCCTGAGCCTGAAGTAGCCTCTCCTGGGCCATCGCTAGAACCTGGTCACGCGTGGCCAGCTCGGCGTCGATCGTTTGGGAACGAGCGGAGGCACCAGTGTAAGTAAGGAGGCGCGGCGGTTCGCGACCGTAGATCAGACGAAACGGCGTAGTCTGCAAGGCAGAATGGTAGGATGTGTTGTAACAATACTCCACCCAAGGGAGCCATCATATCCAATCCTTGGGGCGGTCCCCCGTGATACAGCGCAAATACATCTCCAGGGTCTGGTTGACCACCTCCGTCTGGCCATCCGACTGCGGGTGGTAGGCGGACGACATCGCCAACTTGGTACCGCACAATGCAAACAACTCCTGCCAAAATAGGGACATAAACACCTTGTCCCTGTCGGACACTGCTCTCCGGGATGCCGTGCAGACGGAACACCTGGTCGAAAAATATGCGGGCGACCACATCCCCCTCCACGGGGTGACTCATCGCCCTGAAGTGAGCGCCCTTGGACAGGCGTCGACCACCACAAAAATAACTGATCGCTCCCTTGATTTGGGTAGTCCCTCAATAAAATCCATCGATATGTCGGCCCATATCTGTGTCGGAACCGGAAGGGGCTGGAGTAAATCGGCGGGTGAGAGGTTGTCGGTCTTGCTGCGTTGACAGACGGGCCAGAGGGCGATGAAGTCTTGTACCCCCTTTTTTAGTCCCATCCAAAAGAACTCGGCTTGAACCGGCTGAAGGGTCTTATGAACCCCTTCATGTGTGGTGCCATGTAAACCTGTCAGAATGTCCGATATCAAGGGCGAGGGGGCCGAAAGGTAGAGGCGGCCCTTGTACCAGATGAGGCCGTCCGGAACTGTCCAGTGTGAGGGTAAACTCCCCTCCTCAATATGGTGATGTAACTCGCAAAGAGCCGGTGTATCTTGGATCTCCTGCTGAAGGCGGTGGTGGATGGTCGATGTCGGGCAAGAAATGGCTAACAAGGACCCCTCCTTATGGTCGCGGCGGGAAAGTGCGTCTGCGGCGCGGTTCGAGGTGCCCGCCTTGTACTCCACACGGAAATCAAATCCCAACAGCTTGCTGATCCAACGCCGTTGCGGTGTAGTGATGAGGCGTTGCTCCAAGAGATACTTGAGGCTGAAATGGTCGATGCGAATAGTGAATGACCGCCCTCATAAGTACGATCGCCAGTGTTGGACGGCCTTGGCCAATCCGATAAGCTCCTGCTCATAAGCCTGCAACTTCTGATGATGCACGACAGTACGCTGGCTGAAATAAGCAACCGGGTGACCCTCCTGTTGGAGCACCGCACCGTATCCCTGGCCGGAGGCGTTACACTCTATCTGGAACTCCTGGTCGAAGTCTGGCAAACGCAGCACCGGGGCTGACACCAGTGCCTGCTGGAGAGCGTGAAAGGCCCCCGTCGCGCTGTCTCCCCACACAAAAGACTGCTTCCTCAGGAGGGCAAATAGTGGTGCGGCAATGATGCTGTATCCCTGAATGAAGCGTCTGTAATAGCCCGCCAGTCCGAGGAAACCCTGCAGTTCCCGCAAGGTCTGGGGGGTAGGCCACTCCATCACGCCCTGGATCTTGAGAGGGTCTGCTGACACCCATGTGCTATCCACCACATGCCCCAAGTAGGAAACCCGTTCTGTGCCAAAAGAACACTTGGCGCGCTTCAAGAAGAGCCTGTGCTGCCTGACTAATTGTAGAACGGCTTGGAGGTGGCCAAAATGGGCCTCCCAAGTCGCGCCTGTATACCAAAATGTCGTCAAAGAAAACAAGTACGCAACGACGCAAAAGGCCATGAAATACCTCATTCATCAATGCCTGGAAGGTGGAGGGGGCGTTGGTGAGCCCGAACGACATCACCAAAAACACAAAGTGGCCGTGGTGGGTGCGGAACGCCGTCTTTTCCACATCCTCGGGAGCATGCACACCTGATGGTACCCGAAGCACAAATCCAGCTTGGAGAAAAAGCGGGAGCCATGCAGCTCGTCCAGGAGCTCCTCCACGACAGGGATGGGGAACTTGTCCTTCACTGCCCGCACATTCAACTCACGGTAATCGACACAGAAACGTCATGTGTCATTCTTCTTGTTGACCAACAAGATCGGCGAGGAGAAAGGAGATACACTGTGGCGGATGATGCCCTGCTGCAGCATGGTGTCGCACTGGCGCTAGGTCTCATCCTTCTGCCTGAATGGGTAGCGGTAGGGGCGGACCACCACCGGGGCCGTTCCAGGACGGAGACAAATACGGTGATCCTGCCGAACAACGGGAGGGAGGCCTGTGGGGGCTGCCGTCGTGTCGCTGTACTCCTGTAGAAGAGCCTCAAGATCAGAGGATTCTGTATGGTCCCCGCAGGCGAGGAAAACCTGTCGGGAAGTAGTAGTCATGCGGCCCTCTGCCACACCGTCTGCTGAGGATGTCGCCCCCAGGTCATCGTCAGTGCGTCGAAATCCCACAGAAGAGGTCCCAAAGTGCGGAGCCAGCGGACTCCCATCACTGCCTCACAACCTCGCAAGGCTATCACGTAGAAGTCTACGTGGGACTGATAGCCCTGCACGCTAATTGACACCGCTCTGCAGATGCCCGTGCACAGCATGACCATGCCATTGACAACAGAAACTCGGAGGCTCGGACGGGTAGTAACCGGTAAATGAAGCTGCTGTGCTGTAATGTTGCTGAGGAAACTGTGTGTACTGTCCGAGTCCATAAGAGCGACTAGTGGATGGCCCGCCACCGAAATCTGTAGCTGAATCGTGTCCCCAGTCTGGGATCCAGTCATAGCGTGGATGGAAATCTCAGGTTCTCTCGTGTCCTCATCACCTGGGTCCTCATCAGAGGGATCCTCCACCTCCAACCAAAACAGGCGCTTGCACCGATGTCCACGGGTGAAAGCCTCATCACAGTTGAAACAAAGGCCCTTGGCCCCCGATCCTCCATCTCCTGAGCGGAGAGCCGCCGAAATGTAAACTGTCTGTCGCCTTCCTTGCCCCTGCCCGCTCCCGGGCTAAACGTAACCGGCGTCGGGCCAAAACTCCTGGGGGGGGGGGGGGGGGGGTCCCTCGCCAGATCGACGACCCAAGGACTGCCGGCCGATCAACAGGCGCCGCTCAAAGATGTGGGATAAGCTCATAGCGGTGGAGAGGTCTACCGGGGACTGCAACTGAACGTCCATCCGCAAGCGCTCATGGAGGTCAGCCAGGAAGACTGGAACCTGCTGTGACGTAAGGACGGTAGGAGCGCGAGCGAGAAGCACCTGAAACTGCTCGATATGCTGCTCAATGGATCCAGTCTGTCGGAGAGAGATAAGGTCACCCATGGGGTTGCCGAGAAGTGGGGGTCCAAAACGCAAGGTGCACTAAGTCTTGAAATCCTCCAAACCAACTGGGGTTGCTCCCGACGGAGCTGTGAGAACCACATCTGTGCCGACCCGAGAAGATGAATCGACGCAATCCCAATCCAGTCCTCATCCGGAGTGTGTTGAGTTTCAAAGAACTGCTCGCAACGAGTGAGCCACGTGAGTGGATCCTCCCGACCATCAAATAGAGGGAAGTCCATCTTCACAAAGCGAGGAAACCCGCCTCCTTCGTTTCTCGGTGCCGAGGATTCGTGTACCGTTTGGGAGGAGCCCGAAGCGGCACGCGGGGACTCATCCGGCCTAAGGGCTTCGATGAGGGCCCTATTGTTGGCCACCATCATTTGCTGAAAGGATTCCACAATCTGGGCCAAAGTAAGCCCTCCCGAGTTGTCGTCGTCCATGGGAGCGGGCCGAAAGTGAGGGTTTAGGGCCGGAGGAGTGGGCAAAATGCCCGCGCTGTCCGAGAGGAGTGGAAAACCGGAGGAGGAAGCCCCCAACATGATCGGCGAGGGAGGACAACGGCTAGGGCGATCGGATCCGGGCTGCGGAAACGCCGAACGGGGCTGTGAGGGGGTTGCTGGAGCCAGGATAGTGGCTACAGACGGCGGCGAAGGCGGAGGAGGCGGCGAGGAAGAGGAAGGCTCTGATACCAAGTTGATACGGCCTCTCGACTGAGACCTAGTTCGGCCGGGGAGGAGAGGGAAATCCCGTAGAGGGTTGGAGTTGCGCTTGCGAGATCCAATGGTGCCGGGGAGGAGTCCACGGGGTAGGAGGAGGCCGGAGGAGGCGGCGGTTCCGAATCGGGACGAAAACGCGCCGGGTGTCGCGAGGCGGAAGCGGGCGTCGGCTCGGGCTCGATAGGTTACAGGAAAATTCTTTTAGAAAGAGAAAGAGAAGTAGAGAGAGAGGGAGAGTTTTGGAAATACTTCTTGCATACTTTCCTCAAGGGACTCTCAACCAAATATACGGTTGAGCCCAAACCAAACCAAAAGATACATGGTCTATTTTTCAAACATAAAAACATAAGATAAAGTAAAGATACCATGCCACATAATAAAAATGACTAATTGGATCGTGCCGGGGCGCGATGCTTGTATGTTAACCCCCAACGTGGGTCCGTAACAGACAATCAAAAGATGAAAGAGAAATACAAGTTTGAACAAAATAAACTCAGAAATAAAAACTCCCTATAATGAAACTCTGAAGGAGAAGACGAAGGAACACAAGAGATCGTCGTTGTTGATGCGTTCGTCCTTCGTGTTGAATGAGCGCCGATCGAATCCTCCTTTAAGTTCCTCTCTTGATCTTCAAAATAGCCCAAGGGAATTCGTTAATGTCTTGAGACGAGCCTCTGGAAATATTTCGGAGTGGTAGGGCAAAAGACGTCTCAGAATCGTCGATCACGAAAGAAGAAGTGAAGCCGCCTTTTTATAGAGTCTGTCTGCTACCGCCGCGTGGTACCGCTTTAGACAACCTTTTGGCGCGTCGGATCCACAGACAGGGAAAGAGATATTCTTTATTTTAGGCAGTCACATTTTAAGCAACACCTACCACGCCGCGCTAGTGATACCGCGGTGCGCTAGCTCCATATACGCTCTTTGTTGATTTCTTGCTTCATTTGGCTCCACAATCCATCTGCTGATTGACGAGCATTCTATATGTTACCGCCGATCGCCGCGGTAAGACTTGCTAAAGATGGACTTGCTCCCGCCACTCCTTGCGTTCAAATGTCCTTAGCTTAGGTGTCCCTCAGTCTTCAACACTACTGCTAGTGGTAGCACCTACCGCCCTGCGGTAGCTCTTAATTCAGAGTACGATTTCCTTCTGCATTGTATTCATTGATCGAAACTCATATGGGTATTATACCTGTAGTTCCTGCATTCTATAAACATAGGACAAACATGATCAATTACATAATGAGATTTGTTATTCTCAAATCAAGAGAGGCGGAACACATGTTCTAACAACTATATTGAAGCTCCCAAATCAATAAGAGAACATGGTACCTCCTTTGAATGAGATAAATGCCCAATAGCTGAATTTCAACATAAACATGACAATTATCAGTGAATAATCGTGCAGAAACAACCAACTCCAAGAAGTAGAAATAACCAACTCCAAGAAAAACTCACAGTTGATACTCTTTGCCTGTTATAGATGCACCCCTAAGCTGTTCATTAGGTTTCTATCTTGTTCTGGCGTTTTAGTTCAAGCTTCATTCACGTTCTTCACTTCTTCCACTGACTTCCCTTTTTTCCCTTTTCTTTTCCTCAGGATTTGTTTGATTTCTATCTCTTCTTAATGAATGCATGTTTCATTATATCAAAGCTTTTCTTTGTGTATTGTACTCCTACCTTTTCATCTCTGCCATTAATGATGCCTCTCCTGACAAAGGATTTATAATCTTATCCTACCTATTTAGGCATGGCAAAAAAACTTGCATGGCAAAAAAACTTGTAGCTGCAACAGAAGAAAATTTAGGCCCCTTTTGTTTGGTGGGCTTTCAGAGGAAGGATTCCTTCATTTGTTTGAGGTCTTTACCGTCCGGAATCGGCTTTCAAGCAAAACCGATGGTTTTGGTATATTTAAAATCCTTTAATGTTTGAAAACCTACCTCCTTAGGCAGGTTTTACATTTTTTACTGTATCCGAAGCCCGTGTCCCCTCTCCTTGCCATTATGCTACCCGCGTAACTGCATTGCTGTGCCCTCCTTCGTCGCCAACTACTCAATTTCACAATGGCCAGAGATTGTCGTCTGTGGCTGGATATTGACACATGTAACTTAGTTCAGTTTCAACGCTCTCAGTCTTTTTCGTCCATTGCTTCCCAAAGCCTTGCTTGCCCTTGGGATAGAAACATTCTTGGTCGTAGATAAATTAATTCTGTGTTTTATTTATTGAGTGAATCCCTATCTCATCATACCACGTCAAACTCAACTGGTGGCAAGGCTCGCCATAAGCAGCTTGCAACCAAGGCCTCTATGATTTCCTGTTTGATCATAGGTTTGTTTTTATAATTTGTGTTACGAAAGCTATTTTTTGTTGTTTTACATAATCTTTGAAGAAATTTTGCTTCTTTGCGAAATGGTGAATCATTTTCAAAGATTTGGATTTTAGTTAATACACAAAATTCATTTCGAACATGGCTTGGGTAATGTTTGATAGTACTCCTAACTACTTTCTTTTGTTCAATATATTTGCATATTTTTTTACTTAAATATCAATTTCTGCGATTGAATTCCATTTTGTAGCCGAACAACATAATTGATAGATTCAATTCCTATGCCTCGGTACAATCCTACAAATGAACAACAAAATTAAGTTGTAGACCGATTCCAAAACTTGTGAGTTTTTTGTTTTGAACCAAAACCAATTCCTTCCTCAGAAAACCCGCTAAAAAATCAGGCCTTAATTTGTTCATATTAGCATACCTTTTTAGCTTTTCGCACCCCCCTAAAAAAAACCTAAAAACATTTTAGCACCCACAAACATATTCTTCCTAAACGCAACTCCATTCCCGGTTCTTGCTGAAACAGACCATTCGTGCCTCTTCGATCATCCCCATCACCGATTTTTCAAGCTGCACGTTGGACTCGCCTCCGCCGCTGCTGACCTCGCCGCATTCCCCTCCGTCGTCGCCGATCCTTCCTTGGCCATCCACGCCGAACCTCAGCCTCCCACCACCAATCGTTGGTGCAGCACGGCTCGTCGATCCTCTGCTCATTGAAGCCTCTCCTGGTTGAAGTCGTTACTCTGAGCCGAAGCCGCTCTTGGACGAAGATGCTTCTGGTCGAAGCCGTCCATTTGCAGCGAGCTCTCTTGTCTTCAAACTATTGTTGGATCTACTGACGCCCTTGGAGGGGGCCAGGGGGTGGTGTGAGTAAGGGTTTAATGAAAGTTAATATTTATTTGTTAAAGTTATAAAAATATTTTTCTTTAAAAATTTAAGGGAAAATAATTTCAAAACATTTTTAGAGAACAAGAAATAAAATCAAGTTAATAAAAAACAATGAAAGACATGATTTCATTTCATACTAAATTTGATTACAAAAATGTTGATTTCTACAACACTAGAAGTCAAGACGTACAATGAAAACCCCTTTTGATTTCTATACTCAACCCTTCTCCCAAGGACCGGTTGGCTCTATCCTATCTCTCCCCAGATAAGGTCTCAAGCCACCCCCTAGATCTAGTCGCCAACACCCGCGACGAATTTCTCCCTAAACCGCGCACAATCTAGTCGCCAACAACCGCGACGAATTCCACTACCGATAAAAGGACAATCAAAAGATGAAAGAGAAATACAAGTTTGAACAATATAAACTCAGAAATAAAAACTCCCTATAATGAAACTCTGAAGGAGATGACGAAGGAACGTAAGAGATCGTCATTGTCGATGCGTTCGTCCTTCGTGTTGAATGAGCGTCGATCGAATCCTCCTTTAAGTTCCTCTCTTGATCTTCAAAATAGCCCAAGGGAATTCGCTAATGTCTTGAGACGAGCCTATGATAACATTTCAGAGTGGTAGGGCAATAGATGTCTCAGAATCGTCGATTGCGAAAGAAGAAGCGATGTCGCCTTTTTATAGAGTCTGTCTGCTACCGCCGACGGTAGTGCTTACCGCCGCGCGGTACCGCTTTAGGCAACCTTTTGGCGCGTCGAATCCGCAGACAAGGAAAGAGATATTCTTTATTTTAGGCAGTCTCATTTTAAGCAACACCTACCGTGCCACGCTAGTGCTACCGTGGCGTGCTAGCTCCATATACGCTCTTCCGTTGATTTCTTGTTTCATTTGGCTCCAAAGTCCATCTGTTGATTGACGGGCATTCCATATGTTACCGCCGGACGTTAGCGTTAGAGCGCCGCGGTAAGAATTGCTAAAGATGGACTTGCTCCCGCCACTCCTTGCGTTCAAATGCACTTAGCTTAACTGTCCTCAGTCTTCAACACCACCGCCAGCGGTAGCACCTACCGCCCCGCGGTAGCTGTTAATTCAGAGTACAATTTCATTCTGCATTGTATTCCTTGATCGAAACTCATATGAGTATTATACCTGTAGTTCTTGCATACTATAAACACACGACAAGCATGATCACACCAAGAGAGGCGGAACACATGTTCCAACAACTATACTGAAGCTCCCAAATCAATAAGAGAACACGGTACCTCCTTTGAATGAGATAAATGCCCAATAGCTGAATGTCAACATAAACATGGCAATTATCAGTGAATAATCGTGTAGAAACAACCAACTCCAAGAAAAACTCACAGTTGATACTCTTTGCCTGTTATAGATGCACCCCTAAGCTGTTCGTAGCAAATTCCTTGAAAAAAAGAAACAACTGCAATTATACACACCAATATTCAAATTTGAGGCATATTTTCTATGCAAGGATCAAAACCTTAACATTGTGGAGAGAATTGACTGCCTGGATTCCAAGGGATTAAAAGAACATTCAAAAAGGGTTCTCCAGACAACCTCAAGCAGTTCAGTCGAGAAGCTGATTAGTTAAAAAAAAAACTTTGAACGATAACATAATAAGAAATATTACCAAACATCTGAGAAAAGGAAGACGATAAAAATTGATTAATAGACAAAAGGTTTCAAAGCTCATTACAATGTATTAGAAGAAATTTTAGATTTGGGGCTGCAAATATCAAAATGGTGTACAAATAAGATGTTGTGGGCTGCGCATAATGAGAGAGGGTGTGTTAATATAATCACCAAAAATATGTTGCAATTATCTGTTCTACTATACATTATCGGGTGTAATTATAGTTCAATTTGAAACTCATCCTAGAAAACCATTAGTTTTCAGTCGGGACAGTTCTTATTGGGATTGGAATGGAGTTGAAAAGTATACACAAGTCCCTCCGGGTATTTCTTTGAAGCCCATCAATTTACTGCTATCACCATGCTCCGTCCCATAGGGAGTTTTATATGAGGCCCAGCTTGACTTGGCTTTGACAGTCATGATTGCGGTGGTGAGAATCTATATTCATGAATGCAATGCTTAGGAATTGTGTTCACGAACATATTAGATTGTTTGAATGAATTGTATTTTCAGTGCATTTATGAATGAAAAAGCAATTTTATTTGTTTTGTAGCAGATTAGTGTAGCTTAAAGGATAATGGCTTAACTATCTCTATGAAGTGTATATTAATTTAAATAGTGTAGTATATTTAAAATTAAATAGTGGACTAATATATGCAAATAATGATATAGAAAATAAATTACACCGTAAATCTCTTTTAAAATTATTCAAAATAAAAAAATAATATGAAGAAAATTCAAGATTTCACCAAACTATTTTCCTCATTCTGCTCACAAATAGATATCCATTGCTGGCTCCACTGCTGCCACATGCTCAACGCTACATCCGGTTTAAAGGATGCCCCTCCAACTATAACTCTCGTATCTTGAGCCGCCACCACCGCCTCAGCTACTATTCTACAAAAATCAGCAGGAGACATGTTCATGTTCATCAGGCTCAGGACAATATTACTACTATCCCTGCGTTCCTCCTGAGCTCGCGATGTCCCTGCATCACACCGGCAAAGTTAACACAAAATGTTACGACGTCAGTAAACTAACGTCAAACAATCATCAAACAAAGGAACACTCAAGGTTCCATCAACCAAATCCTATGGACAACTCTTCCTAGAACCCATAAACCCAGTTTATAATACAAAATTGTAACACCCCATTTGTAATTGTCATATTATATAGGTCCGTCTATAACCCACAAATAATAACACTTGCAAACAGAATATTAAAAGATGATATAAAAACACCAAATATAAGCCACCAAGCTCAGAGTATGAAATACAGTAGAAGTTATAACTAGATAACCAACCAGAGTAGTCCATACTACACAGTCCAAATAATTCCAACAAAGTCCAACGGCCTTATGACCTTACAAAACAAGTTTATGCATTAATAAAAGAAACCCAGGCACATATGCCTTGATATATAATATCTCAAATACAGTAACGATAAAAGTCACTTAATAAACCTTCTTATTTTAGGAACTAAGCACCCCTTACACATTATGCCCTGCAACATCAAAACAGAAGAGCGGAAAATTGTGGGTCAGCTGCAATCTGATCAACAATGACGTAACAAATCCCCCTCCATCTGGTCATCCTAGCGGACCCCGGGAAACTACACCATCCTGCAAGTCAACCCTTCGCACAACATATGAAGAATCATGACACTATTTATAACATAATCGATAAGTAGGGTATCACATGCATCAATCATATTTTCTGCGAGTTGAACATGCAAGTTGGGCTTACTATGCAATATGTATGCAAGTCGAAAGATCCTTGACGGATGCACCATAACTCCTAGTCAATCATCACATGATTCTAGAATATGACCATTATTCATTCATACAACGTACTTAAGGCATTCCAAATTCACAATTTAGAGACCAGTCGGTTACTTTTCTTCCGGTCTTTCTTTTTTCGGTCTTCTTCCTTTTTCCGATCTCCACCCTTGTCCACGCAGACTTGGAGATGATCCAGGAAGTCCATTCTGATCAAAAAGTTGTCGGCTTGAAAAACCTTAACCGCAATCGGCGAATAGCTCCCCGTGATTTCAAAGAAAGTATGCAGAGTGGAGAGCTCTCAGGGTTTCTTATAGAATTTCAGAACAAACCGGGTGCGGTCTCCGGCTAGAACTAATATTTTCGGAATTTCCTCGAAAATTAAAAATATGCGGGGATTATGTTTACCAAGAAGACCGCCACCTAAACACTACTTCTTTCAGACCGGGCGGTTTGGTGTGGCAAGTCGCCCAGTTCTAGGACCAACAGGTCTCTCGGCCCAGCCTGAACCAAGCCGGGCGGTCTGACAGTATCCAGACCGCCTCCAAAGATCACAGAGCTAAGGCTCAAGTCCAGAAGGCGAGCCGCGGTCTCAGAACGTAGACCGCCCGGGTTGCCTTGATCATGGTGCACTTCAACTACGGCCAATACAGATCGGAAGCTCAGGCCGCCAAGCCGCGCGGCTTCGTTCTTTTTTCCTTTCTGTACGTCACCCCCTGCCCGATTCTCCTTTATCCGGGCAGGCGGTTATTGTATTCCTGCCCGTTTGGGCAGGCCCCCGAGCCTATAAATAGGGGGCGGCGACGTTCCCAAGACACGCACACTCGAATCCTGGAGCTCGCTTGTTAGAGCTGTGGTCTCGAGTTCACTGTCTTGCGACTTGTCTGACCGGCCGGCTTTTCGCTTCCTGGTCTTGTAAACCGCTGTAACCTCTTCACTTAAATCAAAGGAAAGCCCGTCACAGGAGTGACATTGCCGTGACGGTCGAAGTCCGGCCTCGACCACTGCCAGCGGTCTAATTCTCTCTAATCGAATAGTAACCGACAGCCCGCGGCCTCCGTTTTCCCTCGCTTCTCTAGCGTCGATCGCGGAGGTGCATTTCCGGATTCAACAATCGGAAATTGCTTCCTCTTCTCTTCTCGGACGAGGACATAACTTACTGCATCTGGACCGACCCCCAAGTATAAGAACAATGTTTCCCCTTCGCGAGGGCTTTGGAGTAGAGGGGTTGATGTTAACTGTATCTTTAACTGTTCAAAAGCATTATTGCATTCTTCGTTCCATTCAAATTTTGATCCTCCCCGGAGTGTTTTAAAGAATGGAGCGCTTTTATCTCCTGATTTAGAAATGAATCGGCTCAGCCCTGCCAATCTTCCACCAAGTTGTTGGACCTCTTTCGGATTACGAGGAGGGGTCATGTCTAGAATAACCTTCACCTTATCTGGGTTTGGTGCAAGGCCGTCAGGAGTGAGGAGGTGCCCAAGAAACTTCCCTTTGTTTGCTCCGAACACGCATTTCAATGGATTTAATTTTAATTTGAACCTCTGTAGAGTAGCGAACGTCTCTACGAGGTCTTTCAAATGTATTGAGAAAGTTTTACTTTTTAGGAGGAGATCATCGCCGTAGACTTCGAGATTTCTCCCCTTCTGATGCTTGAAAACCGTATCCATCATTCTCTGATAGGTCGCACCCGCATTTTTAAGGCCAAAAGGCATTACGAGATAGCAATAACACCCATCGTTTGTGATGAAAGATGTGTGCGGGATGTCGGGCTTATGCATTTTAATTTAGTGGTACCCAGAAAATGCATCTAAAAAGCTCATGAAATTATACCCAACCGCGGAATCTACTAAAACATCTATCCGAGGCAAATGGTAGCAATCTTTGGGGAACGCTTTATTGAGCTTTGTAAAATCTACGCACATACGCCACTTCCCACCGGATTTTTTCACCATTACAACATTAGACATCCAAGTGGGGTATTGAATTTCAGAAATAAAATTTGCTTTAAGAAGCTTGACAACTTCTTCTCTGATGGGTGCCACCAGCTTAGTTGCCACCTCCCTTTTCTTCTGTTGGATTGGCTTGAACTCGGGAGAGACGTTGAGATGATGGCAAGCTACATCCGGATCCACTCCGGGCATATCCTCCGCTGACCAGGCGAAGATGTCCAAGTTCTCCAGAAGACAGGAGATCAGTTGAACTTTCTCCTCTTCTGACAGCTCTGCATTAACGATCAACTTCTTTTCTTCCCTTCAGCTATGAGGACTTCTTGGGTCGCCTGGGCAGCTTCCAGGTGAGCCCCTTCTCGATCCTTACTTTCTTCTGCAGCTTTTGAAGACTCAGCAACTTCAAGAACTTCAACCGGAAGCTCGGGAAGCGGAATGTCAGTGATCATATTGACAGTTCGTACATAGCATTCCCGAGCCACTTTCGGATTGCTCCGGATCCGATATTGCCTTCCTTCGGCAGCGAATTTGAGGGCTAGGTGGAAAGTGGACACCACTGCTCTGTAGGCATTGAGAATGGGCCTTCCGAAGATGGCACAATAGTTACTTGGGGCATCTACCACCACGAAGTTCATCAATTTGACTACTCCGAGGGAAACCAGAAGTTTCACGGAACCTTCTACTTCTTTCTTCTCTTCCGAGAAGCCGTAAAGGGGCCCATCGGTGGAAAGCAGAGGCTTTCCAGTCTTCAGGGCATCAAAAGTTGAACGGAAGAGAAGATTGACAGAACTGCCCGTGTCAATCAGAATCTTGTGAACTGTGTAGTTTTCAATGATAGCCTTGATGACCACGGCGTCGTCGAAAGGATTGGCATTCAGAGGAAGATCCTCTTGACCAAAGGTCACAATTGAGCTTTCAGGAGTGGAGGTTGAAGTTGCCGCCACTTCTTGTTTTAAAACTCTCGCAATACTTGACTTGCGGGAGGATTCGGCTCCAGCTCCTCCATGAATGCAGTATATGTCCCCGAGGGGGCCCACATCATTTACTTCTATACACTCTATTGTGGGATGAATATCCCCATAACAACCCGCATTTTCTACATCGGCGCATTCCCAGGTCACCTCGACTGCTTCTTTCTTCTTCTCGTTTGCTGGTTCAGTAGTCACTTCTTTTCGGATTAGGCCTCGGAGCTTCCCTTCTCCTAAAAGCCTTTCTATCAGTAAGCGGAGGGCCCGATAGTTCTCAGTCAGATGCCCTCCCTCTTTATGATATTCGCAGAAGAGGTTCGGATTTCGGTTACGAATATCCGGCTTTAAAGGAGCAGGCTTCTTGAAATCCGGCCTCTTTTGAAGAATCTGGACGACCTTGTCCATGGTGACATTAAGAGGAGTAAATGATTCTTGCGAATCATCATACTGGGTAGATGGAACAGCTGGAGATGGCTGCGCAATATATTGTGGCAGATATACCAGCATTATTTGTGGAATGGTCATGGATGGAGCGGGTGCGATGACCAACGGCGGTTTCTGATCTTGAAATCGTTGATGGCCGATAAAGGGTTGTTTATGCTTATATTTTCTTCCCCTCTGGGAACGGGGCTCGAAATGATGTTGACTTGATTGTTGATGAGTGGGGTGGATTCTTGTCGCTGATCAACTTTGCAACATACCCGGGGTTGCTTTTTTCACCCCTTATGAACATATTGGCTAAACTTATCATCTCCTGATAAGTTCTCGGTTCTC
The DNA here is from genome assembly GCA_033032865.1 of Dactylorhiza incarnata. Lineage (NCBI taxonomy): Eukaryota > Viridiplantae > Streptophyta > Magnoliopsida > Asparagales > Orchidaceae > Dactylorhiza > Dactylorhiza incarnata. The sequence continues at coordinate 844,904 of JAWHQI010000296.1, read as the reverse complement.
TGATGTTCGCTTCGAACTTCAATGGGCCTTCCCTCAGGTCGTGAATCAGAGCTACCCGGTATAATTCAAGATCCACATTCTGAATCTCCATAATCTCCTTCTGAAACCGATCCACTAAACGAGCCCAAGTCTCGTCTTCTCGTTGTCTGCTCTCGAAAAGGGCCGCCAGACCACTTTTCCTCTTCTTGGAGGTGGAGAACCTGAGCAGAAATTCCCTGCGTAGCTCATCGAAGCAGCCAATTGTTCTGGGATGCAACTCGTATAACCACTCCCTTGCTTGTCCATCAAAGGATGTCACAAGGAGCTTGCATTTAGTTTGCATCCGTCAGGGTCCTCAGGGCAATGGCCGACTCAAAGGCCTGGAGATGGATAGCTGGATCAGCTTCTCCAGTATATGCCGGCAAGCGCGGCTCCCTGAAGTTATATGGGGCTGGCTCCCCTCGGACTTCATCGACCAAGGGAGAAGTCTCTTCAGTATCCTCATAGAGAAGAGGGACAGAGTAATAATCGTCTGGGCTGCGGCTACTCGCGGACAGGCCGCCTGGTACGAAGAGCTGGCTGCGGCTTCTGGCGGGCAGGCCGCCGGATAGGAAAGACGGGATGCATGAGAAGCCGCCCCCTGAAAGTCTAGAACTCGGGCCTGCATGCTTTGAGCGGCCTCTTGATAGAAGTTTTGCCGAGCTGCAAAACCTTCCTGAAGGGGTTGGAAGTTGGCGACTTGCGGTAGCGGGTACGGAGGAGGAGGGACCGGAGTCACCGCCTGGTTAACCGCGGCCTGCTGAGGGACTAGCCGCTCGGTTAACAATGCCAAGGCCTGACTGATCGCTTCCAGACACTGATCAGTTGCCTTTTGAGCCCGCTCAGCTTCTCTCTTTGACTGCTCCAAGGCCTCCCATAGAGAATCATCACTATGGTCGGAGCGGTCTCTTAAAGGGAACTGGCGGTCTGACATCTTTATCAAAGATTTCACTGACAGTCCGCGATCTAAAGATCGTGTGTTTCTGTTGAATCCGGAAATGCACCTCCGCGATCGACGCTAGAGAAGCGAGGGAAAACGGAGGCCGGGGGCTGTCGGTTGCTATTCGATTAGAGAGAATTAGACTACTGGCAGCGGTCGAGGCCGGACTTCGCCCGTCACGGCAAATGCCACTCCTGTGATGGGCTTTCCTTTGATTTAAGTGAAGAGGTTACAACGGTTTACAAGACCAGGAAGCGAGAAGCCGGACGGTCAGACAAGTCGCAAGACAGTGAACTCGAGACTGCAGCTCTAACAAGCGAGCTCCAGGATTCGAGTGTGTGAGTCTTGGGAACGTCTCCGCCCCCTATTTATAGGCTCGGGGGTCTGCCCAAACGGGCATGGATACAATAACCGCCTGCCCGGATACATGAGAATCGGGCAGGGGGTGACGGGATACAGAAAGGAAAAAAGAACGAAGCCGCGCGGCTTGACGGCCTGAGCTTCCGATCTGTATTGGCCGGAGTTGAAGTGCGCCATGATCAAGGCAACCCGGACGGTCTACGTCCTGAGACCGCGGCTCGCCTTCTGGACTTGAGCCTTAGCTCTGTGATCTTTGGAGGCGGTCTGGATACTGTCAGATCGCCCGGCTTGGTTCAGGCTGGGCCGAGAGACCTGTTGGTCCTGGAACTGGGCTACTTGCCACACCAAACCGCCCGGTCTGAAAGAAGTAGTGTTTAGGTGGCGGTCTTCTGGGTAAACACCGATATATTATGTCAGTCATATTCTCAAGGATGCAGAAACTAGATACTCAATTTTGGAAAAGATAGCTCTGGCTTTAGTCATGTCATCACGAAGGCTTCACCCTTACTTTCAAGCCCATCCTATCCAAGTGATTTCAGACCATCCTCTAAGGAGTATCCTAGAAAAGCCAGATCATTCAAGGAGATTGGCTAAATGAGCTATCGAGCTGAGTGAGTTTGAAATGTCTTACGTTCCCAGAACAACAAGCAAAGCGCAAGTCTTAGCGGATTTCCTAGTTGACACAACAGAGTCCAGTCCTGAACAGATAGAGAAATCTCCTTTGGCATGGATTGTTTATGTGGATGGAGCTTCTGGCGGAAACTCCGTGGGAACCGGAGTAGTTTTAATCAGTCCGAATGACATCAAACTTCAACATGCTATCAAATTCTTCTTTCCGGTCACGAACAATCAGGCAGACTATGAAACACTCTTGGCTGGTCTGAAACTTGCAAGGGAGTTGGGAATAGAGCGCGTGCATATCAAAACTGACTCTTTAGTAATGGCTTCTCAAGTTTTGGGGAACTACAAAACAATAGAGCCAACACTGAGGAAATATCTGCTGCTAGCTAAAGAGGAAATTGGAAAATTCAAATCATTCATCATTGAACATATCCCCAGAACGCAGAATGAAGAAGCAGATGAATTATCAAAGTTCGGTCTTCTATCAGGTGGAGTGACCTCTGAACTTTTTCATCCAGCAACGAAAGAAGGGGAACTCATGCAGATCGATCAATATCCTTCTTGGAAGGATCCCTATGAGTTATACTTATCAAAAAGAGAGTTTCATCAATCCATCAAAGATAGAAGAAGATTCAGAAGAAAAGCAACTTATTATTGCTTGGTAGCAGGAGTCTTGTACATGAAGACTCTAATTTCTCCTCTGTCACAATGTGTTTTTGAAGAAGAAGTTCCAATCATACTTCAAGAGGTTCATTCTAGATAGTGCGGTAGCCATTCAAGAGCAAAGACTTTGGAGAAAAGGATCTTGAGACAGGGATATTTCTGGCCGACCATGAGAAAAGACGCCGAAGCGTTTGCTAGACGATGTGTTCAGTGTCAGAAATTTGCTCCTCTTCAACATCTACCTGCTCAAACACTTAGATCGATAATGACGCCTTGGCCATTTGCAGTTTGGGGAATGGATCTCATCGGACCCCTTCCGATGGGTAGTGGCCAACGTCGCTTTATAATCGTAATGATCGATTATTTCAGTAAGTGGATTGAGGCAAAGACATTGGCAAATACTACAACGCAGGTTATCAGAAACTTTATCTGGGGAGAAATCGTCTGTCGACATGGAGTTCCGTTAGCAATTGTTACCGACAATGACCCTCAGTTCAACAATCCAGAAATGATCAACTTCTGCGACCAGGTCGGCATTGAGCTTCGATTCTCTTCGGTGCATCATCCCAGGAGTAATGGTCAAGTGGAAGCAGCGAATAAACAAATCCAGTATCTTCTGATGAAAAGAGTATTGAATCAGAAAGGAAATTGGGCAGAACAACTTCCTTCTATCCTCTGGACTCTTCGAACTACTCCATCTACAACTACAGGGGAAATACCGTTCAAATTATCTCATGGCTCGGAGGCAGTCGTTCCTATAGAATTTGAAGTGGTCACCCCCAGAGTTATATACGCAAAGGAAGGAAGTGAAGCATGGATAGATTATAATGATGAAGGTATCAAATACAACCTGAATTTAATTGAGGAGCTTCGAGATGAAGCTACAATTAGGCAGAAGGAAGTGAAAAGAAGAATGGCGAAATACTTCGACAAAAACGTCAGAGTTAAACAGTTTGCAGTTGGTGATGTCGTGCTTAAGAAAGTAGATGCCGCAGCCAGGACATGCAATGTCGGAAAATTAAATCCCAACTGGGCAGGGCCATTCATTAACAAAGAGGCACTAAAGAATGAGGCTTATCGCCTCCAGACAAGCGAAGGAGAGGACATCTCACGCACCTGGAGCGGTGACGATCTTAAACGATTCTATCCTTAAATGTTTCTCTCATGTCTTGCATTTTTGAATATTCAATAAGAAGCCCTATACTGACACTTCTCCTTGTCTGATGATTTTTTATATTTTTATGTCACTTACCAAACCACGGAGACATCACCAAGTTCTGCTTGAACCCCCTCAGATTGTAGTCATTAGCGTAAAACCGCGAAGATCACGTGTAGCGGGGAGTTTTCGCACACGTGTAGTGGTAGCTTGCCAATTCCCATGCGGTGGTCTTCAGAATTTTGGATCCCGACCGGTATCTAGCACATCCCTGCATCAAGGGAGGTCTAGGTGATTGTTAGCTCTACCATGCCCCGAAAGGGATAGTTACAACTTTAATGATCTTTCTGAGGAAAACAATGTTCGCCGCCTAGGCCCACCTGCCCAATTTATCATCTTAGTCTGTGATCATCGAATACTCCTAGGTACTCTCAAGCGATGCCTAAACGGGACCCACAACTGAGTTGATCTCTCTGAGGAAAGCAATGTTCGCCGCCTAGACCCACCTGCCCAATAGATCAACTCGGCTTGTAACCCTAGGCAAGAGAGCGGTCGAGTCGTTTACAGCTCTTATGACCACTTGAGGAAAGCAATGTTCGCCGCCTGGGCCCACCTGCCCACTTGGTCATCTGAGTCTGTACTTACTTTTTTCCTTTTTTTCAGAAAATTATCTCTACAGCTCTTATGACCACTTGAGGAAAGCAATGTTCGCCGCGTAGGCCCACCTGCCCACTTGGTCATCTGAGCTTGTAGCCATTTTTCTTCTTCGTTACAGGAAGTTATCCCTTCTCTAACGGTCCTTTGAGACAATTTGGGAGAAAGCAGGATTTAACAGGTATCATACAGACCGGGCGGTTTGACCTATTAAACCGACCGACTTGGGGTAAGCAGGTATAACGTCAGCATGATATGAGTTTTAAGACCGGACGGTCTAACTCATAAACCAATCGGCTTGGACAAACAGCAACTTAATATACTAACCGATCGGTTAGATTTAATCTAGCCATAAAAGCTAGAAGAACGAGTTATCATAGAATGTCATAAGGCAGTGACTTTGGGGTATCAAGTATAATAATGACCGACCGGTTTTCTCATTCGGTCTATAATTCTACCAGCCTTATGGGTATTTATTTATTCGCTCGGTTAAAGACCGAGCCGTCCGCGGGGAAGTGATCATGAGTCATTCTTGCAAGGGTGAATATTACAAAGTATCAAATCATTGGCCGCCCGGATTGCATATAGACCGAGCGAGCTTACCAATTGTTACTTATACTTGCAAGAATAAGTATTACACAGGAATCCAAATTATTGATCGCTCAAATTGTATACTTACCGCGCGACTTGTTGATTATTTTCTTATGGCTTATGCATATTCATTATTCTATGAAATAACTGCGCAAGTCGAAGGGTAATCACGCGACGTGGTGTTTCAACCGCAAATATGTGGAATATTAGTTATTAATCGCACAAGATACATTCAGATCGCACAATTCGTGATCGAGATTCATCTATTGTGATTAGCGGCTTAGAATTGTGATCGGCTTCCGATTAACTCGATGGGTCTATTCATTTGATATTCTTCAGAAGCATGAATTCCTATCCGCTCGGATTATATGTTAAACCGCACAACTATTTGTCAAGATCTATTATGACTGACGTTTTTTGGGTTATAACAAATTCGCCGAGTCAGGATTGAAGGGATAAGCCGTCCGAATAACCTTCATAATATTCGAGTAGCTATCTAATTGGGATTCTAAAAGCTCAAAGTTCTGACCGTCCGGGTTAATATTAAACCACACTACCTAATTAAAAGGGATTTGCAGTTTAAAGAAGAAAGAGGTCACAACAATCACAAGTAAGTCGCAAAAAATAGACAGTCGAACAGGTAAAAAACTTTCATTCATTGTCAAAATGTCTCTTTACATCATTTTAACCGATCGACTAACAAAATCAAGCCGTCAGTTGTACAAAAGAAAAATTTTGAACTACAAAATATTACTCGCCCGATTTCAACTTTTTCGCCATAGGAGAGCTTGAATCTCCTCCACCCTCAATATCAACCTCGGGCGAGTAGCCACCACTATCTGACGAAGAACTTGACGAGCTGCTGCTTGAGCCCTCTTTCGGGTCCCCAGACCGGACAGCCTCGCTGTCAGAGGTACTGGTTCCGGAAGACGAGCCCTCTCCGTCAGCAGCAACGGCCTCATCATCAGCTGCGGCCCCCTGCCCTGCAACGATCCTATCAACCGCAGCGACTTCTGTATCTGCGACGGTTTCATCCCTGCCGTCATCAGTTTCTTCCGAGCTACTGGACTCGGCCTTGTCTTTTCCTTTGGCCCTACGGTTTATCTCATCAAATTTGTCCTTCAGGCCGGGAAAGATATCCGGGAAGGTGGAATCCTCGAAACCCGCAGCCAGACCGTCTCGATCTCTCAGACGATTTAGGACTTCGTCAATCCCCTTAGCAACATGAGGAAAGACCTCGTCCTGGAAGGCCGGATTACCCATATCATATTGATGCTGTAAAAAGAAAAAGGGGTTTAGATCGCACGGTTTGAAGAAAATAGGTCGCACGAGTACTTGCCAGATGACTTACCGCCACGATCTCCCTTAACCGGGCGATCTCCTCGGCCAACTCGACACTTTTCTTTTCTAAGTATGTGTGGGCCAAAACTAACCGCTTGTATGACAGAGCCATAAAGTGGTTAGCCGCGAAGCCCCACACATACATAGCATCCCCGACCATACATACTCGGGAAAGATCCTTCTCTGGAACCTTCTTCAATTTCTTCAATGTTTTCCGACCATACATAGCAGCACCGACGGCTAGTGCATGGCGGCTGACTTTCTCGCCCCCCAGAACGGGAGCGCAGTTGAAACTTGCACGCAATCCCCATCCTGATGCCAGATGATTGTCGGTTTGCCTTGCAGATTGCACAGATTGCTGCAGGAGCGAAGGAGCTCAAACTCGCCTGAGGAGGCCGAGCTTTCCTCCTCAGATGATTGCGGTTTGATCTTCCTCTGCCGCTTCTCCCTCTGGGTCAGAACCGGACTGCCCAGGCTGACCGGTTTGTTCTGTGGAACGGTGGTGGCGGTTGCAAAGCAAAGCTAAAAGTTTAATAAGACAGTCAGCACGGTCACAAAGCACCGAGTTATAAAAAACTTACTATCTTCAGGATGGATACCCTCCAACTCTGCGAACAACGGGATGTAGTGGTTCACATCAAGCCGCTCGTTCTCCATAAATTTGAAGATCTTCAGCTCGGTCTCTCCGATATTGACTGTCCGGAAGGCCGCTTCACTCCGCACCTGCGGGTTGACCTGCAACAACCCAAGGTGTCCTTCGAACATCACATATCGCTCCGACTAGCTCGTCACCTTGTTCGCAAGGTTGCCGACCTTCATCTCCCGACACCCGAAATAAAGGTGCCCTCTAAAGATTGAAGTTCCGGCGTCTGGAATAGACCGCACGGAAAAGAACTTCCTGAACAGGTCAATCGAAAACCTGACCCGCTCAGACCGCAGGTACGAGATGAAACTATAAATGGAGGCAATGGAGTTCGGCGGGAGTTGTCCGGGCACAACCCCGTAATGATCAAAGATTGAAATGACTTCAAGGGGCGGTGGAAACTTGAAGCCGTTTTCGAAATGGTCAATGGGGACAGCGATTAGAGTGGGAGAAGTAGAATTAATTCGCTCGTCGCGCAAGGGACGTCGCGCAAGGGAAGTCGCGCGAGTAGATTGCTTCCAACCATATGTTTTTTGACGAAGTCGTCCAACTCGGCTTGAGTTAAACGACACTCCTTGTGATCAGCGGAATGAAAGGCGGAGGCCGCATCAGTTCGGACGGCTTGGACCTTCTCAGACCAGTTCGATTTGCTCTTAGCCTGCGCCATTTGAAAGTTGATGAATGAACCTCAGGAATGACTACTACTTATAGAGCCAACGATCTGCAAATAGTAAAACCGTGCTGCGGATATGTGATCTAACAGCGCGGTCAGAAACCCACATGGTTAGTTTCACAAAGGAATACTACGAACTATACACAAAAGTCGTCGGCATATATACATAAAAAAATATTCAAAAATGTCATACAACAGGGATCAATGGTTTGCGTATAGCCAAGTCAGACCGTGACTAAGCTCCTTTAACCGCACGACCTGAAACCTGTATACTTATGAAATAAAATAACAAAAAAAGCCGCGGGCAAGCAACACAAGCCGCGCGGTCAACAACCTGCATCATCATATTAATTGGGTTCGACAGAAAAACTTCAAGCATACATCATAGAAGGAGAAGAGGAAGAATGAACTAGAAGAGAGGAGAGAAATTTGAATAATTCTTGTACACCCATTCATGACCAAAGGGGTTGTATAACATTGCACAATTGCAAGGATGATGGAGACGTTGCTGAAGGATTGTTGCTAGCGCAGAGGCAAAATCAATGAATCCATATGGTGGCGGCGGGGTGCCCAAGAACTCTAGGGATCTGGCGTGGCAGAGGTGCTTGCTGGGAATAATATTTGGAGTTGGGGCAAATGTTGCCCGGTGGTTGTGGATAGCCAAGGGCAACAAAGGACCTTGTAGAATGTGAGTTGCGGCGATCAAAAGTAGCGGTGTCGGCTGGGGGCGATCGCCAAAAGGAATGACTCTATAGGGGCTAGCAGAACATGTGGCTGGGGCGGAGGGCACTGTATGGAGTCGGAAGGGACTAATGGAAATGGTGCTTGTTGCGTTAGCTGCGGATGGGTAACAATCAGAGGTAATGGTGGGGTCACATGACATGCGGAGATTGGTGGAGTTTCTATGCGCCCTGGTTGGTTCGACAACTGCTCTGGTGGGATCGGACCCTCGAAGTGTCCAAACATTTCGAGTCTGTCCATGCTAGTGGCGAGTTGTGAAAGCGCGACTTGATATGACACTGATATTTCTAATAAAATCAAACTGAGGGCAACTTGCTCTGAGAAGCTCATTGTCATACTTATTTAACGAAAAATAACTAATCAATATCTTAATCCAATAATGAGTAATCGATTAATTAATATTGACAAAGTTTATGATTGTTGGAGGTGCCGGGCACGAGAAAATGTGTTCTTGCTAGGCTCGATGATGTAGGTGGCAACAACAGGTAACTCGATTGACAAGAGGATTGCTGGGATATGCCGCTCATTCGCCGTGGAAGTGGGGACTGCTGCAACGTCTAGTTTCACAAAGACATTGTGTATTGTCTGGATGAAGACATCGAGGGGGACGATAACAAGCAATGTATGTTCGATATTGCCAGGGCAGAGGGAATCAGAACGAGGCGGCTCGCAGACTCCAAGGATGTCGATGTGGCTGAGTTCTTAGGGTTGTTGAGGCATTGGCGATACTTGAGGAGTCGAGGTCTGGAAGACTTGTTACTCGACAGAGAAGAGGGGGTCTTTTACATGTGATTAAGACAACTTCTGTGAGAGACGATGGCCCTCAATTTTGCAATCACAAGGATACAGAACAAGACGATTGCGTCCATAGAGAGTCGATCGTCTGAAGGACAAAAAGACAGTATGCAGTGAATGCGCCGAGGGAAAAGATGGTATGGCTAACCGGAGGAGCACTGTATGTGATCGACGACGTCAAAGAAGTGTTGTAGTTGAGCGCGTGAGACTTCCTGGTGGTTTATCTGCTCGAGATGAAGACAACTGCATGCGGCTGTAGAAATGAGGATGCATGATCTATCTAGCTGAAAGGGATGCGCTTGAAGAGGTGGCTCTGGATGACCTCGCAAAGCTCGTCATAGAGCTAGGCGAGTTGACGAGCTGACTAGCCGAACTCAAAATCAGAAAAGGGAAATGAACTGCTGCGGGAAGGGCTACAGAGAAGCGAAGATTGCTCTGACAAGGAAGTGAGGAGGATGGAAGGGCTCTGATACCAAGTTGTTATGGGAAACCCGTAGCGCATCAATATCTCAATGGGGTGGAGATAAAGGCAGAGATTGGATTCGTGCTCACTCAAAGGGGAACGAAGGTGAAAGAGGGAGAGGGGGAAGACCTTTGCTCAACCATAACCCTAGAAGGATGAGAGGAAGAAAGAACTAGGAGACGAGGAGAAAAGTTTGATTAATTCTTACATACTCATTCATGACCCAAGGGCATGGACCATAACTAAGTCCAACATAAAACTACAAAAAATATTAAAAGACACTAAGAGACGACGACTCGCAAATTAAGATGCATAATACTGACACATCACTTTGGCGTCTAACATAGACACATGATGATACTAATTAAATATGTTCAATAACTGATATATATATAGTTGGCCGTGTGAGATCATAATAGGGTCATTGCGCCAAAGCTGGATAAAGTTGGCCGTGGAGATTTCCAAAACCTCATGTTACTGAGAGGGAACTCGCAGAGTGGCCAAGCTCATAAACGTGGTTCGTCATTGCCCTAGTCAAGGACATACAATGGTGAGTAGGAGGCGAAGAGGGAAGACATGCTGATTGAGTGATCAACGAGCTGGCCGCATGCGATGTCGTCTCACCACGCTAGATGCGAGTGTGGTATGACAGCAACGCATGCTCAACAAACAAAGGAAGTTGTACCATTTGATAGATGGAACAAACCTGCTACGACGAAAAGGAGCAGAAGAGTGCTCCATACACATAGAAGTGTGGCGCTCTCACCCAGATGCCACACTCACGAAGTTCAAAACAAAGACAAAATAAGCATTCCCACACACTATCTCTTACATATGTGATAAAAAAACAAAGAAACAGACCTCCTTAAAATACATAAACTGAGCCGCTTCCAGCACTGGAGCAGCTGTCTATATTGCTAGGTGTAACAAAAATTGTGATTAGATTCTTTTTTGTCCTTAACATAGTTTGGGTAAGCCCAGATAATTGGAATAGAAACTTTGTGGCTAGGTGTAAAGCTTGCTACTGCGATAATGCAAGCAAGCAACAACAACGCACCAACATTAATGTCATTACCAGTTCGCAACGGTGGTTCTTATCCAGGTTCTGTTGGTACACTGAAGCATAATTTTTCACTTCAACATGAAAATATATTCTATATAGGGTAAATACAGGTTGATTGAAAATCAATTATTCAAATAAATGTTCTAAAAATATTGATTACAGTCTACTTGAAACCATTGAAATGAATATGGAGAAAAAATGAACTCCAACTGAAAGTAGTCTAGTATTAATTCCAGGAAAAAATGATTCACTAAAAACAAACAGAATATGATTCACTAAATAATGTATAACATATAGTTTTATACAGTTATTTTTTCGTTAGTTTCATTTTCACATATAAGCAAGAATAGCCTATGAATAAATTGCAGATTATACTATCAGAATCAATAGAGTTCAAATCTCCTACATAATCTACACAATATTGAGGAAAAAAGAGTCAAAACATGCAACTGCATCATGAATATTTCATGGCCATATAACACAATTCAAAATGGAGAAAAAATTAATTGTGAACGATATTTTGAAGACCTTGAAACAGAAATTGTGATTAGATTCATTTTTGTCCTCAACATAGTTTGGGTAAGCCCAGATAATTGGAATAGAAACTATTTTGCTAGGTGTAAATCTTGCTACTGCAATAATGCAAGCAAGCAACAACAACACACCAACATTAATGTCATTACCAGTTTGCAAAAAAAAAAACTTTGGAGTTAATGAGGTATAAAGCAATAAAACCTAAAATCAATCAAAAGAGCCATCCAGACATGTCAGCACGGGAGCTGAAATTGAAATAGTATTGAGGGCTTCTTGATAAATCTCAGAGACCATTGGTTCCGACGATTGGACCTATCGTACAATGCACTCCCTGCAATAGCGATGGAGGCAAGCTGTCACCACCGGATCCTTTGCCGCACAATCGCATATCACGCATTTTTCATTGTGAATGATACATTGAAGACCTTGAAACTACAGAAAAATAACTACATGAGAATGTTGCGGAAAATGCTAAGAAAATATGGCGGACAGATTGGATTCCTTACCTCTCGTTGTCTCCGAATGGGAGATCTTAAGGCAATAAGTCTCCCGTGAGACAGAGTGAAGAATCTCATTGCAAGGGGGGGAAGGAGAAGACGATGACTAGTAAGGGCATGCGAGGGGGGGGGGGGGGAGACAATGAATGGAAAGGGCCGGCGCTTGCGTACCACTGCTCCTCTTCAGACGATGATCAAGAAGAGCGTCGGCGTATCACCGCTCCTCTTTTAGAACTGAAAATCATCGGTCTGCTAAAACTGACTGGGATCGAGAAGAGCGCGGCGTAAATATATTATTATTTTTAGGGCTTACCAAAAACGGCTATCCACACACCAAATAACTTAAAAATATCAATTTTATATTAGTTCCGATTTTTTTAAAGGCAAATCATAAAATTGTTATCCGCACACCAACATAACTTCAAATTCTCATCTAAACTTAGTTCATAAATTTTCTACGGGCAAACCATAGGTCGCACGCCAGCGGCGAAAACCCATCCTGATTCCCTCTCGCGCCGAGTCGAAACCTTCTCGCATTATATAATGAATTGTTTACTCAGTATATGCATGCACAATAAATGTTAATCGACAAAGAAGTGCAATAAGATGTATATAATCATCTTTTTATCTTTTAGAAATTTTCAAAGGGTAATATAACATAACAAAGAAATGCAATAAGATAAAAAGATGATTATATACATCTTATTGCACTTCTTTGTCGATTAACATTTATTGTGCATGCATATATTGAGTAAACAATTCATTATATAATGTGAGACGGTTTCGACTCGGCGCGAGAGGGAATCAGGATGGGTTTTCGCTGCTGGCGTGCGACTTATGGTTTGCCTGTAGAAAATTTATGAACTAAGTTTAGATGAAAATTTGAAGTTATGTTGGTGTGCGGATAACAATTTTATGATTTGCCTTTAAAAAAATCGGAGCTAATTTAAAATTGATATTTTTAAGTTATTTGGTGTGTGGATAGCCGTTTTTGGTAAGCCTTAAAAATAATAATATATTTACGCCACGCTCTTCTCGATCCCAGTCAGTTTTAGCAGTCCTATGGTTTTCAGTTCTAAAAGAGGAGCAGTGATACGCCGACGCTCTTCTTGATCATCGTCTGAAGAGGAGCTGTGATACGCAAGCTCCGGCCTTTTCCATTCATCGTCTCCCCCCTCGCAGGCCCTTACTAGTAATCGTCTTCTCCCCCCTTGCAATGAGATTCTTCACTCTGTCTCACGGGAGACTTATTGCCTTAAGATCTCCCATTCGGAGACAACGAGAGGTAGGAATCCATTCTGTTCGCCATGTTTTCTTAGCATTTTCCACAACATTCTCATGTAGTTATTTTTCTGTAGTTTCAAGGTCTTCAATGTATCATTCACAATGAAAAATGCGTGATATGCGATTGTGCGGCAAAGGATCCGGTGGTGACAGCTTGCCTCCATCGCTATTGCAGGGAGTGCATTGTACGATGGGTCCAATCGTAGGATGCAATGGGATGTCCGATTTGTAGTAGGATGGTCTCTGAGATTTATCAAGAAGCCTCAATACTATTTCAATTTCAGCTCTCGTGCTCACATGTTTGGATGGCTCTTCTGATTGATTTTAGGTTTCATTGCTTTATACCTCATTAACTCTAAAGTTTTTTTTTTTTTGCAAACTGGTAATGACATTAATGTTGGTGCGTTGGTGTGGCTTGTTTGCATTATTGCAGTAGCAAGATTTACACCTAACAATATAGTTTCTATTCCAATTATCTGGGCTTACCCAAACTATGTTGAGGACAAAAATGAATCTAATCACAATTTATGTTTCAAGGTCTTCAAAGTATCGTTCACAATTAATTTTTTCTCCATTTTGAATTGTGTTATATGGTCATGAAATATTCCTGATGCAGCTTGCATGTTTTGACTCCTTTTTCTTCAATATTGTGTAAATTATGTAGGAGATTTGAACTCTATTGATTCTGATAGTATAATCTGCAGTTTATTCATAGGCTATTCTTGCTTATATGTGAAATTGAAACTAACGAAAAAATAACTGTATAAAATTATATGCTATACACTATTTAGTGAATCATATTCTATTTGTTTTTAGTGAATCATTTTTTTCTGGAATTAATACTAGACTATTTTCAGTTGGAGTTCATTTTTTTCTCCATATTCATTTCAATGGTTTCAAGTAGACTGTAATCAATATTTTTAGAACATTTATTTGAATAATTGATTTTCAATCAACCTGTATTTACCCTATATAGAAAAGATTTTCATGTTGAAGTGAAAAATTATGCTTCAGTGTACCAATAAAACTGGATAAGAACCACCGTTGCGAACTGGTAATGACATTAATGTTGGTGCGTTGTTGTTGCTTGCTTGCATTATTGCAGTAGCAAGCTTTACACCTAGCCACAAAGTTTCTATTCCAATTATCTGGGCTTACCCAAACTATGTTGAGGACAAAAAAGAATCTAATCACAATTTCTGTTACACCTAGCAATATAGACAGCTGCTCCAGTGCTGGAAGCGGCTCAGTTTATGTATTTTAAGGAGGTCTGTTTCTTTGTTTTTTTATCACATATGTAAGAGGTAGTGCGTGGGAATGCTTATTTTGACTTTGTTTTGAATTTGGTGAGTGTGGCATCTGGGTGAGAGCGCCACACTTCTAAGTGTATGGAGCACTCTTCTGCTCCTTTTTGTCGTAGCAGGTTTGTTTCATCTATCAAATGGTACAACTTCCTCTGTTTGTTGAGCGTGCGTTGCTGTCATACCACACTCGCATCTAGCGTGGTGAGACGACATTGCATGCGGCCAACTCACTGATCACTCAATCAGCATGCCTTCCCTCTTCGCCTCCTACTCACCATTGTATGTCCTTGACTAGGGCAATGACGAACCACATTTATGAGCTTGGCCACTCTGCGAGTTCCCTCTCAGTAACATGAGGTTTTGGAAATCTCCACGGCCAACTTTATCCAGCTTTGGCGCAATGACCCTATTATGATCTCACACGGCCAACTATATATATCAGTTATTGAACATATTTAATTAGTATCATAATGTGTCTATGTTAGACGCCAAAGTGATGTGTCAGTATTATGCATCTTCATTTGCGAGTCATCGTCTCTTAGTGTCTTTTAATATTTTTTGTAGTTTTATGTTGGACTTATTTATGGTCCATGCCCTTGGGTCATGAATGAGTATGTAAGAATTAATCAAACTTTTCTCCCCGTCTCTCTAGTTCTTTCTTCCTATCATCCTTCTAGGGTTATGGTTGAGCAAAGGTCTTCCCCCTCTCCCTCTTTCACCTTCGTTCCCCTTCGAGTGAGCACGACTCCAATCTCCACCTTTATCTCCACCTCATTTAGATATTGATGCGCTACGGGTTTCCCGTAACAACTTGGTATCAGAGCCCTTCCATCCTCCTCACTTCCTTGTCAGAGCAATCTTCGCTTCTCTGTAGCCCTTCCCGCAGCAGTTCACTTCCTTGGGGGCATTTTCTCTTGGTCTCCTCGGCCCAGTTTGATGGCTCGGTCGAACCCTCGACTTAGATAGAATCGACTTGACTCTGAGCCGATTTTTGGGAACCCATCAGAAGTAAATACAGCTTGACTGGAAATCAGTTTTAAAAATCATAATCAATCTCCTTGGAACCATTCAAAGGAGCTCGAAAAAAACATTATTGTGATTTGAAAATAAAGAATAAATAAACTCTAAACGGAACTATCACTGCTCATGTTTTCCAATTTGATGAAGGCGCTAAGTCAAATGAGTCTGATGCGTACATTGATCAGGATAAGGTTGTTGGAAACAACTTAATTGAAGATGATGAGCTATCTGTTGCTGCCACAATTCAGGATTTTTTAAGATATTCATTCAGAGCAAGAAGCATTGACTCAGGGGGAGCCTCCTAAAATGTGGCATGAATCTCCTCTCTCTCTCCTACTCATGAAGAATGTATGGATATTGATACTCAACAGGATGATAATGATGTTGTTGATCAGACTCAACAAGATATTTCTAATGATCCTGATGCCAAAATTGTAATCTTTCAAAGAGTTTCATATCAACAACCTGCATCATCATATTAATTGGGTTCAACAGAAAAACTTCAAGCATACATCACAGGTCGCGCGACCTGTAAAGCAGTTCGGATAAATATTCTAGAGATTCAAAGGCACAGACCACAATTATTCAGAAACAATCCGCACGGATTATACGAATATTAAAAGCCAGCGAAAGACAGGGTATTATCAAACAAATATTCAACAACCATATTATCCGAAGGACCAAACAAATAATATTACAAATATTGTTTTCAAATTAAAGCCGCTCACGGCTGGTGATGCTCAGGAGAAGAATTTTCGCGGTGAAGTCGCGCGACCTAGTCGCTGGTTTGATTAAGAAGGTTGTATATCTGGCTTGAATGATAATGGAGATGATTGATTGTGCTATGAAGCCGCGCGACATCCCTCTCTACCCGCGCAACGGGAACCATGCGAGCAGGAATCCCGTCGGCCTCATCATTCATGGGGTCGGCCGCCCTAACCGGAGGTGGTTTTGAGGTCCCCTCGACAGCCGGGCGACTCAATATCCTCATCCTCTCATCATTAACGGGTCGCCGGCTTCCGCCGACTTCCCTAGTCAAGCGCAGATATTTTTCTTGATAATATTTGAAGTCCTCTTCAAACTTCGAGGCCGCCTTCTTCTCCTTCTCAAGCCGTGCGGTTAGAATGGCATTCTGCTCCGTCAGCGCTTTCTCCTTATCCAACCGCGCCTTTTTCTCGGCGTCCAGCGCAGTCCGAGTGGCCTTTAGCTGAGCTCCAAGCATCTGCTGCTCCTCCTGCCGAGCCTTCTTCTCCGCCTCCAGAGCAACCCGGGTAGCTTCTTCCTGGCTTCAACCTCCTTCATCTTCTCCTTCAAGTCGCTGATAAGCCTCTAGAGGTTGTCCAACTCCTCTTGCCCAGAATTTGAGTTATGCGCAAGGACTGGCATCTGAGAGGGCAGCGGAGACAGGCTAGATGAGAGGTCGCCCGACTTCATTGCATCTTCTGGTTTGTTTAAAAGTAAAAACACGGTTAGCTCGATCAGAAGCGGATAATACAACGAAAAAGAAAATTATTACAAGATTAATGCCTGAGAACACAGGCCGACGCGACTGTTCCGGGTCCATTCTCCGGCGTTGTTCTCTCCAAATTCTCTCATTATTCCTTCGTCTAATGGCAGAGTTTTGAATCATGGGCGGAAAAAAGCCCGACGGCGGATTCAATAATAAGTCGTTTTGCCTCTTCCGAGGCCGCGGAATGAAGAAGCGGACAGGTTACAGCCCGCATCGCGCTTACCTTGTGCGAAAGGGTCCGGTAGCTGCGGCTTATCCAGAGCCCGCCTCCTCTCCTCCGCCTTCACCTTCATCAAACAAAGCCCGGTCATTGCTGGGTCATCTTCTTTCGGCGCGGACTCTTCGGGTTTGCCCGCATCCTCGCCAGGAGGGAGGGTCAGCTCGGCTTGAAGTCACAGGGCTGTCAAGGAGTTTGTCCCGCTTCTGGAGATCATCCATGCTATTAAAGATATCGCTGAGCGTCATACTATTCGCAGAGTCCGGAGGCAAACCGTCCGACTTGGCGGAAGGGGTGATTGGCTCTTCAACCTCTTCTTTCACACGCGGGTTGGTTTGGAGGCAGGCCTCTGTCGGTTTCTTGTAGAGTTCTTTATTTTTGGCCCTC
The DNA here is from genome assembly GCA_033032865.1 of Dactylorhiza incarnata. NCBI lineage: Eukaryota > Viridiplantae > Streptophyta > Magnoliopsida > Asparagales > Orchidaceae > Dactylorhiza > Dactylorhiza incarnata. Next base: position 827,429 of record JAWHQI010000296.1, on the reverse strand, counting down.
ATCTTCCGGACCTTCCTCGCTATTCGCTTCGCCGCCGTCTCGGCTTTCTTCCTTTTCTTCTTACCCGGCACCGGTTTCGCTTGATGAAAGGGACTGGAGTTATCGTCCACCACCACTAAAGTAGTGGTCAACCCGTCCGGTTTCGGAGAGTTAACCACCCCTTCTTCTCTCTCATTTATCAACAGAAGGGGATTCCCAGAAGGGGTGATTTCAACGCCGAAGGAAGCGACTTCGTCGGTTTTCAATGCGACATTACTTGAGCCCGCCTTGTCAGAAGGGGCAGGCTCTCCGGTCTTCGGCAGGGTGGCATCAGGGTTCATCTTATCAGAGGATGTCGGGGGATCAGTCAGTGGAGGTTTTGAACTACTCGTTCCGGGCCCTTCTGGCGCCTTTGAGGTAGATAATTCCATGACTGGTTTTGAACCACCCGTTCCGATCTCCTCTGGAACCTTAGAGGTCGTCAACTTCTCAGCAGGTTTTGTGCTACCCGCTGCGGGTTTCCCAGATCGGTTACTTTTCTTCCGGTCTTTCTTTTTTCGGTCTTCTTCCTTTTTCCGATCTCCACCCTTGTCCACGCGGACTTGGAGATGATCCAGGAAGCCCATTCTGATCAAAAAGTTGTCGGCTTGAAAAACCTTAACCGCAATCGGCGAATAGCTCCCCGTGATTTCAAAGAAAGTATGCAGAGTGGAGAGCTCTCAGGGTTTCTTATAGAATTTCAGAACAAACCGGGTGCGGTCTCCGACTAGAATTAATATTTTCGGAATTTCCTCGAAAATTGAAAATATTCAGGAATTATGTTTACCCTGAAGACCGCCACCTAAACACTACTTCTTTCAGACCTGGCGGTTTGGTGTGGCAAGTCGCCCAGTTCCAGGACCAACAGGTCTCTCGGCCCAGCCTGAACCAAGTCGGGCGGTCTGACAGTATCCAGACCGCCTCCAAAGATCACAGAGTTAAGGCTCAAGTCCAGAAGGCGAGCCGCGGTCTCAGGACGTAGACCGCCCGGGTTGCCTTGATCATGGCGCACTTCAACTCCGGCCATTACAGATCGGAAGCTCAGGCCGCCAAGCCGCGCGGCTTCGTTCTTTTTTCCTTTCTGTATCCCGTCACCCCCTGCCCGATTCTCCTGTATCTGGGCAGACGGTTATTGTATCCCTGCCCGTTTGGGCAGGCCCTCGAGCCTATAAATAGGGGGCGGCGACGTTCCCAAGACCCGCACACTCGAATTCTGGAGCTCGCTTGTTAGAGCTACGGTCTCGAGTTCACTGTCTTGCGACTTGTCTGACCGGCCGGCTTCTCGCTTCCTGGTCTTGTAAACCGTTGTAACCTCTTCACTTAAATCAAAGGAAAGCTCGTCACAGGAGTGACATTTGCCGTGACGGGCGAAGTCCGTCCTCGACCGCTGCCAGCGGTCTAATTCTCTCTAATTGAATAGTAACCGACAGCCCGCGGTCTCCGTTTTCCTTCGCTTCTCTAGCGTCGATCGCGGAGGTGCATTTCCGGATTCAACACACTCAATTCAGCAGACAACGCAATATCATGTGTACTTGCCTATGCATTCGGTCTGAAACAGTCCAAAGTATCTCAGACTCAACTTCTTTAAACGTCGACTCCTCGATACGCCTTTGAATGACTTAATCTTCAAGTAAACCATATCTCCACCCGCAAACTCCACATTACAGTGATGCACATTAAAAATACTTCACTTGTCGATCTTGCGCAATCCTTATACGCTCACAGATAATTTCAATGCTATCGAAAAATTATCAGATACTTCTTTCTTCCTCAATAACCGAGTATCGCCCGCCTCCTCCCATGATATTGACATGTGACACTCCTTACATATGACGCTTCATACGACACCATCTTGATGCTAGCTTGAGAACTATTATTATAGACAAAATTCGATCATAAATAGATTGTCCTCCCATTTCTTCCCAAGCTCGAGCATGCACATTCTCAACATACCTTCCATCATACAGTTGGTCCTCTTTGTTTGACCGTCGGTTTGCAGATGAGACATCATATTAAATTTAAGCTTAGTCCCCCAACTCTACTGAACAAGTTTTCAATCCTTGCATATATTTTAAGAACAATGAAAATAGAGATCTATATCATTAAAACTTAGTAAAAGGAAAAACAAAATCATTAACATGAAAACATAACTTTTCTTTTTAACAAAATAAACCTTGAATAATATGAGTTTTGGCTCATTGGAAATAAAGATTTAAAACATTAAATTTATCAAAAAGAAAAAATTCATCATTTATGTCCAATCTTGATACAAATGAATTTTCTTTTATAAATAATTAAATGTTACACAATGAAGATACAACAACAACAACAACAACAACAACAGAACCCATATAGTCCCCAATCATTGGGGGTATGGGCGGGGGAAGATTGGAAACAGACCTAACCTTTGGCCCTATGCACAAAGTGGCTTCTCTCAGAGGAGAAAGACCGAACCTTCGACAATAAATGCACAAAGTGGTTGCTCACAGATTACCACTGAAATAGTGGCCCCCTATACCGTCACGTTTGTTGTGGAATCATGCCCTCAAATCAAAGACATCAGAGAGGGCAGACCCAAGAATCCATTTTGATTTATGTGCACATAACCATGCTTCCTTCATTCAGCATCCAAAGCATTGGCCTTGCATATATGTTACACAATGAAGATAATTGATTTAAAACATTTAACTTAGTAAAGAGAAAAATATCATCATTTAAATTATATCTTGATATAAATATGCTTTCTTTTGCAAATGATTAAACGTCTCAATATAAACAATCTATTTTAGAGAAGATTAATCCAAAACCATGAGTAAAAGAAAACCATTTCAATATATAATTATATATAAATTAAGAGGAATGGGTACAATGATTTTGATCTCCTAACGCTAAGATCAAGATGATAATTTTCACTATTTGGTGTTCTATCTGATTCTTCCCCAAGAACTGGTTGTCCCTAGCCGATCCACTCCCGGATCGCCCTCACGCCCCCTAGACCTACTCCCTAAGTCTAGTCACCACACTCGAGGTGAATTTTTAGCCCTAGACCTACTTCTAGATCTATTCATCACACGCGAGGTGAATTTCCACTCGATTCAAAGATGAGAAATCAAAGATCTAGACACTAAAATACAAAAAGATAAATAAAACATTATTGATAAACTCCCTAATACTAATGCTGAAGGACTAAAAAGAGCCACTTGAAATCGTAGTAGTAGAAAGCGAGCTTTTCGCTTGGATATCGTTGCACGCCGATCTTCCTTCGTATCATTTGTCGTTGAAGTTGTGGAGTATGTAAGGCTCAAGTGACGTCTGGGACGTCCTATCCAAAAAGATATTTCGTGTTGGAATTGAATGAGATGCGGTTCCCAAGACAAAAATGTGTATTTATAGATCTATGAGAGCTACCACCGACAGTAGTGACTATCATCGAAATATAAGATTCGCGCCATCTTTCCCTCCTTAGAACATCGTAGCTTTCCTTATTTAGGTTTACGCTAACGCCAAGCTTCAACGAGCTATCGCCTGACAGTACTAAAATTGAATTTGGCGCTCCAATCATTGTTCAATTTGTATAATGGCGCAATGTTGCTATAATATGACTATCTCTGGGTGATTGGTCTTATCGTCGGGCGGTAGCAAAATTTGAATTTCCCACTCGTCTTCCATCCAAGATGCGATAAGACGTGTTGTTGTCATAATAAGAGATCCAAACTATCGCCGATGGTATCATCATTCTTGAGCTATTTATGGCAACATCCAATTTTAGCAAGGCTCTGTCTGGAAGTCGTCGTACATCGAGTTCTATCACCGGGTGGCAGTGGCTATCGCAGGCGGTAGTCTGAAAACTTGGCATTCGACTCATCATTTAAGCTCGATACTTACCATGGCTTCCAAGACATATCATAAGAGATTCCTAAACCCGCACTCTACAAAAACACTTGCAAATATTGATCAATTACATACAAAATTTTGTTATTCTCAAACCAAGGGTGTGTCGAACAAGATGTGTCGACCCATGCTTCGACACAGTATCGATGCAACCGAACAATGTGTTGCACATATATCTCCACAAGTCTTTCAACATCATCCTTATGATTATGGATAAAATGGGTCACCTTGGTTAGATTGTTCATAATAACCCAAATCATATCATTCCCACGTTGAGTTCTAGGCAATCCATACACGAAGATCATGGATATATCGTTGAATTTCAATTCAGGAATGAGCAGATGTTCTAGAAATCTCTCGGGTCTCTGTCATTCTGTCTGCCTTAATTAAAGCACAAGTCTGACACTGGTTCATATATAGAACCATCTCTTTCTTTATACCAGACCACCAAAATGATTTATTTAGATCCATGTATATCTTCGCACTACTCGGAAGAACATAATACTTGGTAAAACGCGCTTCATACATCAACTCATCATGAAGCTTTCCAAACTTCGGAATGCACACCTTACCCTTCTTCCGTAGTAGCCCATCAGCTAGGGACAAATCTTCGTTCTTTCCTTCATGTGCCTCCAAAACCAATGGCTACAACTCTACATCCACTACAATCGCCTTGCAGTCACGATCGGCAATATCATATTGTACCTCAATCCTATGCAAACAGGAAACGCCGGAACTACCTCGGGCCACACATTGAATATTTAACGACTCGAAAGCCTTTACAAGCTGCTCACCGTGGGCACGAATCCAATTTCCCTGCCCCGAGTGCTTCCTACTCAAAGCGTCAACTATCACGTTCGCTTTCTAGTGAATGCAGTGAATTTCAAAATCATAGTCCCTAAGGAACTCCTTCTGCGTTATAAGGTACTTCGGGCTCTTATGATCAGTACATATTTCCACTTTGGCTCCATACACATAATGCCTCCAGAACTTTAACGCAAAAATCATCGTTGCCAACTCCAGTCATGGACTGTATAATTCTTCTCACGCGGTTTCACCTGTCTTGACACATAGGCAATCACACTATCATGTTAACATAAAACGCAATCCATACCAAGTGCAGAGGTGTCGTAAAAATCTGAAATTTACAATCCCGCTCGGGAGACTAAGATTCGGTACGAACATCGGTCTCTCCTTCTAACATTTAAATGGCTTGGTTGCACTTAAGTGTCCAAACAAACTTGTGATCCTTATGAGTAAGACTAGTAAAGGGTAAAGCGATCCTAAAAAATTTCTCTGTGGACCTCCTGTAATAACCGACCAGTCCAACCAATCTCTTGAATTTCGCTATGTTCTTAAGCATAGGCCAATCATGCATAAACTCAATATTTGACGGATTCACATCCACCTTTTTGTCATTAACCGTGAGACCACGAAAAGGAACTTCTCTAATCTAGAACTCGCACTTCAAGAACTTGACATACAACTGATTCTCTCTGAGTCTGCAATACCACACACAAGTGATCCTTATGATTGCTCTCTGACTTAGAGTATACCAGTATGTCATCGATGAAGACTATTACAAATCTATTAAAGTATCTCTGAAACACGCGATTCATAAGATCCATGAGAACCGGAGACGTGTTAGTCAATCCAAACGACATAATAGATGACTCGAAATACCCATACCGTGTATCGAATGTAGTTATCAAAATATCTTCATCTCGAATTCTCAACTAATAATAACCCGACTTCAAATCAAACTTATAATAAACGGTTGATCGAATAAGTCATCGACGCACAAAATCAAATATTTATTCTTCACAGTCAATTTAATCAACTCTCGGTGGTCAATGCAAAGTCGCATGCTACTATCCTTATTCACAACGAGCACGGGAGCGCTCCATGGTGATGAACTTAGTCGAATATATTCTCAACCCAACAACTCTTGCAATTGAATCTTTTAAGGAGATCATGATACAAGCCTTGAACTCGACACCAAGTCAATCACAACATCAATTTCTCTTTAGTGTGGAGCTGTAGGGAGTTCATCGGGGAAGATGTCCTCATACTTAGACACTACATGCACGTCTTGAATGGACAACTTTCTAGACCTGGTCTCCAACAAAGCTGCAAATGCTTTGCCTACTCGAATTACTGCTCGCATAACTTGTACGGTAGAAACTACGAAGACATTTCTCTAAACTTAACTTCACCCGAGCTCCCTATTATGAAGATTACCTTTTTTAATTTGTGGTCAATTCGAACATGCTACTTCGAGAGCTAGTCTATAACCAGTATTATATCAAACTTTGTCAGCGATAATAATGCTACATCCAAATTGAAGTCGTGCTTCTCTAACCTCAAAACAATTTGACCTTGCCTACTAGTACTCATAAAAGATTTGTTTGGCATCCGTACATTCAATTCTATACCCGCGTCGAAAGGCATTACACCAATTATTTGGACAAAAGCTTCGCAAGTACGACACATCCGTATCAAATAAGATCTTAGCGGAATTGTTGAAAACTAATACGATGCCTAAATTTAAACATGTAAGAGTCGAGTAAATGCAATATATAACATAGTGCAAAACAATAGTGAAATCAAAGAATATGGTATTCTAATAACTTCGCACCTGCCACCATATCGGATTGATGAATAATCTTCTGTTGCCCGAGGTTGTAAATCCCGAGCTTCACAAGTATGAATCACGACATGATAAACTCCACTGCTTTGCCTTTTTAGCATAAATGGACCTACCGACCCTATAGGCTATTGACTCTGCTCCTCTTTAGGTCAACCGTTACTAAAAACACGCCAATATGACCCACAATACCTCACTTAAAGCATATAGGAGGTTCCATGGGTGGTACTCCGCTCGTCATAACTCTACTCCCCACCATTAGACTGTTGAGGGCGAATCTTTTTTCTACCATCTGTCTCCCTTAGACTTTCCATGTGTTTGGGAAGCCTTCTCATCCGCCTGCTTGGCCGCAAATCACTTGCGGCACTGAGTTCTTTCAATTTTAATATCTAAGGCTTTAGTAGCCTCCACTAGTGCACAAAACTTGGATACCTTCAATGCAATCAACGGTTGACGCAGATTGTCCCGTAAACCCTTATAGAATCGATGAGACTTCTCCACATCATCCACAATAATGTTTCCTGCATAATGGATTAAACAGGTAAACTCCTGGAGGTATGCATCAACGCTCAAGTTATACTGCAGGAATTTCAAGAACTGCCCCTGAGGGCCAATCGTGTTAATATGTGGAGGTAGCGCCTCAGGAAAGTCGTTGAAAATGCCCTCATCTTGATTTGAGTAGTGAGACGTCGGGAAAACGCCTCCCATACTCTTCCTGTCACCAAACCTTAGCATTACCTTCAAGCATGAAGGTAGTAAGCGCTACCTTCTGCTCCTCAGTGGTCTACATTTCTTCCAAAAATTATTTAATCCGTGCCAATCAATCCTTTGCCTCAGATGGTGTGCCAAAACCCTTGAATGTTAGTTGGGAGGGGGTGAAAGCTCAAGAAATATTTGTGTTAGGTATCCTTCTGGACAACCACTTACTCAAAAACAGCTGTCGCCGCACGCTCAACCGCTACATCTACTATAAGGGGTATCCCTCCAGCTACAACTCTCGTAGCCTGAGCCGCCACCACTTCCTTATTTGCCATTCTACATAAATCAGCAGGAGACACGTTCATGTTCATTAGGCTCGGGACAATATTACTACTCGGTGTGGTCATCCTGAGCTGGCATGAAATGTTACGACGTCAGTATACTAACATCAAACAATTATCAAGTAAAGGAACATTCAAGGTTCCATCAAGTAAATCCTATATGGACAACTCTTCCTAATGGTCTAGAACCCATAAACTCAGTCTCTGATACCAAATTGTAATACCTAGCCTGTAATTGCTATATATATATATAAGTCCGAGCTGAACCCCCCAAATTTAATACTCACAGATAGAATATTAAAAGATGATATAAAAGCACAAACCACCAAGCTCAAAGTATGAAATACATCAGAAGTAATAACTAGATAGCCAACCATAGTAGTCCACACTACGCAGTCCAAATAATGCCAACAAATTCCAACGGCCTTATGGCCTTACAAAACAACTTCGTGCATTAACAAAAGAAACCTAAGCATGCAGGACTGGATACATAATATCTCAAATAGGGTAATGGTAAAAGACAATTCATAAACTTTCTTTTCTTTTAGGCGACTAAGCTCCACCCTATGCATTATGTCCTGCAACATCAAAACAAAAGAGCAAAAAATGTTGGTCAGCTGCAAGCTGACAAACAACTTAACGAATCCCCGTCCTCCCGATCGTCCTAGCTGACTTTGGGGAACTACATCAGCCTGCAAGTCAACCCTTCACATAACATAAGAAGAATCATGACAATATTATAACATAAGCAATAAGCAGGGTGTCATAAATATCAATCATATTTTTTGCCAGCATGCAAATTGGGCCCACTATGTAACATGTATGTAAGTCGAGAGATCCCTTACTGATCCACCATGACTCCTAGTCAAACATCACATGATTCTAGAACATGTCCATTATTTATTCATGCAACGCACTTAAGTCATTCCAAATTCACAATTTAGAGACTAGTCAGTTCTACCCCTTTCCTTGGGCTGTTCTACTAGTCTCTCATTGTTGGGTGTGATCGGTTATACCCTTTCTCAGGCCCTTCTACCAACACCCTAGTTATCAAAGTGGTTGATCATACCCTTCTCAGGGGCCCTTCTACCAACTCTTAACATATGAAGGACGATTATACCCATGTGTAGGGCCCTTCAACCTACCTTTATCTCATCACCTCACGTACGCCTACTTATACTTACGCCTCGTTTTTTGGGCTGAATTGGAGAAAGGAATTAGAATTGGAATTGTCAATTCTAATTCCGTTGTTCGGCAACCGATATTTTTTGTGGGAATTGGAATTCAATCCAAATTCCGTGGGATTCGTAATAGGCTTTTTTTCTTCCCCCTAACTACCGACCGCCTTAGGTCGGACTTCACGATTCCCGCGCCCCCCCTATTCTTGCGAAACTCATCGCGTGACCTCCTTCATGTAGATGATGAGCTTCTCCGATCCTCTCTCCACCGCGCCCTTCATTATCACCGTCTTGTGTGAGCTGGCGATTAGCCTTGTGGTCGGTGTCGCCTCCCTCACCGAGAATGAATCAGAGAGTGGGAGTTAAAACCCAAATCAACGGGGGTTCGTAATGGTTTCTATACGAGGAAGAGGATGACCTGAACGCTTGCGATCGAGATGCGAGCAGAGGAACAACCTGCAGTCTCGTTGAGTTCCTGTGATTTTTTTTCAGTTTATGAGTAGGTAAAAGAAAAGGGGTATATAATGTTGATTCATTTCTTCTTCTGGACTTCCCTTGCCTTGATATTCTTCATGCATTTTAACAAAGAAAAAACATGGTTCATGGTTAGTTACCTTGCCCTACTTGAAAAGGAATTTGTAATTGCTTGACAAATGAGAGGTCATGGTTGAGTACATACTGGAGTTCATAGAATGTCACACAAATTTGTTGCTTCTAATTCATGGAATTTGTAATTGCATGTAGATTCAAGTTTGCTTCCAAAATTTTTGTTTGGGTCCTTTGTTGAATTGTTTAACTGTTTGCTTCCATATGTTATGTCAAATTTCTAGTTTTGCACTCTGCTTAAAAGTTCAATTTCATTTACTGAATTTTAACATATAACCGAATAGCAGAATTGCTAATTTCAATTCTAGCGACAGAATTCATGCATTCAGCAGAACATCAGAATTGGGTCAATTCTTGCATCTCATTTCCTGCCAAATGAATAAAGCCTTAGGGTTTCAAAGTGTTCACCCAATTTCACTTGGGGGTTTCATGACAGACATCAATCCTAACCTCGTCATGAAAATACCACTATAAATTCAACATTCCATCGACATTACGACCGTAAACGCATCTAGGTCTCAATCCCTAACAGTCCGTTCAGTTGGAGGGTTTTGATTTTGGGGAATTGGAATTCGTCAAAACCAAAACCCATAAGAATCTGAATTTGACTGAATTCCAATTAAGTTGTTCGGCAATTCCAAAACCCAAAGAAATTGGAATTCACCTCATTAGGGTACAATCAGGAAATTTCTCCTTTTTTCATCTCATTAGGGCAACATCAAATCGAAGCAAAAAAATGAAGAGGAGGAAGAAGAAGAGGAACAAACTGAAGGAAGAAGAAAAAAACTGCATCTGGTCAAGGAATGGACCGAAGGAAGAAGAAAATGACTGCTCGAGAACATCGATCCTGGGACAGAAGGCAGTGAGATCCGGCGACGATGAAGGCATGAGCTGATATTGCGGCTAGATCCACGTCTGTGACACAGAGGGTGACGAGGAGATGCTTGAGGGCGCGACTGGGAAGGACACATGCACAAAACCTAGCTGTGGAGATAAGAATTGTGAATAGGCATAACTCAATTCCGTGGGTTTTGACGAAATCCATTTCCACCGCGATTTCCGCCCAACCGAGCAGCCACAATAGGAATTGTTTAAACCAAAACCATTTCCTTGGGTCCAAAACCCATGAACCGAATGAACCTTAAATGAAATCATTATACAAACATCACTACTTAAGTTGAAAGACTACCACGACTTCACCGCATCATGCCTACGCCCAGAATTGTGTCTCGAGCGATTCTACCTATCTGTGGAGGGATCACATGCCCCGGGTTCCTAATGAACCATGTCGTACATAGCCTCCACCAATTAGAGTAGGGATTGTCACAATGCAAGAAGGAAATACAAAAATATCTACATAAATCCTAAAACTGAGAGGAGAAGGACCGTTACCTTCTTCGATCTTCTTCTAGCCATGAGATCCTCCACCAAGAAGGATGTGCATGAGCGGGGAAGGATCCTCTACACGTTGTCGGAAATGGATCTCCAATCGACTTCGTAGATCTCTGACAACACCACCTTCTCTTCTCTAAGAGCTCCCTTCCTCTCCTCTTTATCCAAACCTAAGAGACAGAATTATAATTGAGAAATGAGGTGTAAACCCCCTCATTTCTGACCTAATAGGGTTTAGAAGAACATCTCCACCATTGGATGCCCCATCAATGGGAGTTATGACCGTGAATAAAAGTCACATCAGCATTTACGTGCCGCACTCATGATCGTGTGCCACGAGTGTGCGCCACTCACAAACATCAACCTAAAACCTTCATGCACAATCGCCTAAAGGGGCGCACGATCGTGCGTCAAAGAGGCGCACGATCAAATGATAGAACTCCAAAATCACAAAGCGCAGCTCAAAATCGTATGGGTTGGTGCACCATCATGCGTCAAGGGGTGTATGATCACCCGACAGATCAAATTTGTTGAGCGGTAGTATCCATTGAAGTTGATGGTCGTGCCTCATGAGGCATACGATCGTGCGTGAAGGGGATTTCAGACTTTCTCAACAAGCTCGAAATGAAGAACTCCCCATGTACGATGTCCGCTCGTAGCAATGCACATGCGCCCTAAAGTTTGAAATCGGGGTATTACACCATGTCTCCCACTTGACACCAGTAGGGAGACCACCCTGTTTGAGCCATACCTCCCGAAGGGTATGGCAGTCGACTTGATGCCTCTCTACACTATTGTGCTCCAGTTGTCCAAATCGATTACCCTCATCAACGAATGCACAATAGAACTATTGCTCATTCAATGCAAGGGACTCTCTATCGACATTCAGAATCAGTCCCAGACTTTGACTTTGAGGACTAGGTTGTTCTATCACCACAGGATGCAATGCCCAACCTGATGAGGGTCTACTCGCGCAGAGGAAAGAAGGAGGTGAATCAAGTTCGGCACGTGTTGCGCCGCACTTGTATTTTTATTTAAGTTTATATTTATTTTCTCATTATTGTTTAATGACCAAATGATCATGTAAACTCCTCTATATAAAGGAGCGTGGAGTAATTAAGGTTATCAAAGTAGTCTTGATAATGTAAACTCCTCTACATAAAAGGAGTGTCGAGGAGGGCTAGCGACACCACTTGAAGGGTTCTGTTTCCCCTCATTGTGTATCATGAATTCTAGCAAATTGAATTGCAATATTCCTTCTCACATCTCCCTAGGTTCTCTAGGGTGCATCCACACCATTCTCTTACTCTCGCCCTCGCCCTCGCTGCCCAAGACCCCAACCAACACCAAATTCTTCACAAAAATAGTTGTTTTTTTATTGGAAGGTAAATAAAGTCGGAGATTCATGTAGTTTTCATAGACTTTCTAAGCTTGAGTGGAGTAAATGAATTGTAATAATGTAAATACACTTGTACATTGTATTGATCAACTTAATTTTTGTGAATAATATAAACTTCTCAAGTAGTGCAAGGAACGTGTATATTAGACTAGCAAACATGCAAGGAGTTCCAAGCAAATACTAGAAATATCATGTAATTGGCACACATCGTGTGTCAAAGAGGCGCACGATCAAACGACAGAACTCCAAAATCACAAGTTGCAGCTCACAAAAGCGCATGGGTTGATGCACGATCGTGTGTCAAGGGGCGCTATCATGAATTCTAGCAAATTGAATTGCAATATTCCTTCTCACATCTCCCTAGGTTCTCTAGGGTGCATCCACACCATTCTCTTACTCTCGCCCTCGCCCTCGCTGCCCAAGACCCCAACCAACACCAAATTCTTCACAAAAATAGTTGTTTTTTTATTGGAAGGTAAATAAAGTCGGAGATTCATGTAGTTTTCATAGACTTTCTAAGCTTGAGTGGAGTAAATGAATTGTAATAATGTAAATACACTTGTACATTGTATTGATCAACTTAATTTTTTTGAATAATATAAACTTCTCAAGTAGTGCAAGGAACGTGTATATTAGACTAGCAAACATGCAAGGAGTTCCAAGCAAATACTAGAAATATCATGTAATTGGCACACATCGTGTGTCAAAGAGGCGCACGATCAAACGACAGAACTCCAAAATCACAAGTTGCAGCTCACAAAAGCGCATGGGTTGATGCACGATCGTGTGTCAAGGGGCGCATGATCACTTGGCAGATCAACGTTGTCGAGCTGTAATTTCCATAGAAGTTGATGGTCGTGCCTCACGAGGCGGACGATCGTGCGTGAGGGGAATTTCAGACATTCTCAACGAGCTCGAAATGAAAGACCAGTCATACGTGAAGGGAATTTCGAACATTCTCATGCACGATGTCCGCTTGTAGCAATGCACACATGCCAATATGCCATAAGGTTCGAAATCAGAGTATTACACCATGTCTTCCATTTGACGCTAGTAGGGAGACCACCTGTTAGAGCCATACCTCTCGGAGGGTCTGATAGTCGACCTGATGCCGCTATACACTATTGAGCTCCACTTGTCCAAATAGACTACCCTCATCAACGAATGGTCAATAGAACTACTCCTTATCCAATGCAAGGGTCTCCCATCGACATTCAGAATTAGTTCCCAGACTTTAACCTTGAGGACAAGGTTGTTCTATTACCAGGGGATGCAACGCCCAACCCGATGAGGGTCTACTCGTGCAGAGTAAAGAGGGAGACGAATCAAGTTCGGCTCGGGCTGTGCCACACTTGTATTTTTATTTAAGTTTACATTTATTTTCTTATTATTGTTTAATGACTAAATGATCATGTAAACTCCTCTATATAAAGGAGTGTGGAGTAGTTAGGGTTATCAAAGTAGTTTTGATCATGTAAACTCCTTTATATAAAGGAGTGTCGAGGAGGGCTAGCGTTGTTTCCCCCTCATTGTATCATGGATTCTAGGAAACTGAATTTCAATCTTCCTTCTTACATCTTCCTAGGCTCTCTAGGGTACCTATACATCTTTCTCTCGCCCTCGCCCTCGCCCTCGCTGGTCAAGACCCAAACCAACACCAATTTCTTCACCTAAATAGTTTTTTTTAATGGAAGGTAAATAAAGTAGCAGATTTATGTAGATATCTCAGGCTTTCTAAGCTTGACTGGAGTAAATGAATTGTGATAATGTAAATACACTTGTATATTGTATTGATCAGCTTAAATTTTGTGAAATATCATATAAACTTCTCAAGTAGTACAAGGAACGTGTATATCAGACTAGCAAACATGCAAGGAATTCCAAGCAAATACTAGAAATATCACGTAATTGGCACACATCGCGGGGAGTCAATGATTCAAATGAAGGTTTGTTTGGCAGTGTAGCATAACTTCTATTGATCATCACCTACATCACCAAATGAGCCTCATTTTTGTACATTACTTTGCCTCATGCATGCATTCCATAATATCGATGCAATGTGAGTTGACCCCCGTGATTATAGTCATGAGTCATTAAATTTGTTGGTAAAACCTTTTGATTTGGCATAACAAGATTATGTTGAGTGATATACGTATGTCTTATGTATGCATAGAAAGGCAAAAAGTCTATTTGTACTTGAGTCATAATAACCAGAAACTCAGATGTACACTTGGAGAAAAACGTCGAGTACTGAGAACTTACGTTTTATTCTACTCGACGCACTTTGAGATAGTTCTCACCTTACGACGAATTCTCCTCTGTCATAGAAAACAATATTTATCCAGGGTACAAATGTAAAGAAATTGATAAATGTGGAGTTGAAGTCAAAGTTTAAAAAATGTGTCGAGGAAAGTCAGAATATTTATTTTAAAATTTCTGAAGGCTATAATCAAGGAATTTAGATTGAATCGCTACAAATTTAAGAATGAAAGACAGACTATTTCTAAGTAGAAGTCAATATTTTAGAATATTTATTGATGCCTAATTCTGATAAGTTTGGAAATATGAAGGAAAAATTTCAACAGAAGTATATATAAATACAAGAAGGATGAGTAGATTAAGATATATGATTCTTATCCCTTAATCTATTCATTCGTCTCTCCTTCCTCAGGGTTCATCCTTTTCGTCTTCCTCTTAACTTTCTTAGAAAGGCTGCTGAAGCACTCTAAAGAAAGGAGATTTGTGGCGTCTTCCCTTTCTATGGTTGAAGATCAAAGACCGATTTATTCAAGGCAGTATCCACACAGTGCATAATTCAAGATCCATTTAGAACAAGTTGAAGAATCAGATCGCATTATGGAAAAAGTTCATTTCATCTCCAACACATTTTTGAAAGAGTTTTAAGAATCTCTTTGCAAAGGATTTAGTGGTTTGGTTTTAAGAGCCTTCTTACCAAAAGACCTGGTGATTCTTAGAATTTTCTTACCAAAAGATTCAGGAGTGGTTCTCCAAGTCTCCTTGTCAAAAGTGACGCAGGATGCTCCGCATCAAAAAGACTCTAGCCTTTGTAAAGGAAATAGTGGATAGTGGATTCCTACCCGTGGTGGAAGAGATGACGTACCCAATTTAAGGGGAACCTCTATAATTTTCTGTCTTTTGGATTTCATTTCTCTCTTCTTAATTTTCTGCTCTTCTACTATTGTTTGTGATAATCAGTGAATTGTGTTTGAATAGGATTATCTGTGGTGGAAATTAAAATACTTTATTTGCTCCCCTCTAAAGTAATTAGTTTAATATTCTCTGAATCCATTACGCACTTTCAAAATTGCTACTAATAGATAATTTTTAAATTTGTCATACTTATGCAATCATTTTTATTTGTCTTTAGTACAATTATAACTGAGTAAGGTGTCATTGGGGTTGGTTTTAGTTATACTATATCTGATTATTTTATTTATTGCTAAAAGATTGTGATGGGGATAGTGAGACACATCAGCCTACGAGACAATCAGAGTTGTTCTTTTTATGTGGATTGACTATCCAAGATTTTTTTGTAATTTTTTTTCTATTTTTTGAATTTTTATTTCATGTATTTTGAGAGCCACTATGATGAGAGAATCATGACCGTCCATGATGATCCCGTAATATAAATAGGGATAAATGGTTGAATTTGAAGGAATTGAAAGTTTGAGTGAAGAAGAAATCCTCCTTTCGATTACCCGGTGCCGAAGTCGGAAAATCCGAGTGTCGAAGCTTTGAAGTTATCTCCTCTCCCTCCCCTGCATCACCTAGCCGGCCACCCCTCCTTCACCTTCCTTGGTCGGCCCCCTTCCTCCTCACCTCCACTAGCCGACCACCACCACTACCTCAAACTCCCTTCCAAATTCCTCCACCACCTACCCCATCCAAATCCATCCATCTTTAGCCGGCCACCTATGCCAAGCCACCATCACCTCCACAAAATTCCTTACATTTTTCATTTTCCGGTGAATGCCGAAAATCACTTCCACCACCTCCAGTCAGCCCCACCCCTATCACCACATAACCACCAAAACCACCTCACTAACTATCCCATTAACTCCACCCTCCTAAAGTTTAGGCCACTAACCTCCTAAGTTTCCTCCCGTCCTTCCAATTTTCCCAGATTACTCCAAAAACAACCCCCATGCCCTCTTCAATCTCCTCTATTTTCAGTTTTCGGCGTTCACCGGAAAACCTTCCCCGACCACCGCCTGTGAGCCTCCACCACCACCTTTCAAGTCTCATCCATTTTTAGTTTTCCGGCGATCGCCAACGACCACCTCTTGCCACCACCCCCACCCCTACCTCTCATAACTACCTTGACTACCTCTCCACTACCCCACTAACTCCACATCTCCTAAAATTTAGTATCTCCTAAATTTCCTCCACTACTCCCCACCTCCTCCACTACAGCTGCACCCTCCCTCTCCCTTAACAGCCCATGTGGAGCCACCTTCCCACACTCCCACTCCATAACCGAGCGTCCTCCTTTCACCAAACAGCCTACCTCACTCTCCTCTCACGTGGAACCACCTCTTCCCACCTCCCCACTCCAAAACTGATCCCCTCTATCCCTTCCAGCCACCCTCCCCCTCTCCCTCTCGGGGAACCACCATCCAACAGCCTCCCTCCTTGAAACAGCACCCGGCAGCCCACATACAGCCCTCCAGAATTCTGTCCAGGGGCTGAAATTCAGTCCCCGCTGCAGGAATCTACATTCTAAAAGCTAATTGCTGCTTCCACAGCCCTCCTACCTCCATCCGGCCATCATTCCACAGCAGCCCGCCTCTACCAGCTACCCGAGAAGTCCATTCTAGCATCCGCTGGTGTTGTCCAGCAACCTGGGAGGAAAAATTCCAACCTTGGGCCACATTTCCAGTTTCCTAAAGGTCTCCGAATACCCATGCAACCGTCCCTCGTTTCAGATTTGTGTGAGTTTTTTAGTTTGAAGTCAATATTTGATTGTTATAATTAAGTGTTAGTTTCCTACTTATGGGATATGCTATTTGTGATTATTGATCCAATCTTTTGAATATTTGTGAGTTTTCATTTACTTAGTTATTTGGTTTTGAGTACTCTTACGTATACACAGCGATCTGTGTTTCCTTGCTTGTTCTCTTTATCTACCATTCTACTGTGACTCATCTAGTACTTTGATTTATAAAGAAAAATTATTTAGACTTCATAGGAACGTCGTGCGTCAGATAGTTTGGTCATTTTGAAGGCGTATAATTATATATAGTTTTCTCATTTCTTATGGAATAAGATATAGTTTTCCTTGCCATCCACTTTAAGAATCAATTCTGATCTTCAATCCACAAGGTTTGAACTTTCTCTGCTTACACCCACAATTGTAGAAGAAATAGCTTAAAGGTTCATGCATGCAAAGATTTTATAAGTGTTAATAATATGCATCCAAAAATAATTGGGCATGCTTTATGCATGATTTAATAGATTTAAAATGCAGCTTATTTAATCCTGATGAGGAATTATGCATTTATTAATAGAAGTTTTCCTAATCAGTGAGTATCAAGAAGTTGAATGTTTCATAATCATGTTGGGTGGCTGATGTCGCATCTCTTTAATTCTACGTTCAAAAATGTGGAAACTTGAAGTAGTTTTGAATTTACTTGTTTTATTACAGTTTAAAATGCAATTTTCTGCACTAAGGCGCCTTTTGTACGACGAAAGCACTTCCTTCTGCTGATCTTTTTCCTGTTTTAATTATATCATTTGATAGAGCACCATAAGCTAGTAAACTTAAAATGTTTATTTTACAATTTTAAAACTGGCTTCATCCTAAATACATCTTGCTCCAACATGAGCCAACTAAACTGCTTATATTCTAAATGAAGTACTTTTTGAAGGGTTCTTCTATAGAATGGACCATTTCTGCTATATATTGGAAGATCTTAGTTTTGTTTTTCTCGTTATTGTCTTTATATTTGTCAATATTACATTTAATTGAATATAGTGAAGGATTGAGTACATTTATTAAAAGAACAATTTTCGAGAGAGATTTTTGAAAAGTGCTGCATTTAAATTACTATTTTTGAAAATTTTAGGTGTTGTAGAAAATGTGACTTTAGACATCATTTTCTATGTTTGCACCTATATTTCCTATTCCATTTCCTCGCCTTCCTGGTTTTCAAAAGTGAGTAACCCTGCAATACTCGGTGTAGTATATTACTTGAATGAATCTCCTTGTTCTCATGTTTATATCATCATCATCATCATCATCATCATCATATCTAGCCTTATCTCCATTTCTTTGGTTTTCTACTTCATGCGTAATTAAACCATTCATACATAGATGATAGATTTTTCTGTTTGTACCTCCATTTTAATTGTTATAAGTTAATAGGAGATATTCATTTTGAGTAGCTACTAAAATTCAAGCAAGCTTGGGAACTTTGTCCATGATGACATCCAATTACTGTAGTTGCATTAAAGCTCTGTTTGGCGGAGCGGAGCATGGCTGTGTGCTGCTGTTTTAGCTGCTGCCCCCGCAAAACACCAATAAAGACACCCGCGGTGGAAACAGCCACCGCTGTTCTATCGCGGAAAGGGCGTGATTTCTAGTCGCAGTTCTCACCCCACGACTAGAAATCGTGTAAATCTTGAAATTGCGATTTCAGAGAGCGCCGACTCCTTCCCTTCCCATCCTCGACACCAGCCAGGGGAGTCGATTCCAGCATTGGAGTCCTTCATCGTCGCGAGTGCATACCTTCTTCCATCGGACCGACGAGATCTGAAAATATTTGCCCTGATTCCATCGTTGTAAGCTTTCATCTCAGCTGTAGTTCCCTTGGGATTTCCATGGAAGATATTAGGGTTGCAATTAAAGGGAAGAGACGGAAATGGTTCCAGATCTCAGAGGTCGATGATCCGTCTTTTTTGGAGCAGAACCATAATTTGCTCCAGTTGATCCATCTTCAGAGTTTTTCTGGATCTACAGTCTTTTTTCCACGATTACAGGAAATCTTTCCGCAAAGAAGAGTTTGTTCCGGCAAATGTTTTTTGATCATGACTTGACAATAGGTCGATAACTGATGTCTTATGCATGTGTATGTGAACTTAATTGTGTATCCTGCTATATATTATGGTAATACTTTGTAATTTATGCTACATCATTTTAGTAGATGTTTTTTGTTGTAATTTTTTGGCTTTAATTTTAGAAAAAGATGTACTACACATCGTACAACTGTTTTGTCTAACAGGTTAAACAACTTCTCCGTTTGAAAGAGCACTGCAAACACTATTCTTCCAAACAATTTTACCGTTTTTTCGACCGCTCTGCAAAATAACAGATTTTTCACCACTGCTTCTCCAATCGCTGCAGCTGAGCCAAACATAGCCTAAATTTGATGAATTTTAAATGCTTATGATGTTCAATCCACATGGCATCATGAATTGAACATCCTGTATTTAAAAAAAAAGGTTATCTATTTTCTGTATTATATCCTTCTAGTTACTTTAGAAGAAAATAGTAGAAATGGTTTTAAACTTCTATAACCTTCTAACTCATGAAACATGCCTGCTACTGTTATGCAGTAACTTATCCCGCCATTGTTGTTTTAGAATATGAAGCTACATCTAAAGTCCTTGTTCTGCTGTATGTTCTACTAGAAATGCATCCTCAACTTCTCTTAATTATCCTTGCTTGTGCAGCAGCGGAGCAGATGGGGAGGCTGCTTTGGTGGAGTTTCCTGTTTCGGGTCCCAGAAAGGAGGGAAGCGCATTGTTCCTGCAACACGAATGCCTGATGGGAATGGCTCGACAATTCGTGGAAACATGCCTCAGTCGGCAGGACCGTCTAATCAACACACCAATCTGAATCTCTCTCTTTTAGCCCCGCCGTCTTCACCGGCGTCTTTTACAAACTCCGCACTCCCCTCTACGGTCCAATCACCCAGCTGTTTCTTGTCCTTGTCTGCTAACTCTCCCGGGGGACCATCCTCAACCATGTTTACTACGGGGCCTTATGCTCACGAAACGCAGTTGGTTTCGCCCCCTGTTTTCTCGACTTACACAACAGAACCTTCTACTGCTCCTCTAACTCCTCCTCCTGAGCTCGCCCACCTGACAACACCCTCATCCCCTGACGTGCCATTTGCGCAGTTGCTTTCTTCTTCTCTTAAACTTAGAAGTGCTGGCAAGGTGAATGGGGTTTCTTACTCTGGTTTTGTTGGGGGTGATCTCCATTCTAATTACGCACTCTTTCCCGGAAGCCCGACCAGCAGCCTTATTTCACCTGCATCCGGAACTCCTAGGACTGGGCTGTCTTCACCATATCCTGACGGTGATTTCCATTCTCAATGGGGTGTTTCTGTTGCTGCACATGATTTGCCTCATGTGAGGAACGGTCCGTCAAAGCTGTTCGGCCTTAATTCCGCTACCTCCAGGAACTTCATGCTGTCATCAGATTCTGGTTTCTTCCACCCAGATATCTCAGCGCAGTTCTATTTAGATCAGGCGCAGCAATCTTTTTCTGCTTATCCTCATTGCGGGGCGAGACTAAGTGCGTCTACGGAAACCGATGCTTATGGTAGTGTTGGTAATAGGCTGAGCAAGTCGGTTAAGCAAGATACCGAGGAGATTGAAGCCTACAGAGCATCTTTTGGTTTCAGTGCAGATGAAATCATTGTGACACCAAATTTTGTAGAGATAAATGATGGGCTTGATGTTTCCTTCACCACGTCTCCCTTCAGTAATGGCGGCAAACCATGTGTGGAGCACCATCCATTCCTCGGGCTGGCCGCAGGAGTTCAAAAGTCGGTTACAGCGGATCCTGAGAGCCCAAAGATATCTAGTCCTCTTTTTAAAGGAGCACATGGTATGGCAATTCATGATAATCCAATTGCAGGTAATAAAGTTCTAAATTTCTTCATAGTTTTTCGAATATGTTTTCCCCTACTAAAGTTCACATACTTTATTCCTCATACTAGTAGCTAGGTGGATGTATTGTACTGCTATAGATTATCCAATTTGCGAAGATTTATTACTGCTGACCTTAAAATTAAAAATAAAATGAAGGGTCATTTACCGGGACCTCCCCTCTAAGTTTGCAAAATTACAGATTGTACCCCTCTTAATATTCAAATTACAAAAACCTTCCCTCAATGTTACAAAACATAACATTTACCTCCCCTGAAGTTCACATTTCATAACATTCATGCACAAAAATACCCCCTTCGGAGTACGTTTTCAGGGGGGATATTTTGTGCATGGATGTTATGAAATATGAACTTCAGGGGAGGTATGACATTCATGGGAGGTTTTTGTAATTTCAACAATAAGAGGGGTGCAATCTGTAATTATGCTAACTCCCACGGGAGGTTTGGGTAATTAATAGTATATATATAGGGTCATTTACTGGTACCTCCGCTCTTAAGTTTGCAAAATTACAGATTGCACCCCTCTTATTATTGAAATTACCAAAACCTCCCCTCAATGTTAACATAACATTTATCTCCCCTAAAGTTCACATTTCATAACATTCATGCACAAAAATATCCACTTTGGAGTACATTTTCAGGGGGGTATTTTGTTCATGGATGTTATGAAATATGAACTTCAGGGTAGGTAAATGTTATGTTTTATCTTTTATGACATTCTGGGGAGTTTTTTGTAATTTCAATAATAAGAGGGGTGCAATCTGTAATTATGCTATCTTCCAGAGGAAGTTTTGGTAATTATTCCTAAAATAAATATGTAGTAATCAGTGAAATTTGGAAGACTTATTGTCTGCTTTCTATGGCATTGAGGAATTTCTCAGAAAAATAAATATGCAGCCTTTATTGTCTTTTTATTTAGGGTCATGTTATATGCATGCCAGTTTTGGTTGTATGCAGTCCAAGGATATATGCAGGTCAACCTAAAAACCCATAGGAATTTGTGAACCCGTTCAGAAATTGGCCTGCATATAGCTAGCTATTTTCAAATTGCATGCATAGCCAAAGTGGGACTGCGTATATTTATTGTCTTTTTATTTATCCTCATGTTGAACTGAACTACCTGTAGGTGGTATTAACCCCAACTTCCATGATACCTCTCATCCTTGTACTGAGAAGGGTGAGCCAACCTTTTCCAAGTTGACGAGCAGAAGAATTCGACTGGTTGAATCATGTTCGGACGCAGAAATTGAATATAGAAGAGCTAGAAGTGTAAAAGATGCTAACAGCGTGCTCACCACCCGCAACTCACCCTTATAGAGCCTCGTAACCGGCTCACGGTATAGTTTATTCGTTCTATTATGTTAGCGAAAACATTCTAGGAATTTCTCATTTTAGAATATCTGATACTTGTTCCTCTAGTGCTGCTGCTGCTGCTCTCACCTGTGATGATAATACTAAAGCTTGCTTTTTTGTAATATTGCTTCCATTCATCTGTTTGCTTCTCAAGTAACCCGGGGCGGAATTGTTGTTAAAACATAAATAGAGAAGATTTTTTTTAGTAAATAAGGTCGGATTTCGTGTGCAGTCGGATCGTCGATCGGACGGCACACGGTTCTTCCCCACCTTCCTCTACGTGCGCTACTCCTACCGAATTCGGGCTCGATTGTAAGAGCGTCAAAAGCTTTAACTGATAATAAGGTAGATAATAAGCTGTTTCTAATTGTTTGATTTGTTAAAAAGATTGATAGGAGCTTGTGAATTTTTTTGGGTATATTATTTTATTTTCACTTGTATGCTTGCTTTCTATGGCACAAGCGGCCACTTGCTTTAAAATTATTATGCACCGACAAGTTTGAAGATGTAACTTGTGTTTTTGAAAATTAATAATAATAGTAATATTTAAATCTATATTACTAATTTATTTATGAAAAAAATATTAAAGTCTCCCTAATGTTGAAAATGAGAAAGCCATTGAAATTTTGACGCTGGTTTTTCGCCCGGGCGCCCGTTTTATGCCCGGGCGCGCGTTTATCACCCACCCTGGTGTGAGTTTTGTCGCTTGGGCGCGCATATTTTGCCTGGGCGCACGTTTTTTCGCCATGACACGCCTTTTTCAAACGGCGCGCGTTTTGTCGCCCGACGCGCGTTTTTCGCCCGGCCGCTTGTATTTTGCCCGGGTGAGTGAATTTCACCCTGGTGCGCATTTTTTGTCCAGGCATGCATTTTTTGCCCTGACGCGCATTTTTCGCTTGACGCTTGAATTTTCATCGGGGTGTGCGTTTTGCGCCTGGGTGTGCGTTTTTCGTCCCGGCGCATATTTTTTCGCCCGGGCGCCCGTTTTGTCTCTCGAGCGGGCGTTTTTTGCCAAAGTGGGCTTTTTTTGCCCGGGCGCGTGTTTTTCGCCCGGGCAGGTGTTTTTCGGCCGGGAGGGCATTTTGTCGCCCGAGCGCGCGTATTTTGCCCGGGCGTGCGTATTTTGCCCGGGCGCGTGTTTTTCACCTTGACGCACATTTTTGGCCCGGACGCGCACATTGTCGCCGGGGTGCGCGTTTTGCGCATGGGAGCGAGTTTTTTTACCCCGACACACTTTTTGCGCCCGAGCGTGTTTTTTGTCCGGGCACGCATTTTGTGCTCGAGCGTGCTTTTTTTTTTTCAGCAGGCGCATTTTTTATTACATGTGTAAAAAAAATCAATTTTTCGTAATATTTTTCAATTCTTATATTGAATTTTTTTTAAGAAACGAACAAAAGAATCGATTAATCCACAATTTTCACCAATATTGTTTACTAGGCGAACGCTAGAATTAGAATCAGACCAATTTAAATTCTGAATATCGATTCCCAATATCGAATTTCAATATCAAATTTCAATTATATTCAAACGAACGGGCCCTCAGAGGTTTGTGAGAGATTTTGGGGTAGAAGATGACCGAGCCTTTGAGAATTACAACTGTTGGCGAAACATCGACAAAGTTGGTGAAAAATGAACTTCTCCTTGACATCTTCTCTGTAGCCCACACAGATCTTTCGCTCTTTCTCTACGACGGTCCCGGCGGTGATGAAACATCCTCCGTTGGAGCCGGTACTGGAGGAACGGAAAGCTCCATCGATGTTGGTGCCTTTAGAATTCCAGCATCATAAATTAGGAAAAGTTGCGGTGCGAGTTAGTGTAGTGCGACTAGTACTTTTTGTGGAGTAATTTTAAGGTGTGACTAGCCAAAATTGTGGTGTCTTTAACGGCTCCCTTATTATATTTAAAATTCACTACTATTATTATATTTGTGAGAAACTGGAGTGCGACTAGCCAAAACTGCGGTGCCTTTAATAGCTCCCTTGTTATATTTTGAAATCACTATCAATTTTTTTTGAACTTTTTTTTTAAAATAAATTAGCACAGCTGTAATATTATTAAAATTTAGCATTTTTTAATATTAGTACAGTTGCTTCTTTTGTTTTCATGTAATATTAAAGGAAGCAGTTTAAAATTATTTCATTCAATTATCATACAATGGTATCTTTTATAAGCAAATCGCTGACCATACATTATTCTTAGGCTGTGAACAGTGCCTGCTCCATTGTTCGCTGCGTCCGACGCACACAATTTTGTGTGTGCTCTGTGTGCGTCATGATCGATTATACACACTAAATCACATTTTTCGACATTTAAATAATTTTTGTTTGCAAAAAATCACAAAATATTAATGTTGGTATTTTTACAATCGTTTTAAGTACGAAAAATCATGCATTACAGCCGTAAAGTGATAATCCAGTAGGAAAATGATAATCCGACCGCAATGCATGATTTTACGGCCGTATTATTTTCAGCAATAATCATAATATAAATAATTTGATACTTAAAATGATTGTAAAATACTAACATTAATATTTTGTGATTTTCTTTGCGCCAAAAAAATATTTAAATGTCGAAAAATGTGATTTAATGCGTATAATGGACCATGACGCACACAGAGCCTAAGAATAATTGATTTGAATATATCATTTTTCTTGATCCATATCTCTGAAGGCCAGTCTGTGGCCACGATCCATGATAGGTCGACTCATAGGATTTTTAAATTTAAATAAAATGGGATCAAAAACGAAAATTTGAGGCCACGAGAGTGACCGTATTGACGAGGCGGTTTCAACGGACCTATTTTTGTCTAGGGTTTAGACCATTTGCATGACCCCTTAAATAATTAATTAATGGGACTGAGCGTGAGACAGACCGAACCGAACTGAACCGGGCTGCCCCGGCAAAAAATGGCTGCCCGGGCGAAAAACGCACGCTCGGGCAAAAGGCGCGGTCCCGAGCGAAAAAGCGCGCCCGAGCGAAAAACGGCTGACCGAGCAAAAAATGACTGTCCGGGAGAAAAAACGAGCGCCTGAGAGAAATATGGTCGCTCGGGCGAAATATGGCCGCTCGGGCGAAAAATGACCGCTAGGGCGAAAAACGCCCGCTAGGGCGAAAAACGCCCGCCCGGGGAAAAAGTGGCCGTCAAGGCAAAAAATACGCGCCCGGGCGAAAAAATAAATGCCAGGTCGAAAAATGGTTGTTCGGTCGAAAAACGTGTGCCCAGGCGAAAAAAATGAGCCCCCACACGAAAACGGCCGTTGGGGAGAAAACTAGTGCCCGACCGAAAATAAACGCTCTGAAAAAAATGCTCGATTGATATGTAGCAAAATGAACTTAGTAAAAGAGAGAGCTAAAAACACAGAAAATAAATTTTAGAAATTTATGTTGGACTGACTTCTCAAAAACCTTTAAAACAACTTTTTTTTAAAAAGTTTTCATTCAAACAACCCAAAAAAAGTTTTTGATGTTCGAATATAACTTTGTGAGTAGAAAAAACCGCCACAAACAGAGCCTTAGTTTATATAGTGGATTCGTAGTTCTCAATCAGAACAATTCTTAAATTTAATCGGACCGGTTGGTAGGCCAGTTCACTATCCGACTATGATCTGATTTAGGGTCTGTTCGGGAAGGTTTTTTAGCTCCATTTTATTTTCTGAAAAACGCAACTACACTTTACAAGCTGTTTGGAAAGTCTATCGGTTGGAAAAGTTACCGCTCAAAACTCATTTTCACCTTTGTTTGAAAAGACATGAGACTCCTACTTTTCAACCTTTTCAGAAAGCATTTTCTCATCTAAATACACAATTGATGTTGCAGAAACGTTTTTCTCCTCCTGATCCAGTTTGACAATACTGCGGAAACCCTAGCCTTTTTCAGGACGATCCAATTCTCCCGACGATCCATTTTCCGCTCGGGCGAGCATTTTTGGCCCGGATGCGTTTTTCCGCCAGGTCAAGCATTTTCCACCCGGGCACACATTTTCCACCTAACGCGCATTTCTCCGCACGGGTGCACATTTTTTCGCCAGAGTGCGCATTTTTCGACCTGGCGCGCATTTTTCACCCGGGCACACATTTTCCGTCAGTGTACGCAATTTCGGCCAGTGCACACATTTTCGGCCCGGGCGCACATTTTCGGCCCGGGAGCGCATTTTCGTCCGGGGCGCGCATTTTTCTTCCCGGACGAGCATTTTCTTCCCAGGTGAGCATTTTCCTCCCGGGCTCGCATTTCCGCCCAGGCGCGCATTTTCGGCTCAGGCGCGTATTTTCGGTCTGGGTGCACATTTTTCGGCCGTGTGCACATTTTCGGATTCAGATGCGCATTTTCCTCCCGGGCGCGCATTTTCCTCTCGGTCACGCATTTTTCGACCGGACCGCGCATTTCCCGCCCGGTCGCGCATTTTCCGCCCGAGCTAGCATTTTCCGCACGATTTTCCGCCCGGGTACGCATTTTCTTCCCGAGCGCGCGTTTCCTGCACTAGCGCGCATTTTTTGCCCGGGCGCGCATTTCTTCTCCCGTGCGCGGATTTTTCGGCCCGCGCGTGCATTTTTGGCCCGTGCGCGCATTTCTTCGCCCACGCGCGCATTTTTCGGCCCGGGCGCTAATTTTTGGCCCGGGCGCGCATTTTCGGCCCAGACTCGCATTTTTTCGCCCGGGCGCACATTTTCGTCCTAGGCGCGCATTTATGAATTTATTTTATTTGCTTATGTCGAGTTTTGACAAACAATTTATAATGTGTTTCTTCTTTCTGAAAAACTCTGCAAACGGAGTTCACTCAAACAGATATTAATTTGCGATAGACCTTTTCCAATAACTTTTTTTCCCACCCTCTATTTTCTACCACCCCTTTTCCCACTTATCATCGCTGTCCCAGACAGACACTTAGTTCTCAAGAAGCATTGCTTTTAACACACTTCTCACCTGCAGAATTCTTAAACATCAAATGTGTAGATTATTATTATTGTTTTTCTTCTTAAGTTTAATTACCTGAGACTGAATTTCTTTGTGGTTATTTTATGAGCTAAGTAAACTTAGACTCCGTTTGGGGGGACTTATTTTCACCGGTCAAGCGGTTACGACCGTATGAACCGGAACTTAATTATGGTCCGGTTCATGCGGCCTTAACCGCTTGACCGGTGAAAATAAATCCCCCCAAACGGAGCCTTATAGATTAATTGGACCAGTGCCACTGATCCAATAGTGAGACACTTAATGGAATAATTTACTGCATGATAAATGCTGCTTTATGTAATATTAAAGGAAGCAGTTTAAAATTATTTCATTCAATTATCATACATTACATGGTATCTTTTATAAGCAAATAGCTGACCATACATTATTCTTAGCCGGTGAACAGTGGCCTGCTCCATTGTTCGCTGCGTCCGTCCGACGCACACTACTACTTTGTGTGCGCTCTGTGTGCGTCATGATCGATTATACACACTAAATCACATTTTTCGACAAATAAATAAATTTTTTTTGCAAAAAATCACAAAATATTAATGTTGGTATTTTTACAATCATTTTAAGTACGAAAAATCATGCATTACGGCCGTAAAATGATAATCCGGTAGGAAAATGATAATCCGACCGCAATGCATGATTTTACGGTCGTATTATTTTCAGCAATAGTCATAATATAAATAATTTGATACTTAAAATGATTGAAAAGGAGGAACATTAATATTTTGTGATTTTCTTTGCGCCAAGAAATTATTTAAATGTCGAAAAATATGATTTAGTGCGTATAATGGATCATGTCGCACACAGAGCCAAGAATAATTGATTTGAATATATCATTTTTCTTGATCGATATCTCTGATAGGTCGGCTCATAGGATTTTTAAATTTAAATAAATGGGATAAAAAAATGGGAATTTGAGGCCACGACAACGACTGTATTGATGAGACGGTTTCAACGGACCTATTTTTGTTTAGGGTTTAGACCATTTGACCTGTTAAATAATTAATTAATGGGATTGAGCGTGAGACAGACCGAACCGAGCTGAACCGGGCTAGACCAAGCCGGTTCACCCACTTCCTCAGGTTGGGGCGGGCAGATCTGGCGGAGGAAGGAGGGCGGCCATGAGAAGAGGAAGGGTCTGAAATCTTCTGATGACCATAACTTTTGAATTGCTCGACGAAATTTGAATCGAAAAGCGGCAATGACTTTGTGGAGAAAAACGGGCAAAATTGATGCCTAAATCGAAAGTTTTGTCGGAGATTCATGGGAAGGAATATTTCGAGAATTATAACTTTGAACGAAGTTTAATTATATGAGTTCTAGAACTCTGATCGCAGAACCGTTTTTGAGGGGTAGTCTCGCAGTGAAGAGAAGAACAATTCTGGAAAGTTTCATCGCATTCCGAGAAGTTTGATTTTTCAGGCGCGAGGGCGGACGCCACTTCTCCGTCGAGCCTGAGCAGTCTGCCCAGATCAGCCTAAAGGAAAAAAATGTCCGGCTACCTTGATCAGTAATCCAATAGACACGATCAAGGCGACCCAATTCACTAGGAAAGCAATGTTCCCTAAAATACACCTTTAAAAAAATTATAAAAATGGGTCAAATCCTTCATTTGATTTAGCCATTTTGAGAGAGATCCTGAGCTTTTTACAAACTGCACTGATGTGCACACATTTTGGTCGTAAGATTCAGGAGTTCTCAAGAGAGACTTTGCGGCTCCACGCGGCGGCGGCTCCCGTAGAGATCAGCAGAGCGAAATTATCAAGTGTGTCGATCTTTCACATGATGCTCGTAGGAATCGTTGTAAAACAAGAGGTGGTCTGTCCCCCTTGAAGGGATCGCAACTCTGTATAGTATTGAACGCTTTACTAGTGAATTTTGTAGAGCTTGGCTCGTCCCCGCGATTTTTCACCCACTCGGGACTTTTCCACGTAAAAAATATTGCTGTCGATTTCTTTTGACTGTCGACACATCCGTCTCTCTCTCTTGAGTTAGGACGATTAAATTCCATCTATCAGCGAGAGCGTTGAGCGACCGCAACAGATACGCACCTCTCAAACCCCGACCCCGCTCGGAAAGACCGCGACGCCTAATGCTACCAAGTCTTCAATTGCTTAAATAAAAAGCCTCCATTAATATTTGAGCTGTGATAGCATTTGTGTGTTGGTCTGTCAAAATCATCTCCCTAACTTTGCAGGAAGATGGTGAAGTCACAGCTTGTTTGCTCATCAAGTGAAAAGTACTGAAAACCATACTCTTTCCTTTGATTATTTCACATTTTTCCTCCTCACCTAATTAATCAAGTGCATAAAAAACTCCTTACTTTATTTAATTTTTTAGAATTTGCAAGTCAAACATCAAATTTATTGAGTTTTATTGAAGGGGCTAAGTTGTTCGTGCGAGTAACAAACATGAGATCACGGTGCGGAATCTCCGACATTAGAAGAAAAACATTATTTAGCAACGAAAACGAGGCGGGATAATTTGAATTACTTTGATAAAAATGGTATAGTTAGTAATTAATTTTTCAATTTGGCATAATCAAAAATAAAGATAATTTAATTTTACGTGTTATATAATGTCATCATCAATTTATTCATAAATAATGTATTATTAATTTTTTTATTTTTAATATTGGACACTTATTAGCATCAAAATCTGCAATAATTTTAATGCCAGTTAATTTTAGGATCAAAATTATTTGATGGTGATTCACAATATACCTTCCTAAATTAGGAAACAATATATTAGTTGCTATAATTTTCTTGCTAATTTAGCTAGACTCAATTTAGAAAGGAAAAAAGTTTTGTTACTAAAGTTCTTGCTAACGTAAATTATCAATGAATTTTATGATTTAGTAAGAGATTCTATTCTTAGCTAATAAGAGATTTTCTTGTAGTGCAATCTCGGTGTCTATTTTCGCTAACATGATTTTTTGCGTATGATTGATCTAAATACGATCATAGTATACAAATACGGCAGTATTTTTCAGAGATAATCTCCGCCATTAAAATCACGATCATACGACTTTATCTGCTTCCGCACATGCAGGTACGTATCTCTCTATTGAAGGGGACCAAGTGCAAGACCCGGAGACAGCTTTCATTGAAGGCTATGAGAAAATGGCAGCAAATAAAGTCTGAGGAAGAGAAGATCCAAGATTTAATGAAATGCTCAAAATTAATTTTATTGAGATTTAATTTCTAATCTACTATGAATGAAAGAATAAATATAAAATATAATTAATGTGATAATTATCAATTATTATATATATATATGGAGAGAGAGAGAGAGGAAGAAATTAATTACGAAAATACATTGTTTAGAGCTATAATTTGAGAATCCTTTTTCAAAAATGGGGCTAGTTTGTTGGTTTAGGGTCTGTTTGGGGCAGCTTGATGAGAAATTGTTGATCGAAAAAGTTTTGAGAATATAGTTGTTTGAAAAGCACTGATGAGAAAGATGTAGACTGTTTGAAGAGTCTGTTCTTAAGTACTGATCGAATAATACTTTTTCATTTAAACTGTTTGGTAGAACAACTGTTTGAAATTTATTTGAAAGCTGTTTTTAAACAAAAATATTGAAATACAATGTTGGTGAAAATGCGCGCCCCGGAGAAAAACGGCTGACCGGGCAAAAAACACGCGCCCGGGCGAAAACGCGCGCTCGAGCGAAAAAACACGCCCGGGCGAAAAACGTCTGACCGGGCGAAAAACGGCCGCCCGGGAGAAAAAACGAGCGCCCAAGAGAAATATGACCACTCGGGCGAAAAACAGCCGCTGGGGCGAAAACGCCCGCCCGAAAAAAAAAACGGCCGTCCGAGAAAAAATGCGCGCCCGGGCGAAAAAAACGAAAGCCCATGCGAAAAATGGTCACTCGGTCGAAAAACGGCCGTCCAGACGAAAAACGTGCGCCCAAGCGAAAAAAATTAGCGCCCACGCGAAAAAACGGCCGCTGGGGCGAAAACGAGTGCCCGACCGAAAATGCACGCCCTGACAAAAATGCTCGATAGGTATGTAGCAAAATGGACTTAGTAAAAGAGAGAGAGAGTTAAAAGCACATAAAACAATTTTTAGAAAACTATGTTGGACTGACTTCTCAAAAATCTTTAAAACAATATTTTTAAGAATCCTCTTTTTAAAAAGTGTTCATTCAAACAACCCAAAAAATAGTTTTTGATGTTCGAATATAACTTTCTGAGTAGAAAAAGCTGCCACAAACAGAGTCTTAGTTTTAGTTTATATAGTGGATTCGTATTTCTCAACCGGAGCAATTCTTAAATTTAATCAGACCGGTTGGTAGGCCAGTTCACTATCCGACTATGATCTGATTTAGGGTCTGTTTGGGAGGGCTTTTAGCTCTATTTTATTTTCTGAAAAACATAATCGCACTTTACAAACTGTTTGGACAGTCTATCGGTTGGAAAAGCTACTTTTTTCAAAACTCATTTCACCTCTTTTTGAAAAGGCACGAGACTTCTACTTTTCAACCTTTTCAGAAAACATTTTCTCATCTAAATACAAAGTTGACGTTGCAGAAACGTTTTTCTCCTCCCGATCCAGTTTGACAACACTGCGGAAACCCTAGCCTTTCTCTGGACGATCCAATTCTCCTGACAATCCATTTTTCGCTCGGGCAAGCATTTTTTGGCCTGTGTGCACATTTTTGGCCCAAGCATGCATTTTTCCGCCCGATCAAGCATTTTCCACTCGGGCACACATTTTTTCACCTAACGCGCATTTTCCACCCTGGTGCACATTTTTTCGCCAGAGTGCGCATTTTTCGTCCTGACGCGCATTTTTTGCCCGGACGCACATTTTCCGTCCATGCATGCATTTTCGGCCCGGGCGCTCATTTTCGGCCTAGGCTCGCATTTATGAATTTATTTTATTTGCTTATGTCGAGTTTTGACAAACAATTTATAATGTGCTTCTTTCTGAAAAACTCTGCAAACGTAGTTCACCCAAATAGATATTCATTTGCAATAGACCTTTTCCAATAGCTTTTTTCCTACCCTCTGTTGTCCCAAAGAGGCCTTTAATTCTCAAGAAGCTTTGCTTTTAACACACTTCAATTCTTAAACATCAAATGTGTAAATTATTATTGTTTTTCTTTTAAGTTTAATTACCCGAGACTGAATTGCCTTGTGTTATTTTATGAGCCAAGTAAACCTATAGATTAATTGGACCATCCACTGATCCAACAGTGAAACACTTAAAATCTCAATGGATTTGGAATGAGATTCACTACTTAATTTACTACACGATCAATGCTGCTTCAAGGGAATGAATGTCTGATAGACACTTTAGACAAAATTGTGAATGGTGTAATTTTCTGATTTCGATTGTAGCAAAGGTTTGTTATTATGATTCTGATATGATGTTGGAGATGGGATCAAATATTGGGGTAAATAATCTTAGTGATCTTGTCACTTCACTAGACATGCAAGTAATTCTATAGGATCACGACGAGCTATTCCCAAGACTTGCACATTCCACTGCTCTAGAGTTATCTCCCCGGGTATTTGGGTAATGACGACACGGCACTGGTAGCAGTGATGGTCTGGTGTAGAATGAATGATATAATTATATCCTAGCGTGTTATGGTAAGGACTTGGTTGGAAGTCCTTGGGTGCTAGTTAGCGCATATTATAATAGATGATATACTTATTACGATAAAGGGCTTGGTTGGAAGTCCTTGGGTGCTGGTTAGCACGAGCTTATTTTTGGGAAATACATGAGTGTGTTATCATACACCGTTGCATATTGATCCTGGTTGGAGGATTACTTGTAGCGAGTATACTGGCTTATCGGTCGTCACACCAATAGAAGCTGATAGATAGACTCTAGGCTAGATAGGAAGTGGTCTCATGGACTTGTTTCCATGATGACACTTACGGTAGCCATTAAGACTCAACTAGTTTTAGCAGGCAAGAGTACGCAGGTTCTCCACTGTATGGTTCTTAGCGCCAATGCGTATGCAATGCCTAGGTCTGGTAGTGTGCATACCCACCTAGTAGTGGAGAAGCCTGTTCCATTGTCTCCGTCTGGATACGATGAGAGGTGCCTGAGGGTTAGCTACCCTCGAAAAGCGGGAACTAAAGTTCTATGTCGAAATAACAAATCAGAGTGCGTTAGTAAATCATGAATGAGTTATCATACATTGCATTGCACCGCATAAAGACCATCATTATATAAACTTGCATGGACACTTTTATACGATGCGTTACTTATTGTTGTGAAAGACTCTGAACTAATAAATTTGTATGAACATTTTTATAAGTTAAGTTCAATTCAGTAGCTTTATTACCCTGTTATTGATGTGTTATTTACTACATACTATTAATTTGATTTGATGCTTATACCTACTCTCTTACTATACTGTTCATAAATTAATTGCAAGATTAAGAACATCGATATGTCACCTGCTTTTAAATTACTTATTACTGAATATATTGTAACCTCCTTTTTCCCTTCTTCCGTCTGGTGCCTAAGAGTCATCCGGGAAGAGGATGTGAAGTCACTTAGCCTTTTTGACTAACGGTTGCGATCGTACCACACATTTTGGGAGTACACCCAGCAACATCACATCGTGCAGGAGGACAACCAGGCCAGGGAGACATGGTCTTACACCACGACACATCCTTTACCGTCGCTTCCTTCTATTACCGATGTGAGATTTTGAGAGTTCTTGATGTAGCCTCTCTTTATATTTGTACTCTAATATATTCATGAGCTCTTATCACTTCCAATTTTATTTATATATTTTGTGGACTATTATACTTGTATGTGCATCACATGCTCTTGTACCTGCAAGAATGATAGCAGTATGTCGATACACAATCAAAACACAACACAAAATAACAATAATAAAAATGACACACAGATTTAACGTGGAAAACTAATTGGGTGAAAACCAGGGGACGATCGGAGTCTAACCCGAAAAGCCGCCACTAAATATGTATAAAATAAATATGCAATTACAAGAATTTCCCTTCTTGATCCACACATGATCTTCATCAACTTCGCACCACACAATAATATATAATAAACAGTAGCAAAAAATTGCAAGTTACCGACAGTGGCGAACGAGACAGATTACACAAATACTCTACAAGATGCCTCTTCGAATAGTTGCCAAAATCTGCTCAAGATCCAATCCATGTATGAGAAGTATTCCTCGTCAATATTGCAAAACAACGTCCGAAACCTATCTCAAACCAAGACCGATTGCCACAAAAGCCTCCCAAGAGAAATCTTCTAATGCTTGTGTTTTGGAGAGAAGTGAATGTCTTCCCCATCCTCCATCATGAGTATTTATAGGGTCAAATTCATGCAGGTAGTGGTGGTAGATGACATGAGGTAGATGTGGATGAATCTTTCCTTGACCTCTTTCCAGGAAATTTTCCTCGGTCAAAAATACATATCATATTTAATGGTCAAAGACGATTACCCCTTTTCCCACTCAGCATGAAACACATGCTTGAAAAAACATGATCCAAAGATGACTAGCTGCTTTCACACTTAAGAGAAAAAAATATCTCATCATTCTCTCGACTAGTCAGTGTTAATAGTCTCATACTATTTCTCACTTTCGCCATAGTTTAGAATGACACCGGTTCAACCTGTCGTTCAATGCAACAATTGTATTTGGATGCCAACGGGAGATCAATTCTTTTAAATTTAGATTCCTCCGGCACTTTTTTATTGCAATCTTTCAAAAAGGGAAAAAATATCTGTGCGTCCGACACACATAGATCTATGTGCGAGAGCAAATTCGACCGTAAAAATCAAGGATCCAACGATTGAAATCCAAGCTGAAAATTACATCCGTACTTTTACGATCGGCAAAATACGATTGTAATTACCGGTTTGAATTTCAAACGCTGGATTCTAAATTTTACGATCGGATTTGCTCTCGCACACAGATCCATTTTCGGCGGAATGAATTTATTCCAAAGGCCATTTTAAATCAACCTCATGATTGGTGGAGAAGTCAATTTTACACCTTTTGATGGAGAAATTTTCTTTGTTTTGCAATTTCAAACTCTCTTCTTCTCTCTCAGAATCAACGGAGCTCCGATCAACATTCCGGCGAGAAATGTCCAAAGAGCGGTGTATTAAAAAAAATGTATCAACCAATTTTTTTTGTAAAAGTATAAGAATAAAAATGGGAAAAATCTTATTTTTCACTCCTAAGGCTAATATGGTAATTAATAGATGCATTTTTAAGTAAAGCAAGCTTTTAAAACTTCAGCGCATCGTAGTCCACAGTCGTTAATTTACTTCCATACCCCGCCATATTCCGGGTTTGCGGAGTATAAAATCAGGCGGATCTCCGGCGAACTCTAAAGAGGAAGAAGACGACGCAGGCGGCCGAAACGAGCAGCTCTTTTAACGTTTTACAGCAATACATTGCGGTTAAGACAAATCATTCCCAAAGATGCTCGACCGCAAAGTCTCAATCGTCGTCCTCCTCATCATCGCGACCGGCAATGCGGCGCTGTCGTCGCGCGTCGGCGGAAATCTGGGTTTCCGGGAGGCCCCGCAGTTCTACAACTCCAATGGATGCCCTCCTCCCATCCATTTATCGACGGAATCAGCTAGCTGTCCTTCTGCCCTCGTCCACGTCGCGATGACTCTCGACGTCGCCTACCTCCGCGGATCCATGGCTGCAATCAACTCCGTCCTCCAGCACTCCTCCTGCCCGCAATCCATCTATTTTCACTTCCTGGCGTCTTCATACACAGTTTTTCTCAACTCCACCATCTCCTCCATCTTTCCCTCTCTCCCTTTCATCATCCACCCGTTCGACGACTCCCTCGTCGCCGGGCGAATCTCCACCTCTATCCGCGCAGCCCTCGATCGCCCACTCAACTACGCTCGCTCCTACCTCCCCCGCCTCCTTCCCTCCTGTGTCAGTCGCGTCGTCTACCTCGATTCCGACCTAATCCTCGTCGACGATATCGCCGCCCTCGCCGCCACTCCGATCCCTTTCCCCGCGGCCCTCGCCGCGCCGGAATACTGCAACGCCAACTTTACCTCGTACTTCACCCCCACATTTTGGGCGAACCCCTCGCTCTCCGTCTCCTTCGAGGGCCGCCGCGCCTGCTATTTCAATACAGGCGTCATGGTCATGGATCTCGATCGCTGGAGGGAAGAGGGATATACCGAGCGCATCGAGGAGTGGATGGAGCTGCAGAAGCGGATCCGGATCTACGAGCTCGGCTCGTTGCCGCCGTTCCTTCTGGTCTTCGCCGGGCGAATCGCGTCGGTGGATCACCGGTGGAACCAGCACGGGCTTGGCGGCGATAATTTCAGGGGATTGTGCCGAGATTTGCATCCTGGTCCCGTCAGCTTGCTGCATTGGAGCGGAAAGGGAAAGCCGTGGTCCCGGCTCGACGCCGGCCGCCCGTGCCCGCTTGACGTCTTATGGGCGCCGTACGATCTTCTTCAGCCGGCCTTCACCGTCGACGTGGACGCCTGATTGTCCTCGCTCTGGTGACCTGAGCTGCAACCGTATTTCTGTATTTCTGCTTTGTATATAATCGATGACGAAGCCATCTTATACAAAGTAAATTCCCAAAAAAAAAAAAAAAAAAATTTTTTGGATCGAATTCGATAATCTGGAATTTTATGATGAACATGAATTTCATTTCATTTCATTATAAATCACATGTCAGATCATTCGAATTTAAACAGTAATAATATTTCCAGCTCAGCTCCCGGGCAGCATATTATGCTTTAGAGGTCACTTTTTAAGCTTTTTTTTTCCTATACAATATCAATAATTATCAATTTTTCCCCTGAAAGATAGCATAATTACAGATTGCACCCCTCTTATTTATTGAAATTACAAAAATCTTTCCTGAATGTTATAAAACATAATATTTACCTCCCCTAAAATTCATATTTCATAACATCCATGCACAAAATGCGCTCCCCCTCTGAAAATGTACTCGAAAGAAGGTATTTTTGTGCATGGATGTTATGAAATGTGAACTTCGGGGGAAGTAAATATTATGTTTTGTAACATCCATGCACAAAATATCCTAGCTATGAAATATCATATTTCATAACATCCATGCACAAAATACCCTCCTCCCCTCTGAAATGTACTCGGAAGGGGGCATTTTTGTGCATGAATATTATGAAATGTGACCGTCATGGAAGATAAATATTATGTTTTGTAACATTGAGGGGAGGTTTTTGTAATTTCAATAATAAGAGAGATGCAATCTGTAATTTTGCAAACTTAGAGGGGAGGTCCCGTTAAATGCCCATATGTAATAACAGAGGTATATGGTAATTATAGGGGAGGTGTATGTTGTAAATAATAGGTTTGAACGTGATTTAGCCTTTATTCTCAGCACCACAGATTAGCTGCTCGGACGTTCTGGTAGAAAGAAACATAAGGAAACGACTCCTAGAAGATAACACAATTACAGATTGCACCCATCGTATCATTGAAATTACAAAAACCTTTTTTGAATGTTATAAAACATAACATTTATCTCCCATGAAATTCATATTTCATAACATCCATGCACAAAATACCCTTCCCCTTCTCTGAAATGTACTCTGAAGGGGGGTATTTTTGTGCATGAATGTTATGAAATGTGAGCTTCAGGGAGATAAATATTATGCTTTGTAACATTGATGTGAGGTTTTTGTAATTTCAATAATAAGAGAGATGCAATCTGTAATTTTGCAAACTTAGAGGGGAAATAATAGAGGTATATGGTAATTATAGAGGAGGTGTATGTTGTAAATAATAGGTTTGAATGTGATTTAGCCTTTATTCAGCACCACAGAATTGCTGCTAATCAGACGTTTTGGTAGAATGAAACATAAAGAAACTTCTCCTGGAAGATAGCACAATTACAAATTGCACCCATCGTATCATTGAAATTACAAAAACCTTTTTTGAAAGTTATAAAACATAACATTTACCTCCCATGAAGTTCACATATTTCATAACATCCATGCACAAAATACCCTCCCCTCCTCTGAAAATGTACACTGAAGGGGGGTATTTTTGTGCATGAATGTTATGAAATGTGAATTTCAGGGGAGATAAATGATGAGTTTTTTTGTAATTTCAATAATCTGTAATTTTGCAAACTTAGAGGGGAGGTCCCGGTAAATGCCCCTATGTAATAATGGAGGTATACGGTAATTATAGGGGATGTGTATGTTGTAAATAATAGGTTCAAACGTGATTTAGCCTTTATTCTCAGCACCACAGATTCGCTGCTCAGACGTTCTGATGGATTGCCAGCAATGTTCGTTTGATCCCCCTCACTGAAAATACACAGACTTCGCCCAAAGATGCCGCAGCCGATGATGATCAGCAGCTACCATATATAATATGGGTTGTTGGGGAAAACGCGTTTGTTTTAACTTTTTCAATGTAAAGACACAAAGTGATGAATCCATAGATATGATAATCAATAATAAGAGTCCTCCATCTGCCAGCCCTTGAGATTCCATTACATTAATTTCTCATGACTTTTATTTATTTATTATTTCTATTTTTATTCAAAAGCCTGTGGAGTGCTGTGGCTGCAAACTGAGAATCTGTATACGCACGATGTATAAAAAAATGAATCATTCTTCAGCGTATAATTATTTAAATTGCTATTCTCATTAATTTAGGGAATTGTTATTCGCAGACCATAAATGTCTATTCGCAGATCAACTTTTTCTAGTTTACAAATTGTTATCCGCAAGCCAATTTTTAGACTTGAGCATTCGACCAACTCTTTATTCTCTTGAGCAGGGCCCGACAACGAAGGAACATCTCTGTCTGAGCACTTCAATGTGTGCATGGATTGTGATTCATAAAATAAATGCGTGGATAGAGACCGAGTTGAGGAAGAAAGACGATTTCTTCACATTAATTTAGGGAATTGTTATTCGCAGACCATAAATGTTTATTCGTAGACTAACTTTTTCTAGTTTACAAATTGTTATCCGCATACCAATTATTAGACTTGAGCATTCGACCAACTCTTTATTCTCCTGAGCAGGGCCCGACAACGAAGGAACATCTCTGTCTTATCACTTCAATGTGTGCATGGATTGTGATTCATAAAATAAATGCGCGGATAGAGACCGAGTTGAGGAAGAAAGACGACTTCTTCACATTAATTTAGGGAATTGTTATTCGCAGACCATAAATGTCTACTCGTAGACTAACTTTTTCTAGTTTACAAATTGTTATCCGCAAATCAATTTTTAGACTTGAGCATTCGACCAACTCTTTATTCTCCTGAGCAGGGCCCGACAACGAAGGAACATCTCTGTCTTATCACTTCAATGTGTGCATGGATTGTGATTCATAAAATAAATGCACGGATAGAGACCGAGTTGAGGAAGAAAGACGATTTCTTCACATTAATTTAGGGAATTGTTATTCGCAGACCATAAATGTTTATTCGTAGACTAACTTTTTCTAGTTTACAAATTGTTATCCGCATACCAATTATTAGACTTGAGCATTCGACCAACTCTTTATTCTCCTGAGCAGGGCCCGACAACGAAGGAACATCTCTGTCTTATCACTTCAATGTGTGCATGGATTGTGATTCATAAAATAAATGCACGGATAGAGACCGAGTTGAGGAAGAAAGACGATTTCTTCACATTAATTTAGGGAATTGTTATTCGCAGACCATAAATGTTTATTCGTAGACTAACTTTTTCTAGTTTACAAATTGTTATCCGCATACCAATTATTAGACTTGAGCATTCGACCAACTCTTTATTCTCCTGAGCAGGGCCCGACAACGAAGGAACATCTCTGTCTTATCACTTCAATGTGTGCATGGATTGTGATTCATAAAATAAATGCGCGGATAGAGACCGAGTTGAGGAAGAAAGACGATTTCTTCACATTAATTTAGGGAATTGTTATTCGCAGACCATAAATGTTTATTCGTAGACTAACTTTTTCTAGTTTACAAATTGTTATCCGCATACCAATTATTAGACTTGAGCATTCGACCAACTCTTTATTCTCCTGAGCAGGGCCCGACAACGAAGGAACATCTCTGTCTTATCACTTCAATGTGTGCATGGATTGTGATTCATAAAATAAATGCGCGGATAGAGACCGAGTTGAGGAAGAAAGACGACTTCTTCACATTAATTTAGGGAATTGTTATTCGCAGACCATAAATGTCTACTCGTAGACTAACTTTTTCTAGTTTACAAATTGTTATCCGCAAATCAATTTTTAGACTTGAGCATTCGATATTTTCGTTCTCTTGAGCAGGACCCGACAACGAAGGAACATATCTGACGACCTTCTGAGCACTTCAATGTGTGCACGAATTGTGATTCATAAAATAAATGTGCTGAATGAGACCGAGATGAGGAAGAAAGACGATTTCTTCACCGATCATGTGATTTCAGTTTGTTTGGGAAGATTTATATAGCGAGGGTCTGTTTGGGAAGATTTAGATAGCTGAGGTTACTCTCTCCCAAACAAACCGAAGTAGCATGAGCGGTGAAGAAATCATCTTTCCTCATCAACTCGGTCTCTATCAACACATTTATTTTATAAATCACGATCCGTGCACACATATCAGAAGCCAGAAGGTCGTCAGAGATGCTCCTTCGTTGTCGGGCTTTGCTCACGAGAACAAATATATCGAAGGCTCAAGTCTAAAATTGGTCTACGGATAACAATTTATAAACTAGAAAAAGTTGATCTGCGAATAGACATTTATGGTCTGTGAATAACAATTGCCTTAATTTATTGTACAAAAAATAACAGTTTTTAGTCAAGCAGATCATTAGTCAAGAAAGAAAGGGAAAAAATTTGTTTAGATTTTTTATTTGTGTAATATTGCATCATAATTTTTTTACGAGATTAAATTTCTAGTTATTTTAAATATTATGAATTTAAATAAGTCGTATTCATTTATTTTATTTTTGTGTATATTATCAAATTAAAAAAATGGCAATAGAATGTGTCTTCTTTCTGTATGAGTATGACTATGAATTAAAAATTACAAAAAATATATTATCGGATATCCATTTCATATACCAATGACTTTCAGAATTAGACATGTTTTGTTCCGACGTGCCGACAGTAGCTGAGTTTGGTCTGCGAATAGCTGAATTTGGTTTGCGAATAGTCAAATTTGGTTTGTGAATACCGTTATTTTGACAAGCTTATATCAAATCGCAAAAAATGGCGGTGTCGGTGTCCCTTTGACCCTCCTCTGAATCCGCCCCTGCTTGCCGAGTAACCGAGAATTCCTGAAAGCATATTTATGTGCTTTGAAACCCTAAAATTTTTATTTTGGCTTCAAATTCTAGAGAACTCTAAATCTGCGCAAACTCATGATCATACATCTTAGAAGAATGAGCGAGGTCGGTGGGAAAGTAGGAATGTGGACGAAGCAAAGGAGCCGTGTAGACAATTGTCTTTTCTTACATACTGAGAGGGACGAATTTGAATAAACGTAAAGCCGTAACACAGAAGATCTTTTTGACCGACTTGACAGAAGAGAGCGTGTTACCAAAAAGTTTCGTTCAAAGCAAATCGACCGAAAGAAAAAGATTTGGCAGGCGGCTCAATAAGTTAAGATCTTTCAATCTCAGATGTTGGCTGGCTATATAAGAAAATTTCGATTTCGAGCCGAGCCAAAATCGCTCAAACTCGACTCGATATCAACCCTACCCTTAACTCCAGATGGAGTCATTATTGTGGTGTTGCTATTAGAATAAGGTGATAAAATCTAGTTGCATATTGAGACCTCGAATAAGAAAGGCAGAAGAACATGAATATTTGTAATTTTCTTACTTTTGTCAAGCTATAATGGTGTTCTTAATATTAGAACATGGTTCGGCATTATCTTGATTTGAGAATAACAAATACTGATGATTACTGATGATGCGTTTGAATTTTGATACAGTGCAGGTAAATACATGGGTTGGAAATAACAATTCCTTAGTATGGACAAAAAGGGCAAGAGAAATGAACTATAACATTAGTGAATAACCTTTTGGTCGAGATACAGAGGAGCGAACGGAAAACATGTTAGCGCATCGCAGGATTTTGATGGTGGAAATGAACAATGATGCCATTGTGTTAGCATTAACGCCAATTCTGATAGCCTTTAAAGTACAACGTCGGGTATTTGTGTTAATGCAGGCGATGGTGATGAGCAATCTGCAGGTCTTTGGAAATGAACTATAATACAATACGTTAGCCCTTTCGCATGAATCCGTTAGCAGAAATGAACTATAACGCCACACGCAAGCGTTAACACCAGAGTTAGTGAAGAAAATCCACCGAAGTTCCAGACGCTAAGGGAAAACACGTTAGCGCTATTGTTGATTCTGATAGCTCACTTGCATTGTAACATTAGGCGATGGAGATAACGCGGTTCGATAGAGATTGCGTATACATTTTTAAAATTATCAATAGGGTCATTTTGGTTCCAAATCAAGGAATTTCAGAGTTTGTGTGCCCTAACCATCTTGAGACCTTTGTTGACAAAAATCCAAAATCCTTTTAGTGTCGTTCCTCAAGGAGAACAAGGAAGATCGAATTCATGCAAATGATCACATCCGTGGAGGCATTTGAGCATGTGTTCAGGATCTTCCTCAATTGATCCCTTGAAGTCTTCTCTTCCTCATCAACAAATCTAAAGAAAGACTATTGAGAGAGATTGGTCTTCATCCTCTAGGGTCTACGAGATCTTCCAAAGGCAAAACACTTCAAAGATGAAACATTTGCTTCACAACGACCATCCTTCAAAAGATTTCATTGTTTGGATAGTTTTTTTGTGTGCATCTACTTTAGTTTATGTTTCATCTTTGTTCTTATTATTCTCTCTTGTATTATTGACAATGAAAATTCATCTTTAAGGTGATGTCAGGGTTGGGGTAGACCTCTTGAGAATTGTCAGTGCGAAGGCTTATACATTGTGGTGGATCTAGCAATAAAAATCATCTTTGCAGAGGTTCTTGTGAACAATGAAGTTCTTGTGGGATCTCCATGTAGGAGAGGGCTAGCCGTCATGTAGGAAGTGGATAAACGGAAGCCAACCAAACCAGGAGGATAAAGTATACAAATCCAAAGGAATTTATATTATTCAATGTATTTCAAACATATTTCTGTTGAATAAATATATTACATTGTCATTTTTATTCAACGTATTTCATTGTGATTTGAATTCTATCATATTATTTATTCAGATGCATATTACTCTTCGAACAATTAAATTAAAATACCTTATTCACCCGCCTAAGGTTGTCACCCGATCCAAAAGTGATAGCAGAGCGGGTTACTCTGAATTGGGTTAATTACCTAGAGTTCATATAGACAACCCTCATTGTGACTTTTGGGAAGGGTGAGACGAATCACCCAACTATATTTATAGGCCAAGAATGTAATTTCTAGAAATCTAGAATGAGATGCTTTCTTTGCTTCAATTGATTATGAAGTCTGCTACATGGTCGAACATTGATATACACCCAGATCTTGATGTATTGCTACTGATATTAGTTTGAAATTGAAGCAAACATAAAATACGTCGTTCTTTGTGCGCTCGAT
Source organism: Dactylorhiza incarnata (assembly GCA_033032865.1). Taxonomy (NCBI): domain Eukaryota; kingdom Viridiplantae; phylum Streptophyta; class Magnoliopsida; order Asparagales; family Orchidaceae; genus Dactylorhiza; species Dactylorhiza incarnata. The sequence goes on along the minus strand of JAWHQI010000296.1, from coordinate 783,450 downwards.
CGTCTTCAGATTCACGTTCTCGTTCGCGCTTTATGGAGATTTTCTTCCTTGCTTGAGGAGGGTGAAAGTTTTCTCTTCCTTTCTCCTTGGACGGTGTCTCCTTGCTCCAGAAACAGCGTGAAAACCCTATTCTCGTGTATGTGTTCAAAGAGGAGGAAAAACGCCTTTATACAACGTTTAAGTAAGCTACCACCGGCGGTAGTGCTACCACGCGGCGGTAGTCTCTGTATACACGTTTTCCTTCTGCTGTCCGGGCTCCAATTAAGGAAGGCGGCTGCGCTTTCCTTGTGATCGTCTATTAGCGTGGAGCGGCAGTGCTAGTGCGGTAGACTTGATTAATTTGGCGCGTGCACAACTGGCCATCTGCAAGTAAGGAAGGTGACTGCACTTTAATTGTATGCAACCGATACCGCGATGCGGTAGGTGCTACCGCGGGCGGTGGTGGCTTTTTCCTTATATGGCTGCCACCAGGTTCCCGCACAGAGCACACGAATTGTTGACGTGTTTTTCGAGGTACCGTGACGCATTAGCGGTAACGTGCAGTGGTAGTCATGTTGTTCCCGAAGTTGACGTCTCATAAATATGAAGGAGCTAACGCCCGACTGTATCGCTAACGTCGGCGGTAGTCATGTTGTTGATGTCTCATCGATATGAAGGAGCTAACGCCCGGCGGTATCGCTAACGCCGACGGTAGTCATGTTGTTAACGTCTCATCGATATGAAGGAGCTAACGCAGGCGGTATCGCTAATGCCGACGGTAGTCATGCTATTGACGTCTCATCGATATGAAGGAGCTAACGCAGGCGGTATCGCTAATGCCGACGGTAGTCATGCTATTGACGTCTCGTCGATATGAAGGAGCTAACGCCCGGCGGTATCGCTAATGCCCGACGGTATCGCTAACGCCGGTGGTAGCTAACAAAGATTGAATTTTCTGTAAGCCTGCACACTACACCCAAAACAAAGATGATCAAATACATCTTGGGATTTGCTATTATAAAACCTGAGAGATGCAGAATGCATGTTCCAACAAACTCCTCATTTTGATAATAACAAATCTCGTTCATGAGAGATACATTGTGGTATAGTATAATGCAATATATGCATGTAACATGAACAGTTAAAACATGTAAAGTTAATCAAGAATTATCGTGTAAGCATATAGTTCGGTGTGACTTCCCCTATATGTGCTCCCCCAATATGCGTGCTCCCCCCTAGACATGTAATGTAGTGTATTTGAGCATTCGTGTGATAGACATGTAATGTAGTTTTGAGTCCAATTCTTAAGCATGGAAGTGTTAGATGAAACAATGACATGTGTAAGTGCAACATCAAAAGAATTAGCAATAAGTAAAATCATAATTATTACATTATATATCTAAAAAAATGCTAACACAAGATGGATGAAGTGATAAATAATGACATTATTTCATTCTACACAAAAACCAAGATTAGAACAAAGGCACTAATATATTTTTCTGGTTTTGCACATGATCGATGAGATCCGTATAACCAAAGTGCTCAACCTCACAATGCTCATTGATGCTTATTAGGAGTGTGAGTAGTGCTTGATGGGTAACCTTGTAAAATGTGTTTATAGTATGTAATTTAACCTTTTTATCACTATCATTTTTATGATCATATTTCAATTAAGGTCCCCAAATTTATTGAAACTTACCATTATAGATAGATACACTTTAACTTGTATACAAAAATCATAACAACAAAATTTGGCCAAAGTTCCCAATCCGATAATTTGAGATGAACTACATGATATTGATCAATCAAGTCATGCATTGCGTGTTAATACAGTAGTATCATGAGTTATAACAAGTAACCTAAAAAATCCACTTGAGTGCATACTCTAAGGATGTGTGTGACGTGTGATGTTATTGTTTTACCTAAATCCTCAGACCTAGAGGCATGTTAAACTTACACTACACACTTAATAGCACTCATGGACAAATATCAGTAGATTGAGACATAGCATGACATAAAGCATATAATATAAACAATGATCAACAGTCCTAAATCAAAGATTGTACGTGCTCTAGATGCTTTAAATTCTAGTCATGCATGTCCAAAAACTAGTGATTTGCAAAAAATTTTTTATGAATTTTAGTTTTTGATTGAAAAAAATACAAACAAACATTGAAACCAAAATGCAAAAATAATAACATATTTTTATCACAAAATTTTTTAGTTGTGTTAAAATTTTCTAGTTGAATTTTCATTATGAAAGAAAATGCAAGAATAAAAGAAAACATGTTTTTTGACTTTTTAAGTAGTTTATATTTATTTTTTCAATTTTGAAAAATACGTGAAATATTAAAAAAAAATAATGAAATTGAAGCAGTAAAGCCAAAAAAATCAGAGAAAAAATTTCGTAATTTGAATGAAATCAGGCTACAGCCGGCGATAAGACTACCGCTGGGTGGTATCTAACAGAGACTTGATTTTTCGTGAAAAACGCCCAATTTTCATGATTTTTCACTTCTAATTTTCATAAAAAACTAACCCAATCATTATCAATGGCCCCACAAAAGTAATCACGACAATTATTATTGACCTGCAGAAATCAAAATTACCAAAACATTAAATCTCCATAGATTAGATCATGTTCAAGCTGGTAGAAGGTCCCATTTTACTTTAGAAAAAAAGAAGAAGAGCTTCCGTAAAGTAGGCTACCATAACTCCCATGGCTTTCGCCTTCTTTTATGGTTTTGTGCAAATAGAAAGTCTCCGCGTAGTACTTGAGGAAGCATCCCGATACACCATTGACAAAAGAAGCAATAGATCCGACGTCAGAGTAACGATTGTAGTTGAAGCGATTTGTCTACCGTTGTGTTGCTGCAGGCGTAGGCGTCCATGAAGGTGATGGCATGAGAGGAGATGTTGCTGTCGGCATACTCGAGGAAGCACTCATCACGGTCACACGGGAGTATGGACGGGCTCACCATCGTTGGAGAGTGAAGAAATGGATTAGTTTAGTTTTTTATTTGATTTGCAAATAGTTTTTATAAAGGGCACAATATATATATATATATGGATTTATACCAAGGATATGCCAAGGGCGTACGACACTTCCTACCATATAGGGCCTTAAAAGACGTCATCTGAATACTCGCCTGGTAGCTATTGTTGTAAGCAAACTCTATCATGCAGAGATGGTCATCCCATCTCTTTCCAAAGTCCAAGACGCACATCCGGAGCATATCCTATGTAGTCTTCTCGGTCTGCCCATCCGTTTGCGGGTGGGAGGCCGTGCTAAACTTTAGTTTGGTATCCAATAGTCAGTGAATAAGCCTCCAGTCATTTGATGTAAAACTCCCATCACGATCGCTCACACGATGCTATGAGAAATGTCATGCAATCGTACAATGTTATCATCATATAACTTGGCTAGCTTCTCCATTGAGTCATGTTTCCGATTCGGAATAAAGTGAGATACATTTGTCAAATGATCGACAATCACCCAAATGACGTCGTTTCCGTGTTGCGATCTCGGCAATCCGTGCACGAAATCCATCAATGTATCGTTAAACTTCCATTCCAGAATAGGCAAACACTTCAAAAAGCCATTGAGCCTTTGACATCCGGCCTTCACTAATGCGCAAGTGTGTCACTTTGCCACATAGAGGGCAATGCCTTTCTTTAAACCCGACCACCAGAAGAGCTTCTTCATGTCCATGTACATCTTTGTGCTCCCCGGATGAATTGAATGTTTAGAGAAGTGAGCTCCATACTTCAATTCATCCCGCAGTTCTCCAACATTAGGGACACAATCTACTACCTTTCGAAAAAAGACCATCTTCAAAGGAGAACTCGGCGTTTGACCCATCCACGATCTCCGCCACATAATGCTTCATGGTCTCGTCCATCTCCAAAGCCTGTCAGAATCGATCCGCAAGGTCATATTGAACCTCCGTCCAATTCAAGTATGTCATAGAAGTTGTCCTCCTATCGACACAAGTGATCTCCAAGGACATCAAGTCACGGATTAGACGCTCATCATGCATCAAAATCCAATTTGCTTGCGCGGGAGCTCGCCTGCTCAATGCGTCTGCCACCACATTACCCTTCCAAGGAGTGTAATGGATATCAAAGGTGTAGTCCCCGAGAAACTTTTTCTGAAATTAAAAGAAAAAGTTTCTGAGAGTTTCCCAGCTCGCTCCGAAACTTTTCGGATACGATACGTAAGACCATTGTAAGTATCCGTGATTCATAATCAATGATCATGCCGCGCAGCTTAAATCACTGTCCGAGAAGACGCAACCTCCTCCAATAATCCCAATACCTCCCACACATGCCGCGAGTTATAGAACAACGAGCTTAGAAGAAGATAGGGAAGTTGCATGCATTGATTGCGCAGTACCGTGTTCATAGTGCGCAGATGCCTGGTATCATGACTCTCAGATGACTGACAAGGTTGCTCACAGTTAAGTCGTCATCACGATCTCGAAGAGTAATTCCGATGGCGAAAAATGATTATCGATGCTCCAAAGATACATACGCCCATGCGTAGAACACATGCTCATGTGTTCTTCCGGATCTCACTCCCTTGCAATATAATACAAAAACGGGCACATTTGCCCCATATTTGTTTTGCGCACTTCCACCGGCGCCCCATTTGAACTTAGTTATTTAACAAGATCCCGCAAACAAATGTCATTAGACGTGTATTAATTCATATCCGAACTATTTCTTAAACTAATTCAAACCCTACATTAGGACTGATTTGGTCACCCTAGAGGTCAATCTTCTGAATCCCTCTAGAAATCCTACCCAGCCTCATTTTCATCTATTATGGATAACCAAACAAACCCTACATTAGGACTGATCTTGTTTTATGAAACCCTTCACTTAGACGAAATTCCAGCAATCTATACCTCAAACCATGAATAAAAATCCATATGCCAAGTTACACTGTCACTTAGGCTCTGTTTGGGACAGCTCTGGCGGCCAGAGCTGATAAATATCTGTTTGGGAGAGAAGCTTACCGATTAGCGCGATTTTAATAGCTGTGTTTTTGGCTCTATTCGAAAATCTCTCAAGCTCCCACGTTCAGCGCCTAGCAAAATCGCGGATTCCTATTTTTAGTTGAAACAGATCAAATTCTACATTCCCAGTAGACTCAATCCAGTCCCAATGGTGAGATCATCCACGAAAAAGTCAGAAGCTGAAGTACAGTATAAAGCAGCACATAACTATCCTCCATTTACAGGTAACGGGAGCAAGGACGAGCGAGTTAAAATGAATACAGTATTTGTAAGGGAAAGAGGACCGACCTTTTTCGTTTCCGGGGGGCATTGGCTTGTAGAATCCTTGAATACGGCTACGGCTTGATAAACAAAAACGAAAACCATGATTTGAGGGCAATAATTAGCGCGGGAGATGCTCAGATAACACTAAAATGAAAACTAAAATACATTAGAAGTGCAGGTAAAGGTTACATAGGAGGCGAACTGCGGTGCCGAGGTATCGAGTTGAGATCACATCAATGCAATATTAAAACCATGAATATTCTTACCCAGTTTTTTTTTAAATCATAATTAATGTTTATTTGATCCAGGGCTTAATCTTCCCTTCAAGAAGCCACGGCAGAACCTCTCCCAAGCACGGCGATCAGGCTCCCGCGCATCTAAGCTAGCTTTCACCGCTTCAGCTCGACACTTCTGCACAACATCAACCTCAAATTACTTCATAGTCATTCAAAAAAGTCAATGCGGCTCGCGAGAAATAAGTTTGATTAAACTAGGAATTGGCGGGCGTTTTAGGCATGTCCCGGTCATGGACGATGCCGACCTAGATTGAGGAAATCCGCTAGCATACAAATAGAAGGATTGAGCTCTCAAAATTTGCAGGAAAATTGAGGCAAAACCAATGAGACTTATTAAACCGCCCCTGGCGTTCAAATTTCAGGTACTTCGCAATGATAAGAAATATTACCGGAATGAGATTGTGCTGGAGAAGACGATCTACAAGATGCAGGAGAATGTCTTTGGTGTATTCCGGATGGCCTTGAATGCCCATGATGTGGTCCCCGCACCTAAACATCTCTATTCCAGTCTTCTCCGACCGAGCTATAACTTCCGCAAACGGCGGCAGCTCTGACACCTGCACACAACACCACTCAATTTGTGAACTAAAAGATACAGGCTTCGTTTGGCGCGGTGGTGGCAGTCGTGAGCGTGGTGGTCATGAACCGTTGTTCGTGAACGCCCGACCTCAACTAAAAAAATTCATGCATTTTATGCTCAAAAGTAGTTTATTTTATTGGTAGGTGTCATAACCTTTGTCTTGGCAAACATACATTCTAAGATAATGCGTTTTTGACCAAACTCACCGCATAAAATAAGCCGTGCCAAACGAAGCCACAATCAAATGATTAACTTGTACCAGGTCGCCTATACATTAGAATTTTTTTTGTAGAGGTACTCTCACCTCATCCCGATGGCACTGGATCACTGGAAAGTGAGGAGGGACGAGCAACGCGTTCAAGGAAGGAGAAGGATGGACGCATGTAACACCGATATCCCACCCGTTAATTGCTCGTCTTGATTTCCCTCCCAAAGCTCTACTTAGTACCTATAATTTAGTTTTAATATTGTCAGTTTGGATCATACATATAAGTTTGAGGCACTCGAAATGATTAACATTAATGAGGAAATAATAAATTTTCAAAATTCAGAATTATGTATATATGCAAAGGTTTATTTCGATATTAGAGCATAGCAAAAGATAGGGCAGCAAGTGAATTCAAGTATTTATGTGACCGAAAATAAATGTAATTGAGTTCTCATCTTTTCAATTAATCTTAAAATCTATGAGAACTGAGTTTCAATTTTGAAAGGTGAGAAGTCACCTTTACTTTTTACTTCTTTTTACAATAAAATAACATTAAATAATAGAATGATGGATTATAATATTAAATTTATTTATAATAATAAAATGAGATACATTGTTACGATGTTGCATCCGCCGAAGCACGCAACCTTGCAAGAGCCATGGGAGCGCGTATGGAAGCCGCCGTGATATTTCTTCGTGTACTTATTATTATTAGTCAATTAATTAATATTGATTAATTAAATATTAATTAATATTAATTAACTTAATTAAAGTATTTTTGTAATGTAATTGCCCTCCCTCATCTATATAAGGGGGAGTGGTATGTGGGTTAGGGATCTTTGGATCTTAGGGTTTTGGGCTCTCATTCTTGAGAGAGGGGGTCTTAGGAGGAACCAACCTCCTAGATCTTGGCCGGAGTCCGCTCCGGATTGTATCTGCGTTCTTGTTTATTGCAATCATGTCTCTCGTTTTGTTCGATAATCTATCAATGGTCCGACCTGCCGCCCCCGTCCGCTTATTTCAAGTCGCCGGGGTTTCCTCAACTTCGATTCCTTCGGACCCGCTTGCCTCCGGACTGTGCCCGCGCCATCCCAACACCGCTGTCGTGGCAGACTTCCATCTCGCCAAAATTGAACGCAACCTCGCCTACCAAGAAAGTCTCCTGTCTGCTCTCCAAGTGCGGCTCCGATGTCTCACGACCCATGTGGACGCCCCCTCGCTGCTGCCTCCGCCTGCCGCAACACCCACTGCTCAACCCGACACTAGGGTTATCGATCTCTCGCCGCTAACAGCAGCGCCTGCTGGTGTCGTCGACCCTCTTCACCACCGTCGGAATCTTCCGTTCCTTCCCACGCCTGAATCGCCGACTCAGTTTCATCCTCGGCCAGATCAACATCGCGACCCTGCCCTCCCGCGGGACGCTGGACTCCAACACCTCGCACGCCGGTCTCGTCCTCCCCTCGCTGTCGCACAACTGCTCTTCCCCGCCCGACGACTACGCTTCACCGTCGACCAGATCCCTGGCAGAACACTCCGCCTGCACGCCTCCTCTTCTTCCACGCCTGTCCTATCGCCTTGCCTGCACGCCTCCTCTTCCTATTTCTTTCTTTATCCAGCTCTAACATCCGCCGCTGCCCCCACAATACGCCAAACCACACCTTATCACAGCCCCTCCTTCCGCCACTCCCTCTCTTGCCAACTTTTGGCCCCACATCCAACCCACCTGCCAGCTTGTCCTTTTTTTATTTATTTTTTTCACTATCCCGGGCACTCCAGCCGAGCCCCTACTTTTCTTTTTTTTATTGTTGTTATCTCCTACACTCAACCTTACCCCCACCGTGTAACCCACTTCCCTCCCCACTTCTGTTCACCTTTCGTATTTGTCCTTCCCTCAATTGTCCCTTTTTTCGATCCTAACCGTTGTCGACATTTAAAACACTCCGACAAATCTTGTACTCTTGACCTTGGGGACAAGGTCAATTTTCAAGGGCGGCGTATTGTTACGATGTTGCATCCACCGAAGCACACAACCTTGCAAGAGCCATGGTTGCGCGTATGGAAGCCGCCGTGATATTTCTTCGTGTACTTATTATTATTAGTCAATTAATTAATATTGATTAATTAAATATTAATTAATATTAATTAACTTAATTAAAGTATTTTTGTAATGTAGTTGCCCTCCCTCATCTATATAAGGGGGAGTGGTATGTGGGTTAGGGATCTTTGGATCTTAGGGTTTTGGGCTCTCATTCTTGAGAGAGGGGGTCTTAGGAGGAACCAGCCTCCTAGATCTTGGCCGGAGTCCGCTCCGGATTGTATCTGCGTTCTTGTTTATTGCAATCATGTCTCTCGGATTGTATCTGCGTTCTTGTTTATTTTCAAGACCATTGATAGATTATCGAACAAAACGAGAGACATGATTGCAATAAACAAGAACACAGATACAATCCGGAGCGGACTCCGACCAAGATCTAGGAGGCTGGTTCCTCCTAAGACCCCCTCTCTCAAGAATAAGAGCCCAAAACCCTAAGATCCAAAGATCCCTAACCCACATACCACTCCCCCTTATATAGATGAGGGAGGGCAATTACATTACAAAAATACTTTAATTAAGTTAATTAATATTAATTAATCAATATTAATTAATTGACTAATAATAATAAGTACACGAAGAAATATCACGGCGGCTTCCATACGCGCTCCCATGGCTCTTGCAAGGTTGTGTGCTTCGGCGGATGCAACATCGTAACATACATAATTATTGTGAGTATAAGGTAATAAAAACTAACACAACCCAAATAAATAAAAAAATAATTCACAATTCATTCCAAATCTGAGATGGAAACAATTTCCAAGATTCAGTAATAATACAAATTGACTACTAGTATAGAGAAATCCTGTTGGGCGGGTAAGGGGAAAGGCCATTTATGCAGGCTAGACCCTGCTTAATACAGTGATGGAGGTGGAATTTTTGATCAATTATATATGTAATAATTAAATATACATACAAATAATTACCAAAACCTCCCCCGGAAGATAGCATAATTACAGAATGCACCCCCCTTATTATTGAAATTACAAAAACCTCCCCTCAATGTTACAAAACATAACATTTACCTCCCCTGAAGTTCACATTTCATAACATCTATGCACAAAATACCCCCCTGAAAATGTATTCCGAGGGGGGTATTTTTGTGCATGGATGTTATGAAATGTGAACCTCAGGGGAGACAAATGTTATGTTTTGTAACATTGAGGGGAAGTTTTTGTAATTTCAATAATAAGAGGGGTGCAATCTGTAATTTTGCAAACTTAGAGGGGAGGTCCCGCTATTTCATTTCCCAAATTTAATATTGAATAATACAACAAAACAATCAACTTTCACATTGGCTTTTACTCAGATGATAAGAACAAACAAAACTATCAACTTCCATTTTTAATGAGTTATTATTCCAGTGATTCTATTCTATCACATGTAATTACATCATTTGAAGTTAATTTAAATGCTTGTGTTACTATGTAGATAATGAAGAATTTGATAAGACATTGAGAGAACAGTTAAAAGAAGACTAAGTAACTATTTGCTGACCAAAATAAACTTGGTTCTCTCATTTGTGCGAGGTATTTTTTTAACTCCAGAAATTTTAATCGAAGCCGACATTTCCTCAGTTATGGATACTCTAGAGGGCGCACCTACACATGCTAGGAGAAGGAATCAGAGCTAGAGGATTGAAGGATTAAATCACTGAGCTAACCAGGACCCCGGTTCTCTATCGGGCTCCCGAGTTGCGCAATGCAACATTGTTGTTGTCTTTTAAATTCTGTGTTTTTATTATATCTAATATATGATCATGGGTATTTTTGTCATTTGGTCCTTCTTATGGGCTAACTATTACGGCATCAATACCTCGTTAGAGGTGGAGATACAAGGGAACCGAGCTCACTCGAAATAGTACGAAGGAGAAGAGAGGAAGAGGGAGTCTTGCTCAATCTAAGCCCTTGAGGGAGGAGAGGAAGAGACAACTAGAGAGAGGAATAGAATTCATAATACTCCTTGATTGATATTTGATTCACTCCATGACCCAAGGAGTCTATATATAAAAAATACACGACGCTTTTTCGATTAAGTCCACATACTCAGATCAACCAACATACATGAAATGAAATAACATAAGAAACGACATGAATTATAAAAATGTGAGATACAGAAATGACATGAATTATAAAGATACAAGACACGGCAAAAAAATAAAAAAAATGTGACATCCGCCGAGACAACATAAAATAAATACGCGACATAATAGATAATGGTAGGCCCATAACATCCCACCTTTCCTTCACTTTAAGCTTGTCATCAAGCTCATAAAAGGGGGCGGTCATCATGTTCCTTGACTTCATGCCAAAAGAGTGTCTTATAGAGGTTTCCCACAACAACAACGGTCTTCGGTGAGACCCACTTGGGCGCACTGATGGAGCGAAAGAGAATAATAAGGGATGTTTGTGGCTTGCAAGGTGATGTGATTGAAGAGGCATCAATGTTGTCGTTAAGTGATTAAAGTGGTGTCGGGGTCCTTTATACGAGGACGACTGAGAAGCTTTATTGTTGGCCGGGTTGGAGAGGAAGCACCCGACTGTTCGGAGGAGGGGCAAGTAAGCGTGCTAGCTGGAGGAGAACCACAAAGGGCGGTGGTTGCGCAGATTGTTGAGGCGCAATCGTCGGGCTCGATGGCAAAGGTATCTAATGCGTGAACTGCAGAGAGGGAACAACTAGAAGTGATGGTGGTATGACGTGATAGATGGAGATTGGTGGTGATTCTTCATGCTCTGCTTGGATCGAGCACCCAATTCGTCCATACATTGCGAGTTTGTTAATCTTGGCATCGAGCTGTGAAATCGCGACTCGATGTGACGCTAATATCTCCAAAACTTCAGTAGCAGATGGCAACTTGTTCAATGGAGTTCATTTCTATATTGTCTGAATCAAATAATTACTAATTAATCAATTAATTGGTAATTGTTATTCAAGTAGGGTCCTAGATGAAATGTTGCTCCTCGAAGACAGATTTGCGCGGCTTAAGGCACTGCCCTCGATGGGATGCTGGCTCAATGGGACACTAGATTAGGTTGGAGAAAATGTGCACCTACGGTTGTGGGCTCGAGGAGGGAAAGTAATGGATTGATGATGTGCTCGAGAAAGGGAATGAGGCTCGAGCAATGCTCTATGGTTGGCAATGCAGAAAAGATGCACTAGGATCAGCCAGAAAGAAGGGATGAACGCCGAGTAGAGTCGTCGTCCGAGTGGTCTAATTGACCAAGTCAGACTTGGGATGATACAAATCCAATACAACAAAGAAAAGTTGTCCCTAAAAAATGCGAGTGTAGTAGGGAGTTTTCAAAATGAAAACATGGTATGGGCAATTATGATGATTCATACCAGTTAATTTCAACCTTAAGGTGCATGAATCACAGTCAAAGTTCATTAAATCCGACTATAAGAGTGTTCTTGTTCCGCAACATTGCAGGAAAAGTCTTAATGACACTTTCCGTTAATAAGCATATCAGTCGGAACTGGCAGGTTGGAAATCTAAGTCGATGGTATGTAAATAACTAACTGCCCACATCGGTCCACCTCCATTAGATTCAGGATAGAACAAGTCCACTCATTCCATATGGTTCCTTTTGAATCACTCATTGCATTACGGGGGTCTGTCTCTAAGATTACTTGTGACGAACAAGTTAGAAGAGGAGGCAAAGAAAAGAGAACATGAAGAGAATAGAAACATATTTATTGAGATATTGATAATGGGGAAGCTTAAATATAACAATTTAAATTCCCAAGAAAAATGACTTATGAATGTTGAAGCATACAAAGCTAAAAATCCAGATGATAAAGTTGTTAAAGAATCTGATCACAAAAACAAAGAAGATCTGAGCTTCTCATCTAACACCTATACCCAGTACAAGAAAACTAAATATGAAACACTCTTTGTCAACCACAGTGAAGTTCTAGTCCTACACAGTGGTGCTCCTACTGCCCCTCCAGTTCCAGAAAAGATCAAAGTCCCAAAGAAATCTGCTGCTACTATCCACAGAGAAAAGTTCAAATCATGAAGGGCAAGAAAGTCATCAAGCTTGGAACTGAAATGGCTTCCATCAAGAGTATGATTGTAGAAGTGCGCAGGAGAGGGCATACATTAAATGAAGTTTATGTGAAAGCAAGTGAGGACATGAGAAAGCTTGAAAGTATAATGAATTCTTTGAAGAGAACCCAAAAAAATCAACAAAGAGATACACAGAGTTTATCAATGTTACTCAGAAAAAGCTTTTGGATGTTCAAGCTACTTTTCTTGCTTGCAAGTTGGCTAAAATTTGAAAGAATTGCTTGATACTGCAGATCTTTTTTTCTTTTATTTTTGTTTGTCTTCTGCTGATTCTACGCCAATGTAAAGGGAAATGAGAAAGTTGTAAATTGCTGCTTTTGGTTTAATATAATCTCACTATTTTACAAAGATGTGCATGTTTTCTCCGACCTTTTATGCTTTATTTTTCATTCCTGCTAAATCAATTTCCTTCTATGTCAAATTTGTTATATAAAATAGGTGGATGTTGTTTGGAAAACTCCAGGATTTGTTGTAAAAGTTGATGGAGATCGTTCACGCCTCATGTGAGAAATTTTTTGAGTCGACATATTTTGGATCGTCAGATGGACGATCAGAGCCCACGATCACGACCGGCTCAAATTTTCCTACTTTTTATGTATTTTCTTTTATTTTTTGGAGTTTTATTTGGAGAAATAGGATAAATTATCCGTCGGGCAATCGTGGCCGTTGGATAATTTTAACCTAATTCTCCCCTATTATTCACATTAGCAGCCGGTTGATGGGGGATACCGAGAATTGCGGTGCATTCCTGGAAGAAGAACCGCTCGGCCGTGAGAGAGGTGTGACGCTTCTCTCCCGCTCGGTGCGACGTAGGGCGGCTCCGCCACCTTCACCGGAACCGCATTTTTGTGCTGCCGCCAGCCTCCCATTGATTTCCTGCAGCCCCGCCGACCTCCAACTGCCCCCTACACCTCTTGCCGCCTCCTATCATTCCCTACCAGGTATTCCGCCCCTCCCCGCATCATATCCGAGCCTTCTCTTCCATTCCCACCCTAAACACCACCCGAAACTTCATTCCAGCACTTCTCCAGCCCTCTACCGCTCAGATCCGAACCGCCACTTCCTTCCCCGCTGCATATCCTAGCCTTCCCGCACGTTTACACTCCAAAATACATCTTCCAGCACTTCCCCACAGCAGTCCAGACCTTCCTCCCTACAAATTCCAGCATTCCAGCCCCTCCCCGCTGTCAAACTCCGCTGTCCAGCCACTTTCCTCTGCTAAATCCCATTTTTCAGCTCCTCCCCTCTCCAAATCGCAACCCGCCAGCCCCTCCCTGTCAGTAACCCTACTTCCCCGCTCCATACCCATCATATTTAGTACCTCCACAAGCAATTCCCAGTCCCCGCCAGCCCTCCTCCATTTCCACAGCAAGACCCATCCGTATATCTACTCCCACACTTCTCCAACACCATTCCTACCCTTTTCCTTCTTCCAACAGCCCTCCCATCCCATTCCAGCCCACCAAACAGCCACCATCCCTCTTCGACAGCCCCTACATAGCAACATCTCCACCCCCGGAGAGCTACAATCATCATCAAATCTCCCCCACCACATCCGGCATTAAGCACTTGGTGAGTTTTTACATTATAGTTTCATTTTCTCTGAATTTTATGATAACTACTTGTATTCCTTGACATTAGATCTCTCAATTAAATTGTAATTGTTGCTTGCTTACTTTTGTAATATTTGTAATCAATTGCGACACACCCACGCGATTTTAAAATGTAGGGTAAGGTTTGTCTACACTTCACCCTTGTGGTGGGACCCTTCTCCGAACCCTGGCTGCATGGGGATGCTTTATGCACCGGGCTACCCAATTATGCGTCGGAAAATACTTGCATGATTGAATCATTGCATGTGCATCGCATTGGGATCATCCTTCGTTATTCATTGGTTTGTGTGTATGTTTGCATGTCTTTCTAGGGTTGGTCGTAGGTCCACTGCATTCATCGTGTGATCGCTTGCACTGTATCTAGGGTTAGGGTTTTCACCCACAGTCACTTATAGATTCGTCCTGCGTCAGATTGGTATCAGAGCTAGGTTCGAGCTTTATTTTGATACGCAGTAGTAGAGTCTATAGGTTCCTTTATGGCTAGTTATCGTCGTTATCCCTCTCCTCTATTTGAGGATCCCGAGTCTATCTACACCTGATGGCTGATCCCATAAAGCCCCTTTAGAGAGCTCCTCGTGTTACTATGATGATTATTCCCGATCACTGCACTCCACTTCCAGAGATCGTGTCGACCCCTCGACGCGATCTCTCTATGCTAGAGATGATCCCTATGATGAATATCGTCCCTATCCCTGCGCACGAGCGAATTGTGTTGATCCTTCAACACAACTCGATTATCTTAGGGATGATTATTATGAGGATCATCATTTTGAGAGAAATCTTGAGCGTAGGTTTTGTGTTGTTTCCCCATCTTTTGATGGTTCATCGAGTTTCGAGTCTTTCAGTTATTGGCTCGTGGATATGAAATATTACCTCGATATTTTGAGTTATTAACTTACAGGCGAGAGCATATTGAGTTGAAAATAATTATGATGTGGGTTTTATTTTATTTTTGATGCTATATATATGTATGCCCGGTTTAGGGCAAGCGTATTATTCCATTATCCCGTTCGACTTGGTATCATAGGTTTGGAAACTTCCGCCGCTCGACTGCTCGCGTCCCCGCGCCGATCGCCTGCTCGCGTCGCCTGCTCGACGTCGGCGCTCCGATCTCCTGCGCCCCTCTCGCCGCCAGCAAGGCTCGCCTCCTCTCGCCGATCTCCCGTCGCTCGCTCGCACTTCTCTCGTCGCTGGATGCGTTAGCCGACGCTCTCTCCAGTTGGCCGACGCTTCTTCTCCTCCTCCGCCTTCTCTTTCGGCTTGCCGTTTTGTCCTCCATGGGGGCTGCCGGAGAAGCCCCTCTTCCATCCTCGGGTGCTCTCTTCGTTTTTCAGATTTAGTCTGCACCTGTCGGATGTTCTCTCATTTCTCTTGAGATCTTCCTTTTTTCTCTATGGGAGATCCTTCCAGCCCAGATCCTTCCACTCTTTCTCCCTCGTCTCAATCCGGTGCTCTTCCCGGATCTTTGGCCCCTCCATCTTCAGCTCCTCCGGTTGATGCTTTGCATCGTTCCTCGGGTGATCCTCCTCGGAGTCATGGCCAGTCTTTGAAGATTACTACAGTCGCCTTGGATGGCACAAATTACCTGGAATGGTCTAGGGCGGCTCAACATGCGATTCGCAGCCACCAGTTGTATGGTCTTATTGATGGTACTATTGTTGAGCCATCACGTTCCGATCCCTCGTGGCGCAAATGGGATGCGGACAATTCGTTGGTCGTCTCGTGGCTGCTTCATTCGATGTCCCCTCAGGTGTATCGAAGCTATATGTTGTTGGACTCCGCATATGATATTTGGACGAGAGCCCGTGATACTTACTCCCAGGCAGGCAGTTCGATGCAGGTATATGAGCTCACTCGCCATGTTCTGGAATTGCGACAGGGGACTTTGACCGTGGCCGCCTACTACTCTGAGTTTGAGCGTCTTTATCAGGAGTTGGACTTCTTTAGTACCTTTACTGCTGCTTGTACGGTTGATGCGGTGGCACTTCAGAAGGATAAAGAACGTTTCCGTGTTCATGTCTTCCTTATGGGCCTTAGCATGGAGTTTGATGCTGTTCGTCTGCACATCCTCCATCGTGAGCCCCTTCCCTCCCTTCGGGAGGCATTCAGCATGCTCCTCAGTGATGAGAATCGCCGTCGCACTCTTGGTTCTGCTACCGATCACTCTGCGCTGGCAAGTATGACTCGTGGTCCTTCCCCTGTTTGTAGTCATTGCGGGAAGACAGGCCATGTCAAAAGCTCTTGTTTTCGTCTGCACCCGCACCTTGCTCCAAGTGGTCGGGGCTCTGGTACCCGCGGTAGAGGAGGGTACCGTGGTGGTGGTGGTGGTCGTCCCTCTGATAGCCGCTCTCAGTCTTCTGCTCACTCTACTGCCGTTCTGGATGATACTTCTGGAGGCCTGTCTACCGCTGAGTTAGAGGCCTTCCGACGCATGTTGCGCTCTCACACTGACTCTACTCCTGCTTCCTCCCATGCTGCTGTTGCCACTTCAGGTCTGTCCAGTGCTCATGCCGTGTCTTCCACACCCTCCGAGTGGATAATCGACTCAGGTGCGACTGACCACATGACTGGCTTTGCCTCAGGTTTTACCTCCTATACTCCCCTTTCTGGTCGTGATAAGGTTATTGCTGCCAATGGCTCCCTCTCTGCCATTGCCGGTAAAGGGACAATTTCATGTTCTCCTGACCTATCACTTTCCTCTGTCTTACATGTTCCTTCTTTTCCCAGAAATTTACTCTCTATTAGTCACTTGACAAACTCCTTACACTGTTCTGTGACATTCTTTCCTGATGTTTGTGTTTTTCAGGATCTGGCTACGAGGCGGACACTTGGCAGTGGTAGGAATGTCGGCGGCCTGTACTTGCTGAACCAGTCTTCTCCCAGTGCCCTATCTTCCACCAGATCTCCGACTCTTGATGACCTTCGACGATGGCATCAGCGCCTTGGCCACCCTTCTCCTTTATATCTTACTAAATTGTTTCCTGTTTTTCATCATTTACTTCCGTCTTTTTCTTGTGATGCTTGTGAGCAATCTAAACATGTACGGTGTCGTTCTACTCATTTGTCTGTCCCTAGTCTGTATCCATTTGATGTTATTCACTCTGATGTTTGGGGTCCATCCCCTGTTCTCTCTTTATCTGGATTTAGATGGTTTGTAACGTTTATTGATTGCTACTCTCGCACTACTTGACTTTATATGTTTAAAAAGAAAAGTGACGTTCTTTCTTGCTTTCAAAATTTTCATAAGATGGTGGTCCAACAATTCGGAGGCACAATACGTGTGTTACGTAGTGATAATGGTGGGGAATATGACGATCACGGTGTCTTTGGGGCTTATCTTGCGGACCATAGTATAATCCATCAAACTACATGTGTCCACACCTCTACTCAAAATGGGGTATCCGAACGGAAGAATCGGCAGTTGCTGGAGGTGGCCCGGTGCTTACTTCTTTCTATGCACCTCCCTAAATCCTATTGGGGGGATGCTGTTCTTACCGCCGCACATCTCATTAACCGCCTTCCGTCCCGTGCTCTCTCGTTTGCTACGCCTCTCTCTCGCCTAGAACAAAAACACATTGTCCACACCTCTCATCTTCCCCCTCGTATCTTCGGCTCCGTGTGTTTTGTTCATGTCCATACCCCGCATCGTGATAAACTTGATGCGCGGTCCCTTCGATGTGTTTTTGTTGGTTATTCTTCTACCACCAAAGGGTATAGATGTTATCACCCTCCGACACGTCGGTATTATTGTACTGTCGATGTCACCTTTCGTGAGGGGGAGTCGTACTTTGGTCCTCGTCAGGGGGAGATGATTAGTACAGGTGCCGAGATGACCGACTCCCCGCTTCCGATTTGTGCTACTCCTCCTTCTGTTCCTGCTCCTCCACCTGATCCCGTTCCGCCACCTGCTCCTGTTCCTTCTACCTCCGCTCCTCCGATCATATATACATACTCCCGTCGTCCCACGACTGTTGAGCATGTGCAGACTGAAGATGTCTCGCCAGTATCGGTGAATGCCTCCAACCCAGATTCTGATGACGACCTCCATATTCCTCTTGCCCGTCTTATAGGTAAGAAGGGTAGCACTAAACATCCCATTGCCAACTACATTCGTTATGATCACCTTTCTCAGGCACATCAAGCCTTTGTTTCTTCTCTCTCATCTATTGTTATCCCTAAGACATGGCAGGAGGCTGCTCAGATACCTGAATGGAAAGCGGCAATGGAGGAGGAATTGCGTGCCCTGGACAAGAATAAAACATGGCAGCTGGTGAGCCTTCCTCCAGGGAAGCGAACGGTCGGATCCCGTTGGGTATTCACAGTTAAACAAAACCAAGATGGTGTTGTGGAGCGGTATAAAGCTCGTTTGGTGGCTCAGGGATATACCCAGGCCCAGGGCATTGACTACCAGGAGACCTTTGCTCCTGTTGCTAAGATGAACTCAATCCGCGTTCTTTTTTCTGTTGCTGCAAGTCGTAGATGGGATCTACTTCAGCTAGATGTCAAGAATGCATTTTTGAATGGTGATCTGGAGGAGGAGGTATACATGGATACTCCACCGGGCTCTGTTATCAAAGGGTCCAAGGGGAAGGTGTGACGTGTTCTAAAATCTCTGTACGGCTTGAAACAGTCTCCGAGAGCGTGGTTTGGGCGTTTTTACAAGTTCATGCTTCAACTTGGGTACACTCAAAATCATGCTGACCACACACTCTTTATTAAGAGAAAAGGTGCCCAGGTCTCTATTCTTATTGTGTATGTGGACGACATCATCATTACCGGGGATCACATGGAGGAGATCATTTACTTGAAGGAACAACTGGGCAAGGAATTTGAAGTTAAAGACCTGGGAAAGCTGAAATATTTCTTGGGAATTGAAGTGGCAAGGTCTCAACAAGGGATCTTCATCTCCCAAAGAAAGTATACTCTAGATCTTCTTGAAGAGACTGGGATGCTTGGGTGCGCACCCGTGGACACCCCCATTGAGGCTAATCACAAAATTGATGCAGATACTAGTGGAGAAAAGGTGGATGTCTCAAAATACCAACGTTTGGTTGGACGACTCATATACCTGTCCCATACTCGCCCTGACATTACGTATGATGTGGGGGTCCTAAGTAGGTATATGCATTCTCCTTCCATTCGTCATCAGCAGACGACCTTTAGAGTGCTACGGTATCTCAAAAAGGCACCCGGCCGTGGGATCCTTTTCAAGAACGACAAATCTTTAGAAGTTGAAGTGTTTACAGATGCTGATTGGGCTGGTAGCCAAGATGACAGAAAATCAACTACTGGGTACTGCACTTTTGTGGGAGGCAACCTCGTTTCGTGGAGGAGCAAGAAGCAAAATGTGGTAGCTCGATCAAGTGCAGAGGCAGAGTATAGGGCAATGGCACAAGGTGTTTGTGAAGGATTGTGGTTGAGGACTCTCCTTCGGGACATTGGCCTTCAGGGGAACAATCCTATCATGATCTACTGCGACAACAAAGCCGCCATCAGTATTGCGCACAATCCAGTGCAACATGATAGAACCAAACATGTGGAAGTTGATAGACATTTCATCAAGGATCATCTAGACAAAGGGAATATCTGCACTCCTTTTGTGAACTCATCCGATCAGCTTGCGGACGTCTTCACCAAGGGTTTATACATCGACAACTTCAAGGACAACACAAACAAGTTGGTAATGATCAATATATATTCCCAACTTGAGGGGGAGAGTTGAAAATAATTATGATGTGGGTTTTATTTTATTTTTGATGCTATATATATGTATGCCCGGTTTAGGGCAAGCGTATTATTCCATTATCCCGTTCGACTTATTGGCCTAGCATTGAGAGGACCTGTGAGCGGGATCGTCTTCACTGCATCACTAGTTAGGTGGAGATGAAGCGTAGGTTGTGTCAAAGGTATTTGCCTGCGTCGTATCAGAGTTGCTTGCTCGATAAATTATTTACCCTTCGATAAGGATCCCTACCCGTCGCTGAGTGCATGAATCGTTTCTATGAGCTAGTAGTGAGGAGTGACATCCAAGAGGAGCTAGCTATGAACACTTCTTGATTTCAATCTGGACTTCGATTTAAGATACGTACTGAATTGACTTATCACTGCTCATCGTCCCTCGAACAGACGTATCAGCTCACTCTTCATTATGATCAGTCCTCGAGATCCGCTAGAATTAGCCTAGTAGATTCGTACTTTAATCTCTCCACTACGAGTCCCTCCCATTCTGAGGCCACCACTTTGCCTACTCATGTCCTATCGGACACGATACAAGTGATCCATGATATTGGTTTCTCTCACCCCAGTGAGATACTTAGGTGTCGTTTGTTTGGGCGGATGAGCTCCGGTGCAGATTGGCGAAACCGGCGTTCCAAACAAATGCGTCGTTTGTTTGGTCGGATTTGTTATACCGCGTTTTTTAATAAACGCACCTTATAGAAGGCTTTCATCAGCGACTCCAACCTCTAGTCGAACGCGTCCGCTGTTTCGCCCCTGTCCCCGCGTCTGTTCTTCTCGACGAAAACCCTCACCCCAATCACCAGATCTCTCGCCCGTCGACCGGATTTCTCACCGGAAAACGTTGTTCCTACACCCAGAAACCATCGGCGACCATCCTTCTGCCAGCAGGCGGGACAATTCTCTCCCCATCGACGACGATCTCTTCCCGCCGGCATCTCCCATCGACGACAAGCTCCTACTTCTTCTCTCTCATTGACGACAAGCTCCTACTTCTTCTCTCCCGCCGGCTCTCTGGTAAGACCTCCCCCTTGTTTGTTTTGTTTAGATTTGATCCATAGCCCTAGCCGGTGATAATCTGTGGGTCTATTGTGCCAGTTTTTTTTTCTTGATTTTTTTGATAAAACTGAAGTGGTTAATGCTAATGTTTTTTTGAATGGATTGTGTGTGCGTGTATGTATGCGTGTGTGTATGTGTGTGTATGTGTTTGAATGTATTGGCCTAGTATGAAAGTGTCTATGGGTGTATTGGGCTAGTTTGAATGTATATGTGTGTGTGTGTGTGTTTGAATGTATATATGTGTATGTGTGTGTTAATGTATATATGTGTATGTTTGTGTGATTATTGTGTATGTGTGTATGTGTACTTGTGTGTTACGTGTAGGTGTATGTGTGTGTTACGTGTAGGTGTATGTGTGTGTATATTATTGTGTAGGTGTATGTGCATTTGTGTGTAGGTGTTGTGCATATGTGTGTGTGTAGGTGTTGTGCATATGTGTGTGTGTAGGATTACAACATTGTTATACGTGTGCATGTTATTGTGTGTTTATTGTGTATGTGTGTTATTGTGTGTGTGTGTTTATTGTGTATGTTATATGTGTGTATGTTATTGTGTATGTGTGTATGTTGTGTATGTGTGTATTTGCTAAGCAAAAATATGTCTTTTCATGACATAAACATTATTTTTGTGTTGGTTCCCGTATTATGAAAAAAAAAATGTCCTTTTTATTTATTTTTTGTGTCGGTTATCATATTATGAAAAAACAATTCACCCAAAACTCTTTTTGTTCCCAAATAATTTTCCAAAACTTCATGTCCATTAACTCTACAAACTCCATTTCACCCAAACAATTTTTTAACAAATCTCTGTTTTTCAGAAACAACACTTTTCTCAAACTCCATTTTCTATCAGCAGTTTTCCATCAGCAACATCCCAACCAAACAGAGTCTTAGTCCGATGAGAGGTCCATCTTTTGATCCTTATTCAGACCCTACGGCCACGAAAGAGAATGAGTATGAACAACCCTGTGATCATATAATAATGTGCCCCTCGCCTACCCATAACGTTGACTTAGTTAGTTCTCCGATCATAGACTCGACATTGCGTGCATGTTCATCTGAGTTTCCCCATATTGTCGTGGTGAGTCATACCACGAGTGAGGGTAGAGAGCATGACATTGACTTTGTAGTGGTTGTCTCTCATGTTCATGAGGTTACTACTCTTATCGATGTCACTCATCTGAAAGATCATCCTCTTACAATAGAGTTCTTTAATGAGCCTCCCGTTGAACCTCCTGACGAGTTTTTAATTTTAGGAGACATTCAACCCACCCCTGCATTGCATCATTGTGCCCATATCTCACATGTCACTTTAGATGATTGTCGTATCCACGATGAATTTACTTACTTTCCGCCATGTGATCCTCCTGAGTCACATTCTTATGTCACTGTCTTCGACATTCCTTCGGGAGATTGCCTACACAACATATTTTTCAATCGACCACCTGGTGAGCCTCCCGATGATTCGCATCCCTTAGGAGACATTTGGTAAGTCATGATATTACAACCCAGAACCAATGTCATGGGTAGTCATTTGGGTGCCCATGCACTTGACGAGTATTTCTACATCCCGCACAAGGAACCTCCTGATAAACCACCCATATGTAGGGACTTCCACCGCTACGTAGAGTCAGAATTTATTGAGTCTGTTGGGTTCATCATTCATCATTTGTATGTGTTGCATGATTCGTATGTCATATTCTGACGTAAAGTTATATTAAATAAGGAACATTTTAAACGTGCGTGGGTAATCACATGAAAGAGCAAATGTACGATAAAGGTGATTTGGTGATGATTTGCACAATAATTGAGAGGTTCCAATTGGGGGCAACTATGAATCTACGTGCTAAGTGAATATGTCCATACACTGTCATGGGAGAGTCTGAGTCAAATTTCTTCGAGCTTGATATTAAGAGTGATGGTATTCATCTTGGATTCAATGTTGAGGACTTGACTCTAGATGTGGAGCCACCTAGTTTTGCACCTTCGTCCTTCCCTTTTAGCTTTAGTTTCCCCCACCACTACAACTTCTCTTGTACCTCCAGGATCCATTACAGCCTTGCCCATCACCCTTGTGTTTCTACCCTTTACCCCTATGGCAGTATGTTTGGCGTGTTGGACTCTCGGGACTTCAGCGGGCCAATGATTTTATGTGGAGACAATCTCTACCAAGAGCAACAGAGAGTCTTACCTAGCTTGCGTGTGAGAATGTAGTCTCCATTCACCGGAGATGAATGTTTCTGAGCCGGTGAGAATGATGGAGATCGTTCGCGCCTCATGTGAGAAATTATTGAGTCGTCGCATTTTGGATCGTCAGATGGACGATCAGAGCCCGTGATCATAACCGGCTCGAATTATCCTACTTTTTATGTATTTTCTTTTATTTTTTGGATTTTTATTTTGAGAGTTAGGATAAATTATATGTCGGGCAATCGTGGCCGTCAGATAATTTTAACCTAATTCACCCCCTTTATATCACATTAAGGGCCGGCTGATGGGGGGGGGGGGGGGGGGGTATCGAGAGTTGTGGTTTATTCCTGGAAGAAGAACCGCTCTGTCGTGAGAGAGCTGCGACGCCTCTCTCCCACTCGGTGCGACGCCGAGCGGCTCCGCTGCTTTAACCGCCACCTCATTTCTTTGTTGCCTCCAGTCTACTGTCAATTTCCCGCAGCCCCACCAACCTCCATCTTCCCCATATGCCTCTTGCCGCCTTCTATCATCCCCTACTGGGTATTTCGCCCCTCCCCACCTCAGATCTGAGCCTTCTCTTCCATTCCTGCTCCAAACACCACCCGAAACTTCATTCCAGCACTTCTCCAGCCCTATATCGCCCAGATCCGAACCACCGCTTCCTTCCCCGTTGCATATCCTAGCCTTCACGCACATCTACACTTCAAAATACATCTTCCAGCACTTCCCCGTAGCAGTCCAGACCTTCCTCCCCACAAATTACAGCATTCCAGCCCCTCCCCGCTGTCAAACTACGCTGTCCAGCCACTTTCCTCTGCCAAATCACACTTTTCAGCTCCTCCCCTCCCCAACTCGCGACCCTCCAGCCCCTCCTCATCAGTAACCCTACTTTCCCACTCCATACCCATCATATTTAGCACCTCCACAAGTAATTCTCAGTCCCCACCAGCCTTCCTCCACCATTTTCAAGGCAAGACCCATCCGTATATCCACTCCCACACTTCCCCAACACCATACCTACCCTTTTCCTTCTTCCAACAACCCTCCCAGCCCATTCCAGCCTACCAAACAGCCACCATCCCTCTTCGACAGCCCCACACAGCAACATCTCCACCCCCGAACAGCTACCGTCATCATCGGATCTCCCCCACCACATCTGGCATTGAGTACTTGGTGAGTTTTTACATTACAATTTCATTTTCTCCGCATTTTACGAGAATTATTGGACTCGTATCTATTTGGCTTATTGCTCTCTTAATAGTGCATCGCTTATTCACCTAAATTTACTTTCAACGCGCTCTCAGTTAATCTGCAATTGTTACTTGCTTACTTCCATTGTAATATTTGTAATCAATTGCGACACCTGCACGAGATTTTAAAATTAATTTGTTTAATTAATTGCGCGTCGGAAAATACTTGCATGATTGAATCATTGCAAGTGCATCACATTGGGATCATCCTTTGTTAGTTCGTTGGATTGCGTGTATGTTTGCATGTCTTTCTAGTTGTAATTCATATTATTTCATGTCGCCTCGCTGTTATTTGTATTAATCCCGGTTGAGAGTATTTTGGTATTTTTTGTTTTAGGTTTCTCCCTCACTCATGTTGTATGAGTAAGGGTTCAATTAGTGAATCAATCAAAGTATTATTCCCTTTCTACTTGGTATCAAAGCAGAATACCCAAATCCCGTGCTCGACACTTCCGCCGCTCGCCTGTTCCGATTCTCTCGATCGATCGACTGCGTCGTTCGACACTTTCGTCGTTCGACCGACTCCACCACTCGCCTGCTTCTTGGTCTTCTTGCGGGTTCATCGTTGTTGATCCCGTATGACGCCGAGCGGCTAGACGGGTGTTTCCCGTCGGACAACCGCTGAAGAAGACGCCGCAGCTGCCTTCTAATGAAGCCGCTGTCTTCTCCGACTCTCTCTTACACTGCTGTCTTCTACGGCTCCTAGACAGCAGCGGGTTCATCGTTGCTGTCTTCTACGGCTCCTAGGCTTCAGCCCTCTCTTCTTGCTGTCGAGGACTCTCCTATGGCCATACTTCTAGTCCCCTACTACCAACCCCCCCTCCCCCGCCGGTGCTTCTGATCTTTATTTTCGCATCTTCTGCGTGCTTCTGCCTACTGCCAACCCTCCGTTGCTTCCTCCCGCCTTCTTCGTTGATATGGGTGATCTCGATTCCTCCGCGTCTTCTCCAGGGGTGATCCAACCTCAGATGAGTGACCCTCAGTGGCCCCATGGCCACTCTGGCTCCTTAAAGATTACCACGGTTGCCTTAGACGACACAAATTATCTTGAATGGTCTCGTGCTGCTCAACATGTTATTCGCAGTCAGCAGATGATCAAATATATCGATGGGACGATTAAGGAGCCCCTCAAGACTGATCCCTCCTGGAAGCGTTGGGATTCCGACAACTCACTTGCGGTCTCATGGCTCCTGCATTCGATGTCTCCCAAGGTATACCAGAGCTATATGTTGATGGATTCTGCATCTGAGATCTGGACTCGTGCTCGGTAAACATACTCACAGATCGGTAGTTCCACTCAGGTGTATGAGCTCACTCACCGTATTTTGGAATTGCGGCAAGGTCAGATGACCGTTTCGTCATTCTTCTCTGAGTTTGAGCATCTTTACCAAGAGTTGGATTACTTTGCTCACTTCCCTCCTGCGTGTACTGCTGGTGCTGTTCAGATAAATCAAAATGAGGATCGTTTTCGTCTCCATGTTTTCTTGATGGGCTTGAACATGGACTCCGATATGGTGCGGACGCATATTGTTCACCGCTCTCCGCTTCCCTCCCTTCGTGAGGCCTTCAGTATGGTTCTGGGTGATGAAGACCGACGCAAGTCCCTCAGTGTTATGGCGCCGCCTGATCGTTTTGCCTTGACGAGTGTTGGTCGTGGTCTTATTCCCACTTCTGGATCTTCTGTGCCCACCTGTGACTATTGTGGTTGAAGGGGAGATTCTCGGGAGATGTGTTTCAAGCTTCATCCTCATCTTGCTCCTCCTGGTTGTGGTCGTGGACCTGGTCGTGGTGGCCAGAGACATAGTGGTCATCGCTCTGATGATGCTGCGTATACTACAAATGTCTATGATGAGTCCCACTGTTCCCCTCTTGGATTTCTTACAGCTCAGGAAGTGGATGCCTTTCGTCGTCTCCTCTCCTCTCAGTCTGATCCTATTACGGGAGGCTTTACTTCCCTGGCCACTATTGTGATGCCCAGTGCTCATGCTGCTACAGCCTCTTCCTCTGAATGGGTGCTTGACTCCGGCGCAACACACCACATGACTGAGTCTTCCTCAGGTTTCCTCTCTTATACCCCCCTTGTCTGGTAAGGACAAGATCATTTCTGCAAATAGATCTTTATCCTCTATTGCGAGCAAAGGCAACATCTCATGTTCCCCATCTATTTCTCTTCCTTCTGTTCTTCATGTCCCCTCTTTTTCTCGCAATTTACTTTTCATCAACAACATTACTAGATCCCTGAACTGCTTTGTAACCTTTTTTTTTCTGATTTTTGTGTTTTTCAGGAACTGGGTACGAAGCGGAACATTGGCAGTGGTAGGAATCGTAGTGGCTTGTACTACCTGAACCCCCAGATACCCTCTCAGGTTCTTTCATGTTCCGTCGCCACAACTGATGATGTTCGTCGTTGGATCTGCACCTAGGACATCCGTCCTCCACTTATCTGCAAAAATTGTTTCATGCTTTTTTACCTTTTCTTCAGAATTTTACTTGTGATGTATGTGATGAGTCTAAACACGTGCGACATACTTCTTCGCATCTTTCTTCTCCCAGTACTGTCCCTTTTGATGTGATACATTCTGATGTGTGGGGGTCGTCACCTATTTTATCTTTAACTAGTTTTCAATGTTTTGTCACTTTTATTGACTGCTTCTCTCGTACTACATGAGTTTATCTATTGAAGAAAAAAATGAAATTTTTTCTTGCATTCAAATATTTCATAAAATGATGCAAACCCAATTCGGTGCTTCTATTCGTGTTCTTAGAAGTGATAATGGAGGGGAATATGACGATCGTGGTGCCTTCGCACTACAAGATATATGTTTAACAACGACGTTTTTATTGTGACGTTTTTATTGTGACGTTTTTTAAAACGTCGCCGTAAGTTTTCTGTTTAGTGACATTTTTTTTCAAAAACGTCGCTAATAATAAAATTAAGCATTAGCCACGTTTTCTATGAAAAACGTCAACATACATGTCTAGCTTCTGTGACGATTATTTTTAAAACGTCATCAAAACACACTACTAGAAAAATAACTTTTAGCCACATTTTTTTTGCCACGGGTCAAAAATGTTGGCTAATAATGAAGTATTAGTCGCGACTCATGATTCGTGGCTAATAAACAAGTATTAGCCACGAATGTCTAATTCGTAGCAAAAAAGAAAGCATTGACCACATTTTGCTTAATTCAGGCTAAAAGATAGTATTAGTTATAGTTGCATAATTCATGGCTATTATTTTGGTCACATTTCTTAATACATGGCTAAAAAGAAAGTATTATCCACGGTTTTGGGTTGCGGCAAAAAATTATTATGAAATAATTGATTAAAATTTATCTATTTTTATTATAAATTGTAAAAAAATATTAATATTGATATTAACTATCATACTTAATTAATCTGTCACATATAATTTGATCAATTAATGTGTTATGATCGTCTTAATTATTTATATATATTCAAAATAACTTTCAATCAAGACACACATAATACAATGAATATTTCACTACTAGAAAAATGACTTTTAGCCACACTTTTTTTGCCACGGGTCAAAAATCGTGGCTAATAATGAAGTATTAGTCACGTCCCCTAATTCGTAGCTAATAAGCAAGTATTAGCCACATATGCCTAATTCGTGGCAAAAAAAGAAAGCATTAGCCACAACTTGTTTAATTCGTGGCTAATAAGCAAGTATTAACCACGAATACCTAATTCGTGGCAAAAAAGAAAGCATTAGCCACGGTTTGCTTAATTCATTGTTAATAAGATAATATTAGTTACGGTTTCCTAATTCGTAGCTGATATTTTATCACATTTCGCAATTTATGGCTAAAAAGGAAGTATTAGCCATGATTTTGAGTCGTGGCAAAAATTACAACGAGAAAATTGAAAATTTTATCTATTTTTATTAATAATATGCGAAAAAAATATTAATATTCAAGCTTAATTAATCTGTCAAATATTTTTTTTGCTTGGGAGCGCATTTATGTACACGTGCGTGTTTTTTCTCGGGTGCATTATCTCCTTGGAGAACATTTTGTCGCCCACCGCGCGTGTTTTTTGCACCAATGCATGTTTTCACAAGGGCACATAATTTTGCATGGGTGCAAGGTTATGCCAGGGCACGCACTTTCTCCCTGTCGTGCTTTCTCCTAGGTGTGTATTTTTTGTCTGAGCATGCATTTTTTGCAAGACAGACATTTTTCGCACTAACATGCATTTTCGTAGGACGCGTGATTTCGCCCGGGCGCATGTTTTTCTCCCTTGCGCGCGTTTTCACCCAGACGCGTGATTTCTCCTGGGCGCACGTTTTCGCACCGGCACGCGTTTTAACCTAGGCAAGTTTTATCTTTACCGCACATTTTTTGTCCAGATGTGTTTCCTCCAAGGTGCACATTTTCGCCCCGTTGTGCGCTTTCATCATGACGCATAATTTTGCATCGACGCTCATTTTTTCTTGGGCATATTTTTTGCTTGGGGGTGCGCCTGCGCCTACGCGCACTCTTTTTTGCCCCCCGCGCATATTTTTGTGTGAGCGCGCATTTCTCCCTCGAGTGTATTAGCACGTTTTTGCCTAAACTCACATTTTTATTTCTCTCTTAGCCATAAATTCTTCAAAAATATATAGAGGGAAACTAAAAATTCCCTCCAAAATTTTAATTCTTAATTATTTATTCCCTTGCCCCTCCCCTCTTGTCACGACATTTCTTCTTCCCTACTCCAAGACCCGTATAATTCCTGTCACCCCATCGTCATACCCTAGTCGCCGTCCTCTCATCGTTGTCCTCACATCGCCCTCGTCCCGTCGCCCTCCTCCCGTTGCCTTTCTCCCGTCGCTCTCCTCCCGTTGCCCTCCTGTCGCTCTCCTCCCGTCGCCACTTTGGTAGAAGAGCCGCCCAACTCCCCCCGAAGAAAAGCTTCAGTGCCTCCATTCTCAAGTGGTCGCTCTCGAAGAAACGTCTGTGGCTCTATTATCTGCAACGTGCACTCCATTCATAGGTTTGATTTTCTTTTTCAACACTTCCGTTCTCATTGGAATGCCCTAATTTCTTCATGGACATGCCACAAGATCCTCAATCTTTAGGGAATGTTTTTACTTATTTTTTTGGTGCTTTCAGGTAATATGTGATTGCTGCATCTTAATATGTGATTGTTGTGTTCTAAATATACCGTGCTCAAAATATGAAAAATTGATACTTACAATTTCTCTAGGTCCTTCCCGTCGTTGGGCTCCTCCAAGATGAAGTTGATCCTATGGTTTCTGTGATGAAAGCTGAAAAAGCTCCATTGGAGTCTTATGCTTAAAATTTCTCTAGTACATTCTCTTGCAGGACATGTGCACTTTTCTTTCAGAAAAGAATTTGCTAGAGGTACCTTCAGTCATTGAAAGATTAGGAAAGTCATACCCTCCCGGTTGATCCCTATCTCAACTCTAGAGTTACATTCTCTTGCAGGACATGGTGAACAATGGACCTCTCCCATAATTGGGCTTCTCCTCTAGGACATTTCCTCAAGGTAACTATTTCGACTTCTAGATACTCTAAGGAGTTGATCCCTATCTCAACTCATATAACTGTTATTTATCGACTATAGTTTTTATCAATCCTGCTGAATTTTTATTCTACCGACTCACGGGAGTGTTCTACATGGACGACATGTAGTCGTGCCATGATATTGTTGAATACAATGTTAGATTTGGTTTCTTGTTGCAGGTATCCTGGACTACATGGAGAGTTTTATGCAGCCTCACTTTCGATTTATTTTTGCGGAGTGTTTTTTGAGGTGCTAAAACTTAAGTATTACCATGTATCTACCTCTGCTATCTAATTCTTAGACCATATCTTTATATACTCATCTAATTGTTGCATTTTTACCATTGCTCTACATGCACATGACACTTAAAGTATATTTTCTATTATCTTATATTTGATAGATATCATTCGCTATTGTTGCTCTAATAAAATAAAATAAGCCAAACAATTAAAAGACAAATAATTTATCTTTCAGATTGATCATCTTATCAAAGATAATTTTCTTTTTTAATGACTACTTTGATACCTTCATCATATGGTCAACCTAGTATTGTTAATTTTTTGAAAGTGAAAGAGAAATGTTCTTGTTTTGATAGTTAGGATTTTTTCCATGATTTGGGGCCTTGATATCATTTTTGGTTTTCTTTTTGTGTCTACTATTTTGTAGAACGATCCTAAGAAGACATTTTCCTTCAGTATCAAATGAGTAGTAAGATTTTCACATAGTAATAAAGGTTGCTCTTATCAAAATTGTCATCCTTTCTTATATATTGAGGTGTATAATTTTAGAAACATGCTCTTCTATTATGTGGTTTTGTTAAGTAAAAAAAGCCCTTTCATGCTATTTAGAATCCATGCATCAACCTAAAAACAATTGGTAGTAGGTGGAGAGGCCTAGGTTCTAGGTTAGGAGGTTACATGAATTCCTCGAAGTGAGACTATATTCTCGATCAACATATTACTGTAGGCTCTTTGGCCTCTAAGAAGTGAACCTTTTAATTGTGTGACATGGGAGCGGAACATTTAGTCTAACTTGCTTTAATATCATGATAGAACCTATGCATCTAAGATAAAACCATTGATTAGTAGGTGGGAAGGTACAAGATTCAAATTAATTGCATCTTGTTACATAAATTTTCAGATGTGAGACTATATTCTCAAAAAACTATTTGCATTTATGGAAGTTTTGTACGGTCATTGGTTTAAAGTCATATACTTTGGTGATTGTTTTGCTTTAGTATATATCCTTTTGCTCTGACAAAAAAATGGAAAAGTAGCACACAGAATTGTTAACTAAAGGTTGTTTAGTCTGAAAGGTTGTTTATGGTTTTGATAGAAATATGCCTTATAATTGCAGGTATTTGTCCTTGAACAAAAGATGGAGATTAATATGAAATCAGATGATGATAGCAAGCCAGATGATGTTGATACATCTTTGCAGACAGCTCAAGTGAATGGTTCCGATAGAAAGGTTGATGAGAGTGATGCCTTGATGGACGAAGATCAGGTAACAATTTGTTCGAAGTTTATGGATACTTCTGTTGACTCCTTTTTCTGACTGCTATTGTAGGTTTATGGATGTCCCTGCAATTTTGCAAAATCGCATGGTAGGTTTTCATAATTACTCCTATATATATATACTATATTATAAAGAAGTACTTTTGAGCCTCTAGATTTAATCTTGGCCATCCAATAGAGAACATACTTTTAATCCTGGCCACCCAAAAAACATAAATTTGAATCCTATTTCATTCTCCCTATCAGCCTGATCCCGCTTCCCTTTCATTTTCAAGCTTACCCGACTGATATACTGGCTCCCACTTTTCAAAACCCGCGTGCCATATCCCTCTCGCCATGCTATCCAAGATTGCAGCCCAGATTTAGCATCTTCCTCCTCCTTTTCTCTACCCACTGACTTATGTTCGCTACCCCGCTCTTCCTCGCCGCGCTCCCAATGATCCACGAAGCCGGCGAGTGAGAAGCGCTGATAGCGATGACAAATCTTTCACAAGGGCACTTTCTGGGCCGCCGACTTCATTCACCATTTCTGGGTCTCCCTGTGTTCTAGGGCAAAAGAAATTTGGCGCCACTCCTCTACATCGCGGCTCTCCCCCAAATCAACCTCTACTCCCGCTCGCGGTTTCTTCGAGCCCATGTCTCTCCGTCAGCTTCAGCATCTCGAAGGTATCGGGGCTCTCCCTCCCCTTTCCGATCTCACTCTCCAAACCTCTGCTCACCTTCTCTTTCAGCAGGGATACCCATCCGGCCATCTAGGGCATTGCTACATTTCTTCACCTAGAGGCATATCATTCTGGCAAGGCAGCCTCCTCTCCACTCAGGTTCGGCCATTGTTCCACCTACTTCTTCGGTCGATCATCAGCATCACCTAGGGCTTCCTGCGTCGATCGCTTCTTCATCCGATACTTCGAATCTCTGGAGGATGCCTTCCCAATCGGTGATTCCTATGTAAACCTCATCCCAATCGGGAGTGGATCAGTGGATAGCAAATTTTTTTGGCAAGCAGATATTGTAAAGTGGATCTGGGTGTGAGGATACCTGCAGAGTTTTCTAAAATCAGTATGCCATCACGTTGTTCTTCCTGAAGACACATAATTGTTATTAGCACAAAAACTATTTTTATTAAGTTTTGAGTATTTCATTTATTGCATCTATAAACATTACTGGATTGATGGTTTCTCCAAGTAAATGCTACATTTTGCTGGTCAGTAGATGTAGGTCTAAACCTGCTCTCCAAAAATAGAAAATTAGTTACACATGACAAATGATTTTATTAAAAAAAAGTTAGCTTCTGTCAATGGGTTTAATTGAGCTGGTTTTTTGAATCTAATGAAGAAAAAAATAGATCTTGGAAGGGAGTTGTTCTGCAACTTTGCATGAAGGTACTCTTCCCTTTACAACCAGACCAAGGAGGTGATGTTGTCGATGGCTTCGAAATGGCGTGTTCCCTCTAGCGCACATTCCTCTCCATCTTCACCCACTAACTCAGTAAATAATCAAGGTATCCCACCCGCCCTTAAGTTTTGATATCAAGAGATTTTAACGATTGATTTTAGCTATCCATAGTGATTAGTGGAAGCAAAACTCCTCTGTTTTCATCTATTAATTTTTATTTTGCAAACTCCAAATGGAGATATCATAGATTGTGATCGCATTGCTCGCCAACCTGCATTTGATCATCGACACCTTAAGAATCACAGGAATACTATACTGCTATATCTTCTGCTACTCCTTGATTTAATTTTCTTTAGTGAATAGCAGTTATTACATCTTGATTATTGCACTGGAATTTTATTCCATTTTATTTCATCATTTCATCAGCATCCTAATATGGCATGTGTTGTCACCCAGTAAATTTATATTTACATTACAAACTTTCAACTAAGGTACACGACAAAAGACTTATGTCGTGTTATTATGGGTGATAACAAATATTGCAGGAGATTATTTAGTTTGACATTGAATTCATTGTCAAATGTGAAATCATAAAATGTGATTTTAATTTTTTTTTATAAATAACATACTAACCAAACATCTCACTTTTCTTTCTTTAGGCGTTGTAATTGGTTGCAAGGCTTTACGAGTAACTCGGATCCCTGACTCTCTCCATTTCCATTCTTCGGTGAGCTTCCACCTCTCACACACTGTCTCTTTGTTCTAAATAAATTATTTTATATATCAATTACTACAAATGAATCCATTGTTCCATGCGCCATGATTCACAAAAAATGAAATTGGTATATTTCTATGGTGATTAGATCAGACCGAAGGCTGAAGTGCAGTTTATATCACTAGAGGATTTGTGATATCCAAAGGCAATATAAATCTGAAATTGAAATATTTGTTCTCCTCTGAATTTTTCTAACTTTCATGCAAATAAAATCACTAGACCCACTTTTATATATTTGGTTTATTGCTCTACTCTTTCTCCCTCTTCGTTAATTGGTTTATTAATCAGTTGTGTACAAGGCTCGCTCCCTTTTCTTCCTTATCCTCTCTACTCTCCCTTAAGCTGATAGCATGATGGTCCTCGATCGCAACTTCTTCCAGCGGGGAGGTTCTCGACCAAGCGAGGTTCTCCTTTGATTTCATTAGGTAAACCAGTGACCTTCTGGCATGATTGTTCTTAGTCTTCTCTGCTTCAATGTCCAACAAAAGTAAAGCATTTTATGGGTTTCAGTGAAATTAGTTGAGGGGTAACTCTCCGATTTGCTGCAATTTAGTTCATTTTTTCAATTTCTTTGTGCTATAATCGAACATTTTATAACATTCTTTCTTTGTGATACAAATGCGTATTGCTGATGCATGATTCTCAAAGTAATTTTGATAAAAAAAAACCTCTTTTGTTTGCTTGCCGGAGAAGTTAAACCCGTGCTCGACGTCCTTATACTCCTAGGCGCACATCAACATTGAAATTAAGTCAGAGTATTTTCATAGTGAGAATTGTTTTGCATACTTACATGAACATATTTTATTTCGTTAAATTGATGATTACTTAAAGTTAGAAGTATACACTCCCTATTAGTGAGAAAAAAGGGGTTGTAAAGCTTGAAAACCATTATTCTTGATCCATGTTCAGTTTTGAATAGTGTATTTAGTTTCGCATTTTTTCTCATTTCCACCTGCAAGGAATTAGGAAGATTAGTGAATGAAAATAACTTAGTTGTTTCAAATCTTTCTATTATAATATTACTTTTGAAGTCTCATACACGGCGAAAATGTGAATGGATTTTTCTTCCTAAGAGAAGATGTTATGATAAACTTCACTCTGATTTTGTGCGGTAATTAATTATGGTTAATAATATTTTATTCTCCTGTGATTTTTTTGATACACAGGTCTTTGTTGCATATGTGTAGCAGAATTTAGCTTAAATTTGTAAAATATAGTTGGTAATGTGTTTAACCACTAATTGCATATGGGATGACTGTTTTTCAAGTTTCAAATCCAACTAAAAGTTGTTCAAAGCGTGAAGATAATGGAAAAGGCGAAGAGGTGAGCATAATATTAGTATTTGATTCAATTTTTATTACATTAAGCATTGGGCTGTGAAAGATTTATGGTTCCATGAAATTCTTTTATTTTTTAATTTCATTTATTAGATTTCTGCCAAGTTCTTTGTAAGAACAAGCTAAATAATCATACTAATATAACTCCTAACAGGGGCATTGAACAAACTAAATATTTCTGCACTTTTTTATTCATTTATAGAAGTTGGATCAGGGGCACTGAATTGCTGGCAATCTTTCACTCCATTTATAGCAGCTGGATCAAAATTACGGTATCTCATTCCCATTTCATTTCTATTGCAGTTCATGGCTTAAAGCTAGGTCATCTACTCTTTCACTTGGATTCATTTTCACTATCTGCTTTTGTTTGCAGTTGTGACTTGGATATCAATAATTATTAAATTGTAATGGATGATATTGGAAAGTAGGTTTGTAACTTTGTTGTTTTACTTTGAGCATGATGAAGTTTAAAGTAGTGCATTGATTACATGTGTGAGCTTTCATGGGTGTGTGTGCTTCCTAATTTCCCTCTCAGGATTTCACTCTCAAGCCAGTATGATTTCAGAAATTTCACTCTCAGGTTCAAAATGATTCTTCTTCCATTTGGATAGAGTTTGGTACCCCACCAACGTATCTTCATTTGCACTTTGGATCAAGTTTTAATTTCAATAATCTGGTAAGAACTCAATCACTTTAAGATAATCCTATATATTTGAGTGGAAGCATTTGGCTGGAATCTTTAATACATGGCTATAAGATATTATTTTCTTGGCTTTCTAAATCTTTTCTTCCAAGTTGTATGTTTATATTCTCAATTTTTATTCCTTGCCAAGCTTTTTAGGTAATTTATTTACTCATGGTTGCTCTGTTCTTGCAGGTCTTGGACTTGCAGAGAGGATAGAACATTTTTATGGTTTTAATTTTAAGCACATTTGTGCACACTCACCTATCGGCCGATTGTTCATCAGCTCCTCACAGATCTGGAGGAGGTAGAGGTTAACAAGCAACTTGAATGGAAGAGGACATTGAAAGAGAAGGAATGTGGGAAGAATAGATAGAGACATTGTGAGAGCAGGTGGAGCATTGTGAGAGAGAATGTAGTGAAGGATTATATATTTTTTTGTAAGTTTATATTATTTCAAACACGTTTTGTTTATTATTAATGTGATTTTTTGAAAGTTTATACTATTTAATTCCAGTGATGATATGATGTATTATATTGACATTATAATTAATTTTTCATTCTTTTTGTTATAATTAGAGATATAATACTTGGAACAATAAGTTGCAAAAAATCTCTTCATATCTTAATATTACTCTCAAAAAATATTTGAAATATTTATCAAAATTAAATTTATAAAAAATAATATTTATATTTTTAATTAAGATTTTAGATGCACAATTACTTTATAGAGTTTAGAGTATCATAAACTTTTATTTGTTTTAAAAAAAAATCTTAAAATGCAAAAAGTTGCGACGTTTTTTCGGAAAATGTTATTGTAGAGTTTTAACTATTGTGACATTTTGCAAAAAGCGTAGTGGTAGAGTTAATATTTTTCTCGACGTTTTTGTATAAAGTGTCACGATAGATCAACTATCTATTATGACGTTTTTTCAAAAAATGTCACGATAGAGCAACTACCAGTCGTGACGCTTTTTTGTGAAAGCGTCGCAAAGAGCTACGACGACGGCTGCAATCATGACAATTTTGTGACGTTTTTATAAACGTCACGAAAACTATCGTGACGCTTAAAAATCGTCACTAAAGACATAAAAATTGTCACCGTATAACGATTTTGTTGTAGTGTCGGTTCTTATCTCACCACTCATGGATTATCCACCAGAAAAAGTGTCCACACATCTACTCAAAATGGTGTGACCGAACGTAAAAATCGGCACCTCCTTGAGGTTGCTCGTTGCCTTCTATCCACCATGCACCTTCCCAAAACCTATTGGGGGAATGCAGTTCTCACTGCCGCTCAAATTATCAATCGCCTTCCATCTCGTGTCCATTCCTATACTACTCCTTTAGCTCGTCTTTCCACTACCTGTGTGGTTCATACTTCCCATTTGGCACCCAGTATCTTTGAGTGTGTTTGCTTTGTGCATATCCACCAACCCAATCGTGATAAACTTGACCCCCGGGCTCTCCGTTGTGTCTTTATTGGCTACTCTTCTGCCACCAAAGGGTATCGTTGTTATCACCCTCCTTCCCGACGACGTTCTGTACCATGGACGTTACTTTTCGGGAGCGGGAATTTATTTTTTGCCTTCGACTCATTCTCCTCGTCAGGGGGAGAATGATGGTGATACAACTACTACTTATATCCCGCTTCCTCTCCTTCCTTCCATGACCTCCACTTTCCCACAGCTACCTACTCCGGTAGCCACTGCTCCTATCCAGGTACCTTTACCCTCTATCCAGGTACCTTTGATCTCCACCCTGATCTCTCCGCTACCCCACATATATCACGGTCGTTCAGGTACACAGGCTACTAGAGTTCCTCCTCTATCGGTGTCTACTTCGGCCTCAGATTCTGATGATGCGGATATGCATATTCCTCTTGCATTGTTGAAAGGTAAAGCCACGAGTACGCAACACCCTATTTCTAACCATGTGGCTTATCAACATCTCACATCGGCTCATCAGGCCTTTGTTTCATCTCTTTCCTTGGTTGTTATTCCTAAATCGTTGCAGGAAGCCTTGCAGATGCCTGTATGGACACAGACTATGCACGATGAGATGTCTGCCTTGGACAAGAATCATACTCGGGAAGTCTCCTCTCTTCCTCCTAGGAAGAAAGTTATAGGCTCACGGTGGGTCTTCTCTATTAAGCAAACCAAGATGGTAAAATGGAATGGTACAAAACACGTCTGGTTGCTCAAGGATACACTCAGACGCATAGAGTTGATTACCAAGAGACCTTTAATCATGTTGCAAAGATAGACTCTATTCAGGTGTTATTATCCTGTGCGGCTTGCCTGGACTGGGACCTTCATCAACTGGATGTGAAGAACACGTTCCTTCACGGTGAGCTCGATGAAGAGGTGCACATAAAGTTTCCTCCTGGTTTTGTGAAGGAAGGAACTGAAGGGCTTGTCTGCCGCTTAAAGAAATCTTTATATGGCCTGAAGCAATCACCTAGGGCCTGGTTCGGAAGGTTTCTCACAGCCATGCTCAAATTTGGGTACAAGCAAACTCACTCTGATCATACCATGTTTATTCGGAGACGTGAACAGAAGGTAGTGGTTCTCATTGTCTACGTGGATGACATTGTGATTACAGGAATTCAGGAAATGCCACAAAGGAGATTGCTAGTCTTAAAACCCTCTTAGCTGCTGAATTTGAGGTGAAAGACTTATGAAGGTCACGATACTTTCTGGGTATCGAGGTGGCTAGATCTGATCAGAGTATATTCATATCCCAACGAAAGTATGTATTGGATCTCCTAAAGGAAACAAGTATGCTTGGTTGTGCCCCTGCAAACACTCCCTTGGAGGAGAACCATAAGATTGATAGTGATAGTGATGGGGACATGCTGATGTATCACGTTATCAAAGACTGGTTCGGAAACTTATATACTTATCCCATACTCGGCCTGACATTATATTTGCGGTAGGGATTTTGAGCAGGTATATGAACTCTCCTAGGATCAGACATCAAGATGTAGCGTATTGTGTGCTAAGATATTTGAAGAAAGCACCTGACCGCGGTCAATTGTTCTCCAAAAACAATAACTTGAAGATTGAGGTCTTTACCGACGCTGATTGGGTTGGATGTCAAGATGACAGAAAGTCCACAACTGGTTATTGTTCTTTCATTGGTGGAAACCCTGTGACATGGCGTAGCAAGAAGTAGAATGTGGTGGCCAGATAAAGTGTTGAGGCTGAATTCTGTGCTATGTCTCAGGGCCTATGTGAGGGTATGTGGTTGCGTACTGTTACAAGATCTAGGTTTCACTGAGACAACTCCCTTCTCATTATTTTGCGACAATAAGGTCGTTATTAGCATAGCACATAACCAAAACATGTTGAGGTTGATCGACATTTTATTAAAGATCACTTAGATAAAAAGACTGTGGTAACTCATTTCGTTCATTCCAAAGATCAACTGGCCGATGTGTTCACCAAAAGCTTGGGATGTGATATGTTTACTGATGGTATTCAGAAGCTAGGGAGAGTTGTAATTCATATTATTTCAAGTCGTCCCGTTGTTATTTGTAGTAATCCCGGTTGAGGGTATTTTGGTTTTTTTCTGTTTTAGGTTTCTCCCTCACTCATGTATATGTATGAGTAAGGGTTCAATTAGTGAATCAATCAAAGTATTATTCCCTTTCTACTTTTCTAAAGTTGGTCGTAGGTCCATTGCATTCATCGTGTGATCGCTTGCACAACATCTAGGGTTAGGGTTTTCTCTCACAGTCACTTATAGATTCGTCCTGCGTCAAATGTGATGCAGGTTAAGCCTTAATCATGTAAAGAAAAGCTTTGTTATTCTCATTCTGTGTGCAGGTCAAGTTATTCAGCTAAAAGTCCAAGTATTATGAAGATTCGTCGAATACATGCTACTTTAGTTGAATACTATTCGACGATAGCAACCTACCTCCTTAGCTTTCGTCGAATTCTATTCAAAGTATGAAGCAGTACTGAAGAGAAGTTGTTAGCAAGCTTTCGTTGATTTCTATTCATAGCATGAGAAAATATTAAAGTCAAGCAGATAGGAAGTTTTCGTCAAATGGAAGCTTAATAAAAGAAAGTAAAAGCAGACAGTAGTCAAATGAATTTCATATAACAGAAAAAGGTAGAGTTTATATTGAATATTTTAGAAGTCATATGTTGAATTCCTATCGACGCATAAGTATGAAGCTAAAAGATGACGGTAGTCGATTTCTATTCAGCTAACAAGGAAGCATAAAGTGCATATAACAAATCTGAGCTGCGTATAACAAAAACTCACATTAGAAAGCGTTAGTCGATTTCTTTTCGACTAACACGTTTATTCTCCAAATACATCAAGATTCTTTCGGATAGTCGAATATAATTTGACTAATGAAGCCATTCTCCAAATGAAGATGCTTTCCTCTACAAGTCATTAGTCTTATAGAATTCGAGTAATGAGTAAAGACCATCTATGAAGAATTGTCAGAGCTTATCAGAAGGCGATAGTCGAATGGAATTCGACTATAAAGAAAGAACAAAAGAAAAACATAGTCGTTAGGCTTTCTTTTCAAGACTGTTAGCAAATGAAGGAAAGTTAAGGATGGAGATATATTCTAACATAAAGCTCTTACCTTTTCAAGACTACAAGAATTAAAGAAATCTGAATCAGGGTATTTAATGGACTCTTAGAAAAAAAAGTTTTTACTCTTCTCTATTAATCTAATTCTCTTAGCTTCATTCTAAAACCTTAATCTCCTCTCTCTCACAGAAATCACCCATTCTTTCTTCTTTTCTTTGAAGAACAACAGGAGATTACAGATTGAATCTGCATGAATAAACAACAAGCTCAAAGTGATCTTAGTTTACCTGAACACTGCTTACATTGCGAAAAAACGGACTACTTTTATTCATATTATAAAAAGAGTTCTAAAAATCTCTCAAATATTCGGTGGTTCTAAGAATCTTCTTATCAAAATACTCGGGTATGTTCGACTGCGGTAGAAGAGAGTATCCATGTTTGTCGAACCTCTATAATTTTTTGTGTCTCCTCTATAGCTAGATTTACTTGACTACAATTAGTGTATTTCTTTGTGTTCATGTGGTTATGATTGTGATTAGAGAACAACATTTTTTAATGCTCTACTCACCTCCACACTCCCACCCACCCCGTCGTCTTTAGAGCGTTTTGGATTGATATTCTCATTACTTTACACCCTTTCAATTGGTATCAATGCTAGGTTATCTTTAAGGGCTAACACCTTGACAAACCAAGATCTTATACTGTAACAATATTAATTTGAATATCATCTAATCATGGGTATTTCACAAGTACGAGATTATGACACTACATCCAGACCTCTTATGTGCAATCTTGATAACTTTGCACTCTGGAAGTCCATGATCAGACTTTATATGAATTCTATTGAAGAAGATATTGATATGCACCCCTGATTGAGATCTCATTTGCGGTCGGGAGAGGTAGAAGTCTTGAAGGAGATTGGAGTTCCCCTTTGGGGACCCGCGGGAACCTATGTCAGTGACGGAAGCCGGAGCTGGAAGGAAATTGCTAGAGGGAAAGGTCGACGGCATTAGTGTGGGCGTGCGGCTGGGAGTTGTGGTCGGGTAAGGTTTTCGTAATCGAAAGAGAGGGAGAGAGAGAGATAGAGGAAATTAGAGAAAGAGGAGATTGAAAATTACTTGCATAATCTTTTTCCAGCCCACTTTCTTTGCCTAAGTAAGAAGAAAAGATATTACAAAAAAAGATGTTTCAAAAACAGCCCCTCGCTAAGGCGACATACGCAAGTACATGTCAATTGAAATAAAACTGCAAAAGACAGAGGGCACTCTCCCTAGTCCATGTGTGGCATCGTGCGACGACGATGGGAGGTCACACCCCAGAACAGGTCTGTAACATCTCCCTCCTCGTTGAGACTAAGATTATCCTCAAGCTTGTTATCTAGTTGCGGAGGAAGGTTCACCAAGGGGGGCGTGGGTGGTGGTCCATGAAACTGCTTGAGCTGGGAGATGTGGAAGACATCATGAATTCGGGGCTACGGTGGTAGTTGCAGACAATAAGCTACCTCCCCAATGCACTGGAGGATCTCGAAGGGTTCATAGAACTTGGGGCCCAACTTGTGATAAGGGGTCGTGTTGTAGAGGTCTGACGATATGAGCGACGCTTCACACCCGCTCTCCGGGAGCAAAGGCAAGCTCGCGATGTCCCCAATTGTAAGCAATCTCCATACGCGACTGGTCCTAAAAGAGGCGCACTCGTGCGAGTGATAGAATCTGATCCTGGTTCTGAAGGTCGCGGTCCAAGGCATCCATGCGGGTGATGCTGCCCTCGTATGACAATAGGAGGGGTGGATCCCGGTCGTAGATAAGGCAGAAGTGTGTAGTCTACCGCGAAGAATAGTAGGACGTGTTGTGCAAATTCTCCACCCACGGGAGCCATCGAACCCAATCCTTAGGGAGATCCCATGTGATGCAGCGCAAGTACATCTCCACAGTCCGATTGACGACCTCGGTCTGGCCATGAGACTGCGGGTGGTAAGCCGAAGAGGAGAGTTTGGTGTCGCAGAGTGTGAAAAGCTCCTTTCATAAGTAGCTAGTGAACACCTTGTCCCGGTTTGATACAATGTGCTCGGGGACGCCATGTAGCTAGAAAATCTACGCAAAGGCGTGGGCCCTCCATTGTCAGCGTCGGCTCAGTATGATAAAGTGCTCCCCCTTCAAAAAAACGATCCTCCACCAGCAGGAGGATAGACTTCCCTCTAGACGTAGGTAGCCTCTCAATGAAATCCATCGATATGTTAGTCAAATATGTGTGGGGATCGAAAGTGGCTGAAGAAGGCCAGCTAAAAGAAGATGCTCCGTCTTGTGGCGCTGACAAACTATGCAAGCTACAATGAAATCCTGGATGCTTCACCTCAGACTCTTTCAAAAGAAATCAATGTGAATGCACTGAAGAATCTTTTAGACTCCTTCATGACCCAACACATTGGTGGTGTCCACTATCTCAGTGATGAGGGACGAGTAAGGGAGCAAACACACTCGTCCCCTGTAGCACATCAGTCTGTCCTGCACCGTCCAGTGGGCGGGAAGCCTCCCTTCGGCAATCCTTCAACTGAGCTCTACGAGAAAGGAAGAACCTTGTGTCTCCAGACGTAGTCGATTGAGGATCTCGGGGTGGGCTGTGGGCATGGAGATGGCAAAAAGGACCCCGTCCTCTTAGTCTCAACGAGTGAGTGCGTCGGCTGTGCGGTTCAACGCGCCAGCCTTATACTCTTTTCTGAAATCGATGCCCGAAAGTTTGCTCACTCAACACTGCTTGGGAACGGTGTTGAGACGCTCCTTTAGTAAGTACTTGAAGCTGAAATGGTTGGTACGGATCAGAAGGACCGCTCCCATAAGTATGGTCACCAGTGTTGCACCGCCTTGGTTAGGCCGATCAACTCCAACTCGTAAGTTGGTAACTTATGATGGTGAGCGGCAGTCTTCAGACTAAGAAAGGCAATCAAATGTTCCCCCTGTTGTAAAACGACGCCACAGCTGTGCCCCGAGGCATCACACTCGAGCAGAAACTCCTGCGTGAAGTCTGGTAGGCGGAGGACGGGGGCGGTGATCAAGGCCCGTTGGAGGGGCTTAAAGGCCTTGGTAGCGCGTTCACTCCAGAGGAAACCATTCTTCTTCAGCAGTGCCACCAGTGGTTTCACAATCGTGTCGTAGCCTTGGATGAAGAGGTAGTAGCCCGTCATCCAAAGAAACCCCCGCAGTTAGCGTGGGGATTGAGGGACCAACCATGTCGTCACCCCGCGGATCTTCTCTGGATCTGCTGCAACGCCAGTGTTGTTTTTTGCATGACCTAAGTAGGCCACTTTGTTGGTCCCGAAGGAGCACTTAGCAAGCTTAAAAAAAAACTGATGTTGGCGGAGTAGTTAAGATGCTCGAAAGATGTCGTAGGTGCTCTTCCCATGTCTTGTTATATACCAAAATGTCATCAAAAAGACAAGAACATA
This sequence comes from Dactylorhiza incarnata, assembly GCA_033032865.1. Lineage (NCBI taxonomy): Eukaryota > Viridiplantae > Streptophyta > Magnoliopsida > Asparagales > Orchidaceae > Dactylorhiza > Dactylorhiza incarnata. The sequence continues at coordinate 739,860 of JAWHQI010000296.1, read as the reverse complement.
ACGACGGAGAAGCTCGTGGAATACTCCATTCATCGGGGCCTGGAAAGTGAATGGCGCATTTGTGAGCCCAAAGACATCACCAAGAACTCAACGTGTCGGTGATGAGTCTGAAAGACCGTCTTCTCCATGTCAGTTGGGACCATGTGCACCTAATCTTAGCTCGAGTAAAGGAGCTTGGAAAAAAAATTGGCGCCATGGAGCTCATCCAACAGCTCTTCCACCATTCGAATCGGGAATTTGTCATTCACTATCTTAGCATTCAACTCGCAATAGTCAACGCAGAACCTCCAAATGTCGTCTTTCTTCTATACGAAGAGGGCAGGTGAGGAAAACGGAGAGATGTTATGGCGACTGATGCCCAACTATAGCATGGCGATGCACTGACATTCAATCTCATCTTTTTGGCGGAAGGGGTAGCAGTATGGTCGCACTACACTGGGAGCGGTGTTTGTTAGAAGGCAAATGCGGTGGTCGTGGGGGCGTGGTGGAGGTAGTCCTTGAGGAACCAATACATCCTCAAAATCTCGTAGTAAGTATCGAGGTTGGTGCGCGTGTCTCTCCCGAGGGATAAGAAGAAAGCCTAATGTGACTTCCCCATCAGACAACCCTTTCATATTGTCCACTCGCCTCCCTGATGTCATGTCGAGGCGATAAAAATCTCACATCAGGGGGAGCAGGGTGTACAACCATCGGACACCCAAGGCCACCTCGAAGCCCCGGAGGGCAATCGCCAAAAGGCCCACTTTGGAATGGTACCCTTCCACAACGATCAACACGACACGACAGATACCCAGGCATTCCATAGTACTCCCATTGTCCTCCGCGACACTCAGGAGTGGGCGGCTCGTCACCGTTAGGTTGAGCTGTTTGGCGGTCACCTCGCTAATGAAGTTGTGTGCTCCTTGTGTCCAAGAGGGCGACCAAGAGATGATCAGCAATGATAATCGGTATCTGAAGGGTCTCCCTCCCCTGAGCGTGGTCCATTAATGGCATGAAGTGAACTCTCAGGATCCCCAGGGTCATCCTCCTCCTCTGATGGGTCATCCACCTCCAAAAAGAAAAGACGCTTGCATCTGTGGCCGTGCAAGTAGGGCTCATCATAGTTATAACATAGCCCCTTAGCGAATCTCCTGTGATGATAAACAACAAATAGTCGGCTGTCGGATGCTCTCCTTCCCCTTAAACGAAGAGCTGATCGCGGGTTGTGACGGTGTCCCGAACCCCCGAAAGGGCTTCTCCCCTTAAACGAAGAGTTGATCGCCAGTGTTGTGTTTTGCATGACCTAAGTAGGCCACTCTGTTGGTCCCGAAGGAGCACTTAGCAAGTTTAAAAAAAACTGGTGTTGGCGGAGTAGTTAAGATGCTCGGAAGATGTCGTAGGTGCTCTTCCCATGTCTTGTTATATACCAAAATGTCATCAAAAAGACAAGAACATAACGACGGAGAAGCTCGTGGAATACCTCATTCATCGGGGCCTGGAAAGTGAATGGCGCATTTGTGAGCCCAAAGGCATCACCAAGAACTCAACGTGTCGGTGATGAGTCTGAAAGACCGTCTTCTCCATGTCAGTTGGGTCCATGTGCACTTAATCTTAGCTCGAGTAAAGATCAAGCTTGGAAAAAAATTGGCGCCATGGAGCTCATCCAACAGCTCTTCCACCACTGGAATTGGGAATTTGTCATTCACTATCTTAGCATTCACCTCGCAATAGTCAACGCAGAACCTCCAGATGGCGTCTTTCTTCTATACGAAGAGGGCAGGTGAGGAAAACAAAGAGATGCTATGGCGAATGATGCCCAACTGTAGCATGGCGCTGCACTGACATTAAATCTCATCTTTTTGGCGGAAGGGGTAGCAGTATGGTCGCACTACAATGGGAGCGGTGTTTGTTAGAAGGCAAATGCGGTGGTCCTGGGGGCGTGGTGGAGGTAGTCCTTGAGAAACCAATCATCCTCAAAATCCCGCAGTAAGTATCGAGGTCGGTGTGCGTGTCTCTCTCGGGGGATAAGAAGAAAGCCTAATGTGACTTCCCCATCAGACAACCCTTTCATATTGTCCACTCGCCTCACTGATGTCATGTCGAGGAGATCAAAATCTCACATCAGGGGGGGGGGGGGGGGGGGGGGGGGGGGGGACAGGGTGTACAACCATCGGACACCCAAGGCCACCTCGAAGCCCCGGAGGGCAATCGCCAAAAGGTCGACTTTGGAATGGTACCCTTCCACAACGATCAGCACGACACGACAGATACCCAGGCATTCCACAGTACTCTCATTGTCCTCCGCGACACTCAGGAGTAGGCGGCTCGTCACCGTTAGGTTGAGCCGTTTGGCGGTCACCTCGCTAATGAAGTTGTGTGCTCCCTGTGTCCAAGAGGGCGACCAAAAGATGATCAGCATGGAGTGAACTCTCGGGATCCCTAGGGTCATCCTCCTCCTCTGATGGGCCATCCACCTCCAAAAAGAAAAGACGCTTGCATCTGAGGCCGCGCAAGTAGGGCTCATCATAGTTATAACATAGCCCCTTAGCGATGCGGTCCCCATCTCCTGTGATGATAGACAACAAATAGCCGGCTGTCGGATGCTCTCCTTCCTCTTAAGCGAAAAGCTGATCACGGGTTGTGACGGTGTCCCGAACCCCCGAAAGGGCCCGTCCCCTCCATGTCCACAGTTGTAAGGTCGATCCATCAGTGAATGTTTCTCACAAAGACATGTGATACTCATAGCAGTGGTAAGATCTGCAGGTGTCTAAAACTCCACGTCGAAGCGATGATGCTCATGGAGTCCCCCGATAAACATGGGCACCTGATGTGCTAGGAGAACTGATGGATATGCGAGAAGAACCTGAAATCTCTCCAGATACTCATCGATGAAGCCCATCTACTTGAGGGAAACGAGGTCTCCAAGGGGATTTCCCCGAAGAGGAGGTCTGAAGCAAAGGTTGATGTTACTCTTGAACTATTCTCGGGTCAGATGGGGACACTCTCGCTATAACTACGAATATCATAGCTGAGCGGATCCCATTAAATTGAATGATGTGACAATGATGCAGTTTTCCCATGGCATCCGTGGGTCCATAAAAATTGCTCAGTGTGTCAGCCATATCAAGGGGCCTTCGCGGTCGTTGAAGATCGGAAAGTCTATTTTGACATAACGGGGAGTATCGTTATCATCAGAACGGTGAGTATGGAAATCCGTTCAGTGCTTCTCCGGCTCCCCGTCATGAGAGGAATCTGAAGGGGCTTACGGTGGTGGAGGGAAAGTGCAATCGATGCGGGTCGTGAGTGCCTCTGGGTCATTCAAATGTTTCGTCATCCGTTTCTCGAACATCTTCAGCACTTGAGCTGCGGAGACATGGTTGTCATCTATAAGAAGAGTTGGCGGCAAGGGACAAATGATGCGGGGAGTAGGGCGGGGTCCTAAACTATTTGGAAGGAGGGTAGAGTCCAGCGAAATAGTCCCCGCAAGGAGCCAGGTGAAGCACGGCCGAGCGGCATAAATGTCGCGTCAAGCAACCCGATCGGGTCCGGTGGGCACGATTGTTCACAGTGGTTGTGGGGATCGATTGCACGGTGGGCGGAGGGTGCAAGGAATTCGCGGACGCATGTGGTGGCTTTGATACCAAGATGATAAGAGCCCTTGATTGGGATCTCGTTTGCGGACGGGATAGGTATTAGTCTTAAAGGAGATTGGAGTTCCCCTTTCGGGATCCGCTGGAACCTATGATGACGACGGAAGGCGGAGCTGGAGGGGAAGGTCAGCAGCGTCGGTGTGAGTGTGCTACTGGGAGACGTGGTTGAGGCAGGTTTTTTGTAATCGAGGGGAGAGAAAGAGTAGGAGATTGAAAATTACTTGCGTAATCTTTTTTCCAGACCAATTTCTTTTCAAGTAAGAAGGAAAGAAATTAGAAAAAAAAAAGATATTTCCATAACAACCCCTCGCTAAGGAGACATATACGAGTACATGGTAATTGAAATAAAACTACGGAAGACAAAGGGTGCTCTCCCTAATCTGGGGTGGCATGCTGCGACAGCGATGATAAGTTATGCCCCAGTGTGGTCCGTAACAGATATTTTTGATTCCATTGTAAAGCTCCCTATATACATACAAAGGTAAATTCGACAATTGGAAGAGAAATCCCCAAACCAAGAGCGGAATGAAGTGAAGGGTATAGGAGAGCTAGGTCTTGTGATGTGGAGATGAACATCCTAGTCTCCACTATGTCTAATGAGATCTACCAAAATGTGGTAGAATGCAAATCAATCAAAGAGATCTAGTAATCCCTTCTCATGATTGTTGAAGGGAGTGCAGATGAATGAAAAGACAAGAGATCTCTTCTCATTACCCGATATGAGAAATTCAAGAAGGGAGCTAATGAGAGTGTCTTTGATCTACATTAGTGATTTAGCTTCGTTATCAGTGAACTAAGAAGACTTGATAAAGAAATCTCCATCACAGAGATAAATGATGAACTTCTACAATGCTTTCCTAGATCTCGGGCTTCCAAGTTATGGCAAATAAGGGAATCAAGATGTCACAAGGAAATCTCAACTGATATTCTCTTAGGAAAACTTAAGCTCTATGAGATGCACCTCAAGACAAGAGAAAATGAATAGACAAGGTGCTCAACACACCAAAGGAGAAATCAGTTGCCCTCAATGAAGTTGTAAAGAATCGCCTACACTAGATGAAAAGTTGATTAATCCAGTGGCCAGAAGATTCAAAAAATGGATCAATACTGAAATTTTCAAGAAAGTGGCAGCATAACCAGACATAGGTCCAGGTATGACAAATCCCCTTCTGATGAAATTATTTGTTATACATGCAGAAAACTAGGTCACACTGCATCAGAGTATCTTGAAGGAAAGAAAGGCAAGCACAAAAGAGCTAATAAAGAGAAGAAAGAAAAGGAACCTAGACGTAGATCTGATCAGAAGAGGAAAGGAAAGAGCAGCAAGGACATGAGCTTAAAGTAAAGAAGGTCCTGAGAGCAGAGCCCCTCCAACTCAAAAAGTAAAGAAGGTCCTGAGAGCAAGTGTCTAATTGCATTGGAACTAAATTATTTTGATTTCTGAGAGCAAGTGTCTAATGTCCCGAGAGCAAGTGTCTAATGCCATCAGAAAAGCACGAGGTAATGAATCTAAATTCTTTCGATTACTCATCTGCTGATTTCAAAGAAACCTTCGTGGGTTTCTGTGAGAACTAACTTGCTGCAGAAAGAAAAATTAAGATATTTATGCTGGAGAATTCTACTATAACTACTGGACCAAGAACTTATGAGAAAACTGGAAATAATGCTAAGGTACTTCAATTGCAGAAGGATATATCTCAGTTAAAAAAGATTTAAATGAAGCCCTTCTGCAGAACTATAAGCTCACAGATGAGCTAATTACAGCAAAAAAATTGAGGATTCCTTAAACGGAAGAACCAAGCAAATGAAATCCATAATTGAGAATATGTCCAATAGATTCAAAAGGTTAGAACTTGGTGATGATCCCTCTGAGAGACTGCACAACATATTCAAAAGGTTAGGACATGGTGATGATCCCTCCATAGAAGGAATTCCAAGTGTTGAACATGGGAGAAGTCAGTTACCTCTTCAGTGTAGTGAAGTTCCTGCTCCGATTGACAAGTAGATGTCAATGTCAAACATGGGAGTAGTAGTCGCATCTTGCTATAATGTAGCCTTCATTCATTACTCGAGATATCAATCGTTCACGCTTCTACCTTCGCATTCTGCGCCTCCGGAGAGGCGAAAGAAAATATTTATCAGATTTGTAAACAAAAATCATTTCATTAGATTGTTAATGTCCAAAGTTGTCCACTACCGCCAGTTTTCTCCATATGGGACAAGTAACAGTGGCAGAAAGTTGGGATTTACAATACATGTCACAAGTAACATTTTCTGAATCTACGGAGCTTGGAAATGATATCGTTAATTTTGTTGATTCATGATATCGTTAATTTTGTTGATTCATGATATCGTTAATTTTGTTGATCCATAGGTATGTCACTAATTCCTTTACTTTGAAAAATAACTATATTTCAACTTCAGTTTATTAACATGTTCTAATAGTATAGTTTATCAGTATATTCAAAAAATTAACTTTTTTACTAAATATTCTTCACAAAAAAAGTGCCTAATTTTTATATTCTTTATTTTATATAGGTCATAACGACATCATTACAACGAAGTTTCGGATTTTTTTTTTGTTCATTGTAATTTTAACAATTAAATTTATAGTTTTCTCTCTTAGTAAAAGGGAGAGAAATACATTGTATGAATATTTTTCTGTGTATAAAAGCAGAACCTTGTATATACTTTTCTGTGTATGAAATACATTGTATGAATACAAATATATAGGAGGGAGAAAGAGAGAGGAAATCCTTATAAACAATGTGAGACTAAAGAAGGGAGAGAAACAAGAACTAAAAGGGCCCCAAATGGGCATTTACATGGGTTTTTCTAACACTCCCCCGCAAGCTGGAGCGTACAAGTCGTAGGCACCCAGCTTGGACAGGAATTGAAAAAATAAGGCACTTGGTGAGAATATCAGCAACTTGGTCAGTACCCGGAACATTCTTTAATTTTATCTTCTTCATTTGAACTTTCTCCTGGATGAAGTGACAGTCTACTTCAATGTGTTTCGTTATTTCGTGGAAGACCAGGTTCTTAGCTGTGTATAGCGGCTTGACTGTCACATAGTAAGACAGCTGGTGAGGGAAGTCTTACTCCTAGATCAGCGAGGAGACTTTCAAGCCATGTGAGTTCAGAGACAACTGATGTCATCGAACGGTATTCTGCTTCAGCTGAAGATCGAGCAACCACAACTTGTTTCTTACTATGCCAGGTAACAAGGTGACCTCCAAAGTAGGTACAAAATCCACTAGTAGATCGTCGATCATCCAGGGAACCAGCATATCTGCATCAGAATACGCAGCCAAAGTTGGAGTGGAAGACGAGGTTTTGTATACCAGCCCTTGACCAGGGGCTGTTTTTAGATATCTTAGGATGCATTCGACAGTCTAAAGATGGGACATTCGAGGGAAATGCATAAACAGGCTGTCAACCCCAACAGCAAAGGATATATCTGGTCTCGTGACCGTTAGGTAAATCAGTTTTCCAACAAGTCGTCGATAATATTCTGGATTTGGAAGAGGAAGTTCATCATCAGAGGCGTGTGCGCATAGCTTGTGATTTACATCCATAGGAGTGTTAATCGGCTTGCATCCTGAAAGATCGAGGCAGTACTTCCGTTGAGAGATGACAAGTCCATCAGGACGTCTCGCGATCTCAAGACCAAGGAAGTATCGAAGGTTCCCCAGATCTTTTGTTTGAAAGACGAAGCTAAGGTGTTGTTTGACCGCTTGTATTCCCTTTGAATCATTTCCAGTGATTAGGATGTCGTCAACATATACCAACAGAAGAACCGTTCATGTTGTTCGATGTCGAGTAAACAGAGAGAAGTCTGTCGAGCTCCGAGTAAAGCCAACTTCCCGAATAGCCTTACTGAACCTGTCAACCCATGCCCGAGGGGATTGTTTGAGACCATAGATTGACTTCTTAAGGTGACAAACTCGGGACTCCCCCGTGGTCTCAAACCCGGGAGGTTGTTGCATGAAAACTGTTTCTATTAGGTCGCCATTTAAAAAGGCATTCTTGATATCCAGTTGATGTAGGAGCCATTGGCGATGTACAACCACAGAGAGGAGGACACGAACTGTGTTTAACTTGGCAACTGGAGAGAATGTTTTCTCATAATCAAGGTCTTGTTGTTGGGTAAAGCCACGAGCCACCGGTCGGGCTTTCAGACGATCAATTGTCCCATCAGGAGCATACTTGATGACAAAGACCCATTTGCACCCAACAGGAATCTAACCTGGAGGGAGAGGGACCAGGTCCCATGTCTGGTTAGCCCAGAGAGCTGTCATTTCTTCGTTCATGGCTGCCCGCCAGCCTGGATGTTGGAGAGCCTCCTGTACAGAGTTAGGTACATAAATAGGGGAGAATGAAGTAGCAAAATGATGAAGTGGTGGGGACAGGCGATGTAAGGATACATAGTTCGCCATGGGATGAGCGGTGGATGTTGGTGCCGGATCAGCAGGTCGCAGAGTGTCGGAGGTTGAGGTCGACTGTATTGGGGCAGCTGAGCGAGGAGTGCGACGGGTGTAGACCCGGATCAGAGGAGGCTTGTAGAGAGTGGGAGAAGGATCAGGAAGAAGTGGTAAAGGAGTGGTAACTGGAACGACAGGTCGTGGGAAGGATGGTGGTGGAAGAGGTGGGGTCGGTGCGTTGAAGAAATGTTGATCCTCTTGAAAGGTAACATCTGCAGAAACTGTAACTTTTCAGGTAGCAGGAGAGCAGCAGACGTAGCCTTTTTGAGTACGTGAATAGCCGACGAATATGTGTTTGGCTGCACGGGGATCCAACTTATCTGTGGACGGACCAAGTAGGTGGAGGTAGCATGTACAACCAAATATGCGGGGTGTGAGAGAGAACGCCAGAGTGGAGGGGAAAAGGAGGCTAAACGGAGTAGCGTTTTGGAGGACGGAGGAAGGAAGACGGTTTATGAGATAACATGTCGTGGACAGCGCAAAGTTCCAATAAGCTTTGGGTACCTGCATGTGGAGCATGAGAGACCGGGCAACATCGAGCAGGTGTCTATTTTTTCGTTCAGCAACACCGTTTTGTTGGGGGTGTAGGCACACGACGTCTGGTGAATGATCCCAAAGTCGGAGCAGAGATTAGCAAACTCATGGCTAGTATATTCGGGAGCATTATCTGTCCGGAGAGTTTTTATGTTTTCGGAAAACTGCGTGCGAATCTCGAGGAAAGCCCGAAATACACAGGGAAGTTCGGAGCGATCATGGAATAAATATAACCAAGTTGTGCAAGAATAATCATCAATAAAGGTGATGAAATAACGATAACCAGAGATACTAGTAATTTTGTACGGACCCCAAACATCGGAATGTACTAAAACAAAAGGAGCAGAGCTCTGAGTACAATGAGGAAAGAAGGAACGATGTTGTTTTCCCAAAATACATGATTCACATTTAAAAGTAGAAAGAGAGATCTCTGGAAGAGCCTTCTGAGGACTGGAAGAGGGGCATACCCAAGACGCCGATGCCAATCAACGGGCGAGACTGAGGAGAGGATGGTAGGAGAAACATCAAGGAGGTAGAACCCGTTTGGCAGTCGTTCCTTACCAATGATACTCTGCGATCCTGCAACAGAAAAAAGGAAGTGAATTGAACGAGGAGTAAATTGAACGGGGAGCCCAGAAACATGAAGAGCCGAGCGGAGAGAGATAGAAGAATTGAGAGGGATATCAGCAGAGCCGGAGACAGGGACGGTGTCGCCATTGGCTACTGTGATGCACTTAGGATGAGGAATATCCAAGTATTGATGTGGTTTCAGCGAGGTGATATGGTGGGTAGCACCTGAATCCATTATCCAGCGTGGAATAGTGGAGAGACAAACGATACCTTCATTGGAGATGAATGCAATAGAGGCAGGTGGGTGGCGGAGCATCCCGTGAAGTTGTTGGAGCTGGAGGCGAACTGCTTCAAGATCAGCACGAGTGGCAAAGGGATTGTCAGCGACAATATGAGCAGTCGGATGAGGAGGACCATGTTTGCAGTAGCAGGTCGCCTCCAGATGTCCATCCTTTCCGCAGAATGAACACTTAGGACGTGGACGGCCTCCGCTACCCCCGCCCCGAGAGCCTGAACGTCCCCCACGAGTAGCGGGAGGGACAGATAGTAATGGTGCAGAGGAGTGCTGGAGAAGAATCGGTGAGGGAGGTCCAATAGTATCCGGAGGCGGTGAAACTTTGAGCAACATGGAGCATACATCAGATAACGACAGGGTTGTGGCATATAAAAGGATCTGCGCCCGAATACTTTGAAGATGAAGCGGGACACGAGCCATCATCATGACAATACATACAACCTCTTTTTGAGCACGCTAAGCTGCTAGATCCGTATTAGAGGGCTGATGTGGATTCAGGCTTCAACAAGAGTCTTAGCCCGAGCAACAAATGAGGTTAAGTCGGCCACCCCGTCAGTGTCAAGAGTTTGAAGCTCGGTAATGATGTCATACATGTGCTGAAGACTGCCCTTGACGGAGTATAAGGAGTGAAGCTCCTCCCACATTGTCTTGGCCGTCTCGTGATACATGGTCATGCAGTAAGGTTCGCCATCAAGTGAGTTGAGAAGTCATGTCTGAACCCGACCATCATTACGCAGCCAGTCATCAGTAGGATCAGATGGGGGCTCCTTAGTGAGATGAGATACAAGCCCCATGGACTGAAGAACCCGTCTGACAGAGTGCAACCATTCAACGAAGTTTTTCTTCCTAGTCAGGGAGATGGCGGTGATTCTAAACTCGTCGCGTAGTTCAGGAGTGGGAAGCAGGAGGCGAGGCCGCAGAGGGAGATAGCGGCAGAGGGAGCGGCGAGCAGGAGGTGAGGCCGCAAAGGGAGATATCGGCGAGCAGCGCAGAGGGAGACCGCACGGGAACGGAGCGATCAGAAAGAGTGGGGCCCACTTGTCAGAAGGGAGGAGGCTATAAGAGAGCCAATAAGCAGACCAAGTGGGGCGGAGAGAGGAGCAGCAGAGATCGCAGGGGGGTGCGGTCAACGAAAAGGGAGACCGCCAGCTGAATGAGCTCGCAGGGGGGGCTGACGGTCAAAAAATTGGGAGACCGTAGGTTCGGACCGAAGACTCTAATACCATGTGGATAAAAGCAAAACCTTGTATATAATTTTCTGTGTATGAAATACATTGGATGAATACAAATATATAGGAGGGAGAAAGAGATTGAAAATCCCTATACACAATGTGGGACTAAAGAAGGGAGAGAAACAAGAAACTAAAAGGGCCCCAAATGGGCCTTTACATGAGTTTTTCTAACAGACATCATTACAACGAAGTTTCAGATTTTTTTTTTGTGTTCATTGTAATTTTAACAATTAAATTTATAGTTTTCTCTCTTAGTAATTGAGTATTATGTTGAAATCTTAATATTAGGACAATCCATCAAGATTCATATATTCTCCCATGAGTTCTTAGATACAATGATAGTTTTATGCATTTAACAAAATGGCTTGCATGTAAAAAAATCGGTGTGCATATATCACTGGTGTGCACATAACGAGATTAGGTGTCATTAACACCCATCAATTTTTCATATATATATAAACGAGCAATCTGGTGTGGGTTTCTCCTATGCCTTGCGCGATAGTTCCCATGCAACTTGCAATTCACCATGCACGATAAGTGCGCAGTGTAGTGACGTTCATACCTTTGGTAGTCACTCTCGGACCCATCGCACACAAGGAGCTGCAAGCGGCGGGGGAACTGTCGCTTGAGGCATCAGACTGCTCATATATAAAAAAATATATTATTATTTATTTTCATCACCCAATTTCTTAGAACAAACCAATTTTACAGAGCCATTCAAAAATTGATTTTATTAATTAATCAGCTTCATTAATTTGATTTAATTAATTATTCATGAAGCAAAAGTGAAGATCAATATTTGGTCACTTTTGAGCGTCGGCCCAAGACGGATCGTGTGCTAAATAGCTGCTCCACATGGATTATAGTCTTTGTTCTGAAGTTCTCCCTTGTTCATAACCATTGTACTAGAAAATCACAAATACAGAACTGCCACGTTTTAATAGCATCCGTCAAACCTTTATTTGCTTTTTTCAACAACTTTATCATAATCTAGCTACCAGCAAATATTGACTACGATCCAAGTTACCCAGTGGTTCCTTGTGCTGATCAGTCATGTGTCTTTTGAGGATCGTGTCATTCTGATGGATGTTGCCTGCGTCCTATTGAGAAAACCTTGCCTTTACAACTGTGACATCACGTGTTTTGATCGGTCAAACAAGTGTGTATTCTATGATAAGGGTCGTAAGATCACTCTATTGCTAACCCAACCCATGGATCAATCCAAGGGTCGGTAGGGGTGACGAGTGAAAACCGAAAATCGACAAAACTGGCCGAACCGGACAGATTGTGAAACCGAGCCACCTAGTCTGGTGTCGGTTCGGTTTGGGGCTTGTGAAAACCGAAGTCATATTTGTTCGGGTCGATTGATATCACTCTGACATGTTTTCTGGTTCAGTGGCGGAAATATATGGGCATTTCATTATATGTACTTATCAGGTGGTTCAGACCTTTTGTATTATATATTAGATATTATATTTATATCATTATATTATATGTACATAAAATATGCAGCAGTGCAACACCGCAACATCCTTATATCCAGCAACAGTGCAGGTTTGCCTACAATTCGCTCGTGGTAGGCGACTAGGTCCGTGTGAGGCTTAGGGAGGAATTCGCCGCGGGTGTTGGCAACTAGATCTAGGGGCGGCTTGAGGCCTTATGTAGGGAGAGATAGGTTAGAGTCAGCCGATCCTTGGGAGAAGGGTCGGTATAGAAAACAAAAAGTGTTTTTCATTTTATCGCCTTGATTTCTAGCGTTATAGAAATCAAACTTTTGTAATCAACTTTCTTATGAAATAAAATCATATTTTTCTATGTTTTATTAACTTGATTTTATTTCCTATGCTCTAAAGTATTTTGAATAATCTTTTTGGAAAAAGTTTTTCTAATAGGGTAGCCAGGTACACAAAGCATCCCCGCGCAGCAAGGGTCCGGGGAAGGGTCCCACACAAGGGTGAAATGTAGGCAAACCTTACCTTGCATTTAGCAAGAGGTTGCTTCCAGGACTCGAACCCGTGACCTCATGGTCACACGGCAACACCTTAACCGGTGCGCCAAGGCTCCCCTTATTCACCCCCGCCCCCCTAATAAATTATAAATTTATAAAACCCTTATTCACCACCCCTCCTCTAAGGGCGCCAGTAGATCCAACAAGTGGTAACAGAGCCAGATTATTCCAAAACAGTTTTGCCACCGGGAATAATGGCGCATTATGATCTCGCATCTACTAGAGGGAATGATTTTTCAAATAATACAAAATTATTAGCACCACCTTTATTTACTGGTATAAATTATAAGGGGTAAAAAATCTTAATGAAATAATTTCTTATATCATTAGATGTTGAAATATAGAATATGACCGTAAGAAAGCCCCCAAGTAAATTAAATAGGAACGAATGTTTTTTGAATGCAAAAATCATGAATAGTCTATTTTGCGCACTTTCAAACGATATTTTCAAATTGATTTACTCTTTTTCTACCGCGTATGAGATTTGGAATTTTCTTGAGAAAATTTATTTTCTTTCTACAGATGATGAACAAGAGCAATTTTCTATAGATCCAAGAGAAGAAAGCAATCAGGACTCATGTTGAATGCAAATTTTCAATATTATGTGCGGATAGCAACACAACAAACACATCAAGCCAAGAAGAAGATGATAAAGGAACTTATTGTTCAAATCAAAATTCCGAGCCAAATAGCATTGTAAGCAAAACAAATCCCTCTTTTTTTGTTACAAATTCTCTTTCTACTTTTCGTGTGCTTGAAAGTACTAAACGTAAGATTAAAAAGTTGAAAAATATTTATTCTAAATTACGTTTAGAAAATAAAAGCTTAAAAGCAAAACTTGATGTAAAATCTAATATTGATGTGTCTATTTTTTCTTTATGCTCTTCACTTGAAAATGATATACCTTGTTTTGATTGCATTACACTTAAAGAAAAATTCAAGGATTTTGAAAAAGAGAATACAAAATAAATTTTAGAAAATTTATCTTTTAAAAATAATTGTGCTGTGTAAAAACTTTAAAATTGAAATTAAAGAGATGAGTGAAACTTTTTAGAAATTAAGAAATGATTATAAAGCTCATATTAATTTTATAATCACAATTCTTAAAAATAGCACACTTGCATACAATAAAGCTAGACATAATCTCAAGATTAAGAATAATGAATTGGAAACAAACATCAACTTGCTCAAGAAAATTATAAATAAAAACTCACAAAACATAAATCCACAATATCAACCAAAATTCAAAAGCATGTTGAGTATGAATTTTCATACCATGACTAAGCTAAACAAAGGGAGTGAAAAACACAATTTGCTTGTAAATAAAATTCCAAAGCACTATCATCACTATCATTTACAAAATTAATCTTCATTCAACATAAAATTTAATGCACACAAATTTCCAATCAATAATGTTTTCATAAAACACTATTATTCCCAAAATAAAAATATAATGAATTTGGAAATTTGAAAAATATTCAACAAAGGTATGAATGAAGACTCATTGTGAGAAATAACATATTAATTTCACTTGAAATGACTCATTCATCTTTGTCTTTAAATAAATCACCACGTTATATTTGGGTACTCAAAGGAACCGTCACACTTGGTTCTCTTTGGATACATAAATCTCTCATTCATTAGTAATCACTAATATGCGTGAAGAAGAAACAAATCAAAATGAAATACACAAAAGTCTACTTCACAATGTGTTTAACTTCGTGTTAAAAATAAAAACAACTTTTTCTTTTTCTTCTCTATTGGTTTGTGCATTTTTTCTTTGTTAAGGTATTATGATTAATTAAAATATTTGCACCGATTTAGTACTAAAAAAGTGGACTTAAATGCTTTATTAGAGGTCATAGGCTAAAAATTAAAAAACCGCAACTTTTTGATTATTTCGCAAATTTCTTTACTTCATAGGATGGGCCCTATCATGGCAAACCATAATGAAGAGAAATCGGAATCAAAAAATTATGAAAACATGATTTTAAAGCAAAATATCAAATCTCTGTTTGCTACCGCCCGACGCTATACCTTACCGTCGGCGGTAGCTCTATTCTCTTTGCTTTATATTTTCTGAAAATTATTTTACTGCTTTACTTATCGTTCTTTTTCGTCTTTCAGAAAATTTTATATATGTTTTGGTTCATTTTTTCTAAAAATAAAAAACAAAGAGAAAATTAACAAAACTATCCAAAATTACCAAAAACATATTCACATTTACATTTTCACCTTGCAAGCTTTCATTATAATAAATTAAAAAAGATGAATATGAATATGCATATAGTACTTCACATACATCACCATGAATTATTAAACTTCATGATTATGAATACTTATACCTCATGTTGGTTTTGTGTGTGGTAGTTCATGATCATTAAGTGAATGCATTATATCTTAGGATTGCATGTCTCTCATCATGATTATTGAATTATTGTGAATCTAGTATTATAAAGCTAAAACTAATCATTTCAATCTCATCTAGCTTCATGAAATTCATATTCAAATCATGCAATATCAACCCTTTGTAATATCTTGTATTGAAGTTAATTTTGATCGAAATAATATCCAATCATTATGTTGACATATTGATATATTACTCTAAGCACTAGCATGTAGTATGCATTGCATATACTATTTTTTATTCATCGTGTTATACCATAGTTTGTTTTGAGTTATTTATACTTTGAAAAACTAATCATCATTATTTGAACTTTAACATGCTCTTGAAAAATAAATATATATTTTATTCTAAAGCATACACATAAAACATTATAAATATCTTTAAAATTAACTATCTCCAATATAACTCTAATTCCAGAAACTTATCATGCAATAAAGCCATAGCTTATGAATTAGTAGGGACCAAATGTTTAATATGTCCATGATCATTCACTCATGTTATGTGTCTCACAATAGCAGGGGCGTAGGATTGTGTGCATTAGAAGTGTTAACCTGTAAGCAGTGTTGTAGATGTCGACCGACATGTCCGACATGTCGGCCGACATAAAGGTTTTGGGGATAAAACGCAACGACATCGATATTTTAAACAAAAATGTTATTTTTGAAAATATTGCCCGATATATCGGTTTAACCCGATATATCTGGCGATATTTCGCGACCGATATATCTGGCGATATTTCGCGACCGATATATCGTCGAGAGGGTTAAAAACATATTTTTCATTTCTTTGAAGAGACCAAACGGTAATGTTTTGTTTCGTGCATCTCTTTAAGTCTAGCGTCGACGACTTTCTTGTCTCGCTCTCATTTGGTGATCTTTATGCCGTTTATTGCAGTCGACATCTCTTTGTTATGTAATTTATAAACATACATTATGTGTATATATGTTTATTTTGTAGTTTATAAACATAAATTATGTATAAAATTATACATATTTATAAAAATTGTATATATATATGAATAAATTTATTTAAATATTAAAATCCGACATTATAAAATATCCCCGATATATCCCCCGCAATCCGACATCCGACATTTCAAACTCAAACTGACATGAATCCGACATCCGACATCTACAACCTTGCATGTAAGTCATGTCTTGTCCTTGACCGGGGAGAGTTCCAGTGGGCCTTGCGAGGCACAGGGGAAAAGAGTGGTATGTTGATTGACGTCTTGTGTATACATATGAGACTCACATCCGAACCTACGACATGTGTGCAGCTCCTCATGAGTCATGACCATTCATCACTTAGTACGGGACGAGTGTGTAGATTTGTAGCTGGGGTTATTTGGTCATGAGCAGTTTTATATTATATATATTATGCACGCACTCCGCATTATTAAACATTTCATGCATATTTGGTTTGTTGAAATATGCTCATCTTGTGTTCTGCATCATTTCATCTTTTGAGTTTTCATTAATATGGAGAACACAAGCAATTGAAAAATAATCTTTATTGAATGCCTTAGGCCATAATCTTAAATCCGCAACTTTTTCATTATTTTTCAAAACTCTTTGCGATAGTTGGTAGCCCCTATAATGAAAAATCATAATCAAGAAAATTTGGAATAAAAAAATCATGAAAACCATGCTTATTTCATGAAAAATCAAATGTTTGTTTGCTACCGCCCGGTGCTAACCTTACCGCTGGTGTTAGCTCTATTTTCTTAAAACTCCTGATTTGTGTTTTCTCTGATTTTTACTTTCAAAAGTTAGTTTTCTTATCATCTTTTCTTCTGCTTTCAAAAAATTTTACGTATTTATATTTACTTTTTCTTAACAATAAAATTACAAAACAATCTAAAAAACATAAAAATATATTTTTCTTGGTATTTCTTTATTTCTTTGTATTTTCATAAAAACCAAAACTCAAAAATCTATAAAAAAAACTGCATAATCTACATTATAAAAGTTAAGCATGAATAAATATAATACTTAGAGATTCTCTACAATAAAAATTATTGATTTTACTCTCAACCTTCTTGAACATTGTCATGATTATTTATGTCTTGCATATTATCTTATAATGAACAATAAAAATTAATATAGAAATCTTATCTATTAATGCGTAGTATGCCTCTAAGTATGAATGATGATTTAGGTTTGATAATAATTCTCGCATTCACTTAATTTGTTTTTGTTTTTAATCTTGTTTATGCATGTATGTGTAATGTAATTACATAACGAGTTAATATGCATGGATAAAATTACATACACATCATTCATGCACTCACATTAGAGAAGTATGGTTGAACAATAAATTGAATAAACAAGTAAATTCGGAGGCCTTTGTCACTAAAATAAAAATTAATTAATAAATGACAAAGATAACTGCATCAAGCACTACTCACTCTCCTGATAAGTATTAATAAGCATTGCGAGGTTGAGCACCTTCGAGAGAATTGTAAAGTGTCTTGTGCAAACAAATTCTTAATGCACCACTTAACTTCTCTGTAGTACCCGGGATCATCAAAGAAAAAATAAAAAAATTTATGTGATCCCCCAAACACTACTTCACTCCCTGATAAGTCTTAATGAGTATTGTGTGTACGAAGTACCTTAGTAGTTGTACTATTTTTATGTGCATTAGAATTAGTGGAAGTAGTTTTTACTTTACATATTGATGATATTGTGTACATTACATTATGATTTACATGTGTCTTGATTATTTCTTATGTATACTTTATCAAATCACAAATTGTACACATTATTGTCTTCCTTAAATCTTCCACTCATGAGAAGGACACTAAGTACAAATACATAACTTTTTATATCAATGATTAAATGTACTAGATAACTAAGCATGAACACTACAATGTTTGTTAAAACTTGAATTGCAAATCATTTCACATTGTATTGTCTTAATCTCGTCATTGATATATCGTTTATGCTTAGCTAAATTAAAACATTAAAAACATAATGCCAATCTTTCTACAAAAATCAAAATGATGACAAAGGAATAAAAACTCTTGGTTCATAAATTCTAATCCTTATGATTATTTCAATTGTCAAGCCTTAAAGTTAAAATCACTTGTCATATTTTTGTTTGGATATCCTTACATTACAATTTTCATGATTAGTCACTCTTATAATTTCCTCCATGATATCCATGATTTTCATGTCTATTTTTCTTATGTGCTCCAAGATTTACATGATCATTAGCATATGTTCTTTCTCGAGGGATCCAGAAAGGTGATCGCTGCAGTCACGTTTCAAATAATCCCAGTTGATACGCAATTTGCGGAGATTCCCCTTACTGCTGTTACTTCAAGCTTTCAGAGGAAGGTAAGTATATAGAGCATAACATTTATCATGACATCTGAAAGCTTTTTAAAACTTTCATTTTTGTGCACCTGGTTATTATTTTAAGTGATATCCCATCTCAAAATGGATTCTTGGGTCTGCCCTCTCTGATGTCTTTGGCTTTGATTTGAGGGCATGATTCCGCAGCAAAC
Source organism: Dactylorhiza incarnata (assembly GCA_033032865.1). NCBI lineage: Eukaryota > Viridiplantae > Streptophyta > Magnoliopsida > Asparagales > Orchidaceae > Dactylorhiza > Dactylorhiza incarnata. The sequence continues at coordinate 721,187 of JAWHQI010000296.1, read as the reverse complement.
GCGACGGTATAAGGGGCCACTATTTCAGTGGTACTCTGTGAGCAGCCACTTTGTGCATTTATTGTCAAAGGTTAGGTCTTTCTCCTCTGAGAGAAGCCACTTTGTGCATAGTGCCAAAGGTTAGGTCTGTTTCCAATCTTCCCCCGCCCATACCCCCAATGATTGGGGACTATATCGGTTATGTTGTTGTTGTTGTTGTATGCTTGTTATACATTCAATGGCATCTACAACAACAACAACACTCAAGCATTTATCCCACTATAGTGGGGTCGGCTATATGGATCCTTTGACGCCATTGTGCACTATCTTTAGTCATAATCTCACTAATGCATAAGTACATAATGTCTTTCCTTATAGTCTCATTCCAAGTCTTTATTGGTCTACCCCTCCACCGTTTAACATGCCTAGTGACTAAACTCTCACAACGCCTAACATGTGCCTCTAATGGTCTCTTTTGTACGTGTCGAAACAATCGTAGTCGAGCTTTTCGCATCTTTTCTGCAATTGGTGCCACTCATGTCTTATCCCTAATACATTCATTCCTAATTTTATCCAGTCTCGTGTGTCCACACATCCACCTAAGCATTCTCATCTTCGCAACTCTCATTTTTGCTCATGTACACAATTCATTGCCCAACACTCAGAACCATAGAGCATCGGTGGTCTACTTGCAGTTCGGAAAAACTTGCCTTTAAGTTTTAATGGTACTTTACGATCACAAAAGATCTCTGACGCGCCTCTCCACTTCAACCAACCTGCTTGGATTCTATGTATCACATCTTTATCAACACCTCCATCTTTTTGAACTATCGATCCAAGATATTTAAAGCACTCACTACGGGAAATATCTTAATCACCCAACTTAATAACAAAGTCATCCGTCCTTCTTGCACTGCTAAATTTAAGCTCCATATACTCCATCTTTGCTCTGCTCAACCTAAAACCCTTCTTTTCTAAAGTGTCCCGCCAAGATTCAAGTTTCGCGTTTACACCCTCGCGCGTCTCATCAACCAAAACGATATCAACGGCAAACAATAAACACCAAGGTATTGCTTGTTGGATATGTCTGATGAGCTCATCTAAGATAAGGGTAAAGAGATAAGGGTTTAAAGCTGAACCTTGATGTAAGCCAACAGTGATAGGGAATTCCTGTGTTAATCCTCCAGATGTCCTCCCCTCGTCACTGAATTTGTATACATATCTTTGATTATGTCAATGTATGATACATTTACACCTTTCTTTTCTAAGACTCTCCATAAGATCTCTCTTGGAACCCTATCATAAGTTTTCTCAAGATCGATAAACAGCATATGAAAATCTTGTATTCTTTCTCGATAGTTGTCAATGAGTCTCCTCAAGAGAGAGATATTCAGTGACATCTATTGTGCAAAAATTCAAACATCTTATTAAACTTATAACTCATTATATTTGTGTGTTATTCTTTTCTCAAAAGATGTTTACTCCAAGTTTGCTTAATTAATTTTCAGTTGCATTATTACTCGTATGCTCGATCATGATTACCTTTTTCTTTAAATTTTGTTTTCAACAAGTGGTGTCATGATCATTCATTAAGTCCACCATCTAGTATACAACAAGATTATATTGCATCTTTTTTCATACCTACATAAAGGTAATCTAATCAGTATCGCTAGAACTCACATCCACGCTCTTTTAACTATACCAAAAAGGAGAAGATTAATTAAAAAAAATTATCTAATAATTTAGTGGGAGTTCAATATAAATAAAATCATAAATGTTTAAATGAAGCATCTATGTAGGGGGCATTCACATAGGGATTGCATACATTTTTTGCTCGATCTTGACTATATTTCAAACAAGTGTTCCTTTATGTCCTTAATTAATCCCATGACTATTCACCTCTACCCACTTTTGCTAATAACAAAAGAGGGAGAATAAATTAAGAAATCTAGTGGAGTAGATATCTAGGGGAGTAATGGTATAAGGGAACACATATATAGGGGGATTTATATCTCTATCACGCTACAAACCAGCTTTCACGAATATCATATACCGCACTATTCTATAAACACAAACTTAATATAAAATGACTGATTCCTCATTCGGGTATTTGTTGTTATCAAAAAGGGGAGTTTATTGGAAAATGTGTTCCGCACCTCTTGGTTTGAGAATAATAAATCTCATTATGTATTTGATCATGCTTGTGTGTGTTTATAGTGTGCAGGAACTACAGGTACAATACCCTTATTCGTGTGACCATGATATGCAATACAGAACAAAGATCGTACTCTGAATTGAGTGATACGGGCGGTAGGACCTACCGTTGGCGGTAGTGTTGATGACTACGGGACAGCTGGCAAAGTGCATTTAAATGCAAGGATTAGCGGGAGCTAACACTAATGCCCGACGGTAGCATATGGCAAGCCCGACACTCAACGACTGATTGAGGAGCCAAAAGGAGCAAGAAATCATCCAAACGGAGGGAGCGAATATGGAGCTATCGCGGCGCGGTAACTCTATCGCGGCACGGTAGATGTTTCCTAAAATGAGGAGACTACATTCCATTCCTAGACGGATGCGCCGCAAATCTCATTTCATCTGCGCTACCGCCCGGCGGTAGGATTTACTGTCGGCGCTAGCTCCCAGAGCTATAAATAGAGTCGCTCCGCCTATTGTTTGATTGATTGAAAAAAGATACAACTCTGATCCTTTTCGTAAGAACCCTCATCCCAGACAACCAAAGGCTTCCTTAATGCTATATTGAAGAATTAAAAGAGACCTTGAAGGCGCTTCTCTACAACGGATATTCCATGCGAAGAACGAACGCAACGACAATGGCAATCTCTTGCGTATCTTCGTCACCACCTTCAGATCTGATATAGGGAGTCTTTATTTTATGAATATCTTTATCATCTTGTATTTCTTCTTTGTTACTATTTTGTTGAGTGGAGAAATTTGTCTGGTGGTTGGCGACTAGGTCCGAGAACGACTTAGGGAAAATTTGCCCGTGTAGACGACTAGGTCCGTGTGAAGCTTAGGGAGGAATTCGTCGCGGGTGTTGGCGACTAGATCTAAAAGCGGCTTGAGACATTATTTAGGGAGAGATAGACTAGAGCCAACTGGTTCTTGGGAGAAGGGGCGGTATAGAAAACAAAAAATATTTTTCATTTTACCACTTTGATTTTTAGCGTTATAGAAATCAAGCTTTTATAATTAACTTTCTTATAAAATAAAATCATGTCTTTCTATATTTTATTAACTTGATTTTATTTTCTATGCTCTAAATTATTTTGAATAATCTTTTTGGAAGGTTTTTCTAATAAATTATAAATTTATAAAACACTTATTCACCCCCCCCCCCCCCTCTAAGGGCGCCAACAGATCCAACATTATTTACTGAAGCAGTTGATTTACGAGTGTTTAAGTTCTTGCTCGATGCCCGCCCTTATTACCCGTGAGAGAGACGGTAACTAGCGTATATGTATCGATAGTAGAGCGACAAACATGATTAAAGTAAAGTATCGCTTCCCCATCCCTCTACTTGATGACCTCCTTAATACGATGGTTGGTGCCCAGATCTTTTTGAAGATCGACATCTATAGTCGGTACCATCAGATTCGGGTCCGAGAAAGGGATGAATGGAAGACAATGTTCAAGATCAATGATGGATATTATGAGTGGTTGATCATGTCATTTGGGTTTTCGAATGCCTCAAGCACCTTCAGGAGAGTCATGTCCGGGTTCTGCGGCCCTACAAGAACATTTTTTGGTCGTTTATTCGGACAACATTCTGATATACAGCCATACAAATTCCGACAAACTTCTTCATTTACGACTCCTCTTCAACATCCTCCGCAAGAAGTTATTTGTTAATCTAAATGAGTGTACAATTATGATGAAGTTAGTTCATTTTCTTGGATTCATAGTATCGACCTCTAAAATATCAATAGACCCTGAAGAGGTCGATTCAATTTGTGAGTGGCCTTTTCCCACAACCATACACGAGGCCCATAACTTTCATGGACTTGTCACCTTTTATTGGAGGTTTGTCAAGAGATTTATTATTATCAGGGTCCCTTTATGAGTTGCCTACGCAAGAGTGATTTTCGGTGGACGAAGGCGGTCACTAAAGCATTTGAGGAAATAAAAAAGAAGTTGATGAAGGCGGTCACTAGAGCACGTCAAGTGGGTTAAATTCCTTCAGGAATTCAATTTTCATTTGAAACATAAACCTACTGTTTCAAACAGGGTAGCAGATGCACTTAATCATAGACCACATGTCTTAGTCACCCTACACCCGCATATCCTTGATTAGATTCCCAGAAGGAACTTTATCCCTCCGACCCATTTTTGGTAATATTTGGGTCGCATGTCATTTTAGTGGAACTGATTCCACTACCCAGTATATCATGAGCGAAGGGTTTTTATTCAGAGGACCTTGCTTAGAGAGCTCCACTCTTCAGGTTTAGGAGGCCACATAGATCAATCAAAGCTTTTGGACCTCGCTTATACACGTTCTACTGGCCCAAAATGAGAGAGGTTGACGTCGATTTGGTAAGATGTTCAACGTGTCAGTTATTTAAAGGGCATGCGCAAAACACCGGACTTTATACCCCTTTGACCCTCCCTGAGAAACCTTAGGACGAGGTGTCCATGGATTTTGTTGTACGCCTACCTCTCACAAAAAGGAAGGTTGACTCAATCTTTGTAGTAGTCGATAGGTTTTCAAAAATGACACATTTCATACCTAGTAAAAAGACCTCTGACACCACCAATATAGACGATCTTTTTTTAAGGAGATCTTACGTTTGCGTGGAGTCCCTAGGACTTTTACATCTAATAGGGATACTCGTTGCATGAGTTTTTTTTTTGGAAAACTTTATGGGGTAAAATGGGAACGAAACTCGAATATAGCAATGTCTATCAACCCCAAACGGATGGACAAACTGAGGTTGTGAATCGAATCTTAGGCAATGTTCTTAGATGTTTAGTAGGAGAACACCCAACGCAATGGGATTTGACTATTCCACAATTCCACAGGCAGAATTTGCATATAATAACTCGAAAATTCGCACCACAGGCAAATCCCCTTTCAAGTAGTTTATGGTTATCATGTTCCTCTGTTACTTGATTGCCACTCTCTCCCCTCTTTTGAACGCGCATCTTTTGATGTTCTTTCCTACAGTAATCACTTAAAATCTTTACATAAATTTATCGCTAACAGTTTACGAGCATCTTCTGAGAAATATAAGGCTATCGACAATGCACATCGCCGAGAGTTATATTTCTTATAAGTAGATTGGGTGCTTGCTTTTTTCAGAAAAGAGAGATTTCCTACTGGCATGTATCACAAACTGTGACGACGAAGTTTTGGCCCTTTTTCAGGTGAAGAAACGGTTGGGCGAAATGCATATCTCCTTGATCTCCCCGCCGAGTACCATACTTATCCTATTTTTAATATTGCTAACTTGGTACCTTTTTTTGGTGACCTACCACCCTCTCCATCTCTTCCTCCTGACACTTCTCCTAACACTCACTTGCCTCCCACTTATCATGCCCCACACCCATCCTTAAGGAGGTTGACTAGGTATTGGATGTACGGGAATTTCAAACGGGCACAGGTTCCTATCAACGTTATCTGGTCTCTTAGAAAGGGAGGAGCAATTCTGATAGCTCGTGAATTAGCGTCACCGAATTACGACGTCTACGTCCAAATCTCTCCATAGCAGGGCTCTGCGATTTCTCGACGAAGTCGAGTTCCTTCAACCCCGAGGGAATTGATGCACCCTGAGGGGCATCAACTTAAGTTTATTTCTATTTTTTGCTCATGCATTTTCTGTTCACGCATTTTTACTTCCCTATTGTATTTTGGTTTTGGTTGTGCGGTGTTTTCGCGCATGTTACATTCTTATTGTATGTTTGTACGTGTCTGGTTATGTGACGTTTTCGCACATATGATAAGTTTCGGTTTATTGGTCCAATCAATCTGTCCTTGAATAAATCAGTCTGTTAATTCAGGTTTGGGAGACACGCGAGCAAGCATATTAATATTTAGAAACAAACACATCATAAAATTATAAAATACAAAATCAGAATTTATTTCAGTTTGGGAGTTACGAATTTATTTCGGTTTGGGAGCTACCAGATTAATTGGGCTATCTAATTTTGTGAATTTCAAGGAGTGACATAGGAGGTGTTAAAACACCCCTTGAAACTCCTAAATGTATTAATGAATTTAAAGGTCTATTTAAATTTTTTTCCATGTCATCTGAAGGGGAGTTGGAAGAATCGAAAATGAGCCTTCTCCATTTCCGACGGGTTTAGCCAGCCGCACGACATTAACCATTGTCGCTCCTACCAGGGACCCGTACGCCACCGACGACCCCTCCCCCCAGAAGGTCAGTATCCGGCGACCTATTCCCGACCTTTTTCTGTCGAGTTCGAGTCCTCCAATCAACGTTCGTCAAATCCGGAAGCTTCCCTATTCACCATCCTCATTGCGTCATTGTTCGCCTACCCAACGCCTGGTCTCCATCCTCTCATCGACAACTTTCTCTCCTATGACCCCTCTGCCAACCTCGCCTCTCCACAAGCCCCGCGGTTTCTCGGCCATTCCTGCAATTGACAGAAGCCAAACCCGAAGCCATCCCCTCCTCTACGTAGCAGCTCCCTCAAAATTTTGCCAGACCCAAACTTCCCACAGAGCTTTCCAGAGACCTCCACACCCCCATTTCCCTACACCCGACACCATCCCCTCCTCTACGTGCAGCTTTCACAAGCCTCTACCCGACCCAAACTTCCCTACAGAGCCTTCCGGAGGGTCACCACACCCCAATCCAGTCAACCCGAGTCCCCTCCTTTGGCCACCTATACTTCCTTCACTTAAGGTTAATCTCGAGTCGCTGGTGCCGGAGAAATCTCAACTAAGGTAAACTCTCGCACAAATTCAGTTATCGTAATTTTATGCAAAGAACTTTAAGTGATCAAAATTAAAGTTTGCTCGCTAATCTTCCGCCCCCATTGACGTTATTTTGTTTCCTATTATTCTCCAGAGTTCATTTGCAGGGTCTTATGTGCAAAACCGCCAGTGGTAGTTAAAGTATGTTGTTTACTAGTTCACTTGCTAATCTTCTAACTAAATTAATAAACGCTACGTTTTTCTTGGCCAAAGTATGAACATTCGTCCGAGAATTAATCATTGATAAAACCAAGTTTATCACCAATGCTTGACCTTTTTCCTTTAAAAGAAAAGAAACGTTTACATCAAAAAGGTTACATCAAAACCCTAACTGCCCCTCCTATGCGCCAGCCCAAACAGTATTCTTGATGTTTGCTCCCAGCTGCACCTCATCTCCCCCCTACAAACAGACAGCGCCAACCCTAATACCCCCACACTGCACCCAGTCGGCAGTCCTAGAACAGTCTTTGATCCTCCTTTCCTCCACACTCAGCAGACCACCATCCCCCACTCAAAATTGTCCACAACAGCCCACTCCATCCCCCAGAAGGTCACCTTACAAGACCCTCTCCCTCTTGTATCGCCCTTGCCGCTTCCAACACCACCGAATTCCACAATATCACCTACGCCCACCTTAGTTGTGAGTGTTTATTGTTCGGTGTCACTCTTCTCTATTACTATATTGGATTCCTATATGATTTTTGATGTTTACGACTCATTTGCTTCTTTGCATTTAATTAATGGTCCTCGAGCAGAGGAAGGCCGAACATAATTTCCCTTCCAATTTATTTAATTTTGCATTGCGTCGACTACGCGAGTTTTTTTCTTTAATTTTTACTTCAATCTATTGACGGATTACAAATTGCAAGCACGCATCATCCTAGGTCTAGACAGGAATTATTTCCCTGACACTACACCTAGGGTTTGAATTACTTAGGGCCCACTTTCACATCTTATCTTGCATCATTTATATTTGAAAACAATGACATTGAGATGAAAATTTCACTATCTAAGATACAACAACACTCAAGCCTTTATCCCACTATAGTGGGGTCAGCTATATGGATCCTTTGTCGCCATTGCGCTCTATCTGTAATCATAGTCTCAATAATGCCTAAGTACATCATGTCTTTCCTTATAGTTTCATTCCAAGTCTTTTTTGGTCTACCACTCCCCCGTTTAACATGCCTAGTAACTAAACTCTCACAACGACTAACATGTGTCTTTAATGGTCTCTTATGTACATGCCTGAACCATCTTAAACGAGCTTCTCGCAACTTCTCTACAATTGGCGCCACTCCTGTCTTATCCCTGATACATTCATTTCTAATTTTATCCAGTGTTGTGTGACCACACATCCACCTAAGTATTCTTATCTCGACAACTCCCATTTTTTGCTCATGTACCCCATTCACTGCCCAACACTCAGAACCGTAGAGCATTGCTGGCCTAATTGTAGTACGGTAAAACTTGTCTTTAAGTTTTAATGGTACTTTACGATTACATAAGATCTCAGACGCGCCTCTCCACTTCAACCAACCTGCTTAGATTCTATGTATCACATCTTTATCTACACCTCCATCTTTTTGAATTATCGATCCCAAATATTTAAAGCACTCACTGCAGGAAATATCTTGGTTACCCAATTTAATGACGGGGTCATCCGACCTTCTTGCACTACTAAATTTAAGCTATATATACTCTGTCTTTGTCCTGCTCAACCTAAAACCCCTTTTTTCTAAAGTGTCTCACCAAGATTCAAGTTTCGCGTTTACACCCTCGCACATCTCATCGACCAAAACAATATCATCTGCAAATAATAAACACCAAGGTATTGCTTGTTGGATATGTCTGGTGAGCTCATCTAAGATAAAGGTAAAGAGATAAGGGCTTAAAGCTGACCCTTGATGTAAGCCAACAACGATAAGAATTCATGTGTTAATTCTCCAAATGTCCTCACCTTGGTCACTGAATTTGTATAAATATCTTTGATTACGTCAATGTATGACACATTTACACCTTTCTTTTCTAAGACTCTCCACAGGACCTCTCTTGGAACCCTATCATAAGCCTTCTCCAGATCGATAAACAACATATGTAAATCTTTTTGTCTTTCCCGATAATTGTCAATGAGTCTCCTCAAGAGATGTATAGCTTCCATGGGTGACCTCCCTGGCATGAATCCAAATTGATCTCTGAGATGTTAGTCTCTCGTCTTACTCTTCTCTCTATTACTCGTTCTTATAGTATGACTCGTTAATTTAATTCCCCTGCAATTGACACAATTTTGTATATCTTCTTTGTTCTTAAGCAAAGGTACCAAAATACTTTCTCTTCATCGGTCTGACATCTTCTTTGTCTTTAGTATCTTATTGAAGAAACTTGTAAGCCATAAAATTCTTTCCCGCCCTAAGTATTTTCTTACTTCAATGGGTATATCGCCCGGCTCAACTGTCTTTCCCTTTTTCATCTTTTTCAGAGCGTCGTTTATCTCTGATGCTTGAATTTTATGATAAAAAATTATGTTTTTATACTCATCCGATTTACTTAACTCTTCCAAGTTCAGTTAATTGTTTTTTCCTCCATTGTATAGTTGATAAAAATATCTTTACCATCGCTCCTTAATAGTCGCATCATCCGTCAAAATCGTATCTGTTTCATCTTTTGTGCATTTAACTTGACTTAAATCTCTTGTCTTCCTCTTTTTAGCTCGAGCAATTTTATATATATCACGCTCTCCATCTTTGGTATCTAGTCGTTTGTAAAATTCTTCATAAGCTTGACTTCTTGTGTTAATTACTGCATTTTAACTTCTTTCTTGGCGACTTTATACTTTGTCAAGTTTTCATCATTACTACAAACATATAATATTTCGTAGCTGACTCTTTTTGCCCTCATTTTATCTTGCACTTCCTCTTTCCACTACTAAGATTCTTTATGTGGGGATGCACGGCCTTTTGACTCTCGAAGTACGTTGTTTCCACTTATCCTTAAATGAGAAGACATAACTTCTCATGTGACACTGTGATCAACATAAGGATTATTAACTAGTTGTTCTATAACTGGTGCCTTGAAAACAACTTAATTTTCCTTCTTCAAGTTCCACCACCAATTTTTTGGCAACACTATTGTCTTTCTCTTAAAGCTACTATATTTAATTTGCACATCCAACACCACTAGCCTATGTTGCGTTGTTAAACTTTCTCCCGATATGACTTTGCAATCCTTACAAATCTTTTTATCCATTTTGCGAGTCATAAAATAGTCAATTTATGACTTATTTTGTCTGCTCTTAAATGTAATTAAATGTTCTTTACTCTTCATGTAGAACGTATTTGTCACAACTAGCTCATGTGCTATGACAAAGTCTAGAATGGTTCTTCCTTCTTCATTTCTTTCTACATACCCAAATCCTCCATGAACATCTATCTGTATAATCCATTTTTTTCTTTCCTACATGTTCATTTAAGTCTCCTCCAATGAAAATTTTCTCGCTTTGTGGGATTTCTCTTACTAAATCATCTAAGTTTTCCCAAAATTTAATTAAATGTTCTTCCCTTTTCATGTATAACGTATTTGTCATAATTAACTCATGTGTTATGGCAAAATCTAGAATTGTTCTTCTTTTTTCATTTATTTCTTCATACCCAAATCTTCCATGAACGTCTGTATAATCCGTATTTTTCTTTCCTACATGCCCATTTAAGTCTCATCCAATGAAAATTTTCTCGCTTTGTGAGATTTCTCTTACCAAATCATCTAAGTCTTCCCAAAATTTTACTTTAATGACTTCACATAATCCTACTTGTGACGCATAAGTACTAATTACATTAATAGTTTCCTTTTCTACGATTAATTTAAGAGCTAAGATTCTATCACCTTTTCTGCTTACCCCAACAACTTCATCACTCCAAGTAGTAGCTACAATAATACATACTTCATTGCTTGTTTTATTTTTTTCCTGTTTACCATAATTTAAAACCTGAATTATCTAAAAATTTAGTTTTCTCACTCACTCATTTAGACACTTGCAGACATAAAATATTTATCTTTCTTTGAATCATTTTATCCACTACTTCCATCATTTTTCACGTTAGCGTACTTATATTCCAACTTTCAAACCTAAGTCAATTACAAATCCTACAATCTACTTTTCTAGGACGTCTACTATGTGAAGGTTTTTGCCTATTTAACACTACACCCAAGTCCTCTTGGAGGTGCAACAGTCCTTGCCAAGACGCCGCATTCGGACCATACGATGAGGACTCTTGCCTATTTAACACTACACCCAAGTTCTGGAGATGTAGCGGTCTTTGCCAAAAGGCCGCATTCGGACCATAAGACGCATTCCTTATGGGAAACAACCTAGCTTTAGCACAATTTCTCAAAAGATTTATACTCATAATGGTGACTAAATTTTATGCTGATCGTCTACCTAACACAACCCTCACCATTTTTCATCCGGGCTTGGAGCCGGCATCGGCTGATTTTTTCACTATCTTAGATACTACATAAAAATAAAGCATAAAAATAATAATGAACCAAATAAATAATTTCTGAAAGATAACATCAACGTCTTAAAATATTGATATTTCCCTATATAAATGACATGGAACAAAACAGCCCCTAAATAGAACCAATTTTTAAAGGGAGAAACGCATAAAAATCTACTGAAACTTATCAAATTAAAAAGCATGGGAGCTAAATTTCAATATTATGCATAAATGAAAGGGTATTCATCATTCCTAAGCTAGAGACGATAGTCATAATTTATTACTGTGCATGGTAATAATGAAATTTTATTACTGTGCAATGATTATAATGAAATCAAATTATTCCATGAAAAAAATGATCTTATAAATTGTATTACTTGGCTCCTTTTTTTAGAACACGGTAAGCATCACAACCTAAACAGCTGCTCTATCACTAAACGGCAGACAAGCATTGTCGGAATAGAGGATTCTGAGAGAACGAACACAAGAATGGAAAATCCTCGGTAGGTTTTCCAAAGAATACCATTTACGTATGCCATCTAGAATCATAGCAATCCATTCAATTTATGATTCATCGGTTAGGAGGGAAATGGCAAAATGGGTAAAACCTGATGTCCAAAGCAAATCCCAAGCACCTTCTTCCTTAGCTCATGGAGGCGCCTCAGAAAGGCAACCAGATTATTGATCCAGGCATCATCGCCATGGGCATCGCTGCAGCTTCCGGTGACGACGAACCCATCGTAGATCTGGACGATATCGTCAGCCGGAAACTCTCCTTTCGATACCCTATAAACATCCCATACCTCTCCTTCCTCCTCCAAAAGATCCATGAACACCTTCAAGTAGCCTCCGTAAACCTTCTTCACATACTCCGTGTCCTCCGCGCAGAGCAGCACGGCGAATCTATTCTTCTCTTCCATTGCGCCCCTCCGCTTCCTCTTCCTCCTGGAAAGAGAAGGGGAACGGCCAACGAGAGAAAAAATTTGGTAGGAAGTGCGACTGGAGGGATTATAAATAAAGAAAAAAAAATAAAGTGCAAATCCATTTTGGCTATGTGTAAATTGTGATTTAAAAAAGCTATGTGCAGACCGTTCATCTACGAGTTCACATATTCTTATGATTTTTTAGTTTAGTTTGCACTTAATCGGATTTGCGCATAGTCGAAATTGGACTGCACATAACAGCCTCCTAAATAAATAGGGATCTGAATATTTGATGCATATATTTGCGGTTTGGCTATTAGCACTTAATTTTAGATATTTTTTTCTTCTCAATTAGATATTGACATTGTAGGTTGGCACTACAGGTTCGGCTTAGGAAACGAGAGAAAAAATACTTTTTTTTTCTGTGTTGCACACCACTGGAGCAAGGAACGAAGACCTATCTTATCCTTTTTTATTTTTTGTCTATGCCGAGTGAAGAAAATAAAGAACTCTACCCTTTTTTCGCTTCTCAATCTTTTGCCGCGAGAGCCATTAAAAAAGGGGAAAAAATCTGTTTTGTTTCCAACCTTTATGTCGTCTGCTGACAAGTGTGAAAAAAATGAAAACCTCATATTTTCTTTCTTACAATGACCTCTCTTCTTTCAAGGTTGCGCCACCTCCACTAAAACGAGAACACACTCCTTGTTGTTATTCAGCGCCGCCTCTTTTTCGGCTTGCCCTGCATGTGCCGAGCAAGGCGAGGACGAAGAAACTTCTCTTGTATTTTGTGTTGCCTGAGCCGAGGGCAGAGGAGAAAACGTCACCTCCCTCCGCGAGCAAAAAACCAAGGGGTCGAGCGGTAGGTGTTGAGGGCCCCGAGCTTTGTGAAGGCCGAGTTCTTGATAAGGGCATTTTCAAACTTATTTATACTTTTTCTTTTGCTTATGAGATTTGGAAATTTCTTAAAGAAACTTATGATTCTCCATCTACAGATACCGAACAATTACAAGAATGTGAGAGTCTACATATTGGCACAAATATTCAAGATGTTTCATGCTCGGACGGCTCTATGGTGAGCACATCAAGTGGGAGGAAAAAATGGTTGTGCATCTTACTATTCAAATGATGTTTCGTCAGATAGCACTATAAGCATAATGAATTCCTCCCTTCTTAAATCTACAACATTCTTTACATCTCGGTGCTTGATTTTGCTAAACGTAGAATTGAAAAGTTGAAAATATATAAATTCTATATTGTGTTTAGAAAATAAACATTTAAAAGAAAAACTTGATATGAAATCCAATATTGACGTGCTTGATGTAAATTCTTCATCATGCTCTTTAGTTGGTAAATCTATACCTTATATTGAGCGTAATGAACTTTTTGAAAAATTCAAGGATTTTGAAAAAAAGATTTCTATTGCAAAAGAGCATATAAAACTATTGATTATTAAAAAATAATGCTCTCACCAATAAACTAGATTCACTAAAATTTTTTGTTCAACAAACTCTAATTGACAAAAAATCTTTTATATATAGTTTATTTAGTGATTTGTGTAAGATCTCTATTAGTGGTATAAAATTCATTAAACAACATAAGCCTAGTAAATTGTTCTCTCATGTAAGTACACCTTACATTAAGTCCTCTATATGTTCCAAATTTAGGCATACATTATCTTATTATAAGGAGAAATCTAAACCTTGCACATATAATCAGATTTGGGTTCCCAAAATCTTATTATCCAAAACATTTGGATTCACCTAAATCTTGGATTTATGTACCTTGAGCTTATTGATTGACTAGGGATATCTTTATCATGCTATAGTTTGATTATATTAAATGATTACTATTTTATCAAACCTACTTTTCTCCCTAGTCAAATATAATATTAGAAATGGTTATTTCCTTTCTTACATTTTATGCATGTAGTGTGTTCAATTTTTCTATTTATTAAGCCTTCTTGCATATTCTTCTATGCTCATATTTATATGTGGTGACACAAACTATATGTATTTTAACTTACTTATTTCTACTGTATGTTGGTGTGTTTGCAATTCTGTTTTTCACTGATACCGTCGGTGATAGCCTTCTGAAACAACTAATATATTTGTGTCTCCTTATTATTGTAGCTTCTAGTGTTGAACAAATACGATTATCTTCACTTCTTATGCATATTGTTTCATGTCAAATTCTCTTTGCACAATCTTGAATCAAAACTAATTGAGTAGAGTAAATATGATTGATCATGTATTACACCACATATATCATTGTAGGTTATCAATCACATTTTATGAATACTTGATGTCTTATGTTTGGATGTCTCTCATCATGTGTTAAGATTCTAGGATTATCATGTATTTATCGTAATAAACTAAAAGACTAATTATTTCTATCACTCTTAGTTTTGTGAAAATTATGTTGGAACTTTATCTTGAATACATGCAATATAAACTCTATTTAATAATATGTATTGAAACAAAATTTGATCATAAATGTCTTATCAATGCATGATGTCATCTCATCTCATAGTTCTAACATTTTTCATATACTATCTATGCATTTCATTGCCTATGTTAGTTTTCATTCAAGATGTCATGCTATGTTACATAATTTTTTTAGTGTTATCATGTTTTTAAAATAACTATATCTATATTCTGAAAGTATGTATGAGTAATCTTTTAAATGCTTTAAAATTGATTATCTCTGATATGACAACATTTTTAAATCTATCACGCATTGTGTCATAGTTTTGTGCATATGTATTGGTAAATGATTAGTATGTTTGTGATCATTTCCACATGTTATGTGTGTCACAATAGCGGGGACGTAAGGTTGTGTCCATTTGAGATATTCACTTGTAAGTCATGTCTTATCCTTGATCAGAAAGGGTGTAACGACCCAGGACCGACCCTAACTCGAACTTTAACTGGGTGGAATGTCAGCCGAAGCTCTGTCCTGACCTAACCATCCATGGAATCATTAGGTTTCAAACCCGGAATAACCTTCTTGATAAGTACTTCTTCCAACAACTCTCATCACCAACTCAGTTGCAACTCAATTGGTGATGAGAGTTGGTGGAAGGACTACTTATCAAGGATGTTCCGGGTTTTGAAACCCGGCCTCAACAACCTGCTGCTACTGAGAAATATAAGCGAAGATGTTAGGTTGGGGTGTGCGAACTGCAACTCAGTTGGTGATGTGAGTTGGTGGAAGAACTGCTTATCAAGGAGGTTCTGGGTTCGAAACATGACCTCAACAATCTACTGATGCTAAGAAACAAGCATGGAGATGTTGGGTTGTGGTGTGTGGCTTGCATCCCTTAACTATGCCATGGAAGGCTAGGTCAAGACAGAGCTCTGACAATCCTAGGATTTGGGTCATCAGAGAGGCCAAATACCACAAAAAGATCACCACATATGCTCTCTTAGGAAAGCTCAAATCATATGAAATGTTACTGAAGACAAGAGCTAAAAGTGAAGCAAAAGAGAAATCTTCATCTTCCTCCAAAGAAAAGTCAATTGCATTGAAGGTTGCTGATGAAGATAGTTCAGTAGTAGATGATGAACTTATGAGCCTTTTGGCAAGAAGGCTCAAGAGGTGTATCAAGCAAGCAGACTCCAGAAGAAAAGAAAGGAGTCATTCAAAACCAAGTTATGACAAAACACATGCTAAAGAAATTATATGTTTTACATGCAGGAAGTCAGGCCATATTGCTCCAAATTGCTCAGATAAACCCAAGGATAAGGTCCAGAAAAGGGGAAGGATCATAAGAAGAATTATGATCCTAAGAGAAAATACAAGAAGAATGGTAAGAGGTTCATTGCTGAGACATGGAGTGAGACTAAGGATGAAAATTCTTTTAGCTCAGATGATGAAGATAGCAAGGCTGGAGAAATAAAATTTAAGACTGTTTTCAAAGGTTTTTGCCAAGACCAATTGGTGGCAGAAAATCAAATAAAAGCCCTAAGAGAAGAGATGGTAACTCTTACTCAAAAACTAGAAGAAGAGAATTCACTAGCTGTGAATGATGAACTGATAGTTCAAAATGAAAGACTCGCTGAAGAAATTAACTCTCTGAGACATGAAAATGACAATTTAAAGGAAAAAAATCAATAAAACTAACATCATTGAGGATAGCTTAAATGGGAAGAGTCAGCGACTAAAGACCATTTATGAAAACTTCACAATTAGGTTTAAAAATCTTGTCCTAGGTGCTGATTCCCCTCGTAAGTCTGATTCAATCAACCTACCAGCCTGGAAAAAATCTAGTGAAGTCTGTGAGTGCTAAAGAGAAAGAGCTAGTTAATCCTATGACTAACATTCTCTATACCTCAAAGAGTGTCATAAAGTTCCTTATAAGAGGACTAATAAATCAATAAACCATATGGTGACTGTCTCAGTCCCCTCAGAACAAAGAGGGGTCTTGGGAAAATCACATATGTAAAAGAAAAAACCACAACCTAAATTTTCCAAAGATGAATTCTTTTTTCCTTTATTCAAATTTGTTATTTTATTTTTCAAAGATAAATCTTTTCACTCACGACATAATTTTCCCAAGTAAGGATAAGTTAGTACAATGGACTCGCAACATTGCACAAGGTCATGACTTTATTATTACTATTCAATGGCTGATAAGCTAACAGCCAGAGAAAGACTTATAATTATGCTTAGTTGTGATAGAGTGGGGTTTTCTCGTGAATTAGTACAATAAAGGTTTTGTAAAGGAAAATTAAATAAATGGTAGTTCTAAGTGGTGCAGTTGTCTTTTTTCTTTACACGGACAGAAAGATGCATCTTTGAATAATTGGAAAGTTGTTGTGATGTGTGGATATCATAATCACTATCTTGTTCACCTAGAAGCACACTCTTACACGGGTATATTAGACAGTAATGAACAAAATATAGTTCATGAAATGTGTTCATGAGGTGTTGGGCCAAGAAAATATCTGATCAAATGATTAAACTCCAAAACACAGAGATTAGAAGGTCCTTTGCTCAAAGTTAAATCCAAGTAAAGAAAAAAACTTCAGAGGTACATTGTATACTAAATTGCTTGATTTTATATTAGTTCTTGCTTTAGAAGCAATAAAAAAAGAGGAAGGGTTGGCAAAATCAGGGTTCCCTGCAGCTGCAGATTGCTTATATAATATGAGGAACACACTTGAATTACCTTGTGCACGAGTCAATTACATGAATCAATTTACTGCATTCCCACTATGGATGATTCATAAGCATTAGAAGCAACTACAGTTGGAGTCACAATGTGAAGAAAACGTTTATGTGAAGGAAAAGAATGAGTCGTTTAGTGACATACAATCGGACTTGAATGGTATACTAAATAACTACAATAAAACTAGTGATATTCAAAGGAATGGATTAAAGAAAAAATTCAAGAGCTATTGAACCCAACTATAACCCAATTTTTGGAGCCTCTAATGCCCTTATGGTTGAAAGGACGGCCAAAATGAAGCAACAAGTTGAAGGACGATTTCAAATTGATGAGGTGAGATCTATCTCTTTTTGAACATGTTATTATGAGCAAACAACTCAAGTGTAAGAAGAAAATTGCAAGAAAAGTTCGTTTGAAAAATAATCGATTTCTTGATAGCGTTCGTAAGAAAAGGCCACCATATATCTCTAAACAAATCATTGATGGCATAAACGTGATCGGTGGCGAGCAATGCGGCTAGCTAGTTATTAGATTGGATAAGAGAGAAAACAGGCTACAAGTACGGAATGAATTATCATCCGAGCTTCAACACAAGGAAAGTTTATATACACAAATATTCGGGAGTACGAGGCTTAGTGAATTAAGGCTATCTCTTCAGTGCAATGTAGTTCCTGGTCTGATTGACAAGTAGATGTTTATGCCAAACATGGAAGTAGTAGTCACATCTTGCTATAATGTAGTCTTCGTTCATTACTCGATACATCAATCATTCATGTTTCTACCTTTGCATTCTACGGCTCCGGCGATGCGAAAGAAAATATTTGTCAGATTTGTAAGTAATAATCATTTCATTAGATTGCAAATATCCAAAATTGTCCACTGACGCCAGTTTTCTCCATATGGGACAAGGTATCATGAAATAGTGGCAGAAAACTGTGATTTACAATACATGTCACAAATAACATTTTCTGAATCTACAGAGCTTAGAACTGATATTGTTAATTTTGTTGATCCATAGGTATACCACTAATTCCTTTGCTTTGAAAAATAACTATATTTCAAATTCAGTTTATTAACAACATTTTTCGTGCAGAAACGGATTCGTATCACTGAGGTGTGCATATGACATGTTCCAATAGTCTAGCTTATCAATATATTCAAGAAAAAAAAATAACATTTTTACTAAATATTCTTCGCAAAAAAAATAAGTGACTATTTTTTATATTCTTTATTTTATACAGGTCACAACGACATCAGTGCAACAAAGTTTAAGATATTTTGTTTTTGTGTTCGCTGTAATTTTAACAATTAAATTTATAGTTTTCTCTACTTAGCAATTGATTATTGTGTTGAAATCTTAATATTAGGGCAATCCATCAAGATTCATATATTCTCCCATGAGTTCTTAGATACAATGACTGTTTTGTGCATTTAACAAAATGACTTGCATGTATGGCACGCACACACAAGCAATATGACACGCGCCCACACAAGCAATATGGCTCGCACACACACAAGCAATATGGCGCGCGCACACAAGCAATATGGCGTGCCCACACACAAGAAATATGGCGCGTGTGCACACACAAAAAAATATGGCGCGTGCGCACACACAAGAAATATGGCGCATGCGCACGCACACACCAAGCAATATGACACGCGTGCACACAGAGAAACACAAGCACACAGACACACACACAGATAAACACAAGCACACAAACACACACACAGACAAACACAAGCACACAGACACACAGACAAACACAAGCACACAGACACACACAAGCACACAGACACACACAAGCACACAGACACACACAAGCACACAGACAAACACAGACAAGCACACAGACAAGCACAAAGACACACACACACAGACAAGCACACAGACAAGCACACAGACACACACAAGCACACAGACACACACACAGACACACACACAGACACAGACAAGCACACAGACAAGCACACAGACACACACACAGACAAGCACACAGACAAGCACACAGACAAGCACACAGACAAGCACACAGACAAGCACAGACACAGACACACAGACACACAAGCACACAGACACACACACAGACACACACACAGACACAGACAAGCACACAGACAAGCACACAGACACACACACAGACAAGCACACAGACAAGCACACACACACACACACAGACAAGCACACAGACAAGCACACAGACACACACAAGCACACAGACACACACACAGACACAGACAAGCACACAGACAAGCACACAGACACACACACAAGCACACAGACAAGCACACAGACAAGCACAGACACAGACACACAGACACACAGACACACACACACACACACAGATAAGCACACACACACACACACAGACAAGCACACAGACAAGCACACACACACACACAGACAAGCAGAGACACACACAGACAAGCACACAGACACAGACAAGCACACAGACAAGCACACAGACAAGCACAGAGACAAGCACACAGGCAAGCACAGAGACAAGCACAGAGACAAGCACACAGACAAGCACAGAGACAAGCACACAGGCAAGCACAGAGACAAGCACAGAGACAAGCACAGAGACAAGAACACAGAGACAAGCACACAGAGACAATCACGCACGCACACACACACACACACACACACACAAGTAATATGGCGCGTGCAACGTTCCTAAAGGATGGTACGGGACAGTATTTTTAGTTGAAATTGCGACTGTAACTGTATTCATAGTTATATTTACAGTCGTAAAAACATATGTAATTTACAACTGTAAACTGTATTAAAAAAATCACTTTTTAACACGTATATTTTCAGACCGTAACATATACATATGAGATCTTAAAATGATCATAAAAATAATTAAATTAATATTCTATAAATTTTTTTTAAAACACTGTATTTTGGCCTACAAATACAATAAGCGCACCATCCTTTAGGTATGTTATGCGTACCTAAGTATTCCCCCCCCCCCCCACACACACGTACAAGCAAAATGGCGTGAGCGCACACACACACACAAGCAATATGGCGCGTGCGCGTGCACACACACACAAGCAATATGGCGCGCGCGCGCACACACACACAAGTAATATGGCGCGCGCACGCGCGCACACATACACACAAGCAATATGGTGTGCGCGTGCACACAGACACAGACACAGAGACACACACAAGCAATATAGCACGCGTGTGCACACACACAAACACGTACAAACAATATGGCGCGAGTTTCTCCAGTTCGCTGCACAATAGTTCCCATGCCACTTGCAATCCCCGCACACGATAAGTGCGCAATGTAGTGACGTTCATACCTTTGATAGTCGCTCTCGGCCCCATCATGCATAGGGAACTGCGAGCGGCGAGGAAATGTCGCTCCAGGCATGGGAGAACACTCTCTTAGACTCCTCATACATAAATAAAATATTATTCTTTATTTTCATCACTTATAATTTCTTACAACATCACAATTTTACAGAGCCCTTCAAAATTTGATTTAATTACTTAGGCTTTGTTTGGGGGGACTTATTTTCACCGGTTAAGCGGTTACGACCGCATGAACCGAACCTTAATTAAGGTCCAATTCATGCGGTCATAACCGCTTGACCGGTGAAAATAAGTCCCCTCAAACGGAGCCTTAGGCTTCGTTTGGCGGCTTATTTGCTCCCGTGAGTTAGGTAAAAAACGCCATTATCATAGATTGTATGTTTGGCAATACAAAGGTTATGACCGCTGCCAAGAAAATAAACTAGTTTTGAGCATAAAATGCATGAAATTTTTTAGGTGAGGTCGGGCATGCGTTCACGAACCACGGTTCATGACCACCACGTTCACGACCGCCACCACCACGCCAAACGAAGCCTTAGGCTCCGTTTGGGAGGACTTATTTTCACCGGTCAAGCGGTTGTGATCGCATGAACCGGACCTTAATTCAAGCGGTTGTGACCGCATGAACCGGACCTTAATTAAGGTCCGGTTCATGCGGTCACAACCGCTTGACCGATGAAAATAAGTTTCCCCAAAGGGAGCCTTAATCAGCTTCATAAATTTGATTTAATTAACTATTCATGAAGCAAAACAAAAGTGAACATCAAAAGTGAATATGACCTTTCTTTGCTTTTTTATTCAACAACTTTATCATAATCTAGCAGGCCAGCAAAATATTATTATGTTAATGAGTAAACAAAGTAGTTAACTGCACAAAAAGGCAAGAACTACATTACAAAATATGGTTGATATATGCTTCTCACAAAAGGAGAGACAGCAAGAAAGTAGAAAGTGAGCCGCAGTTATGAAATTAATTCCAAGAGTTGGACACTTGTAAATGAAGTTATTGTCTGCGGTTATAAAGTCGGAGCCACCGAGCTCGAAAGACAAAGTAGAATAAGCATTCATGTCTACTTTCCATTGGCTAGAAAGCCGCTGCGAAACAGCAAATTTAATATCACTTTCTGAAAAGTTTCTCTTGCAATTGTTGTGTTATTACCAAACTAGAACAGCTAATATCACTTTCTGAAAAGTTTCTCTTGCAATTGTTGTGTTATTACCAAACTAGAACAGCATCCATTCTCCAAAATCATAAGAACACAAAACCAAGTGGTGGCAATAAGGCTAATTACAAAACAGATCGAACTATTATTTTTCTGAAAGAAATCAAACTCCCCCTGATTCATCTAATCTGAAAGAAGGCTAGAAAATTCATTTCAAATGAGGAGAATGGATGTTGTGCAGATATCGGTGAGGGGAATCCAGCGAGCAGAATGCCAAATAGCTGCGCAGATCTGGCCATGATCGGACCGATGTGCTTTGTGGTCGGCGTGCTTCGTTGTCGAGGAAGAACGAGAGCAATCCTGCTGGAGGAGCGGCGACGAATGAGGGAGCAACGCGAAGAGGAGCAGGCAAAAGCACAACGCCCGCGAGGAATCGGACCAGCTGTTGGAGCTTTTTTCCGGCGCCGGAGAGGTCCGAAATGAAGAGCACCGAGCAATCCTGCACGCAGAGAGGCGGATCGGGAAGAGGAGAGCGTGATTTTGAGAGCGCTGAACGTGGGGGCTCGGCAGCTTTTGAAAAATAGGGCAAAGCGCTGGAGTTAGAAAAACTCTTTTCATGGAGCTGCTCTTTTCAAACGGTAAAAACAGCTGTTGCGGATCAGAGATCGGCTTTCTGATTCGCAGCCGTTGTCCCAAACAGACTCTAAGGCTCTGTTTGGATGGGTTGTTGCTGATGGAAAGATGCTAAAAGAAAATAGAGTTTGAGAAAAGTGCTCTTTCTGAAAAATGAAGTCTGAGAAAAGAGATGTTCCGTCGCGAGAAAGCCGCGTCTGGATGCCGAAAAGCAGCTCATATCTCCGGTCCGAAACCTGTATATTCTCGCATTTATTAATAATCGTGGGTCTAGCAATCAGCCCACCCAAATGCAGCTGATGCCACAAACGGCGGTTTCGCCTAACCGCACCGAAGGCAATCAACCTAACCAAACGCGCACTAAGTGATTATTATCTGACAGCAGTATATGCACATCACCTAATAATTAATATATGGAAATATAAGTGGTGGCAGTTGGCTGGGATTATTATTTATCTAAGCACTTTTTATGAGAGTGGTAGTTGTTGTAAATTAAGTGACTGGAAAAGGAGGACAGTAAATGGAGCTATTGGAAACTGTTAGTTGCAAATAGAGAAACTATTTGGATAATCTCTTTTAGAAGAGCGGAAAATTTTCACTCCGGCCTCGGATTTAGATCTAGGTCCGGGGCCGTGCGATTTTGACACGTGGCCACGGCGATACATCTCTATTTTCTCTCCTATCTCTTCTTCAAGGCGGGCAAATTTTGTGATGCAATGTCCCTATTGAAGGATGTTGGTGGTTTGATTTTACAGCTATGTTTTAAGTGACATTTATTGATGGGGATCACACTTAGAGTGTGGGATGTCGCACAATGGGGTCATCACACGTCTATTCTCATGGGAGGCATTGATCGAATCATCGTATGGACATTTCCTTGTATTTTCTTAATTTTTTGGTATTGTATTTTAGGAGATCAGACAGTTATCATGAATGCCCAATCATGATGTGTGTCCTAAGTAGGATTAGTATAAATAAGAGGGATGGTGAATAGTTTCAGATTTCATTGCCGACTTTCGCGGTCTTTCTTTCCAAAATCCGTCGATATCTCGTGACGCTGTTTCCGGGAAACCCCAAGATGCAGACTCCTCGGTAAGTTATCCTTGTTTCCCCTTATGTCCAAGCAATGTCTATCCTCATCCTCCTCCCCAAGGCAAACCACAAATCATCTACCCCTCTGAAACTCTAACTACCCCTCCTACACACAAGCTCAAAACAACACCTCATCTCCCCCCTAAAAATAACCATAACCAGCCTTACCACCCCCTCCCTGCACCCAATCGGTAGTCCTACAATAGCCGCCTATCCTCCTTGCCCCTCTCTACACCCAGCAAACCACCATCCACACAACAACCATGATACACACTATCTATGTCGTATCAAGAACTATGTACACGAACAAAAACTTGCATTGCATGAAAATACTGGATACAAATTCGGGAGGTAGGCTCCAATCTAACACTCGAAGGCTGGGTCTTCCAAAGCGCTCAACTCTCCAAAGAGAGCTCAAAAGTGTATGATCCAATGATAAAAATATCCTTAACCTAATGACTCTTTATATAGATGAAGCCTCTCACTACAACATACATAACTAATTGAAAATACGGAATAATCATTAACGGTCGCTCGCCTCTGCTCGCTAGGTATATACGTATCAAATCACCTTCTATTGCACCGCCCAATAGCCTTCGGGTTTCCACAAGCCTCACCAACCACTTCAACACTCCCTCTCTCATTGCTGAGACCCATAACCCATCCCTCACTCAAAACTGTCCACAGTAGCCCATTCCAGTCTCCGTACAATAGCTTACAACATATCTCTCCCTTTCAGATCATCGCGACCGCTTCCACCACCATCAGATTCCATGCCATCGCCACGACCCGCTTAATTGTGAGTGTTCATTGCACAGTGTCGTTATTTTCTCTATTGTTGTAAGAGTTTAGACTTTTATATGATTTTGGATGTTTCGTATTTCTAGTATACTTATCTTGTTATTAATGACTCCTTATAGGACTCATTTACTTCCTTGAATTTAATTAACGGTCCTCCAAGCGGAAGAGAATCATACATAATTGCGCTCCTAATTTATTTAATATCGTACAATGTTAACTACGTGGGTTTTTATCTTTGATTATTATTTCGAATCTACTGTCAGATTACTAATTGCATGAATGCATCATCCTAGAGATAGACATGCATGAAGCATTTCCCCGACACGGCACCTAGGTTGCATTGCTTAAGGTCCACTTTCATGGTCTACCATGTGTCAGTTTAGAATCAAGGCCCAAGGTTTGAGCTAGTCTATGCTATGTGATGGAGGTCATACAGAGTCTCTATGTGGGGCCCAACATCACTAACGATCAGGCTACTAGTTCTACACGAAAATGTTGACCAATGATTTCTAACCTCTTATCCTAGATCACTTTGATAAACTTGATGCCCAAATCTTTGATCTTAGAGATTAGGTCACTATGATAGATACCTTAGAAAACTTGAGAGGTTTAGGTCAGGTCACTCCTGACCTCCTCCCCTAATAGAGGCCCATAGAAATTATGATGATCACCTTGATAAGGCTTGTATCCACCCCAGAGCATCCTATATACTTTTCCAAGTGGGATCCCATCTTTAAGGCCAAGACGCCCCAAGGGGAGTTTCATCATCCCTCGCCGCCCCTCCATAAGAATCATTCTCCCCGCCACCATGATACAACTATGATTGGGACAAGTATTATGATGATTATCAGAAACCCGTATACAAGGCCCTCCTGTTAAAGATGACATCACTCATCACATTCGTATTAATGCCCCTTCCTTTAATGATTAATTGGACCTGATGGATTTTGGTGATTGGCTCCTGGACATGGATGACTACTTTGAGTGGTATGAGATTACCGAGGATCAACATTTATGGTTTGTCAGGATGAAGCTTCAAGTGTAAGCTAAGATCTACTGGAAGAGTTTAGACAAGACATTAGAGAGAGAGAGAGAGAGATACTACTCCATTAGTCTCCATCACCCAATTAGATGATATGAAGTAAATAATTGAGGACAAGTATCTCACTGCATCTTATAGGAACCAGCTCTTGGATAAGCTACATGCCCTATGAAAGGTGACCCTCTCTACACTGAGTATATATTTCATTTGACTAGCTCATTGCGAGGAGTAATATTCGAGAGGAGGCTGCTATGATCGCGGCCTGCTTTCGTATAGGTCTTAGATTTGACATTTGTAAGGAACCCCATAGCTCAACCCGAAGAATGAGTAGTATCTGTGTTCCTCAAGTATGAAGTAGGTCATCTCACAACTCCATAGCTCAAACTTTAGGTGCCCATGCATACCCCGCATGCAAATGAGTATTGGTGAAGCACCACTCCCTTTTATACAAATTTCCCTAGTGCAAGCAGTCCATGCAACCTCACTATCGATAGTGGGAGTTGCAACCCAAAGATCAATCCAAGGGTTGGGTAGAGCTATCTGTTAGCACAAGTTCGTCAAGATACCTCCATATTTTGAGGAAGAGAAAGTTCCTGAGAGATAGTATTGATTATGGCAACTTTTATGTAGTGGTTGACACCTTGGCATCTGAGAGTCATATCAATACCAGTGAGCCTCATCTGTATGTTTGTTGCATCTTGGATGAGTTTACTAACATTATGCCCAACGATCTGCTTAACAACTTTACCCATGTGAGATACTAAACACGTTATTGACCTTATACTGGGAGCTTTATTACATGTATGTTATTGCATGAATCCCGATAAGCACCCTGAGCTTAAGCGATATATTGAATATTTACTGAAGAAGAATAAAATTTATGAGTGACTGAGTTCTTGCTCGGTGCCCGCCCTTTTAACCCTAAGAAAGATGGTAACTGGCCTATGTTAATCAATAGTAGATTGGTAAACATGATTATATTAAAGTATCGCTTCCTCACCCCTCCACTTGATGACCTTCTTGATATGATTGTTAGTGCCCATATCTTTTCAAAGATCAACTTCTTTAGTGGGTACCATCAGATTCAAGTCCGAGAAATGGACGAGTGGAAGACAATGTTCAAAACCAATGATGGTCATAATGAGTGGCTAGTCATGTCATTTGTGTTTTTGAATGCCCCAAGCAACTTCATGAGATTCATGACCCAGGTTTTGCGACCTTACATGAACAAGTTTCTGGTCATCTACTATGATAACATTCTGTTATACATTCATACCCGTTCCGACCAACTTCTTCATTTATGACTTCGAAAGTGTGGAATAATAATTGAGAATTACTCTAGAGGGGGAGGGGTGAATAGAGATTTATAATATTTTATTAAAAATAAATCACAGAGCATGCCATAGATTATATGTAAACAGAATAAAAGATTATGCAGTATGTACCAGCGGTAGGTGAGTCTTGCCCCTTCTACCTGCTGACCTTGCTGGGTCCACTCGACAAACCCGGGGTTGTACACAGTATATAAATATAAGCTATAGAGTAATTATCCAGATGCCACAAAAGTTTTATAGAGGTTCCTCAAAATCTGGGTGCATTCTCTCTTCTACTCATTGATAGGATCTCACTATTAAGTGTTGAGTCAATCTTTTGATAAAGAGACTCATAAAATCACAATTGAATCTTTTGATAAGGAGATTCCTAGAACTACTTAGTTTTTTAATAAGGGGACTCTTAGAACCATTGAATTCTTTGGAGATAGATTCTTAAAACTCTTCACTAAATCCTTTGGAGAGGGATTCTTAAAGCTCTTCACTGAATTCTTTGAAAATGGATTCTTAAAACTCTTAACAAAATCCTTTGGAGAGAGATTCTTAAAACTCTTCACTGAATACTTTGGAGATAGATTCTTAAAACTCTTTTGGAATGGATGGATGTAGTAGGCTTTTCCACAATGAGATCCTTTCGTCAACTAGCTATGAATGGATATTTGAATTTAATAATCTGTGTAGATATTGATTCTTGTGTAATCGAATGTTCTTGAAGAGAGAAGACATAACACCAATTAATAGTTTAATTTTTATTCTTAGGGCTAGGAGCAACAACCAGATATTTCACAAACTTAAACTTCATAATTCTTATGTTTCTCAGTTGAACTGTGTGTTTCACACACGTGTGTGTGTATGACACACACACGTGTGTGTGTGTGTGTGTGTGTGTGAGAGAGAGAGAGAGATAGAGAGAGATAGAGAGAGATTTGCCCGAGGAGAGAGAGAGAGAGAGAGAGAGAGAGAGAGAGAGAGAGAGAAAAGTTGCCCGAGGAGAGAGAGAGAGAGAGAGAGAGGAATTTACCCGAGGAGATGTTTGAAAACTATTAATCAAACAATTAATGGTGGTAGATATATCAAGAGAGTGAGAGACTAATGAAGAAGAGGAAATGGGAGGTGGTTTAGTGGAGACAAGTGGTAAAGAAACTTGATCATGAATCCGAGATAGTGGAGATCGAAGAGATGCAGAATTTGGAGATACATCCTTTGATTTGGAAATATGTTGCTTCCACTTATCAAAATGTGCAATAGATAACATATTTCCAGGAGGTATATGCACTCCTTTTGAAGTGCAAAGTAGAGGATATGAATGAATCAGAACCAAGCTCGGAATTCTTTCATAAAGAATGTCTCCTTGCTTTAGCTTGTGTATTATCAGATTAAGGCTCCGTTTGGGGGGACTTATTTTCACCGGTCAAGCGGTTACGACCGCATGAACTGGACCTTAATTAAGGTCCGGTTCATGCGGTCGTAACCGCTTGACCGTTGAAAATAAGTCCCCCCAAACGAAGCCTAAGCATACAGCTTCCCCAATCATAACTCTTAAAACAGTATGTCATTATTTGTAACTGAGTTTTAGGAATGACATCATGTGAAGAAGTCTTCCACATCAAAAATTTACCAGCAATGTCTGTCAAAAATCTATATTCTTCAGAAACTTCCATCCGCTAGATATTGGATGACTTTGCTCCAAAATAGCTCATGACGTGAAGAGCATTCTCAATGTCATTCTCTTAAATGTCTTCATCGAAAACATTGTTGTGTAACTCAAAGGTTGCTGCGATAGTATCATCGGAAACCCTAACCTCTCTGCCTTTGATCTTTGCGTGAATTTCATTCTTTTGAGCAAATTCAAGATATAGATTTGCTCGGACCTTGCACTTCGAACTATGATAGAATGTTTATGAATTTTTCTGATCGCAATCTTTGGAAGACTCGATACCTGCACGACAAGTTAGAGAAGATAGAAAAACAAAGGAAGACAAAAGGTTTTGAAAAAGTGATGTAGGACATACTTTCAGTTCTCATCCCTTTAATGTCTGTTGAAACCTAAAAGTACACGTCAAATAGAAGTCGACACATGCAACAACTAGTATTCGACGTTTCTCAATGGCTAAACAATCTACTACACATCATGCTACTACACAATCATAATCAACACTCATACAAATAAGTGAGAACTGAATCAATAATAAATAACATGAATTTCTGGTGAATTAAACAGAGGCTGCTTTTCCGAGCACAACAGCTTTCCCTCGGAGCATTATTATTGCCTAGCATCCTTTGAGATTTGATCTTAATGAAATTCACTGCATGAGAAGCAGGTAGGCCTCATTGTTCATCTCATATGTATACTCGTATCCGACATGATTTGCCTGCCGACTGAATTCAACCATATCCTCGGCGGAAACTTGAAGTCCTACGAGCACATTAGCTCCGTTCTCGCCCTGTAAATCCAACGACAAAGCAATGATGAAAGGAAAGAAAGCTGTCACCCAAAGATAAATTTCTTTCTCTAGTAAAAAAATCGGCTTCCAGGAACTTATTATGTGTATAATTTTATTATTATGATTAAGAAACAGTCGATAACTAGGGAGATGACGAAGATAATGAAATTTAAACTTGGGAAGAGGAAGATAGGACAATTTTATTTATTTATCATCTTTATTACGAAGGGGAAACTTGGCGCACTGGTTGAGGTGTTGCCATGTGAACTTGAGGTCACGGGTTCGAGTCTTGGAAGCAGTCTCTTGCAAAAATGCAGGGTAAGGTTTGCCTACATTTCACCCTTGTGGTGGGACCCTTCCCCGGACCCTCGCTACGCAGGGATACTTCGTGCACCGGGCTGCCCTTTTTATGACAGCCTTAGCCAGCCAAATTATAGAGTTATTGACTTATTTTATAGTATGAATGCTATCTATCGGGTCTAAACATGTTAGATTAATCGATGTCCTCATGTTTAAGTATCTGAACATGTAGTGCTGCCATAAAGTTTAAGCGCACACCTACTGGGGGCAGTGTAAAGAGAAACCAGTTGATGCAACCTGTGACGGATCGTCGCATCACTAGATATTTTTCTCCATTTATGCCATTTTTTATCAAGGGAGTTTATATATTTCTGACATTTTCTCTTTTCAGGTAATTAGTTGTATTTGACTTTAGTGTATTATTTACGACTGATTGGTTTAGCTTGCTAATAAGATCTTAAATAATATGTTAATAAGTGATTAAATATTTAGGAAAGTATTAAATGCAATTCATTTAAAGATATAGCAAAAGAAAAGCAAATAATTTCTGAGAGTTGGTTCCCCCCAAGAGTCTCTCTCACCTAGGAGAGCCTAACACTGACAATATCTCCAAGATGGAAAATAAAATACACTACCACTCCCTTATATAGCGGAGTGGGACATACAAATCACAATAATGCCCCTTAAGGCTACATAAGCAGAGGGAGACGCGTGTCCAGTAGGTCGTATCTGTATCAACACTCCCCTTCCAAAAAACGACCTTGTCCTCAAGGTCGAGGTCCGTAGGGGTCATCCACGAGCTTCAGAGGATTTAAGTCTCTGAAGTAAAAACCGTCGTCTTCAGATCCAACCGGCACGCACAAGTTTTGAAAGCGCAGACATGGGTTGGCAAGTACGGTTGCTGGCAGTGAAAGCAAGCGCCCATGCGGTGAAGATGGAGGTGTTGCTCGTGAGATAAGAGGTGGGGTTGTTGGGATGCCTGTGGAGGCGAGGCTGGCCTAGTAGAAGGGGCCTATGTGGGGGTACGTGATCCAAGAGGGGAAGAGGCATCAGAGATTTTAGCGGCAACAACGGTGGTGGCAGTAGCTTGCTCCATGGCACTGGACTGTGTAAAGTTCCTCGTCGAGGCAACGAGCTTGCTCCATGGCACGGGAAAGAGTCATCGGATTGTGGGACCGGAGGCGCGCCCGAAGGTGGGGTGGTAGACCCCCAAGGAAGTACCCCAGGTAATGGTCGGGGATAGGCCGGGTACATGCATGGCGACCTCGATGAACTCAATGTAGGTGACAATAATGTCGGATTGGCGCGCGAAGCAGGCATTGCCCGCCTGGCGGGTGTCATAGTGACGGAGGAGTTCCTCCTTCAGTGTAGTTTCAAGAGAGGTCAAGGACTTGTTGGCGCGTCCAACGTACCCAATGGAGCGCCGAACCCTCTATGTATAGTGGCCAGGGGAGCCATCTGGTTGGCGGAGGTGGACTGAAGGTCGAAGAACTGTTCGGTTCGGGCGATTAAACCAAGGGGTCAGTGTCGTCGAACATAGGAATCTCGATCCAGCGGAGATGGGCCGGGTCGAGGTTCGTAGGGAGGTGTGGAAATTCCATGTAGTCAGAGATGGGTCGAGGGGGTTGTGGCGGTGGTGGCGGAAGGGCCAGTGGGAGGGTTACCACCGTGGTCGCGAGCTCTCAAAGGAGGATAGTGAGATCCTCAATCTACGCTTCGAGTTGATCCATGCGATGGGATTCTGCGGAGGCAGAAGCAGAGGCATCCTCGTCGGTGTGAAGGGTCGTTGAACGGGTCCAGGACATGGAACAAAGGTGCAGAAGGGAGACAACGGACTATGGGGTGGAACAGCGGATGAGCGTGGCGGCAGGAAGCATCGTGGCTATTGTGGACTGTATGTGCTGATGGATGGATGCAGAGGAAGAACACAAGGACGGTCGAGAGTCGGGGGGGGGGGGCTGGTGGGCGGCGATGGAACACAGGAAATGTGTCGGGGTTGCTGGACTGCAGACGGGGGATGGAGGACGCGAGAAGGAGGTCCGTGCCAGGAAGAAGAAGCCCTGGAGAGGAGGACGGGGCTAGAAGGAGGATGCATGATAGTGTCGGCTCGTTTGAAAGAAGGGATGCGGAAAAAAAACCCGTGTCGGGAGAGCGGCGTGCCGGATCGGGGCCGCAGAAAGGAGGCGAACGGCGAGGCTGGCACAATCTTCGTGCGGAAGATTGAATCGGTGGATGCAGGTGAACAGAAGGAAGGTGCGCACAAAGATGTTGCGGGAATCGTGGTGAACTGCTTGCGGATTTGGAGTTCAGTAGATGGAGAGAAGCAATCAACGACAAAGTCCTTAGGAAACAATAAGGAGATGAAGTTAGGGTTCACGAAGGAACCCTAGGTGGGCGGCAGGTCGGACCAATTGATAGTTGCACACTATCAAGAACTGAAATTGTAAGATTAAACACAACATGGATACAAATATCGAGACAAGCTCGACCCGAATTCTTGAGGGCTGGTTCCCCCCTAAGAGCCTCTCTTACCCAGGAGAGCTAAACACTCACAATATCTCCAAGATGGAAATAAGAGACAACACCACTCCCTTATATGGGGGAGTGGGGTATACAAGTTACGATATGCCCCTTAGGGATACATAAGCAGAGGGAGACGCGTGTCTAGAAGGTCGTATCCGTATCAAATTCCACCAGTTTTCCTGTTGGCCACCAGATTCCATGCTGTCCAGACCCAGTTCCTGCTCCTAGAACCTGTCCAGGCGCCTGCAGAGCCTCTTAAATTCTGTCAAGCCACCTACCAGGGCTTGTCCAGCCTCATGCTGAGTATCCTATGTCCTGTCTAGCCATCTGCCAAGTCTCACAACCCCTATCAAGCCCTCAGCGCACCCGTGTACCCCCCCCCCCCCCCCCCCTTCCCCCCATAACACACACATGCAGCCACTGTGCACTAACCAGAAACCCTTCCTGCAGCTGGATGCAACCCAACCACCAGCCTTCCACCGACACCCAAACATCCTCTACAAATCCTGCACAACCCATCCTACTCAATCACACGTCTGATCCACACGCAACGGTATCCAATAGTAAACTCCACCACAACCAAATTGCCCTTGTATGACCTTGTTCTCTCTTGCCACTATCATACCACAACGGACCCAACTGTCTCATTGCAGCATAGCGAGGTAATCTCTACTATTAGGCTCCGTTTGGAGCGGCGCTTTTTCTCTGGTGAGTTTGGACAAAAACGTCACCATCATAGAATGTATGGTTGGCATGACAATGGTTATGAATGCTATCAAGAAAAGAAAACTAGTTTTGAACATAAAAGTGGATGAAGTTCCTTAGGTGAGGCCAGACGTTTACAAATCATAGTTCATAACCACCGTGTTCACGACCGTCACCGGCGCACCGAACGGAGCCTTAGTCTTGCCTTTGTGCTCTAATGGGGATTAGTATACCTTAATATGAACTTTTATTTGATCACATCGTCTGAGTTCATAATCGTTTATTTTCATCATTACCATGCAAACAAATTGAATTGTGGAAAACAAATTCCAAAGTTTCGGAACCGTAAAAAATCACAAAATTAAGTTTATCAAATTTTGAAATAATACTTCACTACGAGCGAGAGCGTGCTATTTGATCCCCACACTCATAGAAATCAATGTCCTCGTTGTTCAAGAATCTAAACATGTGGTGACGCCATAAAGTAAACACATGCTGGGGGAGTGTAAAGAGAAACACGTGGTGCTCTTATTTATTATTAGTAATATTTTGCTTAATTTATTTACTTAGATTCTTTCAATGGACTATGTCTTATTCGTCTAATACTCGATGTTTTAGTACTCACAATTATCTGCAGCTATCACTTGTCATATGATTAGAATCAATTGTAATCAATTATTCTTGTCTTACATGAGTTTAATTTTGTTATTTAATTAATTGTGTCAAGGTAATTGAAAGATTGAATCATTTGCAATTGCATCGCGTTCAGATTAGCCGTCATAAATTCATCGGAATGTGTTTGTGCATTCGTTTGCGTCTTCATTTAGTTAGATTTTACTAGAACATCAAATACACAATGGAATACAAAATATTATGCCAAGGAATAAGCATAACCAATAAATCAAAAAAGTTAAGCATATATCTCTGCGACAAAATCAGATTTCGTGAAGAATATGATGGTTTTGAGAACCAAACCCGCGAAATGATATCCATGTCTCTACGAGTATCCACATGAACGTAAGAAATACCATGCAGTCCGTCCAATGGTCTCAGGAAGATCGTCTTTCTCTGCAACGAAATAATAATTTCATTTTTGGCAGAGATTCTTCTATGTTCCTCTCTTCTACTTGGTCACTCTAAAGCTCGCTTCTACAACAAGAAGATGTGGTTTCTCTAATGTAGTAGCTTCTCAAACTGTCATTATTATATCAAAGAATGTGAGAGGGATTTCAAAAATCCCAGAGGAATTGAAGTTAAGGCACTGTGAAAACAGTTTCCAATTCAAAACCGACAAACGAAAAAAATATTTAATCCATCGAACTCTGAATTCAGGTCAATTCGACGTACGCCGATTTCTTAAATCGACATGCGTCAAATTATAATCGAGTTCCGACAAAATTGATGTATGTCGCTTTCTCAAATCGACGTGTGTCGAATTCATGTCAGGTTTTGGTCTTTTGTTCCTAACCGCAAACCAAATCGACGTGCGTCAATTTCTCCAAACCGACGTGCGTTGAATTCTAATCGGCGTTTTGGTCTTCAGTTCCTAATCGCAAACCAAATCGACGTGTCGATTTCTCAAATTGGCGTACAACGAGTATAGGCTAAACAACCATTTTGAATCCAATTCGACGAGCAGAAAGCTCGGATCCCAATTTAAATAATTTTGAATTAAATAAATTCCATAAATACATATTTTGGACTATATCAAACAAATGAGTTCAATATCATATATTGACTCAATGTAGCACAATTATGCATTTTATAGTCTCACTCCATCAAGAGGCCCATGAATATCACTCATGTTATATAGGAGGGATAAATTCCATCTACATCGCTCACAATTACCTACACGAATTGCAGTGCACCCAATAACCAACCTTATTAACATTTCTCAAGGAAGACATTAATTGGCATCAAAGTGCAATTCTCCTCATGTAATAATTGTAGTGACTTCAGGTCAAAGAACCATATGCACAATTGTCGTTATGAGAAATACTTGTGACATATATAGCAATCCACAACGTAATCTTACGGTGAGTCTGTCCAATGCACTTGCTCTTTAAAAAGTACTCATATGATGACGTAATATCTAATATCATGACCTATGAGACTCGGTCATCAGTCAACCCACATACTAATATTAATGTATAATTATTGTTCATTCTACAATTATACCTTGTAGGGACGATTTAAGAATAATGTTTCATATGAAACATAGGATCACATATTCAAATCATGCACTTGAATTCCTATAGAAATAAATATTCTAAGGACAATTATCACGTTCAATTATACTATAAATATAGAAAATAATAGACATAATAATAAAAAAGTGTCTTAAACATATAAATGAAACAATAGTATTAGTCTGTTATGGGCCAACTTCCGTAACAGCGGTAACTCGCCGGAGTAGTGTCCGGAGTCGGTGATGATGGTGGTGGAAGATACAACGGAGCCTTAATCACGTCTGCCTAAGAGAGGTTGCTCGTTAGAGGAGAGAGCCACCAAGATCTCACAACAAGGGGACAAGAACTAGACTTCATTCATTGATAATCCATACAATACACCATATGCCTTTATATAGACTAACAAGATAATAAAAGACAAACAATACTAATAATAATACTTATTACTAGACTCGGTGCTCGAGGCCCCTACATAATGATAACACATATATAATGATCACACATAGAGATAATCATAATCAACTAGATATGCGGGTAAGCAGCCCATAACATAGTCATCACATGAACATAAAACTAACAAAGTCAAAATCTGCAGGTCTCCCACTAGAGTTGATCATACAGGTATCCAATACCAAGCGATGTAGTACGACTACCATGCTTCCTCTGAGAAAGCATTCGCCAGTGGATCTACAATATTGTCATTAGTCGGCACTCTACATATGTTCACATCTCCTCTATCGATGATCTCCCGAATGAGATGAAGCCGCCGAAGTATATGTTTGGAGCGCTGATGAGATCTAGGTTTCTTGGCATGTGCAATGACACCATTATTGTCACAGTAAAGGCTCACTGGACTAGTAATGATAGGAATTATATCAAATCGTTGATGAACTTCCTAATTCAAACAACTTTCTTCGATGCATTAACAACAGTGATATACTCAGCCTCTATAGCCGAATCAACTATTGTCTCTTGCTTTGAACTTTTGAGCTTACATCACCTCCATTTAAGCAAAACACATAACCTGATTGAGACTTGAGTCATCCTTATTAGTTTGGAAACTTAAATCTATGTAACATTTAACAACTAATTCATACTCATCACCATATACTAATAAATATAATACATTCTTAGTCTATCTTAAAGTACTTTAGTATATTCTTGGCTGTCTTCCAGTGATTTTCAACTGGATCCGACAGGTATCTGCTAGTCATGCTTAATGCATACGAGATATCAGAACGAGTACATAATATTGCATACATGATTGATCCAATAGCAGAAGCATATGAAATCATACTCATATAGTCTCTATCTTCCTAAGATTTATGACATTAAATCTTAGAAAAATTCACATCATGAGATATGGGTATGAATCCTTTCTTAGACTCAGGTATATTGAATTGCTTCAATACTTTATCAATGTATGTGCTCTGATATAACCTAAGCAATTTATTTGATCTATCTCCATAGATCTTTATACCCAGTATACAGGTTGCTTCACCCAAATCCTTGATAGAAAAGCAGTTTCCTACCCAAGTTTTAATAGAATGCAGAGTTGAAATATCATTCCCAATGAATAATATGTCATTCATATATAGTACTAGAAATACAGCTATGCTCTCATTAACCTTCTTATACACGCATGACTCATCTTCATTATTGATGAAACCAAACTTTTTGATTTTCTCATCAAAACGAAAATTTCAACTTAGAGAAATTTGTTTCAATCCATAAATGGATCGTTGCGGCTTGCATACTTTTCTGGATTTGTGTGGAGTTACAAAATCCTCAAGTTGTATCATGTACACATCCTCAAGAAATTTTCATTAAGGAAAACCGTTTTGACATCCATTTGCCAGATTTTGTAATCATAGTACACTGCGATAGCAAGTAGATTCTAATGGATTTTACTATAGCAAACGGGGAAAAAGTCTCATCATAGTCAACACCATAATTTTGTTTGAAACTTTTAGCAACTCCATTTGAATTTATGTACATTCTCATTCATGTTTGTTTTCTTCTTAAAAATCCATTTGCACCCAATGGGTTTGACCCCTTCAGGTGGTTCAACCAAGGTCCATATTAAGTTAGTATATATAAACTCTATTTCAGATCTCATGGTCTTAAGCCACTTCTCAGAGTCCAGTCCATTTACAGCATCCTGATAGGTAGTAGGCCATCTTGATCCATGAGTAATACATCACCCTGTTGAGTCATGAGAATTCATATCTCTCAGGCTCAACACGTCGTCTATTAGATCTACGTAGTACTTCTGTTTTTTGAGCATATTCCAATACTACAGTAATTTGTAGTTGCTACTCAAGTTCGACTTCAGGTTCATTCATATTTTGTGGTTCTTGAACCTCTTCAAGTTCTACCTTATTAGTTTTTTATAGAAATGAACTCTTTTTCCAGCAAACACCATTTCTTATGACAAATATTTTACCCTCAGAATGAGTATAAAAATAATATTCTTTAGTTTCCTTAGAAAACCTCATAAAATAACATTTATCATATTTGGGCTCAAGTTTGTCGGATGACTTCTTGCGTAAGCCTTACAACCCGAAATCTTTATAAAGGACATACTAAGACGCTTCTCAGTCTATATCTCATATAGAGTCTTTTGAACTGTTTTAGTAGGAATACGGTTTAGTGTAAAAGTTGTCGTCTCTAAGACATCCCTAAAAGAAAATAGGAAGATCCGAATGACTCATCATAAATGTATCATGTCCAAGAGGGTACGATCTCATCTCAAAAAGAACACTATGTTGTGTCACTCTGGGTGGAGTGAGTTGTGATACAATATCACACTCTCACAAATGGTCTTAAAACTCATGACTTAAATATTAGGCACCACGATCAAATCGCGACACCTTAATTATTTTTCCCAACTGAATTCGTACTTCATTCTTGAACTCCTTCAGCTTTTTGAAAGGATTTAGACTTGTGTCTCATAAGGTACACAAATTCATATCTACTAAAATCACTAGTAAATGTAAGTAATAAAACTAAACCTTAGTAATGGAACTTAGAGCAACTCCAACCGATCGACATTCTCTAGGATTGCCGATCGGTTTTACCCGAATCGTTCGCCAAATGCATCATCATAAATGTCGATGCTCTATCTCCTCCTCTAAATTTAGAGGAGGGGGAGAGAACATGTCGCCCCTCCATTTGTTTTTTTTATTTGTTTTTTTTTATTTTAATTATTTAACTATTTTAATCAAAATTTTATATTAATTTATAACTTCTATACCTTTAATATACGTTTCCAATTACAACATATAATATAGTAAAAAAATCATCTTGTCGAGACCTACAAAAAGAGACTAATATTGAATACCTTTACATTATTATTTATCATATTATTATTAAACTATTATTTTATTTGGTATATAATATTTTTTACTAATGGAGACTAACATTTTTATCATATGAGGACTAATATTTTTTTTACTAAGAGTCAATTATTATTTAACATATAATATATCAATATATATATCAATAAAAAATATCTATGTTCTCCAAATATGGAGAACATGGTTGGAGTTGAACAACCGAGTTCTCCATATTTAGAGAACCTAGTACAATAGGGATCTCTAAATATAGAGATTCTCATTGGAGATTGTTGTTTATTGGGTGTCAACTTATCACCTAGAGGGGGGGGGGGGGGGGGGGGGGGGGTGAATAGGTTTTTCAAATTATTTTATCCCCTTTAGGTGTTCTTGATTTCTGATTAGTAGATCTATAAATTATAAAGCACAACACAGAAAAGCACACAGTAATCTATAGAGGTTCCTCAAAACCGGGTGTCTTGAGTAGTCCTCTTCCCCTCTGCGCCTACCTAGGAGTGTGCTAGGCTCGGCAAACTCCGTCAAATCTTCAGGTCCTCAAGCCTTACAACACGGACCCGCAAGTCCTACAGCCTAGGCCCGCAAGCCCCTACTGCACCCGAGCCCGCAAGCTCGACACTCAGGCCCTCAAGCCCTACACAGCACAGACCCGCAAGTCCTGTGCCTACAGCCTAGGCCCGCAAGCCCTTACTGCGCCCGAGCCCTCAAGCTCGACAATATCGGACCCGCAAGTCCACTGCCCTGGCCCTCAAGCCTCACAGTTCTCCAGCCCTCAAGTTAAACGGTGTCGGACCGGCAAGTCCACTGCCCTGGCCCTCAAGCCTCACAGCTCTCCAGCCCTCAAGCTAGACGGTGTCGGACCCGCAAGTCCACTGCCCTGACCCTCAAGCCACACAGCTCTCCAGCCATTAAGCTAGACACTCAGATCTGAAAACAGATCTTACAAGTTTGGCCCGCAAGCCTTACAAGAAATTACAGTGATGAAAACTGTTTCTTCTGCCTGATGAAGATTGACAACTTAGCCTGATGGAGATCGACTTCTTGAGGTTGAAGAAGATGTTTCTGATTCAGATCTTGAAAGCACGATTCTTCTTCAATCTCTTCTCTTAGCCTGAAGAGGAACGACTTCTTAGACTTGAAGAAGATACTTCTTGATTTGTCGTTTTTAGCACTGGATCTTCTTCAGCCTCCTCTTCTTTTGCCTGATGTTGATCGGCTTCTAATCAGTCAATGGAGATGACTGATTCTTCTGAGAACGCTTGATTCTTGTTCTCTACTTGATCTTCTTCTTCTCCGCAGAATGTACTGTTGTATTGAAGAGCAACGGCGGGATACTTTTTCGTTCTTGTCTCTCACATTCTTGTTTTTCTAGGGCATCACTGCTCCCTTTTATAGGACGGGTGAGCCGCTTAACGGTCACATATAATGTCATTTACTGTCAGACGCCCATTCCTTAAGAGCACGCGCTGATTGGACAATCAAGCGGCGGCATTAAATGCTGACAGCGCGTCCGCAACATTTGAATCTGTCTCGACGATATTTCCACTGTTACGACGACATGGATAATATCTCGACGACAGGACTTTGTCGATGCCTTAGACCTTGGTGGATCTTCAAGTCTTCTAGCTTCTGCTTCTGATGCTGATGTCTCGACGATACGAGATATTCTGGCGTTTCTGCACATACAGCGATATGCAATCTCTGATTGTGTCGTCGTGATCTTCTTTCTTGCAGACTGTCGTCGTAATCACTTTGCTCTCTCGACGACATGAGCGATATCATGTCAACAGACTATGCTTTAGCAACTGCTTGTCTTCAGCTGTCCTTCTTCAGTCTTCTTGACGTCATGTCTTCTTTACGACGATGCCTGTTTTTCTCGACGATAAGGCTACTTTGATGATGTCGACGATACTGCATCTTCTCGACGACATTCCTTCCTTTGATATCTTCATGTCTTCACTGCGTTCGACGAACTTCATTCTTCGTTCGACGATACTGCATCTTCTGTCGCGTCTCTGCGTTCGACGAAATTTATTCTTCGTTCGACGATACTGCATCTTCTGTCCCGTCTCTGCGTTCGACGAACTTTATTCTTCGTTCGACGATACTGCATCTTCTGTCCCGTCTCTGCGTTTGACGAACTTTATTCTTCGTTCGATGAACTCCCCAAGTCTCGGCGTTTGCTTCTGTCCTGTCTCTTCGTTCGACGAACTTCATTCTGCGTTCGACGAGCTGCATTCTGCATTCGACGAACTTCATTCTTCGTTCGACGAACTCGCCAAGTCTCAGCGTTTGCTTTGCTCATCATCATGACGACAAGCATACTTTGTCGACGATATCTCCTATTTTTCCCGACGGCATTCCTTTAACTTCCTGAGATTATGAGCTAGAGAAGTGATCAAATACAAAGTGAAGTTTTCTTGACTTGGTGACTTCTTCAAATCAGGAATCATGTGGGCAAGATTCCCAACAATCTCCCCCTATTTGAAGAAGTCAGAATCTCAATTCAAGACTACTTTCACTTGACAATAAATGTTATAATCTTAAATGGAAGGCATGCGCATTTAAGATTTTACTTATCTTTTGCTGAACTTATGAGTACATCAAGCGTGTAGCTCCCCCTTGATTTGATGTCTCTTCTTTTGTGGCTCCCCCTATCTTTGAGGTCTTCTTGAGCATTTTGTCTTAAACATATTGATGTCATTTCTCCCCCTTTCTGACTTCTTTCCTGCGGCTCTTCTTTAGGTAGACAATAGTCCAAGCTCCCCCTTGCTCAGTCATAGTTCATCCAAATCCTGAGAGATTTTCTAACCAATCATCTAGAAAGGGATTAGTGAAGAATAAGTTAAGGATTACTCTAAGTTTAACATCCCCAATTGGAATTTGAAGAAATTAAACTTTGCTTCATCTAGGGCTTTGTTTATATATCAGCCACTTGTTTGTTTGTTGGGATAAACTCAAGGGTGATATCTTCATTTTTCACATGCTCCCTGATGAAGTGATACCTGATCTCAATATGCTTAGTCCTGCTGTGAGAGACAGGGTTCTTAGCAATTGAGATTGCACTTGAAGAGTCACAAAACAGGGGTGTTTTGGTCATCTTTAGATTGTAGTCTTCAAGTTGATGCTGAATCCATAGCAGTTGGGCACAGCAGCTCCCAGCAGAGATATACTCTGATTCTGCTGTTGAGATTGCCACACTGGTCTACTTCTTACTGCTCCAAGAGATCAGTCTTCCACCAAGGAATTGACATGTCCCTGAGGTACTCTTCCTATCTTCCTTGCACCCTACATAATCTGAGGGCTCCTCTGCATATACCTCCTCTTTGAGGTCACCATTTAGGAAGGCTGACTTCACATCCATCTGGTAGACCTTGAAACCTTGATAGGCTGCATAGGCCAGAAACAGTCTTATTGCTTCCAGTCTGGCTACTGGAGCAAATGTCTGATCAAAATCTATCCCTTCCTCTTGTCTGTAGCCTTTTGCCACTAGCCTTGCTTTATTTTTGGTGATGATTCCATTTTCATCCAATTTGTTTCTGTAGACCCATTTAGTTCATATGATGTTCTGTCCTTGGGATCTTGGAACCAGTTTCCAAACTTTGCATCTCTTAAATTGGTTCAGTTCCTCCTGCATTGCTGCAATCCAAAATGGATCCTGATTTGCTTCCTCGAATTTCTTGGGTTCAATTTGAGAGAGAAAACTCAGGTACAATGCTTCATTTGCAGCTCTACTCATTGTCAGCACACCTTGGTTGACAACTCCTATTATCTGCTCTTGGGGATGATCTCTTACTTGTCTCAAGGCAATTGGTAGTATTCTGGGCACTTCTGCATTAGCAACTTCTTCAGGTTGCATTTCTTCAGGTTGCATTTCTTCAGGTTGGATTTCTTCAGCTGTTTCTGGACTTTCTGCAGTTTCTTCCTCGATTTCAACTATCACTGACTGATTCTTATTTCTGAGTGAGGTACCAGCAACTGTTTCTTCTTGACTTTATCTGTTTGTCAGCAACAGATGTCAGTTTGGTAGCTGACATGGTGTTGATGACATCAGATATGATCAAGTGAGAATTGATTATACTGGGGCTACCAATTTGCTTCTTATCTGGAAGAGATTGGGAAGATGTTGCTCCTTTATCCTTGAAAGTGGGGGTTGGGGCACCAAACACAAATGGTCCATGATGGGCCATTTGGATTTCCTCATGGGGAGCCTTTAATGCACTCATCCCCATGCCCTTTCTCTTCCCATAGTCAGGAGCATTTCCATGACTAATGGAGCTTCCATTCATCCAGTGACCATGGACACTATCCTGATCATACCTATTTGAGGGAAGCACTACCTTCTGAAAGGTGGTATGAGGCTCTGCTTTAGTTTTGCCCATTTCTCCATTCCCAGCATCTATTGCCCCTTCATTGAAACCCAATCCCCTCCTATTTCCATAGGAGGAGAAGGTGTCAATGATGGGCAGTACAGTTTTGGGCTTAGAGAATTGAGCTACCAAACTTCTTTCCTTAAGAAGGTCATTCTCAAGTTTCTTGATAAGCTCTTCCCTTTAGCTTCTTTCATCATAAAGCTTGTCTATGATTTTCTTGAGCTCACAGGAGTTGGTGCCCTCATTGGGGGACATACCCATTTCCTTGTTCATCTCAGCCTTAATGGGCCTGAGTGAATCTAGCTCCCTAGTTTGCTTCTCAACAAGCTTCTTGCTCTTTCTCAGAGCTCCCAAGAGATCACCAAACTGCTCTATTAGATCAGCATGGTTCTTATTGTTGCATGATTTGCATCATCTTCAGAAGATGTACAATCACCTGATGCACTCTTGGTCTTCTTAAATGAGGCAGATAGTAAAGGTGTGTGAGTGATGCATACCTGATCATGATGTGATTCATCATGATTTTCTTCATTTGATAGAGCCATCAACCCATAAACCTCCTCATCCTCAGAATCACATTCTGTGAGAGTCAAGGGTGCTCTTATTCTTCTTCTGACTACAGAGCATTCTTCATCTTCTGATTCACTGTCTGAAGTAGTCAGGGGTGCTCTGATGCATACCTCTTCATGAGGGGTTTCTTCTTTAAAATCTTCCTTTGACCCTTCCATGAGGACCCCTAGGGAGTTCCACATGTCTTTTGCTGTTTTGCAATGAGTCATCTTCTGGAGTATTGGCAGATCTACTGCACCAGCTAGAATACTTTTGGCTTCTTTGTCCAAGCTGGCTAGAAGGATCTCATCTTTTATCATAGTCATGAAGGGTCCTTCTTGAACAAATAAAAACATTCTGGGATCCATTGCCTCCATGTACATTCTTGCTCTTACTTTCCAAAGGGCAAAGTTCTCCCTAGAACAAATAGCTATTCTTGATTCCATAGCTATGATAATTGGACACCCACGGACAGATCTATTCAAGCTGTTAAGCTTTTCTTTGAACAACCTCGCTCTGATTCCACTTGTTGTTTATTGGGTGTCAAATTATCACCTAGAGGGGGGGGGGGGGTGAATAGGTTTTTCAAATTATTTTACCCCCTTTAGGTGTTCTTGATTTCTGATTAGTAGATCTATAAATTATAAAGCACAACTCAGAAAAGCACACAGTGATCTATAGAGGTTCATCAAGACCGGGTGTCTTGAGTAGTCCTCTTTCCCTCTGCGCCTACCTAGCAGTGTGCTAGGCTCGGCAAACTCCGCCAAATCTTCAGGCCCTCAAGCCTTACAACACGGACCCGCAAGTCATACAGTCTAGGCCCGCAAGGCCCTACTGCACCCGAGCCCGCAAGCTCGACACTCAGGCCCTCAAGCCCTACACAACACAGACCCGCAAGTCCTGCGCCTACAGCCTAGGCCCACAAGCCCTTACTGCGCCCGAGCCCTCAAGCTCGACAAAATCGTACCCGCAAGTCCACTGCCCTGGCCCTCAAGCCTCACAGCTCTCCAGCCCTCAAGCTAGACGGTGTCGGATCCGCAAGTCCACTGCCCTGACCCTCAAGCCACACAGCTCTCCAGCCCTCAAGCTAGACACTCAGATCTGAAAACAGATCTTACAAGTTTGGCCCGCAAGCCTTACAAGAAATTACAGTGATGAAAACTGTTTCTTCTGTCTGATGAAG
Source organism: Dactylorhiza incarnata (assembly GCA_033032865.1). Classification (NCBI taxonomy): domain Eukaryota; kingdom Viridiplantae; phylum Streptophyta; class Magnoliopsida; order Asparagales; family Orchidaceae; genus Dactylorhiza; species Dactylorhiza incarnata. The sequence goes on along the minus strand of JAWHQI010000296.1, from coordinate 676,655 downwards.
ATTGACAACTTAGCCTGATGGAGATCGGCTTCTTGAGGTTGAAGAAGATGTTTCTGATTCAGATCTTGAAAGCACGGTTCTTCTTCAATCTCTTCTCTTAGCCTGAAGAGGAACGACTTCTTAGACTTGAAGAAGATACTTCTTGATTTGTCGTTTTTAGCACTGGATCTTCTTCAGCCTCCTCTTCTTTTGCCTGATGTAGATCGGCTTCTTATCAGTCAATGGAGATGACTGATTCTTCTGAGAACGCTTGATTCTTGTTCTCTACTTGATCTTCTTCTTCTCCGCAGAATGTACTGTTGTATTGAAGAGCAACGGCGGGATACTTTTTCGTTCTTGTCTCTCACATTCTTGTTTTTCTAGGGCATCACTGTTCCCTTTTATAGGACGGGTGAGCCGCTTAACGGTCACATATAATGTCATTTACTGTCAGACGCCCATTCCTTAAGAGCACGCGCTGATTGGACAATCAGGCGGCGGCATTAAATGCTAACAGCGCGTCCGCAACATTTGAATCTGTCTCGACGATACTTCCACTGTTACGACGACATGGATAATATCTCGACGACAGGACTTTGTCGATGCCTTAGACCTTGGTGGATCTTCAAGTCTTCTAGCTTCTGCTTCTGATGCTGATGTCTCGACGATACGAGATATTCTTGTTTACCCAAAAGACCGCTTCCGAGTGGTACTTCTCCCAGACTGGACGGTCTAAAAGCTAAAAATTGCCCGACTCAGTTTCAGCAAAGGTCATTCAGAACCAACCAACGCACAACCGGGCGGTCTGATATGATTCAGACCGCCCCCGTTTTCTGAAGATCATCTAGGCCAGGCCGCCGGAAGCATGCCGCGGTCTCAAGTCTCAGACCGACCGGGTGTTGCCATAAAAGCTATCAGGGTCCAAGTCTAGAAGACAACTCGCGGTCTCAAGTGGGGGGCCGCTTGGGTTGCATCTTAAAGACCGACAAGGCTCAACTCCAAGCAACAGGCCACGTTTTGAAGGGCAAGCCGCAGTCTCGAGTCACAGACCGCCCGGGTTGCGTCATGAATATCAGCCAAGGTCTCCCAAGGGCAACCCGCGGTCTCAGGTCGGAGACCGCCCGGGTTGTACCATAGCCTTGGACGCAGCTTCTTCAATCCAGGCCGAAGGCAGACCGGGAGCGCAGGCCGCCAAGCCGCGCGGCTTCTTTCTTTTCTCCCTTCTGTATCTCGTCACCGTCTGCCCGTTTCTCCTGTACCCGGGCAGGCGGTTATTTTATCCCTGCCCGTTCGGGCAGGCCCCCAAGCCTATAAATAGGGGGCGGCAACGTTCCCAAGACACGCACTCTCGAATCCAGGAGCTCGCTTGTTTGAGCTGCGGTCTCGAGTTTCCCGTCTTGAGAACTGTCTGACCGGTCGGCTTCCGCTTTCCTGCACTTGTAACCCGCTGTAACCGCTTCTTTTTAATCAAAGGAAAGCCCGTCACAGGAGTGGCATTCGCCGTGACGGGCGAATCTGGCCTTGACCGCTGCTAGCGGTCTCGTTTTCTCCACCTAAAAAGTAATCGGCAGCCCGCAGCCTCCGATTTCCTTCGGAGGTGCGATTTCGGACTCAACAGAAACACGCGACCTTCAGATCGCGGATTGTCGGTGAAATCCTCTTTGTCATAATGTCAGACCGCCAGTTCCCCCTTGGAGACCGCTCCGATCACAGTGAGGACTCTTTGTGGGAAGCCTTGGAGCAATCCAGAAGAGAAGCTGAGCGGGCTCAGAGGGCGACTGATCAGCGGTTGGACACAATCAGTCAGACTTTGGCCCTATTAACCGAGCGGTTAGTTCCACAGCAAACCGCGGTTAATCAGGCGGTGACTCCGGTTCCTCCTCCGCCTCCACCTTACCCGCTACCACAAGCCGCTAACCTCGAACCCCAGCAAGAAGGTTTTGCGGCCAGGCAGAACTTCTACCAGGAAGCCGCGCACAACATGCCGGCTCGAATCCTCGATTTCCAGGGGGCGGCTTCTCATGCAGCCCGCCTGTCATACCCGCCTGAGGCCGCTGCTCACCCTTTCTACCCGCCAGAAGCTGCTGCCCGGTCCTCTTACCAGGCGGCTTGTCCGCGAGTAGCCGCGGCTTCGGCGGCTTACTACCCTGCTCCTCTATACGAAGATATGGAAGAAACTTCTCCCTTCGTGGACGAAGTCCGGGGGGAGCCAGCCCCGAATAATTTCAGAGAGCCTCGCCTGCCGGCTTTCAGTGGAGAAACTGATCCCACTGTTCATCTACAAGCCTTCAAGTCAGCAATTGCTCTTAGGACCTTAACTGATGCAACCAAGTGCAAACACCTTGTGATCTCCTTTGAAGGACAAGCAAGGGAGTGGTTCTATGGATTGCACCCCAGATCTATCAGTTGCTTCGCCGAGCTGCGTAGAGAATTTCTGCTGAGATTCTCTACTTCAAGGAAGAGGAAAAGCGGCCCTGCGGCCCTTTTCGATATAAAACAGCGGGAGGACGAAACGTGGGCCCGTTTCGTAGACCGCTTCCAGAAAGAGATTATGGAAGTTCAGAATGTGGATCCAGAGCTCTACAGGGTTTCCCTCATTCATGACTTAAGGGAGGGCCCCCTGAAGTTTGAAGCAAACATAAGGGAGCCGAAAACTTATCAAGAAATGATAAGTTTGGCAAATATGTTCATCAGGGGAGAAAAGAGTAACCCTGGCTACGTCGCCAAGCTAGTAAGCGACAAGGAGCAGTCTAATCAATCTTTCCATCATCCGGCACCAAACCAATCCCATTTTGAGCCCCGTTCCCAAAGGGGAAGAAACTACAAAAATAAGCAACCATTCATGGGCCATCAACGGTTTCAAGATCAGAAACCGTCGTTGGTCATCGCACCCGCTCCATCTGTCTCCCTTCCGCAAATCATGCCAATATACCTGCCACAGTATGCAGCGCAGCCACCTCCGGTCGCTCCAACCACCAAGTATGATGACTCGCAGGAGTCCTTCACTCCGCTTAATGTTACTATGGACGAAGTCGTCCAAATTCTTCAGAAGAGGACAGATTTCAGAAGACCTGCTCCTCTAAGATCAGATATCCAAAACCGAAATCCGAACCTCTTCTGTGAATATCACAAGGAGGGAGGGCATTTGACCGAAAATTGTCGGGCCCTCCGCCTGTTGATAGAAAGACTCCTGGGAGAAGGAAAGCTCCGGGGGCTAGTTCGGAAGGAGGCAGCCGCTAAGCCGGCAGCTGAGAAGAAAAAAGAGAAAGAAACCGTGGAAGTAACCTGGGAATGCGCCAACGTCGAAGACGCCGGTTGCTATGGAGACATTCATCCTTCCGCCGAATGCATCGAAGTCAATGATGTGGGCCCCTTGGGGGACATCTATTGTATCCATGGAGGGGCTGGAGCAGAGTCATCTCGCAAATCCAGCATCGTGAGAGTTCTGAAGCAGGAAGTAGCAGCCACTACAAGTTCTCCCCCCGAAAGCACTATTGTCACCTTTGGTCAGGATGACCTTCCCCCCAATGCCAATCCTTTCGACGATGCGGTGGTCATCAAAGCCGTCATCGAAAATTATACTGTTCACAAGATCTTGATTGACACAGGTAGCTCTGTCAATCTCCTTTTCCGCCCAACCTTCGAAGCCTTGAAAACTGGAAAGCCTCTACTTTCAACCGACGGGCCCCTCTATGGGTTTTCTGGGGAAAAGAAAGAAGTGGAGGGTTCAGTAAAGCTCCTGGTCTCCCTTGGAGGAGTGATAAAGCTAATCAATTTCGTGGTGGTGGATGCCCCAAGCAATTACTGCGCCATCTTCGGGAGGCCGATTCTTAATGCATACCGGGCAATAGTGTCTACCTTTCATCTTGCTCTTAAGTTTGCCGCCGAGGGAAAGCAATATCGGGTTAGGAGTAACCCAAAGGTGGCTCGGGAGTGCTACGTCCGAACCGTCAACATGATCACCGACGTTTCACTTCCCGGGGCCGTGGCTGAAGTTTTGGAGGTTGCTGAATCCTCAAAGGCTGCTGAGGTAGAAAAAGATCGAGAGGGGGTACACCTGGAACCTGCCCAGGCAACCCAAGAAGTCCCTATTGCTGAAGGAGAGGAAAAGAAGCTGGTTATTAATGCCGAGTTGCTGGAGGAGGAAAAAGCGGAGCTGATCTCCTGCCTTTTGGAAAACCTGGATGTCTTCGCCTGGTCAGCAGAGGATATGCCAGGACTGGATCCAGACGTGGCCTGTCATCACCTGAACGCATATCCTGAGTTCAAGCCCGTCCAGCAAAAGAAGAGGGAAGTGGCAACCAAGCTGGCATTGCCCATCAGAGAGGAGGTTGCCAAACTCCTGAAAGCAGGCTTTATTTCTGAAATTCAATATCCCACGTGGATGTCGAATGTTGTAATGGTTAAAAAATCTGGCGGGAAGTGGCGCATGTGTAGACTTCACCAAACTTAATAAAGCATGTCCCAAAGATTGCTACCCTCTGCCTCGGATAGATGTCTTAGTTGATTCCGCGGTTGGGTATGGTTTTATGAGTTTCCTCGACGCTTTCTCCGGGTACCATCAAATTAAAATGCACAAACCTGATATCCCGCACACCTCATTTATCACAAACGATGGGTGTTACTGCTATCTCGTAATGCCCTTCGGTCTTAAAAATGCGGGCGCAACATATCAAAGAATGATGGATACCATCTTTAAGCGTCAAAAAGGCAGAAACCTCGAAGTTTATGTTGATGATCTCCTTTTAAAAAGTAAAACATTTTCATCACACTTGAAAGACCTCGTAGAGACGTTCGCTACTCTACGGAGGTTCAAGTTAAAATTAAACCCATTGAAATGTGTGTTTGGGGCAAACAAAGGAAAGTTTCTCGGGTATCTCTTAACTATCGATGGCCTTGCACCGAATCCAGATAAGGTGAAGGCCATCCTTGATGACCCCTCCTCGAAATACCAAGGAAGTTCAGCAGCTTGGAGGAAGATTGGCAGGATTGAGCAGGTTTATCTCCAAGTCCGGGGATAAAAGTGCCCCATTCTTTAAAATACTGCGGGGAGGATCAAAGTTTGAATGGAACGAGGAGTGTAATAGGGCTTTCGAGCAGCTGAAAGTACAGTTGACTTCAACTCCGCTACTCCAAAGTCCCCGTGAGGGGGAAACATTATTTTTATATTTGGGAGTCGGCCCAGATGCGGTGAGTTCTGTCCTCGTTCGGGAAGAAAAGAAGAGGCAGTTCCCAATATATTATGTTAGTCAATCAAAGATGCAGAAACTAGATATTCAATCTTGGAGAAACTAGCCTTGGCTTTAGTTATGTCTTCACGAAGGCTTCGTCCTTATTTCCAGGCTCATCCTGTCCAAGTGGTTACAAATCATCCTTTAAGAAATGTTCTTGAAAAGCCTGATCATTCAGGGAGGTTGGCTAAATGGGCTATCGAACTAAGCGAATTTGAAATATCATACATCCCCCGAACAGCAATCAAAACACAAATCTTGGCAGACTTCTTGGTGGATACAGTAGAACCTAGTTCCGAGCAAGTGGTGCAATCTCCTTTAGCTTGGGTCATCTATGTGGATGGGGCTTCCGGCAAAAACTCTGTGGGAGCCGGAGTAGTTTTAATCAGTCCAAATGGCATCCGGCTGGAACAAGCTATCAAATTCTTCTTTCCAGTTACAAATAATCAGGCAGAATATGAAGCACTTTTGGCTGGGCTGAGACTTGCAAAAGAGCAGGGCATAGAACATGCACATGTTAGAACTGATTCATTGGTAATGACCTCTCAGGTCTTGGGGAATTATGAGACAAGGGAGCCAATTCTGAGGAAATATCTGTTGTTAGCCAAAAAGGAAATCGGAAGATTCAAGTCATTCATCATCGAGCGTATTCCAAGGACACAGAATGAGGAGGCAGATGAGTTGTCAAAGTTCGGTCTTCCATCCGGGGGAGTGACCTTTGAACTTTTTCATCCGGCAACAGATGAAGCAGAACTCATGCAAATTGATCATAATCCTTCGTGAAAGGACCCTTACGAGCTGTTTCTGTCAAAAGGGGAGTTCCATCATTCCATCAGAGATAGAAGAAGATTCAGAAGGAAAGCGGCATACTATTATCTGATAGCAGGAGTTCTCTACAGGAAGACTTTGATCTCCCCCTCAGCACGATGTGTTTCCGAGGAAGAAATCCCAATCATACTTCAAGAAGTTCATTCCGGGGAGTGTGGTAGCCATTCAGGAGCAAAGACTCTAGAGAAGAGAATCTTAAGGCAGGGATATTTCTGGCCAACCATGAGGAAGGATGCCGAAGCATTTGCAAAACGATGTGTTCAGTGCCAAAAGTTTGCCCCTCTCCAACATCTGCCAGCTCAATCACTCAGATCAATAACTGCGCCATGGCCCTTCGCAGTGTGGGGGATGGATCTTATCGGACACTTCCCGATAGCCAGCGGCCAGCGTCGCTTTATTATCGTGATTATTGATTACTTCAGCAAATGGATTGAGGCGAAGGCATTGGCAAGGACTACAACTCAAATTATCAGGAACTTCATCTGGGGAGAGATAGTCAGCCGGCATGGAATTCTGATGGCAATTGTCACTGACAATGGTCCACAGTTCAATAATTCAGAGATGATAAATTTTTGCGATCAGGTGGGAATTGATCTTCGATTTGCCTCGGTACATCATCCAAGAACAAATGGTCAAGTAGAAGCAGCAAATCGGCAGATCCAGCAACTTTTGATGAAGAGGGTCTTGAATCAAAGAGGAAATTGGGCAGACCAACTCCCTTCCATCCTTTGGACTCTTCGTACTACTCCATCCTCAGCCACGGGGGAGACACCATTCAAATTATCTCATGGCTCGGAAGCTGTTGTTCCTGTAGAATTTGAGGTGGTCACTCCAAGAGTTATATATGCAAAGGAAGGAGGAGAAGCATGGATAGATGAAAATGATGAGGCTATCAAGTATAGTTTGGATTTGATCGAAGAGCTTCAGGACGAGGCAACCATCAGACAGGAAGAAGTTAAGAGGAGAATGACGAAATACTTTGACAAGAATGTCAGAGTAAAACATTTCGCAGTCGGAGACGTTGTGCTAAAGAAAGTTGATGCGGCAGCCAGAGCAGGCAATGTTGGGAAGCTGAATCCTAATTGGGCTGGACCTTTCATCATCAAGGAAGTACTAAGAAGTGGGGCTTACCGCCTCCAGACGAGTGAAGGAGAAGACATCTCACGCACCTGGAGCGGTGACGATCTCAAACGGTTCTATCCTTAAAATGACCTCTTTACTTTCGTGCATTTTTTGGATATTTTAATAAGAAGCCCCATACTGACACTTCTCCATGTCTGATGTTTCCTTTTTACACTCTTATATATCAACCGCACTGAACCGCGGAGACATCGTCAAGTTCTGCTTGAACCCCCTCGGATTGTAGTCATTAGCATAAAACCATGAAGATCGTGTGTAGCGGGGAGTTTTCGCACACGTGTAGTGGTAGCTTGCCAATTCCCGTGCGGTGGTCTTCAGAACCTTGGATCCCGGCTGATATCTGACACACCCCTGCATCAAGGGAGGTCCGGGTGAATGTTGGCTCTGTCATGCCCCGAGAGAGATATAATTACAGCTTTAATGATCTTTCTGAGGAAAGCAATGTCGGTATAGCCTTCGCGGCATAACCACACCTGCCCAACTGATCATCCTAGTCTGTGACCATCGAATACTCCTAGGTACTCTCAAGCGATGCCTAAGTGGGACCCACAACTGGGTTGATCTTTCTGAGGAAAGCAATGTCAGTATAGCCTCCGCGGCATAACCACACCTGCCCAATTGATCAACTCGGCTTGTAGCCCTAGGCAAGAGAGCAGCTGAGTCGCTTACAGCCTTCATGACCACTTGAGGAAAGCAATGGTCGCCGCCTAGGCCCACCTGCCCACTTGGTCATCTAGGTCTGTACTTGTCTTTTTTCTTTTCCTCTACAACCCCTATGACCATCTGAGGAAAGCAATGGCTGCCGCCTAGACCCACCTGCCCATTTGGTCATCTGAGTTTGTAGCTGCTCTTCTACCACGTTACATGGAATTATTCCATCTCATATGGTCTTTTTGACCATATGAGGAGGAAACAGCTTTTTAACAAGCATATCGCAGACCGGGCGGTTTGTGTTTGAGCCTTGCGGTTTGAAATAAACAGGTATCAAAATTGTCAGGTGGCCTGGTCGTGAGACCGATCGAACTTGGTAAAGTAATGTGAGGCTCTTCATAATCAAGCGAAAGAATCCGCTCAGAGTACATACTGATCGCTCGGGTTTATCCGCCGATAATATTAATTGCGCGATCTACCGGCCGTTTTCTTATGGCTGGATATACCATATTGTGGAATAATTTTGAAAAGGCCAAGTGATGATCGCACGACTTGGTTATGTCAATTTCCTGTCCGAATTTCTGTCCGCCCGAGTTATATATATACCGTATGGACATAGCAGCTAACTAATTATGTTCATAGGGAAAATCTGAGTTACGTGAACCATCCGGATTAGATGCTAGTCGCTCGGTCTGTCGATTATTTACTTATTATTTGGCATTCTCAATCTGGTGGAACAATCATGAAAAGCCAGGTTATAATCGCGCGCTTTGGTTACATTCAATTTCCCGATTTGGTTTCTATCCGCCCGAGTTATATATATAATTCACACGGGTATATCTGTTGTTGATTATATTCACAAGCAATGTCTTTCAAATTATAAGTCGTCTGAATCAAAGTATTGATCGCTCAAACCGGTCGACTGCTTCTTTATGACTTGGTATGTCTCATAGAAGTGATTATATCAGGCCGAGTAATGGCCGCGCGACTTACAATCAAATATGAGGAGTCATCGAATCAAGCAAGGCACGTTCAAAGCCACACGGACATGATTTCTCAGCGGCCTGAAGCTATCCTTGGTTAGTATAAAACACTTGCAATAGGTTGAAGAGTTTCAATATCTAACCGCTCGGATTATGTATTCAAACCGTGCCGACTACGCATCAGAATGACATAACTGATACTTCCTCGGAGCATATTAAAAGCTTGCTTAGTCAAGATGCAAACCGCATGACTTAATTAAGGGAAAAGAAGACCGCAGTGAACGCAAGTAAGTAAAAACAAACAACTGGACAGGTAAAAGCTTTCCATTTCATTTCCAAAATATCTTTACATTGATTCATGACCGACCGGCTAACAAAATCAAGCCGTCGGTCATGCAAAAATAAAAAAACAAAATTCAAAGATTACAAGAGGAGCTATTCGTCCGGCTTGAGTTTCTTGGTCGCAGGAGAGCTTGAGTCTTCATCACCAGAAATGTCCACTTCAGGCGAATATCCTTTGCTGGGAATGGAGGAACCCGAGGAGCTACTACTCGAGCTACCTGAGCCGCCCGATTTGTGAGTTCTAGACCGCCCGGTTTCATCAGAATCACTGGACCCGGCATCCGAGCCATCCTCATTTTCAACAACCGCGGCGGACTCTTTCACGATTTCTTCTCCATCGCTCTCTTCCTCAGCGCTACTGGACTCGACCTTGTCCTTCCCCTTGGCTCGGCGGGTTATTTCATCTAATTTGTCTTTTAGACCGGGATAGAGATCCGGGAAGGTTGTGTCTTCAAAACCTGCGGCCAGGCCGTCCCGATCTCGTAGGCGATTCAGGGCACCATCAATCCCTTTTGCTACATGTGGGAAGACCTCATCTTGGAAATCCGGGTTATCCATATCATATTGATGCTATAAAAAGAAGGTAAATGTCAGGTCGCGCGGTCTGAAAGTGTTAAGCCCGAAGTGTTTGTCGGAAACTTACCGCAATAATCTCCTTAAGTTTGGCATTCTCATCGGCCTGGTCGGCGAACTTCTTCTCCAGGTAAGTATGGGCTGATACCAGTTGTTTATATGAAAGTGCCATAAAATGATTAGCCGCAAAGCCCCATGCGCCAGCCTGCGCGGCTACTCTGGAAAGTTCCTCTTCTGGAACCCTCTTCCGTCTCTTCAGGGTTTTTCGGCCATACATGGCAGCCCCGACGGCTAATGCATGCCGGCTAATCTTCTCGCTCCCCCAGAATGGAAGAGCAGTAGAAACTTGTACGCATTTATCATCCTTATGCCAAAGGACTGTCGGCTTTCCCTTAAGATCGCGCGGGTTACTGCAAGAGCGAAGAAGCTCAAACTCGCCCGAGGAGGCCGGGCTCCCCGCATCAGACCACTGCGGATCGGATTTCCTTTGTCGCTTTTCCCTCTGGGTCAGAACTGGAGCAGCCGGGGTAACCGGCTTGTTCAAAGGAACGACAGTGGCAGCTGCAAAATGGGAAACTTACAAAAACAGCCCGCGCGGTCATAAAATGACGAGTTAGGGAAAACTTACTATCCTCAGGGCGGACATCTGCTAGCTCCGCAAACAGAGGAATGTAATGGTTCACGTCGAGCCGCTCGTTTTCAAGGGAGTCGAAGATCTCTTTCTCAGCTGGTCCAAGCTTAACCGCTTTGAAATCCGTCGCACTTCTCGTCCGCGGGTTGACCTGCAGTAAACCAAGTGGTCCCTCGAACATTATATAACGTTCGGACCAATTCGCTACCTTGTTCGCAAGGTTGACGACTTTCATCCCCCGGCATCCGAAGTAAACATGCCCCATAAAAATGGAGGTCCCGGCCTCTGGAATAGATCGAACAGAAAAAAATGCTCGGAAAAGAGAAATCGAAAAGCTAACTCGCTCTGACCGCAGATACGAGATAAAACTATAGATGGAGGCGATAGAATTCGGTGGGAGTTGACCGGGTACGACTCCATAATGGTCGAAAATAGCGATGACTTCAAGGGGAGGAGGAAATCTGAAGCCATACTTGAAATGGTCAATAAGAATGGCAATTTTAGTGGAAAACGAGGAGTTTATCCGCTCTTCACGTAAAGGAAGTCGAGCGGTTATGTTGCTATCAACCATATATTCTTCAATAAAATCATTCAACTCGCTCTGAGTTAAGCGGCACTCCTTATGATTGGCCGATCGGAAAGCGGAAGTCGCGTCAGTTCGGACCGCGTGAACTTTCTCAAACCGCGACGACTTTTGCTTAGTTCGCGCCATTTCAGAAAGTATGAATGGATCACCGTAATGGTTACTACTTATAGAGATAATGATCTGCAAATAACAAACTATGGCGCGGATATGACGTCAAACCGCGCGGATTATATCACACAAGCAGCACAGATAACAAGAATGAACAATGGCTTGCGCATAGGCAAGTCAGGCCGATTAAGCAGAAACCTACAGTCAGCATGTTAATAAAGTTCAACAGAAATCTCAAGCATTTAGCGCCAGTCGCGCGACATGCACATCAATTCGGCATAAGACATTTCGGTATAAATTATACGGGTTATAAGCACATCAGAAGGTGCTAAAAGAAAATATTATCCAAAGTAAACCAAATCGTCAAATCATCCCAAGAAGCGAATAAGAAAAGATTACAAACATAGTTCATGAAAGTTAAAAGCCGCTCACGGCTGATGCGGCTCTTGGGGGTTATCCTCACGATGGAGTCGCGCGACCTGGTCGCCAGTCTGAATAAGAAGGCCATAGTTCTGACTCGAATGATAGTGGATGTGATTGAGCGTGCTGTGAAGCCGCGCGGCGTCCCTTTCTACCCGTGCAACAAGGATCGTACGAGCAGAAGAGGCCCCGGCGGGCTCATTCGCAGCAGGGTCGGACACCCTAACGGGTGGGGGATTAGAGCTCGCCCCAACAGCCGGGCGGTTCAACATCCTGGATCTTTCATCACCGGACGAACGTCGGTTTTCACCAACTTCCCTGGTTATACGAAGATATTTATTTTGATAATATTTGCAGTCCTCCTCGAACTTCGAAGACATCCTCTTCTCCCGGTCAAAGCGCGCGGATATTGTAGCAATCTGGTCTATCAGCATTTTCTCCTTATCAAGTCGCGCTTTCTTCTCAGACTCCAGTTGGGCCTCCAACTCTTTCTCTCTCCGGCCGCCTTTTCTTTTCGGCCTCCAGGTCAGCCCGCGCAGTCTCTAACTGGGCCTTAATCATCAGATGCTCCTCTCGTCGTTCTTTCCTCTCGACTTCTAGCGCAACCCGAGCGGCCTCCTCTTTCTTCTCCATCTCTCTTACTTTCACTTCCAAATTATTCAGAAGAAGCTGGAAGTCGGCCAGCTCCTCCTGTCCGGAATTTAATCTCGACACAAGATTCGGCATCTGAGGCAGAGGTGGAAGGCTAGATATCAGGTCGCCCGGTCTTACTATGTCCTCCGGCTAGTCTACAAGAAAAAATTGTAATTAGCACAGCCAAAGGCGGATAGAATAATTAAGGAATTATAAGGTTAAAATGCCTGAATGAACAGGCCGCTTCAATTGTTCCGGGTCCATTCTCCGACGTTGTTCTCGCCAGATCCTTTCATTATTCTTTCGTCTAGAGGCTAAGTTTTGAGTCATGGGCAGGAAGAAGCTCGGCGGCGGATTCAATAACAACTTATTTTGCTTTTTCCGAGAACGCGGGATGAAGAAACGGATAGTTTCATAACCCGCATCGGGCTTACCTGGGGCGAATGGGTCGGGCAGCTGTGGCTTACCCTGCACTCGTATCTTCTCCGCCTTTATACTCATTAAGCGCAGACCGGCTAGTGTCCGGTCTTTCTCTTCTCGCACGGCCTTCTCTGAGTCACCGGTATTTTCATCAGGGGAAACAGTTCGGCTCAAGGTCGCGGGGCTATCAAGTAGCGTATCCTTGTTCAGAAAGTCATCCATTCCTCTGAGGATGCCCCCGATCGACACGATGTTCGCAGAATCGGGAACCAGATCGCCCGACTTGGCAAGAGGGGTATTGGGGGGATCGATTTCCTCCTTCACACGCGGATTACTTTGGAGACAGGCCGCCGTCGGCTTCTTAAAGGCTCTATTCCTAACCTTCAACTTTTGAAGCTTCCTAGCAATTCGCTCGGCTGACGAATAGCCCCTTTTTCTCTTCTTCTTCCCCGACTCCGGGTTGGCCTGCCTTGTAGGGCTGGAATCGTCAAGAATTAGAACCGGCGAGGTAGGTGACCCGTCCGGCCTGGAGGAAACAACTTCTCCTTCTTCTCCAACATTCAGTTTCATGAGAGGAGTCCCTGATTGAGTAAAATCCATGTCGAAGGAAGGTGTAGAATGGTCCGCCCCGGGCTCTATCGAATTCTTTCCTAAGGCTTTCTCCCCAGATAGCGAGATCTCCGCGGCTTTGGTCTTGATCGCCTCCTCCTCGACAGCTTTGGCCTTGGCCGCCTCCTCCGCGGCAGCTTTGGCCTTGGCCGCCTCCTCCTCGGCAGCTTTGGCCTTGGCCGCCTCCTCCGCGGCTGCTTTGGCCTTGGCCGCTTCTTCTTCAGCAACTTTAGCTCTAGCCGCCTCTTCCTCGGCGGCTTTAGCTCTAGCCGCCTCTTCCTCGGCGGCTTTAGCTTTGGCCGCCTCTTCTTCGGCGGCTTCGGCCATTGCCACTACTTCTCTTGCGGCTTTGATTTTGGCCGCCTCCTTCTCTATAGCCCTTTTCTTGGCCAACAATTCTTCGGTGCCTTTCCTCTCCTCTGCAGTTTTTTCCCCGGTATTCTTCTTGGATCCGGAAGGTTCTACCTTTGGAGACCGCCCGGCCTTGTCCGGCCGATGACTCTTTTTCCTCCGGTCATCCTTATCTTTCCGCTCTTCGACCTTCTTCCGGTCACCCCCCTTATCAACGCGGGTTTGAAGGGAATCAAGGAAATCCATTCTAGTTAAAGGGGTGCCGACCTGAAAAATCCTAACCGCAATCGGCGAGTAGCGACCCGTGGTCTCCGGAAAATTATACAGAAGAAAGAGCTCTCAGGCAATTTTATAGACATAAGTGCAAGTCGGGTGCGGTCTTGCGGGTAGAACTGATATTTTCGAAATCTCCTCGGAGTTTGAAAATATGCGGGGATTATGTTTACCCAAAAGACCGCTTCCGAGTGGTACTTCTCCCAGACTGGACGGTCTAAAAGCTAAAGATCGCCCGGCTCTGTTTCAGCAAAGGTCATTCAGAACCAACCAACGCACAACCGGGCGGTCTGATATGATTCAGACTGCCCCCGTTTTCTGAAGATCATCTAGGCCAGGCCGCCGGAAGCATGCCGCGGTCTCAAGTCTCAGACCGCCCGGGTGTTGCCATAAAAGCTATCAGGGTGCAAGTCTAGAAGACAACTCGCGGTCTCAAGTTGGGGGCCGCTCGGGTTGCATCTTAAAGACCGATAAGGCTCAAGTCCAAGCAACAGGCCACGTTCTCAAGGGCAAGCCGCAGTCTCGAGTCACAGACCGCCCGGGTTGCGTCATGAATATCAGCCAAGGTCTCCCAAGGGCAACCCGCGGTCTCAGGTCGGAGACCGCCCGGGTTGTACCATAGCCTTGGACGCAGCTTCTTCAATCCAGGCCGAAGGCAGACCGGGAGCGCAGGCCGCCAAGCCGCCAAGCCGCGCGGCTTCTTTCTTTTCTCCCTTCTGTATCTCGTCACCGCCTGCCCGTTTCTCCTGTACCCGGGCAGGCGGTTATTTTATCCCTGCCCGTTCGGGCAGGCCCCCAAGCCTATAAATAGGGGGCGGCAACGTTCCCAAGACACGCACTCTCGAATCCAGGAGCTCGCTTGTTTGAGCTGCGGTCTCGAGTTTCCCGTCTTGCGAACTGTCTGACCGACCGGCTTCCGCTTTCCTGCACTTGTAACCCGTTGTAACCGCTTCTTCTTAATCAAAAGAAAGCCCGTCACAGGAGTGGCATTCGCCGTGACGGGCGAAGTCTGGCCTTGACCGCTGCTAGCGGTCACGTTTTCTCCACCTAAAAAGTAACCGGCAGCCCGCAGCCTCCGATTTCCTTCGGAGGTGCGATTTCGGACTCAACAATTCTGGCGTTTCTGCACATACAGCGATATGCAATCTCTGACTGTGTCGTCGTGATCTTCTTTCTTGCAGACTGTCGTCATAATCACTTTGCTCTCTCGACGACATGAGCGATATCATGTCAACAGACTATGCTTTAGCAACTGCTTGTCTTCAGCTGTCCTTCTTCAGTCTTCTTGACGTCATGCCTTCTTTACGACGATGTCTGTTCTTCTCGACGATAAGGCTACTTTGATGATGTCGACGATACTGCATCTTCTCGACGACATTCCTTCCTTTGATATCTTCATGTCTTCACTGCATTCGACGAACTTCATTCTTCGTTCGACGATACTGCATCTTCTGTCCCGTCTCTGCGTTCGACGAACTTTACTTTTCGTTCGACGATACTGCATCTTCTGTCCCATCTCTGCGTTTGACGAACTTTATTCTTCGTTCGATGAACTCCCCAAGTCTCGGTGTTTGCTTCTGTCCTGTCGCTTCGTTCGACGAACTTCATTCTGCGTTCGACGAGCT
Source organism: Dactylorhiza incarnata (assembly GCA_033032865.1). Classification (NCBI taxonomy): domain Eukaryota; kingdom Viridiplantae; phylum Streptophyta; class Magnoliopsida; order Asparagales; family Orchidaceae; genus Dactylorhiza; species Dactylorhiza incarnata. The sequence continues at coordinate 661,272 of JAWHQI010000296.1, read as the reverse complement.
GCATTCTGCGTTCGACGAACTTCATTCTTCGTTCGACGAACTCGCCAAGTCTCAGCGTTTGCTTTGCTCATCATCATGACGACAAGCATACTTTGTCGACGATATCTCCTATTTTTCCCGACGGCATTCCTTTAACTTCCTGAGATTATGAGCTAGAGAAGTGATCAAATACAAAGTGAAGTTTTCTTGACTTGGTGACTTCTTCAAATCAGGAATCATGTGGGCAAGATTCTCAACAATCTCCCCCTATTTGAAGAAGTCAGAATCTCAATTCAAGACTACTTTCACTTGACAATAAATGTTATAATCTTAAATGAAGGCATGAGCATTTAAGATTTTACTTATCTTTTGCTGAACTTATGAGTACATCAAGCGTGTAGCTCCCCCTTGATTTGATGTCTCTTCTTTTGTGGCTCCCCCTATCTTTGAGGTCTTCTTGAGCATTTTGTCTTAAACATATTGATGTCATTTCTCCCCCTTTCTGACTTCTTTCCTGCGGCTCTTCTTTAGGTCGACAATAGTCCAAGCTCCCCCTTGCTCAGTCATAGTTCATCCAAATCCTGAGAGATTTTCTAACCAATCATCTAGAAATGGATTAGTGAAGAATAAGTTAAGGATTACTCTAAGTTTAACATCCCCAATTGGAATTTGAAGAAATTAAACTTAGCTTCATCTAGGGGCTTTGTAAATATATCAGCCACTTATTTGTTTGTTGGGACAAACTCAAGGGTGATATCTTCATTTTTCACATGCTCCCTGATGAAGTGATATCTGATCTCAATATGCTTAGTCCTGCTGTGAGAGACAGGGTTCTTAGCAATTGAGATTGCACTTGAAGAGTCACAAAACAGGGGTGTTTTGGTCATCTTTAGATTGTAGTCTTCAAGTTGATGCTGAATCCATAGCAGTTGGGCGCAGCAGCTCCCAGCAGAGATATACTCTGATTCTGCTGTTGAGATTGCCACACTGGTCTACTTCTTACTGCTCCAAGAGATCAGTCTTCCACCAAGGAATTGACATGTCCCTGAGGTACTCTTCCTATCTTCCTTGCACTCTGCATAATCTGAGGGCTGCTTTGCATATACCTCCTCTTTGAGGTCACCATTTTGGAAGGCTGACTTCACATCCATCTGGTAGACCTTGAAACCTTGGTAGGCTGCATAGGCCAGAAACAGTCTTATTGCTTCCAGTCTGGCTACTGGAGCAAATGTCTGATCAAAATCTATCCCTTCCTCTTGTCTGTAGCCTTATGCCACTAGCCTTGTTCATATGATGATTCCATTTTCATCTAATTAGATGATTCCATTTTCATCTAATTTGTTTCTGTAGACCCATTTAGTTCATATGATGTTCTGTCCTTGGGATCTTGGAACCAGTTTCCAAACTTTGCATCTCTTAAATTGGTTCAGTTTCTCCTGCATTGCTGCAATCCAAAATGGATCATGATTTGCTTCCTCGAATTTCTTGGGTTCAATTTGAGAGAGAAAACTCAGGTACAATGCTTCATTTGCAGCTCTACTCCTTGTCAGCACATCTTGGTTGATGATGCGCTAAATTCGGCACTGCTAATTAGCAGACATGAAATGCGATACGACGACAGTGCACCGGTCGCTCAAGTAATAAAATAGGGAGGAACTCCCCGAATATCGTTCTCGAAGGACCGCAAGTTGGGTAGTACGATTTACTCAACCCAGGAATTCAGTTAAAAGGGTTAATAAGTAACAACGGGAGGTTTGGTTTTGGGATCCTATGCTATTGCAGAATAAAGAAAGATGCGGGTCAAAACTCCGCTTCGCAAGGTGAGATGGATGCAACGGTCGCGATGTCGTGCGTCGGAAGGCGCGTGGACGGAATGTAACTATGACGGTTGAGGGTCGCACACACCTCTTCTCTAAGCATCACCACTAGCAATTGCTAGTGGCTTCACACACAAAGATTCTCAGAAATCACTAGGAAAAAGGGCTATTCATGCCATCACCACAACATTGCATATGAGCACAAGCAATAATCGTTAAGATTAACTTAACAAGCATTCATAAAACACTACAAAGAAGTTCAAGCACCAAAGGTTAGAGAGGACCACAAAGAAGAAGTCACGTCTTGGGTTCACGGCCGGAATGAGAGGTTGTCGGGCTCTCTCCGGACTCGGCCCTCAGATGGTGAGCTTGGCTCGAAGGAGGCTGTCACCGCTCCTAAGATCTTCAGCGCTTCTCTGACCTCTTGGCGAAGAATGCTTGAGCTAATGGTGGAGAAAGCTTCCTAGTGCTCCCGGATGGAAGGATGGAGGTAGAAATCACCGGAAATAGCCTCTATGGTGGTGGAGATGAAGGGGAAGCCTTCAGCCCTCAAGAGCAGCGGGAAGGAAGTGATTTCCCGCTCTCTGAATCGCTCCAGCCCGCCTTCAATCGCTCTCCTTCGTTGACTGCCTCGATTCCTGCTGTTTATAGCAAACAGGCTGAAAAATGGTCACGCACGGTCGAACGCACGACCGTGCGCAGACCGTGCGATATTAACGGATAAAATATGGCTTGGGGAAGAAGTTGTGCCGCCCGTGCGTTTTGATCACGCACGACCAACACCGCCCGTGCGTTCAAACGCACGGGTAAACTCCGACGCTCCGAAATCACAAAGCACAGGTCGACTGTGCGTTTTACTCACGCACGGGCGAATTCGCCCGTGCGTCAAAACGCACGAGTAAACTCCGACGCTCCATTTTTTGCCCCAATCACAAACGCACGACCGCAGCCGACCGTGCGTCAAGGAAACGCACGACCGTGCGATATGCACAGAAATAACTTCTGGGGAAAACAGGACGATCAGATCACCTGCAAACAAGATATAACAACTGGGAATACACGTCCAGCATCAGAAAACATAAAAGAAGGGAAGGGGAGCACCACGTGCTTACCCCCAACAACAAGGAATGCAATTGCACACCGAAATGAGCTTAATAGTGCACCTAGCATGGAATAATACATATGAATGAAAACGTGCCTAAAATGTGGTGCCAAAACTAGAAAATCAGCTCAAATGAGTCCAAATATATATATATATATATATATATGAGACTCATCACACCCCCAGACTTAACCATTTGCACGTCTCGGGCAAACTACTCAGCTCTCCTGTCGGAACAATTGAATGTTAGCATGAGTTTGAGCGGTAGAGAACAATGCGAAGTCGCATGCTCTCGCGCATAGAAATGCATTAGAACAGAATTAAACTCAAGATTGTATCTAATTATTTCTAAAACAGTAAATTGAAATTTAATCTACTTGGATGGTGAATCCTAGTGAATCTTTCGGTCGCGCAAAAGGGAAAATAGCGTGACTAATGAGTAAAGTATTACTCGAATCGAAGCTAGGGACAAACTCCTAAGAAATCCATCAAAGTCGGTGTTCATAGGCTTGCACGTCCGCACTCTCTCTACTGCATGAGACGACTCGTGTCTAAAATCAATAGGACTGATAGGTAATTATTGGGCTTAGGTTGAGTATAGGCTAGGTAAGTAGAAGGACGATGGGAATCGCACTTAACACAACCTGAGCACTCAAGATAATAACAATCACCAATACAATATTTTCAGTAATTACACGACACCCCCAGACTTCAACTGAACACTAGGTGCGTGTTGAGCCAGATATAAATAGAGATTGCCGAGAGAAAATTATTTTTACACAACTTTTTTTTTCTTTTCTTTTCCTTCTTTTCTCTCATTGACAAAATGACATTTGAAAGCACAATAAAACGACTCCTTTAGCTAATTCAAAACTGCCATACACAACAAGGATGACACCAAATGTGATCGAAAAAGAAATTTTTTTCAGCTCAAAGGTTGGTGCGCAAATAGGTTCGGTCATATGGCTTTGGTTAAATTATAGTGGAGCTAAACGAGGAGGAAAGGTAGGCTCAAGTGGGCTTGCAACGGTGATTACGTAGGTAAGGATTTCCAAAGCTCAACCGGATCAAGAAATGGCCTATATCACATTTTATGATGAGTACTTCAACACAATTGTGTCGAGAGTCGCCCTAGTGCAAGTTCTAGCCACCAAGAAAGGTTGTCCTTCCTTCCGACCCTAGTAATAAGCTACTACTAGTCTGCTACACTCGACCTTATGCTACCGTTGGATTCATCGGATTCACCACTAAAGTAAAATAAATTTCATCTACTATAAAAGAAATAACTAAATTATAATTCTGAATTTCATTCTATTCTAATTGAATTTCTAGGCGTGACGGGAGCACTTGACTAGAGCACTACTCGAGTCAGCATTTTTCTCTACTCCTCACTCACATGCTAACAATTCAATTCTTACGAGTGGGAAAACCTCGCAGCGATACCCAAAAAGCACGCGTGATCAAGTGCGCGTGAATTAGGTGCAAGTGTATGCAATATGCACAACAAAATATAAATCCTAACTCAGCACATTCTAGCATGTCATGCAAAGTGTGTGCATGTGCAAAGCTCGCTCTCTCCCCCAAACTTGATTAAAACTAACTAGAATAAACAATTCAAACACAAGTAAGAGAGGGGTAGAGTTGACATATGCTCATAAAAGAGCATGCCAGAAGTGCGGTAATCCCATTTTTTTTAGAAATATTTCCCCTTCATCATCGTCCACAAGAGAGCATCCTCCTGCAATGTTAGCAAAATAGAAATAACAGTGCACAAAAGGAATTAAAAAGCTAGACGGAACCGGGTGGTTCCCCATGGGTTGTCTCCCAAGAAGCCCTTTTGTTTAACGTCCTTTAAGGTGGACCAAATACATGTATTAAGCATTGTTCATAAAGTCTAGGAATAAGCAAAAGCTAATAAATCCTAATTATTATTACAAGCTCAAAACAAATCAGCTATAGGCTGATTTGAAGTAGTAACAACTGATGAAAGGAAAGGGTCCGGGGACCTGGTAGTAGGGGTGGAAATTAAGTAGGATGCTCAGCCTCCAACCCCAAATCTCCTCCTTTTTCGCTCTCTTCTTCTCCTCCAGTATTATGTCTTCAAAGAAGAACCGCTTGCCCCCTTGTAACCAATCCTCAAGGGGAAGCACCAACGATGATGAGGAAACAAGATGTTCCTTCACTGTACCTTCCTCATCCCGCCAGGCTTTCGGCTCCTCCATGCATAAGATCTGATCAACCGTAGGAGGGACATCCTGCATCCTTGTACAAAAAGAAAGGGGGTCAGGAAATAAATTAGAAGAAAACTAAAAGAAATCTCATCTGAGGGGATAATCCCGGCTTCATCCCCATGTGGTGCGGCAATGATAAATTGATGAGATCATCAAAGATTTCACTAGACTCAACAGCGCACGCAATGGCCTCCTCTATAACTTGGACTTCCTCGCACTGGACCGAAACGGTTGCTTCGGCACAATCGAGACTGTCCTCCTCCATGAGAGTGGGCACGACACTGCGCAGGTCTGCAACATCCTGCAAATTGACCACAATGACAATATCAGAAATAGATGTAGATTCGTGTGTAGTGGGAGAAGACGTGTTTCTTAAGAGTTCGGGCTCACTCTCCACACAAGGGCACAAATCCACGCAAAGTGGTACATGAACCGAAGAGGTATAGGGGGTCGCGTCAGAAACGGAGTCAAGAGGGGCACTGATGCACGTGTCGATTCCAGAGACTTCAAGAAGTGAAGGTGGAAGGGATACGTAATCAGAGGAAGAAGCTGTGCTTGCCGAATTTGAGGATGGGACGATCCAAATATCCGGCTCATCGTCATCTGCCAATTGGCGAAGATAATCCGCACAGTCCTTCAAGGCGTGCTCTCTACTTTTGCAAAATAAACACTGTTTTACCGTCATCGCCGGCACCCAAGGTGGGGCAGCCGCGTAAAGGTGCGACAACGGAGGCGCAGTAGAGTAGCCAAAAGATTTATGGGCTCCGTACGGTTTCTGAACAACACCATACTCTTTGGGACACATATCACTAGCGTGGGATGTGTCTCCACACCAACGACATCGAATATTTAAATGCGCCCACATGATACAGAAGAAGGAAATAGCATACTGAAGAAAAATAAAATATCTTAAAACGAATTTCCAAATAAAAAAAAATCAAACACGCTTGCAGTCCCCGGCAACGGCGCCAAAAACTTGATGCGCTAAATTCGGCACTGCTAATTAGCAGGCACGAAATGCGATACGACGGCAATGCACCGGTCGCTCAAGTAATAAAATAGGGAGGAACTCCCCGAATATCGTTCTCGAAGGACCGCAAATTGGGTAGTACGATTTGCTCAACCCAGGAATTCAGTTAAAAGGGTTAATAAGTAACAACGGGAGGTTTGGTTTTGGGATCCTATGCTATTGCAGAATAAAGAAAGATGCGGGTCAAAACTCCGCTTCGCAAGGTGAGATGGATGCAACGGCCGCGATGTCGTGCGTCGGAAGGCGCGTGGACGGAATGTAACTATGACGGTTGAGGGTCGCACACACCTCTTCTCTAAGCATCACCACTAGCAATTGCTAGTGGCTTCACACACAACGATTCTCAGAAATCACTAGGAAAAAGGGCTATTCATGCCATCACCACAACATTGCATGTGAACACAAGCAATAACCATTAAGATTAACTTAACAAGCATTCATAAAACACTACAAAGAAGTTCAAGCACCAAAGGTTAAAGAGGACCACAAAGAAGAAGTCACGTCTTGGGTTCACGGCCGGAATGAGAGGTTGTCGGGCTCTCTCCGGACTCAGCCCTCAGATGGTGAGCTTGGCTCGAAGGAGGCTGTCACCGCTCCTAAGATCTTCAGCGCTTCTCTGACCTCTTGGCGAGGAATGCTTGAGCTAATAGTGGAGAAAGCTTCCTAGTGCTCCCGGATGGAAGGATGGAGGTAGAAATCACCGGAAATAGCCTCTATGGTGGTGGAGATGAAGGGGAAGCCTTCAGCCCTCAAGAGCAGCGGGAAGGAAGTGATTTCCCGCTCTCTGAATCGCTCCAGCCCGCCTCCAATCGCTCTCCTTCGTTGACTGCCTCGATTCCTGCTTTTTATAGCAAACAGGCTGAAAAATGGTCACGCACGGTCGAACGCACGACCGTGCGCAGACCGTGCGATATTAACGGATAAAATATGGCTTGGGGAAGAAGTTGCGCCGCCCGTGCGTTTGGATCACGCACGACCAACACCGCCCGTGCGTTCAAACGCACGGGTAAACTCCGACGCTCCGAAATCACAAAGCACAGGTCGACCGTGCGTTTTACTCACGCACGGGCGAATTCGCCCGTGCGTCAAAACGCACGAGTAAACTCCGACGCTCCATTTTCTGCCCCAGTCACAAACGCACGACCGCAGCCGACCGTGCGTCAAGGAAACGCACGACCGTGCGATATGCACAGAAATAACTTCTGGGGAAAACGGGACGATCAGGTCACCTGCAAACAAGATATAACAACTGGGAATACATGTCCAGCATCAGAAAACATAAAAGAAGGGAAGGGGAGCACCATGTGCTTACCCCCAACAACAAGGAATGCAATTGCACACTGAAATGAGCTTAATAGTGCACCTAGCATGGAATAATACATATGAATGAAAACGTGCCTAAAATGTGGTGCCAAGACTAGAAAATCAGCTCAAATGAGTCCAAAAATATATATATAAATGGGACTCATCAGTTGACAGCTCCTATTATCTGCTCTTGGGGATGATCTCTTACTTGTCTCAAGGCAATTGGTAGTATTCTGGGCACTTCTGCATAAGCAACTTCTTCAGGTTGCATTTCTTCAGCTGTTTCTGGACTTTCTGCAGTTTCTTCCTCGATTTCAACTATCACTGACTGATTCTTATTTCTGAGTGAGGTACCAGCATTGTCTTCAATGGATAACTTCTCTATTCTCTCAACTGTACCTGCATTCACTTCACCTTAGCTTTTAAGTCTTCTTGAGCTAGTAGCTCCCCCTTGATGGGATGTCCACTTATCTTTACTCTTAGCTCCCCCTACATCAGTGCACTTTGGCATGTTGTGAGTTTTTCTTAGTCCAGAGTTGAGGGTGGAGCACTTATTGTCCATTAGCCTTGTTTGCTTTTGATTGGCTACATGGACTACCCTGCAAGAAAGATTTAATAATCCTTAGGAACCCAAGGTGACTTGGGTCCTAGGTTCTTGTTAGCATAAAAGGGAATTCTTCTACTCACCCCAGCCCTTCCAGGAGGTCTCTCCTTTGCACAAAGCACACTAGGGTTGTGCCATTGCACCAACATTCATAGATGTTGTACCTTCTTTTCTGAACAATTTTTGAAGTATGTTCAGTAGAGAAGGCAGCAGCATTCTTCCTATCTCTTTCAGCCAAGAGCTGACTAGCTGCTCTAGTATAATTGTTTCTTCTTGACTTTATCTGTTTGTCAGCAACAGATGTCAACTTGGTAGCTGACATGGTGTTGATGACATCAGATATGATCAAGTGAGAATTGATTATACTGGGGCTACCAATTTGCTTCTTATGTGGAAGAGATTGGGAAGATGTTGCTCCTTTATCCTTGAAAGTGGGGGTTGGGGCACCAAACACAAATGGTCCATGATGGGCCATTTGGATTTCCTCATGGGGAGCCTTTAATGCACTCATCCCCATGCCCTTTCTCTTCCCATAGTCAGGAGCATTTCCATGACTAATGGAGCTTCCATTCATCCAGTGACCATGGACACTGTCCTGATCATACCTATTTGAGGGAAGCACTACCTTCTGAAAGGTGGTATGAGGCTCTGCTTTAGTTTTGCCCCTTTCTCCATTCCCAGCATCTATTGCCCCTTCATTGAAACCCAATCCCCTCCTATTTCCATAGGAGGAGAATGTGTCAATGATGGGCAGTACAGTTTTGGGCTTAGAGAATTGAGCTACCAAACCTCTTTCCTTAAGAAGGTCATTCTCAAGTTTCTTGATAAGCTCTTCCCCTTAGCTTCTTTCATCATAAAGCTTGTCTATGATTTTCTTGAGCTCACAGGAGTTGGTGCCCTCATTGGGGGACATACCCATTTCCTTGTTCATCTCAGCCTTAATGGGCCTGAGTGAATCTAGCTCCCTAGCTTGCTTCTCAACAAGCTTCTTGCTCTTTCTCAGAGCTCCCAAGAGATCACCAAACTGCTCTATTAGATCAGCATGGTTCTTATTGTTGCATGATCTGCATCATCTTCAGAAGATGTACAATCACCTGATGCACTCTTGGTCTTCTTAAATGAGGCAGATAGTAAAGGTGTGTGAGTGATGCATACCTGATCATGATGTGATTCATCATGATTTTCTTCATCTGATAGAGTCATCAACCCATAAACCTCCTCATCCTCAGAATCTCATTCTGTGAGAGTCAAGGGTGCTCTTATTCTTCTTCTGACTACAGAGCATTCTTAATCTTCTGATTCACTGTCTGAAGTAGTCAGGGGTGCTTTGATGCATACCTCTTCATGAGGGGTTTCTTCTTGAAAATCTTCCTCTGACCCTTCCATGAGGACCCCTAGGGAGTTCCACATGTCTTTTGCTGTTTTGCAATGAGTCATCTTCTGGAGTATTGGCAGATCTACTGCACCAGCTAGAATACTTCTGGCTTCTTTGTCCAAGCTGGCTAGAAGCATCTCATCTTTTATCATAGTCATGAAGGGTCCTTCTTGAACAATTAAAAACATTCTGGGATCCATTGCCTCCATGTATATTCTTGCTCTTACTTTCCAAGGGCAAAGTTCTCCTTAGAACAAATAGCTATTCTTGATTCCATAGCTATGATAATTGGACACCCACGGGCAGATTTATTCAAGTTGTTAAGCTTTTCTTTGAACAACCTCGCTCTGATACCACTTGTTGTTTATTGGGTGTCAACTTATCACCTAGAGGGAGGAGGGTAAATAGGTTTTTCAAATTATTTTATCCCCTTTAGGTGTTCTTGATTTCTGATTAGTAGATCTATAAATTATAAAGCACAACTCAAAAAAGCACACAGTCATCTATAGAGGTTCATCAAGACCGGGTGTCTTGAGTAGTCCTCTTTCCCTCTGGCCTACCTAGCAGTGTGCTAGGCTCGGCAAACTCCGCCAAATCTTCAGGCCCTCAAACCTTACAACACGGACCCGCAAGTCATACAGTCTAGGCCCGCAAGCCCCTACTGCATCCGAGCCCGCAAGCTTGACACTCAGGCCCTCAAGCCCTACACAACACAGAACCGCAAGTCCTGTGCCTACAGCCTAGGCCCACAAGCCCTTACTGCGCCCGGGCCCTCAAGCTCGACAATATCGGACCCGCAAGTCCACTGCCCTGGCCCTCAAGCCTCACAGCTCTCCAACCCTCAAGCTAGACGGTGTCGGACCCGCAAGTCCACTGACCTGGCCCTCAAGCCTCACAGCTCTCCAGCCCTCAAGCTAGACGGTGTCGGACCCGCAAGTCCACTGCCCTGGCCCTTTAGCCTCACAGCTCTCCAGCCCTCAAGCTAGACACTCAGATCTGAAAACAGATCTTACAAGTTTGGCCCGCAAGCCTTACAAGAAATTACACTGATGAAAACTGTTTCTTCTGCCTGATGAAGATTGGCAACTTAGCTTGATGGAGATCGGCTTCTTGAGGTTGAAGAAGATGTTTCTGATTCAGATCTTGAAAGAACGGGTCTTCTTCAATCTCTTCTCTTAGCCTGAAGAGGAACGACTTCTTAGACTTGAAGAAGATACTTCTTGATTTGTCGTTTTTAGCACTGGATCTTCTTCAGCCTCCTCTTCTTTTGCCTGATGTTGATCGGCTTCTTATCAGTCAATGGAGATGACTGATTCTTCTGAGAACGCTTGATTCTTGTTCTCTACTTGATCTTCTTCTTCTCCGCAGAATGTACTGTTGTATTGAAGAGCAACGGCGGGATACTTTTTCGTTCTTGTCTCTCACATTCTTGTTTTTCTAGGGCATCACTGTTTCCTTTTATAGGACGGGTGAGCCGCTTAACGGTCACATATAATGTCCTTTACTGTCAGACGCTCATTCCTTAAGAGCACGCGCTGATTGGACAATCAGGCGGCGACATTAAATGCTGACAGCGCGTCCGCAACATTTAAATCTGTCTCGACGATATTTCCACTGTTACGACGACATGGATTATATCTCGACGACAGGACTTTGTCGATGCCTTAGACCTTGGTGGATCTTCAAGTCTTCTAGCTTCTGCTTCTGACGCTGATGTCTCGACGATACGAGATATTCTGGCGTTTCTGCACATACAGCGATATGCAATCTCTGACTGTGTCGTCGTGATCTTCTTTCTTGCAGGCTGTCGTCGTAATCACTTTGTTCTTTCGACGACATGAGCGATATCATGTCGACAGACTATGCTTTAGCAACTGTTTGTCTTCAGCTGTCCTTCAGTCTTCTTGACGTCATGCCTTCTTTACGACGATGTCTGTTCTTCTCGACGACAAGGCTACTTTGATGATATCGACGATACTGCATCTTCTCGACGACATTCCTTCCTTTGATATCTTCATGTCTTCACTGCGTTCGACGAACTTCATTCTTCTGTCCCGTCTCTGCGTTCGACGAACTTCATTCTTCGTTCGACGAACTTCATTCTTCGTTCGACGAACTTCATTCTTCGTTCGACGAACTTCATTCTTCGTTCGACGAACTTCATTCTTCGTTCGACGAACTTCATTCTTCGTTCGACGAACTTCATTCTTCATTCGACGATACTGCATCTTCTGTCCCGTCTCTGCGTTCGACGAACTTTATTCTTCGTTCGATAAACTCCATTCTTTGTTCGACGAACTCCATTCTTTGTTCGACGATACTGCATCTTATATCCCGTCTCTGCGTTCGACGAACTTTATTCTTCGTTCGATGAACTCCCCAAGTCTCGGCGTTTGCTTCTGTCCTGTCTCTTCGTTCGACGAACTTCATTCTGCGTTCGACGAACTGCATTCTGCGTTCGACGAACTTCATTCTTCGTTCAACGAACTCGCCAAGTCTCAGCGTTTGCTTTGCTCATCATCATAACGACAAGCATACTTTGTCGATGATATCTCCTATTCTTCTCGACGACATTCCTTTAACTTCCTGAGATTATGAGCTAGAGAAGTGATCAAATACAAAGTGAAGTTTTCTTGACTTGGTGACTTCTTCAAATCAGGAATCATGTGGGCAAGATTCCAACAGAGATGCTCTTATGGGGCCATATACATCAGAATGTATTATACCCAAGAGATCATTTACTGATGTAGGGTAGGCTACGGGTGCGTAAGGTACTAGAATGCAACCCTAATGTGACGTGCGAGAAAATAATTATACTCACATTAACTACTATATGTAAAATGCAAGACCCGATGACGAATTCAAGACATAATAATAAATGATTAAATCGCACACATATAATTTTAGCAAAAGCAAAATAATTCTTTTAGGCAAAACAAGCTTAGGCTTTCCTCCGCGTGGATGGCCAAAGCAAGAGTGCGCAGTGAATAAATTCTCCAAATCATTAGAATAATCCAAAGCAATGATCATGATACTAGAGATCCCATCGAGTATGAAATCACAATACTATATACTAATAATGAGAATCAAAGTTCCATACAAAGATAAGACACTCACCGGGCAAGGAAATGTTGTCGTAGCGGAGATATCCGATGTTCCTGGAGGTAGAGATTGTTGTCCGGAGGCAAAATTAGGGTTAGATTAGGACTAGAATTGAGGAAATCAAGGGAAAAGCTATGAATCCAGAGACTGAATTCTTGGAGGGCTGCTGTTACGCATACACTTTCCCGTGTATGCGTAACAGCTGCAGTGTGGCTACTGGGAGGAATTGGTCTTCCTGAAGGTCGTGGTGTTTGGATTTGGCCACCTGGGAGGTTTTGGGTGCTAAACATGTGTGGATAGGAGGAAACAACCCAGGGATAGGAAAAAGGAAGGTTGATGGGCTGCTAGCTTATGAACCACGGGAGTAAATAGGGCAGTAGGCGAACGTTGCTGGGTAGGAACCAGGGAGTAGTGGGATTCACGGTCATTGGAACAGGGGTTTCAAGGGCTTTCTGATTACGGGAAAGACGAGTGGTTAATTTGTCGTGGAGATAAATATACGTGAATGTGTCGGGGGGCCCAACAGGATGAGAAAAGTGGAAACACTATCTCTGGCATTCGGGAGAAACAAAATGAGGGGAATTTCACGGTAGATCTAAATATGGAAGGATCGGGCTTTGCCTGTGGGGAGTTTTATGGGAAGTGAAACAGGGGAAAATTTGGGATTTACGAGAGATGTTAGTGGTGCATGAAAGGGGAAATAAAGATAGAAACCTAAGGAGTCCACCCAAGGGCTTTACGACGTCGCACCACAAAAGACCGCTGGATTCCAGGAATTCTTTTCTCCAAAATCAATGAAGAAGAAGGTTGCCCGCCTACTCCCATTTATAATAAAAGGACATTAGGGCACTCTGACATCAACGGTTATGATTGACCAAGAGTGTCAAATACTCTCACTAAATAAACTCTGAAAATGACAAAGTAATATCTGAAAACAAGTAAACAAAAAATTGGAAGCATTCGCAGAGTCGGGTCCTCAATAAGAAGAAGCTAAATATGGCAGATGGACAATCGGCCCAAAACGGGCCCAAAACACGTGCTCCATCGCGGGTTCGCGCTGTCGTTCCCCATCATTTACCCTCTTAGTATGACCAGTGAAAGAGGTCTTGGTCATTTTGACTAACAAACAAAATTCACATGTCTCATATGATTCATAATCAAATGAGTCTAATAGTCCATCCTTATAGAGTTTGGAAATGCGCTTCGCATTTATATAACCTAAACGAAAATACCAGATATATGTATTTAAGTCATTTGTTAATAACTTCTTAGTATTATCGATGTTATAGATGGACCGGTTTAAGTTCAAAACATAAAGACAATTAAGCATGTGCATAGTACAAAAATAAATATATCCAATTATTGATGTAGACTCAAATTAATTAGGGTTTTAAAATACGTATTGTCTAAGATGAGTGATTCGTCACTAACCAGTTCTTCTTCATCAAGAAGGGGCTCGGGAGGGAACTTGGTGACTAAAGGTTGTGGTTCAGTGTGAACAAGTGGGGACACCGCTTCAGTCAGGATGGGGGAATGAGGAGGATGAAATTCCTTTTCTTGGAGCAGAGGCTCATGAAGGAACTCCTCGGCTGAAAGGGGTCTTATAGTGGAAACTAGGGGGGCCAAGAGGCGCGTGGGGAAAACGACAAGTCTAAAGAGTTCCACTGATTGATACGTAGTCAGGGAAAACATATTGTTTGCGCATTGTCGTCTCAAAGTTGTGTACATCGGTGCACAACCCATTCAGATTTTGTTTTAATTCGACAGTGATTGTATCGGCTGACTTCGTCAGATCGCGCATTCGAATGGCTAAGTCACCTAAGGTGGCTCCTATTCGATCTAAGTGACTCTCCATACTATTAAGTAAAAACTTAAAGTTTTTTTAAAGGTTTAAATAAATTTTAAAAAGGTGGCTATGGGTGCGTGTGGGGTGCCACACCATTTTTTTGGAAATAAATTATAAATATTTTAAAATAGTTTTTTTTTAAATAATAAATAAAATTTGAAATTCGGATCGCGTGATTCGCAATAGGAGCGAATCACAGATGCTCTGGTACCAAACTGATGTAGACTCAAATTAGGGTTTTAAAATTAATGATTTTTCAAGCGAACGATTTTATTTATTATAAAATAAAATTAGGATTTGAAAACAAAAGTTGATTTTTATTTTTAAAATTTGAAAATAGGCCGAGCGGCCAAATCGAATTTGGCGCGCGCAAATCACTTTCCAACGTTGATGTTCACAAATCCGTTAATCGTTATTTGAGAGAAACTCCCTTGAGCATTTATCGATTCGAATCGATGCGAGAACCGAGCATCCACAAGCAAGAAACAAAAATAATAATTTATGATTAACGGTAATAATAAGCAGTTTGAACGTCCGAGGCAAGCCCAAAATTATTTAAAGTGAATACATAAATTTAAGCTAACTCAAAGGAGTGGAAGTACGAAGGAGTTACCGAGGGGAATTATGGATCTTTCCCAAAAACCGTAGCGCATGGGAGAACGATAACCATTCGACGGAAAATTTCGTCAATGTCGACGTCAATGGTTCAGAAAACCGGCGCCGGAATCAGAGGGATCGTAGTCGACGGTACTTTCTCGATTTGACGACGGATGTCCCGGTGGAAAAGGATCGTCAATGTCGACGCCAGGTAAGGTCGTCGGGGACGGGTCGCGCGCGCCTGGAAGTGGAGGAAGGAGGTTCGACGGGAACGGTTCGCACGTTCCGTAAGGGATCGCTTTCACACTGAGGTTTTGGCAGCGAAAAGGGCGTGCGGAGTCGTTCGGCAAGGTGGCTTGATCGACAATGGCAGAGAAACGAAGTGTCGTTTTTCTGCTCTGTCCGATTCTTCCTCCTTTCTTCATTATGGCAGCACGAATAAATAGGAGTCATTCATGATTCTGCTTTTAATTTCCTTCCAATTGTTGGTTGCCTTTCTTTCTTGTTATGACTTTCCAAATAATTAAAAACAATTTCTTTCCTAAATATTTTTCTTCCATTTGTGTTGAGTGATCCGGGCTGAAATCCTTCCTAATAGGCCTTCCTCTGATTGCCTTGATTCCTCTTGATTTGATTTTTTTGAATATATATATATATATATTAACTTCGGGTTTTCCTCTTATTAATCTTAATGCATTCTTTAAATTATTTTAGGTTTGCCCTTTTCGTCCTAACTACTAAAATTACCGGACCTTTTATTCAGGGTCTCATCGGATGGTCAACCCGATGAGCCGAACACTTTTAAATAAAAGCAGGTGAGCGAAAAGAAATACATGATAGTAAATAAAAGCTGAAAAATAAAATGCATGACTTAGGATGCGACGAATGATGCATCAATTATATATATAACAATTATTATTCTAAATAACAAATGAAAATCCTATCAAATCCAAACATGAAATAGAAATAATATTTATAATAATAGCAGTTCTCTAACTCTATTACAAACCCAGTAGGTAGAGATAAGTGGTAAGTTCCTACAGCTATGGTAGTAACCTTTGCTCCATTACCAACTCATAAGTCTACCTCGCTTTTAGCCAACATTCTTCTCTTTCTCAATTCATGCACATTTACACAAACGTAAGAATCACATTTGGTATCCAATATCCAAAAAGAAGTAGAAAGATTGATTTCTATAACACATATACCTGAAGTGAAAGTCTTACTTTCTTCTTCAGATCATCAAGATACACTGAACAGTTCCTCTTCCAGTGTCCAGGCTTTCCACAGTAGCAGTAATTTCCTTCTTTAGCCACTACATCATTCTTCAGTACTGAAGATTTGAGGTTAGAAGTATATCTCGTCTTAATATTTTTAAACTCCTTAGCCTTACCTTTGCCTTTGTGCACCCTCGGTGTGGGGTTAGCAGACTTGACCTTATTCATATTGTTTTCGGCGATTCTTCATGTCTAGCAACTTGTGTAATATTTTATCAATCTCCTTCATATTATAATATATGACAAACTGCTCATAACTATTCGGTAAAAATTGCAAGATTAAATAAGAGGTCAACTCTTGGTCCATCAGAAAACCAATCTCTGAAGGTTCTAAATGTACTCAATCATCTTGAGGACATAAGTGCTCACTGGGTCACGAAACTTGCAATGTAACAATGTCTTTGAGACATCATACCTCTCCTGTCAAGCCTGCCCTTGAAACATTTTCTTGAGGTATTTGATAATTTCAAAACCAGACATGCTCTCATGGTGCTTTTAAAGCTCAGGAGTCATGGTGGCTAGCATGAGGCACTCAACATCCAAAAAATCATCCAGATACTTCTTGTAAATATCTTTCTCAGCACGAGATGAAGTACTGGGTGGTTCTTCGAGAGGATCTTCCTCTGTGACATAGAGCTTTCACTCATATTTAAGGACAATCATCGAGTTCCTGTAATAGTCCAAAAAAAATTGTATAATTAAGCTTGTCCTTCACAAGAACAGATCGTAGGGACGACGGCATGTGTGTTGTCATGTAAATTCTACAATAAAATATGCAAAATTTAAATTAGTATTATATTTGAAATTGTATATATATACAATTTTAATAAGGTCTTCTATTAAAATACTCATACTATTTTCTTCAAATTAATAACCTTCAATATTAACTCAGATAGTTTAGGCGAGATATTCTCTAGAGCGACAAGATCTATATTTCACCAAATCATAAGTCAGTTTTGGCTGATAACCCATGACATGAATATTTAGGTAGACAACATTTGGCAATTGTATCTTATACAATTCTTATATAGTTAGGTGAATAACATGTACCCGCAACCATCTTATGGTGCTTCCCAATTCTATGTTTCTAAGCCCTCAGTTAAGCTGAGATCACTTAGTTAAGTATGACCCGATATTTGTCAATTGAATATCACAATTACTCGAACAAACCTAACCGAGATAGAATGGTGCACATTGCTTTGGCAACCCCACACTTCATAGATCAAGTTCTTGATAGTGTCATCCTACGAAGCACGGATACTTAAAAATGCTTCGCGTATCGGCTCGAACGCGCATCGGATAAGGGAAACGTCCGGGAACGCGCGGAAACGCATTTCTGAAACGTAGGAAATGCAATATTTAAATTAAATAAAAAAATTAATTGGGAAACGCGTATCCGCGTTTCCCGTTATATTATTCACGGCGTCAGGCGCGCGATCACCCCTCAAATTAATTTGATTGTTTAGGGTTCACACTCAAGCGCGTTTCACGACGCCGACCCCTGCAACTTTGCGTTGTTCTCTCCAGACCCCTACAGTCGAAGTTGCTGTCGCTCCAGATCACGCTCCCTGCTCTCGATCCCTCCTTGCTAGTAAGCTCCTCCTCTTTTTCTTCTTCCTCCTCTTCTTCTTCCTCCTCCGCCTCCTCCTCTTCTTCTTCCTCTTCTTCCTCTTCCTCTTCTTCTTCTTCTTCCTCTTCCTCTTCTTCTTCCTCTTCTTCTTGCTTTTAATTCCGCAGCAGGTTGTGATTGTACAACCCTGTATTCGCCGAGTGGACCCCAGGGACCCAAGATGTCTTTAGGCCCGACATTTTTTAGCACCACACCAGGCAAGGAGGGGAACGGGGGAATCTCTAGGCAGACCCGGTAAGGGGGGCGAGCGAGGAGACGGGCGACCTCCCACTCGCCCAGCCCCGTAGGGGGCTAGCGGTGGAGGCGGGCGGCCTCCCGCTCGCCCAACACCGTAGACGGGGGTGAGCGGTGGAGGCGGGCGGCCTCCCGCTCGCCCAGCCCCGTAGAGGGGGAGAGCCGTGGAGGAGGGCGGCCTCCCGCTCGCCCAGCCCCGTAGAGGGGGGCGAGACGTGGAGGCGGGGCCTCCCGCTCGCCCAGCCTCGTAGGGGGCGAGCGGTGGAGGCGGGCGTCCTCCCGCTCGCCCAGCCCCGTAGAGGGGGGCGAGCGGTGGAGGCGGGCGGCCTCCCGCTCGCCCATCCACATAGGGGGCGAGCAGTGGAGGCGGGCGGCCTCCCACTCGCCCAGCCCCGTAGAGGAGGGCGAGCGGTGGAGGCGGGCGGCCTCCCGCTTGCCCAACCCAGTAGAGGGGGCGAGCGGTGGAGGCGGGCGGCCTCCCGCTCGCCCAGCCCCGTAGAGGGGGACGAGAGGTGGAGGCGGGTGGCCTCCCGCTCGCCCAGCCTCGTAGGGGGGGCGAGCGGTGGAGGCGGGCGCCCTCCCGCTCGCCCAGCCCCGTAAAGGGGGCGAGCGGTGGAGGCGGGCGGCCTCCCGCTCGCCCAGCCCCGTAGAGGTGGCGAGCAGGGGAGGCGGGCGGCCTCCCGCTCGCCCAGCCCTGTAGAGGGGGCGAGCAGGGGAGGTGGTGGCCTCCCGCTCGCCCAGCCCCGTTGAGGGGGCAGCAGGGGAGGCGGGCGGCCTCCTGCTCGCCCAGCCCCAGTAGTGGGGCGAGCAGGGAGGCGGGCGACCTCCTGCTCGCCCAGCCCTAGTAGTGGGGCGAGTAGGGGAGGTGGGCGGCCTCCTGCTCGCCCAGCCCCAGTAGGGGGGAGAGCAAGGGAGGCAGCCTGCCCCCTCTCGCCCAGCCCCAGGAAGAGGGGGCGGTCTCCGTTTAGCGTCTCGGAATGGCGGGATTTGGTTGTTGGCAGGCCAAACCTGGGGGTATTTTCATAATCTCTTAGGCCAGAATCTGGCTATTGGCAGACCAGGCTCAAAAAACTATAAATAGGACCAAGGGGGCATTTTTAAAGGCAGATCACTCTCTTTGTGCTACTCTCCCCCTAGTTCTTTGGTGGGGGAAGAGTGCCTCCAAGGGTGCCCCAAGCTCAGCATTGGCTTGGGAGGGGAAGCGCTCCAAGCTCAGCATTGGCATGGAGTTGATATAGAAGTTGATTCCAATATGAAGCGGGCAGATATTTTCTTTGAACTTTTTGCTTCATGCCATCCCATCGAGTGATAGAATAATAACCCCCTCTAACTAAGGAATGCTCAAGACTCGTCTAATAAATTTTAGCTTGCTCATGTAATTTCATCTTGGCAAACCAAACTCGTCTCTCATCAGTCGTACCAATCAAAATAATTGTCCATGTATAAAAGAAAATCACTAAAGTCCTTTAGATCTAACTGACAATCGTAAGATGGGGCATCGATACGGATGCGACGAGTGATATCATCCTCCCTAATATGACCCCTTTGGGGCTCATGATAGTCCATATAATCATCATCTCTATCATGGTCGAACCGTGAGTGAGAACAACACAATCTCTATGAAAGGAATACCGGGATTGAGGTCGTTCTTCTTGAGGGTGGTGTCGAACAACTATGGGAGAAGGAGCTCATAAGCTAGCTTAGGTCCCCCTTGGAAGGATGGAGGAGTCCGGGCAATAGGATTTATGAACATATGATCAGGATGTCCCTCTATGTCACGATGTCCCTTGCGATGAATAACTTGCAGCCTAATGGCTTCCCGAGGACAATGATTCCTAAGGGATCTAGACCATCCACTCTAGTAGTGAGGACTCTAAGTTGTTCCCTATGGTCATCAAACTGTGCATCCATTCGATCGAAGCAATTAGCCAAATTTTTTTGGGAAATCAAACATAGACATATCGGTGTTAGAATTGATAGTTGCTTGGGTATCTAAGGGATAAGATTTTGCCATGGTATGCCTAAACAACTTACCACTACGAAGCATAGAAATGGCCCTAACCTAGGGCTATGATACTAAATCTGACATATTAAGTGAAGGTCGTGGAGTGAGTATGCACTAACGGGACTTTAATGTATGAATGTGATTATGGTAGTGAGTGAGGTTCTAAAATGATGCAATGATAATACAAGTATGCACATGCAATTATAATAAGGTCAAAATCACTGTTTTAAATATCCTCCGAGTTTTTTAGGGCAAAACGATATTTTTTTTCTAAAAAAATAGATTGTCCTTTTGTAAAATATATGCCGACATATCTGATTTTTTCCGATATATCGGCCGACACAACTTTTAAGTATATTGTCCGCTATTTTATTTTATATTATATTAGCAGACTAGCAATATATGTTTAAATCACCTATATATGTTATATTATGAATATTTAAATCAATTATACTTTTTGTCTCGGTTTGTTAACGTTTTATTCTTACAACCAATTTTGTATAATTATTTCATTTTATAAAATATGTTAAAAAGTTTAACACATTTATTAGTTGATTATTTGCATGTTTTTAATATAAATTTATAAGTTTTGAAAGACTTACAATCAATCAAAGATATTTAACTTCTAAATCTTCTTTATTTGCGATAAGCTTAGTGTTATCAAAAAAAATTATTATATAATATTAAATATATTTTACAATGTATTATTTTATATTTGTTAATAATATTTTATCTTGGATACTATTCGAATTTATTTTGTAATATACATGACTCATTCTTAATCTATTTGTTATATTATTATTATTTTTCTTTTAAAACATATAATTATAGTTAATATACATAAAAAAAAAAAAATTCTAAGATATGAAAATCCGATATTTTAAAATATCCCCGACATGTCTCCGACTTCCGATATCCGACTTTTAAAAACTCAATATGATACGTCGCCTACATCCGATATTTACAACATTGGTTAAAATTAGGTTAGGCTGCGCTAGTATGCACGGTCGAAATTAGACTTTAAAGACAATGAGCAAGTTCTAGTAAAAATAAAAGTAAGATTGTTGTAATTAATTACTCATCGAATATCCTTCAAGTAGGTTCAAGTAATCAAGCAAAGTTTTACAAATTAATATTATCAAATCATATGATTTCCCGCTAGTAATCAATAGAAAGGAAATTAAACGTCCAAATTTAGAATTTACACAAGTAATTGAGCCCACATTGGATAAGTTACCATAGTTTCAGGCTTGGACAACGATTCTGGGGCGGGCATGTTGCTTATTTCAGAGTTTCTGCACAGATTCAGGTTCCCTGGATGCTACTTCTTGTTGGAGGAGGGCTGCAACTACAGAAACTATCCATAGGGGGTGTCGGTTGTGTTCAAGAGTATCGGAGTGGTACTAGACTTCAGCAGGTAGTTCTTTGGAGTGCTAGAATGGAGTTAGATTGGTGCAAGACAGCAGTCGGTTGAAGCAGGGGGCCGACACAGTAAAAGAAAGATGCAGGTTGCACTGTTCGGTTACTTCCCGTGGTTGGACAATTGAGTATCTCCATAAATTTGTCAAGGAATGGCTCCGACTGGAGTGGGAAGATGACAGGAAGGGGCATTGCACAATCGAGCGTTGGTGAGGCTAGGTAACCGAACAAGAAGTCCCGTTTCCATCCAGGGAAGGTTCGGCAGTTCTCAGCGAGCCTTGAATTCGACAGAAGAATCGACGTTCTCGCCTAGAGAGGAGAGGTTGGCCTTCGACAAACCTCAGGTTCAACCCAGGGGTCGGTGTTCCTGTTCATGGAGGGTCAACATCGGGCCAGTAATATAATCCGATGGTTTCCCAACAGTATCGATCGGTTATAGGGATTAATAGGGGTTTTGTGGGAGGGCTAAGGAAGCCATTACTCGAGAATTCAGGATGGAAGTCTCGAATAGCTGACAGAGATAATTGGAATTAGGCTTCGACACCTACTCCGCGGCTTCAGCACCATAGTGATCACAAAATCCGGAAATCTCACAAAATGTTGCAATCCCCACAAAAAATTTTCACAAACAAATTTATAGGGTAGAAATACATAATGGGCGGCTGTGTTTAGTCGTCGCAATACACACAGACATAAGCATAAATAACGTGCGAAAAAATAAAGCACAGTCGTTAGTGGGTTGTGTATAGGTCCTTTAACCCAAATACACAATTATTGTTTTTTCGGGTCTCTAATTACTTGTGGGAAGTCGTAAACTATGAAGCACAGATACTTACCACATCCTTATGTATCTTATCTGAAATATTTCGAAGTCGGGAAACTCTCGGAAACTCGTCCCCGAAACTTTAAAAAATATTTTCTTTTAATTTTAGATTAAAAAATTCGGATACTCACGGATACTTTCACATACTACCAAATATGTCTGATTATGCTCAAAAATTATGTATTTCGTGTGACACGGAGAAAGACATGTGAAAGAAAAGTGTTGAATGATAAGTGGTGAGATTCAATTGATTACATACTTTAATGCATGACTCATATTTAGGATATGAGACGTTTTTGTGGCACATAAACCTTATCTTCAATTAATATATGATATGAAAAATAGAATGTGAGTGTCAGACATGTCTTCATATTAATTTGTACTTAGATTTAAATATTTAAAATTTTCCAAAATGTATCTGGTGTCCTAGGTGTTTTGAAAATCACATTTCACGTATTTGTATCATATTGTATCTTGTATCTCATCCCCGTCCCCGTGCAACATAGGTTGTAACCGCATGTAAAAGTAGAAATACGAGTGAATTATGCTCGTAATAATTTCTCCATTTTTAAACTTTAATTTAGTACAAATACTAAGCAAGGTAAGTAAAGTGACTCTTCTCAGGTAGAGTAGCAAAGACCAAACAAAAGGAGAATCGAAAGCCTTCTAATATTAATTAAAATATCATGCTAAACAAAGAATAATCAATATAAACTATTTGAATGAAAGTTTTCAGACCTGGGATCTATAATGAAACAGGCTTATGTTCCAACGGGGACTGAAGGCACTCAAAAACTTCATTAGGGCTCCTGGTCTTTCAGGGAAGATAAACCTGCAAAGCAGCTCATTCTCCACATTTGATCGACCACCCATCTGCATATATTTTTAAAACAAATTGATTTGGATGGAGTTCTGTTATATGTGCAAAAATAAGGTCAAAGTACAGCTGAACAATTAAACTTATGAATTTGTGCACCATGATAAAGCTTTAGATCAGTATTTGAAAAATGAATCAGCCTTCTAAGCAATACATGTTGCAATAATTCATGAAACAAAAGCCTTTTCAATACCTTAAAATAGCGTGATTATTGTTAACCTAAATAGGATAAAACAAACCGGTATAATTTAGTCTGACCTTTTCCCCAAAAAAAATAATCATACCAAATAAAAATAAAATTACAGCTTAAATTTATTTATACAAATGCTTATTCTCCAGATATGGTTTCCAAAAGGTTGATGTGTGCAACCATGGTCAAATCATTACTTCAATGGCACCAGCAATCATTGACATCGGCAACATGCGATGGTGATGGCACCGGCAAGGGAGGCTTTTGAAGATATCGTACAGCTTCAGCAATGGACATTGGTGACAGCAAGCATGGATGGCATCAAGCGGTGTCAAGATCCAACAGAAATATTGATCATTGCCACCGGAAATCACTGTTCACAACCGGACAGAATTTAGGGTTTGGAAGGGAAAGAGAAAAAGGCAATGATACTATGATAACATGAGAAAATGAAGAAAAATAATTTATCTTTCCTAACATATAAAACGAAGGTTGGAAAATGCACAAATATGATGAATAGATAGAGTTGGTGTCAAGAGAATGTAAGAGAATGGGTAGACCCAAGGTAACATTGATGAAAGTTGTTTAAGATGCTTTGTGTAATTTAGATTTAACACCTTAGGCAGCACTAAGATAGGGGCGAATAGAAAATGAGGATTCATAAATTAGACCCCAAAGTATTGGGATAAAACCAATGATGATGGCAAAGATGATATATATATATATATAGTGTTGTTTATCGGGACCACCCGTGTAAGTTTGCAAAATTATAGGTTGCGGTCATTTGTCTTTTGAAATTACACAAATCTCCTTTTTAAGTTTACGGTTCATAGCATGCATGCACAAAAATATCCCTCTAGAGCTCCGGGGGTATTTTTTGTGCATGCATATAGTTACAAATGTCTCGTCGATATCATTAGGGCAAATAGGACGGCCTTTTAAAGCCTACAACTAAACGCTCTTAACATTACATATTACAACTGTTACCGTTTAGATAAGTAGGGAGAGGAAGAGAAGAAGAAATCCGGCAGGTGGGGGGGGGGGGGGGGGGGGCGGCGGTGGAAGGCGAGACGAAGAGAGGAAGGAGGAAGCCGAACTTAGGGAGCAACCCTAATAATTCTCATACATATCAAACATGCTCTACAACTCCAACTCCTCCCTCTTATATAGATGAGGGAGGGCACACAAAATAAGACACTAATTAAGACAATACATTTAATACATTTAATTATTACTTAATATTAATTAAATATCATTTAATTAATATTAAATAACACATAACTTAAAAAGGAAAATCATGGCGGCTTCCATGAGCGTGCCCCAAGTAAGTGCGGCGGCTTCCATATGCGTGCGTCGATGATCTCCATCCGGGGGATCCACCTGCGGGAAAGTGTATGGGTAACATATCTCCATGTACACCTCATCTGCTAGGTCTCCATGAATAAATGCATTCATCACATCTAGTTGGTGCAACATCCATCCACCATTCATCGCCAAGCTGATCAGAGTCCTGACAGTGCTCATCTTCGCAACGGGTACAAATGTCTCATCGTAATCGATGTCATCGGTCTGGGTTGTACCCTTTGGCAATCAATCGAGCCTTGTAGCGCTCGACCTGTCCATCTGGGTTCTGCTTCACAGTGAACACCCATTTGCACCCGACGACCTTCTTATTCTTTGGCAGTTGTGCCAGCTCCCAAGTCTTGTTCTTCTTAAGAGCCTTCATCTCCTCCTTCATCGCTGCCATCCACTTCGGATCGTCTTTGACAACCTGCCAATTGTTAGATACAATAATACTATCCAACGATGCAATGAATGCTCCATGAGAAAAAGAGATACGATCATAAGAGACAAAGGAAGTAAGGTCCCAACCGTATCTATCAGGAGGATTTCCCGCATTGTTGCGAGTAGTCTTCCGTAATGTCACGGTTGACGAAGGAGAAGTAGGGGAAAGGATATCATCTGAGGGTGGCGGTGATGTAGGTGCTCCAAGAGTAGGGACCGATGTAGCCAAGGGACTGGGAGCTGGACTGGCACAGGCACTGGATCTGGTACAGCTGACAGCTTCCCCCTCCTACTGTATGTAAGTAGCTCCCCCTGAGTCGTAGGTCTAACATCTCGCCTCTCCTCCTCAATCTCCTCCTCCTGCTCCTCATCACTCTCCTGCTCCTCCACTGATCCTCCCTGCCATACTCCTAGATCTGTCACTAACTTCTCCCTTTCCCACCTCATATTTTCGGTATCTGACGAGTCTGGTGTGGGTAGGGCTCCCTTCTGTCGGTAATACTGCTCCAACTCACTAAAGTAAACATTCATACTCACAAAGCTTCTTTTCTCCACTGGACTCCAGTACACGTACCACTTCTGAGTACGAAAGTAGCTCACAAAGATACACTTGACTGTCCTCGCATCAAGCTTACCAACACCCGGCCTGTTGTACTTCACGAAGCACACACACCCAAATACCTTCAAAGGAAGAATCCCCCAATTATGCCCCTGCAACTGCTGACACGGAGACTTCCACCCCAGAACCTGTGATGGCATCCAGTTGATCAGCTGTGTCGTTGTCAACACTGCATATCCCCACAGACTCTGAGGAGCCTTCATGTTGAGCATCATACTCCTTGTCACCTCCAGAAGGCGTCTGTTCTTCCTTTCCGTCACTATATTCTATGTCGGTGTGTATGCACAGGTGGTTTGGTGCAATATCCTGTCCCATGGGCTGATAAGTACTCCTCCATTGCCCTATTAGTGTATTCTGTCTCATTATCCGACCTTAGTGCCTTAATCACCGCAGTGTATTGTGTCTGAACATGCTTATAAAAATCTCGGAAGCAGATAAGTACATCACTCTTATTTTTCATCAAATATAACCAAGTAACGCGGGATGCACAATCAATAAAGATTACAAAGTATTTATAACCATTCAAAAAACTTACAGCACACCTCATACATCGGAATGAACTACATCAAAAATATAAGAGCTTCTCTGGACTGTACAAACATAGGAACTCCTAGTAAGCTTGCCTAAATCACAAGCATCACACACTAATTTGGTTTTATTTTATCTTTCAAAAATAGTAGGAAATAACCTAGCTACAGTGCCAAAAGAAGGGTGGCCCAACCGCATGTGATGGAGTATCAGCATATGATCTGCACTCATCTTCTGTCCTCGAACTTCTGCCTTCTCTACCACAGATACAAGATCCGCGTCCAATCCTTCCCGATCCAGATACCACAGACCGTCATGCCAAGTCCCAGTCCCAAATATCTGCCTCGTACTTTTCTCCTAGAAAGTTACCTTGGGAATATCAAAAGAAACAACACATCTCAGTTGAATGATTATGGAACTAATGGATAAGAAACTAACTGAAAAATAAGATGCATGCAAAACATTGGATAGTTTTACCGAACCTGAACAATTAACAGTAACCTTACCGATCACTGGTTGGAACGTACCGTCCACCGTCTGGATGTTATCTGCAGTAGTTAGGTGAGTGTAGGAGGAGAACTCGCCTGCATTTCCTGTCACATGACGTGATGCCCCTGAGTCAATGATCCAATCTGATGCCCTGGAGGAAGATATGGATGCAAGAGCAAGAGATCCATCAGTTGGGTGAGCATACATAACGACTCCCCAGCTCCATCCCTACTCCCCTCGCCAGTGTGTTTCCTCTTGATGCCTTCCATCATGCTCAGTAGGGCCTGCTCCTCTGTATAGATAATACCGACTTCCTATGCACTGTCAGTCATGCCCAAATTGGCTCGATAGCCTCCTCGACCACCACGAGCCCGACAACGTCCTCGTCCACCACCCAAATCTCTCTCCTTTGGCGGCTTGGGGCAGTCTTGCCTCAGATGGCCCACCTCCCCACAGTTGTAGCATTGTCGGGTTTCTTCCCTATCCTGTAACCCCAGGGCCAGCAACCGCTAGTGTTGACTTCACAGTAGTGGACCCTCCTGTCCCTGCCTGAAGTTTGAGACGTATCTCCTCCTGGATCATGGCAGAGATGGTCTGGGTAAGTGTAGGAATCGTCGTACCAGATCGAAGTAAGACTCTTCGCTGATCAAACTTGTCATCTAATCCCTTCAGGAACTTCATCGTCCTCTCCTCCACGATGATCTTGGAGGCCCGACACTGTGACTCGCTGCAACACATCCCGCCGGAGGCGTGATCGTAATCCACTCATAGACGTTCCAACTCGGAGGCGTACGCCTGCGTCTTCTCTCCCTGAGCGATGTCATCAATTTCTCCCTTCACCTGAAAGACCCGCAGAGTGTTCCGCACGTCATCATATGTATTCTTCAGCTTATCCCAAACCTCCATGACCGTCTCTAGGCCATCTACTGTGGTGGCAATCGATGGGACAACCGAGCTAAAAAGTCACATAAACACTGTCATGTAGGCCGACTCCCACTCATCTCCTACAATCGAGGTCTCTGGTTTCTCCAACGCCCCTGTCCGGAAGCCCCCAACATGTTTCGCTGCAAGGGTTTTCTTCAAACGGCGTGACCAACTCAAGTAGGTGGTCGGTCCATCAAGCTTCAGATCAATCGGTGGAAGTTCCAACATCACCGGTCGGTGCGATGAGCCCAACACCCTCAACAATGTGGCCAGCTCATCCGTGCCCAACATCTTAAAGACATCCTCCATCGTTCCTTCCTTCGGTGACATGGATCAGCTTCCTCACCGATCACCACATCTTGTACGTATCAAGCAATGCCTCCTCCTGACCTAGATCCGATCACGACATCCTATGGTTGGAGCATGCGGGACTTGCTGCGAAGATGTCGCACCCCCAACCGATAGCAACCGCCACTGCGTGCGGCGGGGCGGATGTACGTTGCGGCCTTCCTGGCCGCAGCCAACGGAAGCCGCTGCTGGGGTCACCGCTGGTTAGCGCTGCTGGTCGTTGGACCGCTGAGGTCGGAGGAAGCTGGAGACGGATCTAGCGATCAACGGGAGACGCGCCGCTGGATGGGATCTAGCGATCCACGGGATCGAGCGAGGCGCGCCACTGGGAGGTCGCGGATTGAGCGAGGCGCGTCGTTCGTCGTTCGCAGACGGGAGACGCGCAGCGGGATTTTTTTCCCTCTGATACCAAGTTAAAAATGTCTCGTCGATATCATTAGGACATCCCTCAAAGGTTGGACACGAACTCGTAGAACATGTGACAGGATTGTAGCGGCAAGTGGAATGGAACAGCGACGAGAATGGAGCGTCAATCGTCGATGTTGGAAGAAATCAGAAAAGAGCAGACACTGGCTTATTGGAAGCAGCAGCAGCTGGGCGGGAGCAGTAACTGGAAGGAGTTATGTTCAGAAGGGAGGAATGACTGAAAGGAGTCACGTAACCAATAAATCAGAGCCTAGCAGACGAAGGCATGGGGGCGTTGACGATGAATCGCAGAAGCGAGGCCTTTGTCCAGGACTTGATCGAGCGGGAACGAGCAATCCACCCTCCATAGATCGGTGGGAGTCATCCCCCAATGGAATTCGCAGGTTCGGCATCATTCTCGAACCCGCAGAACACCCTAGGCAGCTCATGTGGAGGAGAGGACGCCTGCTACGATCGATCGAGGAAGGAGCGGGAGCGGTTGTCGACTGTGTGAAGCGAGGAAGCGACATTGGGGAAGCAATGGAGTTAGTTAGGGCACAGTTGCTCTGATACCAAGTATAAAGCAATGAGAAAAAGTATTATTACATCCCAAAAATAATAACAAGGGCTCCAACTCATACATATACATAAGTGGAGGAAATGTACCCACATGACCAAATTATCCTTATCAGGTATTACACAGATATGGCACAGAAAACACGCGACTTAATATGACTTGGTAATATAATTTAACATGACGTCAACAGGAACGAGGAATCTTGGAATCCGATATGTAAGGGGTGAAGCTAACAAATTAATTGCTTACACTGACAATGACTAGGCCGTGAGTACAGATGATCAAAAAAGCACCAATTGATACATAACTTCATTTGGATCAGGAGCTATCTGTTATGGGCTCGTTTTGTTGCGATCGTTGGAGGAGGGGATACACGGGTAAGCCCTAGAAATGGTGGAGGAGATGAGAGAAGATGAAACCCTAGAGGGTGGAGGAAGGAGAGAAGAGCTTAGAGAGAGAGAGAAGACTTAGAGAGAGAAGGGCAAGTTTCTTTCATTCATTGATTAATTGCAAATACAAGACAAGACCTCCTTATATAAGGCCCAAATGGCACGGGCGTAAATACACAAGGACAATATGCAAAATATTAAAACACCTAAAATACTCTAACTTTACTCATCAAAATAAAGACTCAACATAATAAAGACTCGATACAACATAATACTAATAGAATAGGATAACTGACAGTGGACCCGTAACACTCCATCCGTCCTTGACATCGAGCTTGCCCTCAAGCTCGAACTCCAGTAGGATGATCAGCTCCTCTGGGCTCTGGCTCCTTGATCTCGCGCCAAAATAATGCCTGATAGTCCGTCGCGGCGGCAGTGGCGGCGAGTAGCGGCGGCGCCTTTGGGAAGACGAGTGGTGGAAGGAATGGGGCCGGCTGGTCCGGCGGAGTGGCGGGAGGCCATAACAGCTGGGCAACCGAAGGAACAACGGCCGGCAGAATGAAGGGGTCCGGCGGGACCGGCGATGCGGCGGCGAACAACAGCTGGGAGGTTGTCGGAGAAACCACAGTCGGCGGAAGGAACGGGTCAGTCGGGAACGGGTCCGGCGGACACTGCGGTGCAGTGCGAGGGAGCAACGGCAATGCGGCCGAAGGGGCCGACAGAGTAGTGGCCGACAGCAGAGATAACGGCGTGGTCGGAGATGGCAGAGCGGAAACCGGAGGTGCAACGGCTGGCAGAACGGAAGGCGATGTGGTTGGAGGTACCGGCAAGGTAGGGGTCGATGGCGCAGGTGGCGGAATGGTCGGCGGTGGAAGCGGCCTCGGGAGGCGGTCAGAATGGGCCAGGGAGGCGGCTGAGGAAAACCGCGGAGAAGAATTCACCGGAGGTGATGGTGGAGCGTGAAGAACCTCGGCGAGTGGTGGAGAGACAACTGGCGTAATCGGTGGTCGCAACAGTGGTCAAGCTGGGCGGGAAATGGCGATAGAGTGCACGAGCTGGGAGGGCGCCGACACTGGGAGAGGCGGGAGTTAGAAGTGTCTCGACGTCGCCAATTTGTCGAATGTGGTGTCGAGGGGAGATGCGGAAGCCTGAAAGGACTTCAGCATTTTCCACAACTTCGAAGAAAGGACGGCTTCGTCCACGACACTTAATTTTATATCACATAATTGCATGTTCATCATAATTAGTTGATTAATTTATTAATTCAATAAGAATTAATTAAAAAATCAAATAATTGGAGAGGACGTGCGGGCTAGCTGGAGCGTGCGGGATGTAGAAGATGGAATCAAAGGGGGCACAGAGGGTGATGGGCTCAAGAAAGAAAAAAAAGAAATAATTAAAATAAGGGGCGTGGTTTATGGGAATGGGCAGAAGGGTTGGAGAGAGTGGTGGTGGGCTCCAGAGAATTAAATAAAATAAGAATAAAGTGAAAAAGGCGGGGTTGCTGAGGAGATGGGATGCGGGACAGACGCAGATGTCGGGCGACCTGTTAGTAGAAGGGTGTTTGGGCTCGATGAAGTAGCAGCAGAAGAGTGGCGCAGGGCTCAATGAGAAAGCTGCGTCGGATGGGGAGGATGCGTGACGTGCTTGTCGTGTCATCGATCGCTTCTGGTGTCGACAGGAGGAAGCGGCTGGCGGACGGGGTTACTGGCGTCGACAGACGGAGCTGCTACAGTTGGTCTCTGGAAGATCGAGGAGTTTCAGCGGTTGAGCAAGGAGTTGTGGCGGTAGTCCGAGGAGTTGCGAGGGATCGATGATCGAGCGGTCGACTGGAAGTGATCGATCGAGACGATCTGGACGTGCCTGCTAACGCGGAAGAAGGGCGCCGATGCTGGGAGATATCGATCGTGGCAGCTGGACGAACAGAAAGACGGAGACGAGGTCGCGGCTGCAGTTGAGGATTGGAGCGTGACGCTGAAGTCGATGTACTCCAGCGGAACAGAAGCCCAAGGCTGAGATACGGACCACAACGGCAATCGCAGCAGATGACAACGGTTTTGGCTCTGATGGAAACCGTAATGACGGCGAAAGTATCGATCCAAGGATGGAGAGCTGTGAAAGGGCGATGGCTTGCGGGAGCAGTTGAAGCGGCGGAAGACGACGGAAGAAGTGTCAGGAATGGAGTCGCCGGAACCTAGCTCTGATACCAAGATGTTATGGACTTGTTTCGTTGCGACCGTTGGAGGAGGGGATACACGTGCAAGCCCTAGAAATGGTGGAGGAGATGAGAGAAGATGAAACCCTAGAGGGTGGAGGAAGGAGAGAAGAGCTTAGAGAGAGAGAAATTAGAGAGAGAAGGGGAAGTTTCTTTCATTCATTGATTAATTGCAAATACAAGACAACCTCCTTACATAAGGCCCAAATGGCATAGGCGTAAATACCCGCCGATACAAGGACAATATGCGAAATATTAAAACACCTAAAATACTCTAACTTGACTCATCAAAATAAAGACTCAACATAATAAAGACTCGATACAACATAATACTGATAGAATAGGATAACTGACGGTGGACTCGTAACACTATCTCATGTATGTCTAGGAACCAACAGACTACTACTCTGTCCAGTACAGAAGCGGTATATTGGATCCAGAACCCGCACATGTCAGGTCATATGGCTAAGAAAGCTACTTGAAGAATTAAATCAAGAGCGAACTAAGCCCACGGTCATATGTGATAATAAATCAATCATTGTTATGTCTAAAAATTCAATCTAGTAAGGAAGATCAAATCACATTGAAACTATCACTGCATTCGAGAGATGGTCAACAAAGGAAATGTTGCACCTGGTTATTGCAAAACAAAGGAACAACCTGATGATATCCTCACAAAGGCGATTAAAGGGAATGTCTGTCAATTCAAATCTTGATAGAAGTCAACGGAGTCAGTTATTGTGTCTTTTTAATTAGTTATATTCCACCATTCAGTTATTATTGTGCTAGTTATGTGTGGCAGTTATGTACAGCAATTGTGATGAACGTGTGTCGTAATTATGCACATGTAATATGCATCAGTTATATTGTTCTGTTACTTACGGGTGTTACCTATTTAAAGGGTTGTAAATCAGTGAATGATTAATGAGAATTGTTTTATTCCTTGTGTGTTATAGCTTTGCCAAAATCAACATAACTTCAATGCATCCATCCGATTATCCAAGATACACCCAAACAATTTTAAGTGCACCAGGTGTACTTGTACATCTAATAATCTTATGTAAAGACTAACAACATGGTGGCAATCTACATTATTTGTTGAAACTTAAATGTACAGAGTGCAACAAATATGGAGTAAAGTCAGTAAACATATATCTATACATATATAAAGATATAAAAATATCCCCTTGGCACTTTTTATAGTGTAATGGTGGCTAGGCCATTCGATCTGAACCCCAATTTATTTTTGATCTTCAGATGAAATTGGTTCCAGAGATTTCCTCCTCTTAACAGCGGACTGCAATTGTGTATGTGTGTATGTGTGTATGTCAATATCTTGTATGTGTATGTATATATATCCTGTATGTGTATATATACTCATACTCTTATGGTATCCTACTGCCTGGACATCCAGGAATCATACTGCAAATGGTAGCAACTAGCAACTCATTTAATCTTCAAAACATGAATTGCACGAAATTTAATTTAAAAACAGCTTTATCCTATCATTCCAATTATGCAATCATAACTAATAATGAGAGACTGGAACTGTACAAGGTGTCGTAGGTGGTCCTTTGCTAAGTCATTGTTGGTCAGATTTATGGTTTTAAGTTGTGCATTTGACATTCGCTTCAGCATGTCTTCAAGTTCAGAGTTCGTGTGAACGCCAACGCTGCATCAAAAAATAATCAAGAAAATATCACTTAAAAGAAGAAAAACTTGAGGGGGAAAATGCAAATATAAAAAAAATTATTAGCTTTTTTTCCTTTAAGCCAAGAACTATATAAAAAATTTACATG
This sequence comes from Dactylorhiza incarnata, assembly GCA_033032865.1. Classification (NCBI taxonomy): domain Eukaryota; kingdom Viridiplantae; phylum Streptophyta; class Magnoliopsida; order Asparagales; family Orchidaceae; genus Dactylorhiza; species Dactylorhiza incarnata. The sequence continues at coordinate 627,751 of JAWHQI010000296.1, read as the reverse complement.
ATACTGAAAACAAAACAAGCTTGCCTGTACAAAACAAGAGCTTCCACCTTATTACAATTGTATCGGTACTTGAATTCTGTGATATTCATTTGACCAACCTGCCAAACTTTTGATGTTTCAATGATGAATGTTCAAGTTTTCTAAAGGGAGAGGTAGTAAAAATTAACTAATATATTCTGTGACTCACCATTTCGCAAAATAGCTTAAAACTTCCAGGCTCTTCTTGTAGAAAAGTTGCAAGAACAGCTTCTCGTTTCCGTCCAACATCAGCAAGTTCAGTTACTAATCTAAGTCTATCAAAATTCATGTTTGCCCCACTAGTTATTGCAACAACTGATTCATCCTTTAAACCATAATATTTGCAGTATGCTTCTGCACCAGCTAAAGAAAGAGCGCCAGCTGGTTCTAGAATGCTTCTCTTCTCTTCAAACATATCCTGATAAACAAGTGCAAATATCAGCATAACAAAACAATGCATGAGCCATCAAAATATCTTTTTATATACCATGGAAAAAAGCAGCATCAACTTTGATGAATCATGAAGTTTTATGATACGAAGATGACCGACACGCGACCCCTTAATAGTCTATGTAACCCTAGAAGCATTATCGTATTTTATGTATACCCATCACACCTATATAAGGGTGTGGGAAAGAGTCATTTGAGTTATCTTGGATATATTGTTTAGTTGTAGGCTTTCATAGGTGAGAGAAACTCTTAGAGGGAACCAGGCCTCAAGAGTTCGGGTTGAACTTGTCACGACACTTTGTACATGAAGTAGATCGACATTTCATCAAAGAGAACATTGAAAAAGGAATTATGTGTACACCCTTTGTTCCCTCTCACAGACAACTTGTTGACATACTCATGAAAGGATTGAGTGGAATTTGGAAGGATTGTTGACAAGTAGGGCATGATTAACATCTCACGTCCAACTTGAGGGGGAGTGTTACAATATGTATTGTTACAATATGTTAAAATTGGCTTGTGTTATTTCTTTCTCGTATTGTATTATCCGTCTCCACATATAGAGGGGACGAAGGCTTGTAATGAATTGAATAATTAATTTCTCTCGTCCAACCGTTAAAATTGAGAAGCCTCCCCGAATATGATGTGCTAAGATAATATCTTTGAAACTTAAAAGATCAATTTTATAAAAGAGTGGTTAGGATGACTGATGAGGGATGGATGCAGTGAATGTGCATTATGGGAAACTCTAATGAATGTGTGTCTTTGTGGGGAAATTAAATAATGATGCAATGTGCAAATAATTATTCTACGTATAATTATAATAGAGTTCACAATCATTCATGTTTGAGATTAGATGCTATCAAGTTAAATTAAAGGGAAAATATTTCAATAGAACTTACATAAGAAATAGGAGCCCGGAGGACATCAAAGAAAATTCTCTGACTTCTAGTTCCTGGGTAGGAAAATAGAGGACTAGTGGAGCAGTTGGTTTGAACGGGGAAGAGGAAATGGTGGGGCAGGCTGAGTTTACTGGGCTGGAAGGAAGGGATATAGGTTGCTGAGTAGAGAGGGAGGGGGGGGGGGGGGGGGGGGGGGGGGTCTGGAAGGTGAGGGCTGGGTTACGAAGATCCTGCAGTAGAGGGTTGGCTCAGGAACAGTCTGTAGAAGCCTGGATGGAAGTAAATTTGCAGTTAGAGTGGCCAGCAGTGAATGGAGGACCTGCACAGTGGTAATTGTGGCTGCATGGTAGCTGATGTGGGTCTTGGAGGGTGGACGGCAGAGGTTGGGGATTAGGAGTGGTGGTTATGACTTTGGAGAGGTTGGCTAATGGATGTGAATTATGGAATGGGGCGATTACAGCAATGAGGAAAGAGGGGCAGCGGTTCTGGGCAGTTAATTGTCTGTTATTGAGTGGTGAGGTGATGGTTATTGTTAGTGGGGTGAGTGGGGTGAGTGGGGGAGGGTAGTAACCGCATAATTATGAGGAATTGTTGTTGAACGGAGAGGAATGGGCGGTTATGACAATAAATGACAGCAGTTACTGGCAGTTGTGGGTAGGTTTTATGAGATTATGAGTGAGAAGGTAGTTAAAGATAGTTACATTAACTTCAGCACCAAGGATCTACAAAATCGCCAACGGACGACTGCGAGAGCACAGATTCTGTCCAAAATCGGTGATGCATGTAAATAAGCCTCTAGACCCCTATATATAGACTTAGAACCCACTATAGATGGCCAAGATAGTCTGGAACATAAATTCACTAATTTTACATTAAATGAAAATTCAAAAAAACACATAAAAATATGTCAGCGCCGCTCTAAATGCGACTACCGGCTCGGATCATCTATATGACAATCTTATCTCCGCCACCTACATTGTAGACGCGTGCGGGCTCCGGTAAGTGTCAGGCCAACCTCGATCCGTGATCCCCATCAATGACTTTTATATGGATCCAAGTATTGGCCAATGTTTTTCTTGATCAGATTGAACAAAAAGGACAAAGTTAAAGATGCATGTGTGGTAAAACTAGGAATGATATGATAGTAGTAGAGACAAATGAAAAATGAGGCTTATTGTATGAACGAAAATTTTTGGGAGAGATCTAACTATGATGATGTTTTTGATACTGGTCTATAGAAGAAACACAACTACGGCGAAGCTGTTACAAATGGATGAATATGAATAATAACATGCCACATAAAATAACAATTCACCTTTATAGAAGCGCATATAGCATCACGACTAACAAGAACTACCCCATCAACAAGATCTCTGCATAAGCGAAAAGTTTCTTCTCCAACTACTTTGACAGCCACACCATCAGCAAAGCCTCCAACTTGTTCAAGAATTACCCTTTGGCCATGATATAAAGACAACGCCATTGAATTTGCATCAAAGGGCTCCACCCCAATGACTTTAACCTACACCAGAATGAAGTTTGAAATAAAATATGTAAAGAATATATATCAGGTAACTATAGATATGAAAATGTTGAAGCGTCCAAAAATGGTCATAGACATTGCAAAGCATGCACTAGCTTGGAAAGGCAAGAATCTACTCTAGTTGGATTTACAAAAAGGATATCATCAAGTGCGGATTACCGAAGGAGATGAACCTAAGACAACATGTGTCACAAGGTATGGATCTTTCAAATGGTTGGTGATGTCTTTTGGTTTAACCAACGCACCTGCAACCGTCTGCACTCTGATAAACCAAATATTTCACTCATACTTGGACAAATTTGTGGTAGTGTATCTGGATGGCATTGTGGTATTCAGTGACACCACCAAAGAGCACGCCAGACATCTCAGCTTGGTGTTCCAAATGTTGCGGGAGAATGAGCTATATGTGAAGAAGTCAAAGTGCTCATTTGGCCAAGAGGAGATACATTTTTATGGACATGTCGTCGGGCATGGCCAGCTACGGATGGACAAGGCCAAAGTACAAGTAATCGAAGGATGGGAGCCGCCAATGAAGGTAACAGATTTACGATCATTTCTTGGCTTGGTGAACTACTATCGCAGATTCATCAAGGACTATTCAAGGAGGGTTGTGTCGTTGACGGACCTGTTTAAGAAGAATAAGGCTTGGCTTTGGACGGACGAATGTGAAAAAACCTTCAAAAATCTGAAGATAGTTGCTAACACTGAACCAGTGCTTGCCTTGCGCGACTTCAACAAAAGATTTGAGTTGCATACCGACGCATCTGACTTTGCTATTGGTGGGGTACCAATGCAAGGAGATCATCCCTTAGCATTTGAAAGTCGCAAGCTCAATGAAGCGAAACGACGATATACTGTCCAGGAGAAGGAGATAACTGTCATTATTCATTGCTTACAGGTATAGAGACATTATCTACTTGGAGCAGAATTCACAATCAAGACAAATGATGTTGCAACAACATACTTCCAACAAAAGAAATTGACAGGCAATCAAGCAAGGTGGCAAGACTTCTTAGCAGAATTCGACTTCATCTTGGATCATATAGCAAGAAGGACAAATGTTGTCATTGACGCACTAAGCCGCAAAGCTGAGCTAGCAGCTATATCCATGACTAAAGGGGGTTGCTTGACCATATAAGACAAGGGTTGAATGAGGACCCTCTTGCCATACAACACATGCAACTGGCCAAGGAAGGCCGAGCGAAGAGATTTTGGGTAGAGGATGGGCTACTCTACACCACAGGAAGCGGTTGTACATCCCTAAGTGGGGAAACCTACGAAGGGATATAATCAAAGAATGTCATAATACAAAATGGGCTGGACACCTAGGGCAGAAACGTACCCTGGCTTTGATGGAGGATTCCTATTTCTGGCCACAGATGAGGGATAATGTTGAACTTTATGTGAAAGCGTGTCTTGTTTGTCATCAAGACAAAGTGGACAACAAACAACCTGCGGGACTCCTGGAACCATTGCCCATAACAGAGCATCCTTGGAAGTCGGTAACACACCACTTTATCAATGCTTTGCCAAAATCTGAAGGGTGTGGATCGATCTAATTGGTGGTGGATCGATTATTTAAATATGATACATTCATCCCTAGCACAAGGGATACTACAGCAGAGGACACAGATCGACTATTCTTTAGAAATGTGGTAAAGTATTGGAGATTGCCTAGAACGATTATAAGTGATCGTGACCCCCAATTTATAAGAAAATTATGGATGGAGCTGTTCAAATTGTTGGGGTGTAAATTAAGCATCTCCACCAACTTTCAGCCTCAAACTAATGGGCAGACTGAGAGGGTGAATGTTTTGCTAGAGTGTTTTCTGCAACACTTTGTGAGTGTTAATCAGTAAAACTGGGCCAAGTTGTTAATTATGGCGCAATTCTCTTACAACTTACAGTGCAGTGAGGTGACCAGAAGAAGTCCATTTGAGCTTGCTACGGGGAGGCAACCCCTTACTCCGCACATTTTAACGACCACAACAGATGATGGAAGAAGCCCAAGGGCATGGAAAATGGCAAAGTCATGGAAAGAAGAAGAAGAAGACTTAGTTAGATCATGTCTAGAAAAAGCATGCAAGAGGATGAAGAAGTGGGCTAATTCAAGGAGCCGATTTGTGGAGTACACAGAAGGGGATAAGGTAATGGTAGAACTCCTACCCCAACAATTCAAGGCTTTTTGCAACCTGCACAAAGGCTTAGTTAGAAGTTATGAAAGGCTCATTTCCAGTGATTGACAAGGTGGGTAAGGTTTCCTATCGCCTAAACCTACCAAACTCTTTGAAAATTTATCCCGTGTTTCATGTTAGCATGCTCAAACCTTACTATGAGAATAATGAAGATCTTCAAAAAGGAACATCCTAGAGAGCACGCCCAGTGATGACCAAGTCTTTTGATAAAGAGGTAGAAGAAGATTTCAATGCGGCGAAGAGGTGTGCAACCTAGCACACAATACTTGATCAAGTGAAAAGGAAGACCAGAGTTCGAAGCTACGTGGTAAACATTAGATGACCTCTAGCAATTCAAGAGCATCATCCAACATTATGAGGCAACGAGGGTGTCGCCAGGATAGGTCAGGGGGATGTCACAACCCAGCTTCTTCATGTCACTCATAACAAATTTCTAGAAAATTTTAGGCACTTGGAAAGTATTGTACATAGAATACAAGAAAAATATATAAGTACTTTGGAATGGTCTCATGAGAATATTCTAGAAATTAGCCTAGACAATTCATGAAAGATGTGCATAAAAGGGAGTGGTAGAATAATCTAGAAAAGGGGTAGTCTAGATCCTTCCATCCTTTGGAGAGAAATTTTTTTGGGGCATATATAAGGAGGACGACCCCTCATTTGTAACCATCCAAGCATTCAAGCAATCCAAAGATCTTTAAAACTATCTTGCTCTCTCATTCCAAGTGTTATTTCTCTTCTTACCGCAACTATTATTGGAGGCTGACTTAGCTAGCTGCGAAGGAGCGCGGAAAAGAGCTAAGGCCGCACGCGACATTGTCAAGGTGACAAGTCTGTGAAAGTGAGCCGGTTGAAATTTCCCCGGTCGGAGCACCCTCGAGGTCGAGGATTGAAAAAATGTATCAAGCAATATCTGTTAAGAATTATCTGATAAAAGCCATAGATCTGCTCAGTGTTAACTCGACAAAGTGCGAGGTCTTCTTGGTTTTGCTAGAGATTCTTGGGAGAAGTTGGTTGGGCGTGCAGATAGGCAATTAGTTTATTTGCGTATATCGGATTCCTGCAACTACTCAATGATGTTTGTCATTATTTTGCGGACATCGGATTTCTGCTACATTTTATTTATCTTGTGCCTTATTAACTTATTATGGAATGTTGGGTGTCTTATTCCAGTTATTCACAGGTATGGTTAGAAGTCACTTCATTCTATTTTATATGTACAAGCTATCCATGAACATATTTATATGTACTACTTTCGATCATCTTTCATGCATGATTCAATTTTATTTGTTTTGACATCATTTGAATGTATTTTTGGAAATTGTAATATCAATTTCTGTCTTTGAATTCCATCATGCAACCGAACAGAAAAATTGGCAAATTCAATTCATGTGACTGAAAATCTTCCTGCAAACGAACAAATGAATTGGTTTTGTCCCAATTCCAAGACCTCGGCGTCGTAGATTTTCGACCAAAACCAATTATGTTCTCCCAATTCTTGCAAAATGAACGGCCACTTAGTGTACTGAGCAGTTAAATAAGAGATCATCTCCATAAACAAACATACAAATAGTAACCGAAAGGCTATTCTACCATACCAATAAATGATAAAACTCTATAATAGATTTCAGTTATTTAATAGAAAGCACATAAAACCTAAGTAAGAAAGACATTAAATTATTGTCGATCATATTACAATAGCTGGTAATATCATCTGTGCCAAGAAACATCTAATAAAAAACCTTTACAATATGCAGAACATGCAAACAAAAATAGCAAGGAACAAAAACACTGGCCATATGCAATATAACTAGCAGGCTAATAACCCTCAACTTAACATCCCAGCCATATGAGAGAACATTAAAAAAAATGTTGTTACCCTAAATAAAAAAAGCCATATACACTCTGTCGCATATGAGTATCCAATCAAAGCAGTCTTTTTGTTTCCTAGCATATATATATATATATATATATATATATATATATATAATGTTAACCACATAATTTGATCTGAACATAAATTTCAAAATTTAGAGATGAGATGCATACTTCTGGGCAAACACATTTTATGTAAGTAGCAATGCCAGCAATGAGTCCGCCGCCTCCAACAGGCACAAAAATGGCATGCAAAGGACCTTTTATTTGGCGAACAATTTCCATCCCCACGGTCCCTTGTCCCATTATAATGTCGGGATGATCGAAGGGAGGTATGAATGTCCGACAATCCCTTCCTGCTCTTTCTTTAGCATACAGCTGAGCTTCATCATAAGAATCCCCTACAAGAACTACTGTGGCACCTAACCGCTGAACTGATTTCCACTGGAGACAGAAACATAATTACATTAGAACTTAAAATTAAAACAAACTGCAATGTTTTTTACTTGCCCTAAAGCTGCCTAACTGTTTATTCCATGAGTTTTCCAAATCAAAATTGCTATTAATATTTGCATGGGCATGAATAAAGTGAACTTCCAACTTAGACTCATGAAACCTTGATTTCTGGAGTTGTAACAGGCATGACAATAACAGCATCACATCCTAGTTTCTTAGCAGCCAGTGCAACTCCTTGGGCATGATTTCCAGCTGAGGAACAAATAACACCCCTATCCAACTGCTCTTTAGGAAGCTTTGCCATCATATTATATGCTCCCCGCAACTTAAATGAAAACACCTGCATTTAACCAAACAGCACATTAATCCAATATTTTAATGGCAGCAACTAAGAAAATATAGATATCATGAACACACAAGAAAATACAACTGCATCGTTGTTTGTGCGCTCAATATCTAGTTCAAACATAAAAGGGTGGTGTTAAACTCAGACATGACTGTTCAATCACTGGAAGAAAAAAGGGGGAAAAATAACGCCCAAAATAAGATGAGGGTAAAATCGAAGTTCCATTGAACAGAAAAAGTTCCATGGAATGATTAGGAAAAAACTGAAAGATGAATTACGGGTTGCAAGTCCTCCCGCTTGAGCAGGAGATTGACTCCGAGTTTCTGAGATAGCCTGGGAGCGAGCTGCAAGGGAGACTCGATGGCGACATCATAAACCTTTGAAGAAAGTATGTTGGTGAGATACTCCATCGAGGTTAGTGCATCTTTTGCGCCGCCGCCGGCTTCCGCCGCCGCCCTCGTTTTCTCAGAGATGCCCCCTAGATACCCACTCTCATACCGAAGTGACTCCGCCGTAACCCTCTTTAGTGTTATGTCATGGGAAGAAGAAGGAGATAAAGAAGACGTCGCCACATCCCCCTCCACCGCTTCCGTGGCGGAGATTGCCGCTGCCGAGGAAGTGGCGACGAGAAGGGGCCATCCTGTATGCCCGCCAGCACCGAGTGGCGGGACGATGGATTTCCTCCGTGAGGTCGATGGAGAAAGAGACGCCGCCTGCGTCAGCTTGAGACAGGCGCGGGAAGGAAAAACGAGGGCGCAGTCCATGGTGGCGACAGGGAATATGAGCCGAGGGCTGGGTCAAAAAAAAAATCATCATATTAATAATAGAGAGGATTTTTTTGGCACCTTTAAAATGTGTCTTTTTGACCGAAAATTTTTTGGATAAAATTTTTTCATCCGGTGTTAAGTGCAAACCGATTTTTACTACGTTCAAATCATTAAAATTTTGAAAAACTCATTTATATTATTAATCTATTTATTCTCAAAAAATAGTAGGTGCAAACCAAAAAAACTTTCATCTCCTACGTTAGCCTTCTTACTAGGTGCTGGCTTCAATCCTTACGACAACTTGTTGCCATCGTCGGAGCCCGAAAATACGACATCGACGCCGCCTATGAAGAGGGTAGTCTTCGTCGGAGAATGGGAGCTCGACAACCAAGACTCCGGCTGGAAATATAGAGACACCTTCTTGACCGCTAAATAGTCTTCACCATGAAATCAGATCTCTTATCTCATTTTCTCTCATCAGCAAAAAATAATTTACCGCTAAAGAACAAAGTGAGGAAACTCCCAACATGTAAGGTCGAAGAATCATGAAGTTAATCCTTGGTCCATTTTCCCCAATCCTTTCGTTTCGACTTTGGCTGCGAAATCATGAATTTAACGTTCTTATGAGATGAAATCACATGGATATCACTAGGCTCACGCCCTCCCTGTTCCTCACTTACCCTAGACGATGGAAGGTCAGCAATCGTATCTTGCCGCAAGAATGAAGAAGTTAATCCTAACATACCATCATGTGTTGGTGAAAAATAGAGGAAGATCAACGGGATAAGTCATGGCTTACTTTCTTCAGATCTAGAGATTCATCTCCTTTTCTTTTTCTCGAAAAACGAAACCCCTCCTTACTGCATCTAGGAAGCCGCCGACCAAGAAAGTTCACTTTCCCTTGTGATTTGCTTGGGAAGACAACGGCAGATCCATTATATTCCTGTCCTTCTTCATCACTGCCGATACAGCCGCCTGAAGCGTGGATCAGGAGAGGCTCGGGGCCATCGGAGGTTGGCGGCGTATGCGGGGGAGGGACCAGGAGAGGTCGGTTTGCACCTAACAAGTTGGTCTGCACGTAAAAATTTACGGTTTGCACATAACAATGGTTTGCACGTAGCCAATATTGGTTTGCACTTAAAATCTTTTTGATCTTCTGATTTACTAAAATTATTTTCTCTCTCTATCTCCAGCCCACGCGCAAAAAGTATCGTAGTTGTCCCTCTTCTTACGTCCCGGCCAAAAATTTGGAAAAGAGCTACGGTTCCAAAAATCGCCCCTTCTTGACACATTGCATTACGATATTCAATTTTTAGCACTTTGCACTCTCTAAGATAATTCTTCGAACGTAATTCTGTTATTTTCTAGTAAAATAAATCTATTTTAAATAAGGGTGTGTTCGTTTCGTAGGTTTTGATTGACAGGAATTGGTTTTAACCGAAAATCTACGGCGCAGAGATTTTGGAATTAGATCAAAACTCATTTATGTGTTCGTTTGCAGGAAGGTTTTCAGTCACATGAATTGAATATTTCAATATTTCTGTTCAGTTGCAGGATAAAATTCAGAGACTGAAATTGACAAAAATATCACAATGAATATGTAAACAGCATACAATAGCCACTTCATTAAGAACTCATTTCAAGACATACAAACTTCTACCGACCATATACAAAAAAAACTTCTACGACCATATCAAACTTAGCTAAGACAGTCATGTTTGATACAAACGGATATCACAAAATGAAATAGCTAGTAGCCGACCATATCAAACTTAGCTAAGACATACAAACTTCTACGACTTCAAAATGTGTCATGTCATAGTAATTTGATACATTCAGAATAAAACATATAAGCTCCAAACTAATCGCTTATATGAATGCGCAACCATCTCCTCCTATCAATCTCTGGCAAGACCAAGAAGACCTCGCAATTTGTCGCGTCAACGCTGAGTAAATCTAAGGCTTTTATAAGATCATCCTCTGAGAGATCTGCCATAACAGATAATGCTTGATACACTGCTTCAATCCTCGACCTCGAAGGTGTTCCGACAGGGAAAATTTCAATTGGATTATCCATGTTATTCGCAATATGAGTGATAGCTTCTGCAATCATATCATTAGCTGAATGTTTTTTCTTACTTTCACCACTTGACTCTGTCGCAACATCCTCTTCAGGAATCCCTTCCACGTCAAAATCATAGGTAGATTCCACTCCCGTTGACGCATTAGCATCATTTGCTCTATCAGTCTCACAATGGGTGGCCAAATCACCCCAATTTACGATTACTTTATCAAATTTGTACAGCATCCCACAAAGTAATGATAAATACATAAGAAAATTCAGTTCTATATAATTGGTCCAGACTTGCTCACTATCAACCTGTACCACAAGTCGTTCTCAATCCCACCCAAATCCACTTGTATCTAGCATTGCTGATATTTTCGGATAGTATTTATTCCACGTTTTCATTTTCGCCAATATTTTTTCTTTGCTAACACGGACTCGGCACTCATCCCACAAACTTATGATAGCAGCGGTGAATGCTACTCCTTTTCACTCTTTTGAACCCTTGTTACCAAGATGTAGTTACTCTAAAAGAGAAACAGATAGAGCATAATTCATTTCATTGGTCCAATAAATGTATGATTTCTCCTTCTCTTTTGAAGCTTGAGTTTTATTTTTGTCCATATCAGCACTGTAAAATATAATATCATGAAACTTTTATATATACAAAATGATAGCGATACAGAATGCTGGTGATATAGATTGATAGTGATACAAATGATAGTGATACACAGTGATATATATATAAAATGCTAGTGTGATACACAGTGATATAGATACAAAATGTTGGCGATACAAAATGATAGCTACACAAAAATGACAGTTGCACAAAATGATAGCTAATACTATGTTGTAAGCATATTTGCCATTTGATCTTGATGCTCGTTAAACATTGTTAGAGCTAAGTTATCTCTGAATGCAGTCCATTCATTTGTCACCTGAATGAGTTCAACCGTATCTGCATACTCAAAACTATTCCCGTTACTATGTTGTGTTATGATACAAACTTTAAGTAATTATGGATGATATAAGAAACGAAATGATTGATGATGTTTTCTAATTCTATATCCGACGAAGGCAAGTGTACGTTATCGTCTATAGTATATGATATTTAGGAGAAATATCAAGGTTGTATTTTCCGGGGCGCGTCGATTACTTCTACTTCGAGGAGGAAACTATTATCTTATCAACTGATTTTTGGGGTTTGTTTTACTTAACTAAAAAGAGAAATAAATTGCAAGATTAAGGAAAAGTTTAGATAATGATTAGAAGATTAGTACGCGATCTTGAATCACCTCGACTTGAGAATAATCAAAAAGTAAATAACAAAACTCTAATTCTCTTTAAATAAAATACTTTGACCGTGGAGGTTCCCGAGGCATGAACACGCCTCTCTCGAGGAAGTGCCCAACTGAGCTTAGGAAGAAATGACAAACTCTCGTTCTTTAATCGAATACCTAAGGCTCGTTTTACGCTATGAACCTCACTATTGGATTTGACTCCAATCCGAGAGATTTACGGCATCCTCTCTCGAGGGGTGCGTGCAACTCTCTTTACCCTTGAGCGATCGATTCATACTTTGAACCTCTTGGCTAACAAAGTATGAAAACCTAAGTGAAAACCACACATCAAAAATATGGTTTCACTAATTTAAAAACCAAGGGTAAATCAAAAGTGTTTATTTTAAAGAGAAAAAGAGAGCTTGAAGATCATAACTTGATTATCTTATCCTCGGATCATCTCGATCGAGTACTAATGAGAGTTTAGTTAATCTTGGTGGAGGGGTAAGAGGAAGGCATGAAATAAAATTGCATAAAAATTACTAAAGGAGAGAGGGATTAAGGAAAGACAAATAAAATTATATTAATAAAAAGAGTTGATTACAAGTTCACAGAAAAGACTACAACATTAATAGAGGAGATTACAAGCTCACTAAAAAGGTTGCGTGAAAAAAATTAAGAGAAAATTACATGAAAAGATGGGAGAGAAAATGAGAACATAAGGGAAAAAACAACTAAAACAGCAAGAACAGCAACTAGCAACACCTCCCCACTCCAAAATTCTGAACCCTGAACTCATGAGAGTTGCTGGAATTTATAGAAAGAATTTTGTGAAGTACACGCCCTCGGTCACGGGTTTGACCTAGGGTGTGTAATAGTAAGTTGACTTATGGCTGGAGATAAGCTAACGGGATTGCGACGGGCTCGGAAATTGGTGAACACGCCCTCTGTCACGCCCGTGACCAAGGGCGTGCAAGGTACAATGAGCCGCAATTCGGCGAGAGATGCGCTGCAGTAGATGGAGCTCGGGACTTGGTGAACACGCCCTCCTTGGTCATGCCTGTGACCTAGGTTATGTCGAGTACGGTGACCACAATTCGGCGAGATATGCGCTGGAATGGTCAGAGCATGGAACTTGAAGAGCACGCCCTCGGTCACTGGCGTGACCGAGGTCACGCCCGCGACACAAGGCGTGTAATCTGATTTTCCTCTGGTTTGGGCTCGGGATCACATCTGCATCGGGATCGGGTTACATGCCCCAGGTCATGCCCGTGACTTGGGACGTGTACTTGGAAAATTTGCCAAAACATCTGATTTTCTGCAAAACATCAAATAAGACAGTTATAATAATATTTTCAAAAAGAAACTAATTAAAGGCTTCAAATTAATAATGTACATAAATTTAAGTAAGAAAATACATATTTTTACCCTAATAGATTAAGCTAAATTAAGCTTCATCATGTTAATATTTCTGCATCAACTCCCGCCAACAATCTGACATCATTTATTAGCCTCTTGTCTACCAAGAAATTGTGGAGAATGCAACAAACATTAATAATTTGAACCTGTGTAATAATCAAGCACAATAAAAATATCTGATAATGCACAACAAGAAAACTATGTTTTTCTTCTTTGAATGACATACATGTTGCCTGATATTAAAGAAAGATGGTTGTCATAAGATTGCTCATCTTTTTTTAGTAACCCGAAGGTTCTTTCGATGACGTTTCTTTTCTTTGAATGTCGAAGATTAAATAACTCCTTATAGGTAGTAGGATTGTTTCTTTGAGTTGTTCATTCCTGAAGATGATAAAGTGTCGACCGATAAGAAGCTAGATATCCTGATCCATTTGTATAACCTGCATCTACAAGATAGTACTTACATATAATTTTAAATTATAGATATGTTATATATAAGGAAATACTTTTGTTGTCGAGATAGTGTACGGTTAGGGATAATCTTACCTACGGGTACTTTAAAACAATCCTCCCTCTCCAATGCATTACGAAGCACCCTTGAATATGATGAAAAACCTTCCCAACCACATAAAATATATATGGATTTCATGTCAGCGTCGCATACTCCGAGGACATTGGTGGTAATAGCTTGTTTTTTGTTACGATATCTTCCTTGGTCATTTAGTGGTACATTGACGTCAATATGTGTGTCATCAATAGCACCAACACAATATGTAAAGTACCCCCACCTATGTGCTTATGATGTTTCAAGACATTTGATATATGCCTAACTCATTCTCAAGATTGCCCTTAACACAAGGTTGTAATGTCAGCTTATGGTATCGATGGAACGTAGGTACGTACCACCTACAATCAGAATTTTGGTGTTATGTGCTAGGACATGTAAGAACAACCATACTGATTTCTTCACAAATACATTTTTTAGTCTCACTCAAAAGCCTCCATCCACTAATATCGTACACAAGCTAAGAAAAATGCTCTTGTTTATACGCAATTGGTTATAACATTTGATATACATGTCATTATATAACCTGTTTAAAAGCGTTAATCAGAGAGTATCGTGTTGTGTCCTAATGCTTGGACAACTATTTTTGAAATTTTTCATCAAAATAAAAGCGTCAACAACAGATAAAGCGGCTACCACAGCTCTCTTTCTCATGATGTCCATTCTTTTTTTTTCTTATGAAACTCGATAAGAGTATCCATCTATGAAACATAATAAATAAATACATAACTAACACACACATACACAACAAAAACACACAACATACAACCCACAACATACACACATACATATACATAAACACATACATACACACATACACAGCCACATACATATGCACACACAACCAATCAGCACATACACAACCATGTATGTATACACACACTTAGACACACAACATACACACACAACGTACACACAAAACATACACACATACACAACCACATACACAGACACAACCAACCAATCCACACATACACAACCACATACATATACACACACAACCAATCCACACATACACAACCACATACATATACACACACTTAGACACACAACATACATACACAACATACACACATACACAATCACATACACACAACCAATCCACACATACACAACCACATACATATATATATACACACACACACAACATACAACCATAAATACACATGCATACACACACACACACACACACACACACACACACATCTACACAAACAAAATCCCCAATCTACACAATCGTACACACATCTACACATAGAAATTCCAAAAAAAAAAATCTACACCATTCAATGCTATCATTATAAATGCTAACACATTAATAAAATGATAGAATTATTTTCATCAAACAATTTGTAGGAATAAAAAAAATATTATACCTAATCGGAGAAAGGAAGTGGGCCAAAGAGGAGGAAGAATGGCTTGTAGATGTTGGAGGAAGTTGTTCCAAACCGTGATTGTCGGAGAGGAGGAACAAAGTGGTTACTTGGCCCGCCTAGGTCATTGGTTCAGCCCACAAGTACTCCTACCTGGAAAACTGTTTTAGTCGACCGAAAAACCTATGGATGAGAAGCCCTACAGGCCGACCAAAAGCTGTTGCAGGAGAGAAGACCTACCGGAGAGGGAGAGGAAGTTTGTCAGAGTGAGGGAGAGGATCGCGCACCGGAGGGAGAGGAAGGGCGCAATAGTTGTGAAAGGCAGCTGTCCGCGATCTCCCCAAACAGAAGGAATAGGCTAGGTTTTCAAAACAACATGTTTTTTAGGGAAAACCTATGGGTTTTCAAGGAATTCCAATTCCGGCTCCAAATTAGACCAAACGAACAGCGAAATTGGAATTGAGATACCCAATTCCAATTCCCTTCCCCAATTCTAGCGAAACGAACGCACCTAAGGGTATTTCATGGATTAAGAAATTATCTAAAGAAATAAACACTAGGTTTCCGCCAAAATAATCGTGTCTTTCTTCCGTGAAGCTGCAACCGCACTCTCGTTTTCCTTTTCATGTTCTTTTCGATCGTCCCTGCTTGCGGGCACCCCTCGATCCAAGTCGTGGTTTACTATTCAGGCCGTCTAACTCCTCTCCAAGCCTGGAAGATCTTCTTCCCGGTGAGAACTTCAGTATCCAGCCCGCAAGCTTTTCTTCCCCCTTTCTAGCTCTGCTTTTCCAGAGATTTGAACTAAAATCTATTGGGTTTTCTCTAAACATGAGTGGAACAACACATCATATGTGTGCATCAGAATAAAAAATAATAACAACCCTAAACAGTTGCAGATCTTGCGATTTCATGAATCAAGAAATAAATAGAGCAACACATTGCAATATACCTGAGAGGTATTGAGTTAATACTCAACCAAGATGCTCCAAAATCTGATCCAGAAACAAGCAGTTGAGTTCTAAGCACAAAAAGTATATGTGCGTCTTTACAACAATCCACACGAGCGAAGGGGAACCCCAAGCTTCTTGTTCAACAAGATCTGGGTCGGAGAAGGAGTGCCCTCAGCGTCTCCCACGGATTGTTAGATCCTTCCAAGGGAGAGGCGGCGACGACGGGGATAGACAGACGGGGTCTTGCGGAAGTCTTATGGAACGGTTTCATCTCAATCTCAAAAGGAAGATCGCATGGAAAACCTAATCGCTTCCCTATTTATACCCAGGGGCATAACATTAGATATCTGCAGACCCAAATCTATAATAGGAGTATACAGTGAGTATCATCGTGATCACTAAAACATCGTTGAGATGATCCCGATGATATCATCGTGAAGATCTACATCGTTGAGACGATCTCGACGATATCGTCGTGAAGATCTATATCATCGAGACGATCTCGACAATATCGCCGTGATGACTAAAATATCATCGTGATAATCACGACGATATCACACAACACTCAACGATACATTAAAGGTTGACAGTCGGTCATATCGTTGTGACCACTTGACGATATTCACAATATCGTCGTGATGATCTCGACGATACATGCAATATCGTCCTAAACACATGCTCCATACAAATATTCATAATATCTGTGAAACATTTAGCCGAATCGACCAAACTCCAATGAGTCATATGATTAGTCCTCACGTATATCCAATATGAGTAAGACCAACACAATCCTTTCTCCAACTTCACCAAACGCTCTCATGTGCGACCATATAGGCTCATATAGCGTTGGCAATGAGACTAACTACTTGATTGCTTTGAGATCACCTTGGAAATACCAACAGTCTCTCACTTGATCACAAAGTATCAATAAAAATCTCATAAACAATGAGCAGCATCTAACAATACATCATTGCTACCCAAACAATAAGAGTTCATAACTCAACAAGCCTACCTTGGCCAATATTTTAGTGTTGTCATGTCCCTTTGTCCCTTACATCCGGATAGAACTACAAGCATGGACTGTATCACCCTCATAATTGTTCAATTAATCCATGTTTCTTGATCCAGAATAGACTTCCTGGAATTGGTGAGCTTAATATCATATATTGACTCAACCAAGCATGACCATGCATTTCTCAGTCTCATTCCATCAAGGGGCCCATGAATGTAACTCATGTCATATAGGTGGACAAATCACATATTTGTCCACACATAAACACCCAAATGAATCGTAACATACTCCATAACCACCATTATCATCAACCTTCTTCAAGGAAGACTTTTGATGACATCAAAGTACGCTCCTCCTCACTTGATGAATGTTGTGACTTCAGGTCAAAGAACCACAAACACCATTGTCATATGAGACCCACTTGTGGCACGTTCATATAACAATCCACAAAGTAATCTCATGGTGGGTCTGTTCAGTACAACTTGTTCACTAACAAGTACTTATGTGATGACTTGATATCATAATATCATGACCTGTAAGAACCGGTCATCAGTCAACGCACATGCTAGTATTAATATACCATCATCGCTCATAGCTTCTAAGATGATACACATATGAGGACTATTTAATAATGAAGCTTCTTATAAACATATGCCCTCACATTCAAGTCACGTACTTGAATTCCAATGGAAGCAAACATTATAAGGGCATTTATTATGCTAATTAATCTATTATATAGAAACAGTTGACATAACAAAAGAACTTGTCATAAATATAAAATGAAATATAAAATACTATATTCATCACATGAATAACAACCGACACAAATACAATCCACAAAACTCACACTAGATACGACCATTCAGGTATCTAATACCCATTGATCTAGTGTGACAATCATGCTTTCTTTGTGCAAGGGGCTTCGTTAGTAGATCCACAATATTCTCTTCAGTCGGTACTCTGCATATGCTCACATCTCCTCGTCGACTCTCTCTCAAATAAGATGGAACCACCGAAGTATGTGCTTGGAGTGCTGATGAGATCTAGTTTTCTTAGCTTGTGCAATAACACCGTTGTTGTCACAGTAGAGAACTACGGGATCAATAATGCTAGGAACTACATCAAGCTCGCTGATGAATTTCCTAATCCACACAGCCTCCTTCGCCGCATTTGCAGTAGCGATCTACTCGGTCTCATTCGTAGAATTAGTAACTATCTCTTGCTTGGAACTCTTCCAGCTCACAGCTCCTCCATTCAGCCAAAAGACAAAACCTGATTGAGACTTTAAGTCGTTTCTATCAGTTTGGAAGCTAGCATCTGTGTAACCCTTTACAACGAGTTCTTCCTCTCCACCAAACACCAAGAATACATCATTTGTCCTTCTCAAGCACTTTAGGATATTCTTGACGGCTATCCAGTGATTATCACCGGGATCAGGCTGATATCTGCTTGTCATGCTCAAAGCATAGGAGACATTGGGTCGAGTATATAACATCACATACATGATTATCCAATTACCAAAGCATATGGAATCAACTTCATGTGATTCTTATCTTTCAAAGATTTAGGACACTGGTCCTTAGAGAGACTCACACCATGAGACATAGGTAAGAATCCTTTCTTGGACTTAAGTATGTTGAACCATTTCAACACCTTCTCAATGTATGTATTTTGGGTAAAACCTAACAACTTCTTCGATCTATCTCTATAGATCTTAATACCAAGTATATAAGTCATTTCGCCCAAGTCTTTTATAGAAAAGTAGTCCCTTAGGCTGTTCTTAATAACTTGCAGGGTCAGAATGTCATTCTCAATCAAATGTATGTCATCTACATACAATATCAGGAAGACAACAATGCTCACACTAATACTCTTATAAACACAAGGCTCGTCTTCATTCTTGATAAAACCAGACTCTTTGATTTTCTCATCAAAATGTAGATTCCAACTTTGAGAAGCCTGTTTTAGTCCATAAATGGATCTCAGTACCTTGCATATTTTAGTGACTTCATTTAGAGATACAAAACCCTCGGGTTGTGTCATATACACTTCCTCAAGGAGGTTTTCATTTAGAAAAGTCATTTTGACATCCATTTGCCAGATCTCGTAGTCATAATATGCAGCAATAGCAACCAGAATTCGAATGGACTTAACCATAGCAACATGGGAAAAGGTGTAAAACCCCATTTTTTTTTTGCAAAAAACACCGGGTCTTAGGCCCAGAACCGCCGTTTTGCGGTGACACCCTCGCTCGGGAAGGTCGCCACTACAAAACGCTGATCCTGCCGGCCAATTCGATCACAAAGAAAAGTAAGGTTTAATTGAATAAACAAACTAAGTCCACATCACATATAAATAAATCATCAAAGAGATGTCCACATACATAACTGAACAAAAGATAATCAGGGCTTCTGCCCGATACAGAAAGACCTCACTACATAAGATCACTCGCGGAAGCAAATCAACTAAAATAATCACTCACGGATCCTGTCATCTGAACTCCCGAGCTAGACTGCCCCGCCTCCATTTGCACCGGCCTCTGGTGCTGTCCCATCACCGCGGTCTCCTAAAATGATAAGGTCCACCGACCGTCAGTCAAAATGACTCAGCCAATTCCCCACCCCTCCCCCCAAGGCTCCTAGGCACCGTATGAGGAGGAGGAAGCGGAGGACGAACAAGGGGTAATACAAAAGCAGATGACAAGGTGAATTCTACACTACACAGATATATATATATATATAAATGAAGCAGGAAATAGAAAGCAGCATAGTAAAAGAATATAATGAACAGTAAGCAGTAAGTGTAGTGACAAGTAAATATCATAAAAATAACCTTTGATTTATAGGAATGCCCATACAAACCTATAGACCAAGGGGTCGTTTAGCAGAGCCTATCGTATAAAAAGTCCCATACCAATTTATACGATAGGTGGCAGGGGTTGAATGATATGTTTATGCCATGACATGCAGAGTATGTTATTATGCTATGGTCATACAGGTGCAACTCACACACTACGACTCTATGCGCATAAACCTTTAGTTTCCCCTTTTTGGAGATAGCAAGACTCCCAGGATACCCCCGTAGTGGCAAACGGAAGCGGTGGGTTGGGCCTCGCCCAGCTCCAGGTTGGTATATGCACTACCTAACCTAGACCTATCGTACGCCTCCGCAAAACCCGCGGAGCGCCTGCGTACTCTTACTGACTGGACCGCCAGACTTTTATGGCTAAGTGTAAATACCACACTTGCCGAGCCCAAGTATCAACGTCGGTGCAACGATCGCCAACACAAAGAACCCACCACCTTATGCACATGCAACTTAACTTCCAACAACTCCGAGCTACAAGCTCCCCGGGCTAACCCGCCCGTCACCAATAAACATTTCAGAATCACAAGTTCATCGGACTAAACCGGCTAGACTCCTAAAGTATACCTTCATAATACCTTACCCAATTTAAACCTAGGTGCTCTAGGACGCTAACGGGAAAAGACGATCTTTCGTCAATCCAGGACGACCTTCCGCAAGGGTGGCTCCCCACCATCCTAAGACTCACCAAACCCTAATTACACCAGGGATCTTCACATAATTACATGACTACCAATTAACCCTCACATCTCCAATTCAGTGCCCACTAATTTGACTCTTAACCCCAAAGTTGCTAAACTACTAAACGCAGACCACCCTTAACGTTTCGGTGCTCATGAAGGGAAGTACACTAAATACACAATCCTATGACTCAACAATTTTATTGGAGGTCCATACTACATATTTAAGGCCAAATCCAGAGTTTCATAATTTTCCCAATAATATTAATATTTAAATCATTTTTCCCAAAATACCACTTCCTAAGATTTGAACTACAAGTATACTTTTCTGACTTCCAATGCCTGCCACAATTTTTACATAAATCAAGGGTGCCTAGAAAACAGTAGACATAAAATTTTAGGAAAATCCAGCAAGATTTACTATATTTAAAAATTCCAAAACCCATTTATTTCCAATAAGTTCCAAAGGAGGTACCCTCACATGAACTCCAAACATTATGAAAATTTATACAAAGTTGACTTATACTAAAATATTCATCCTTACAAAATTTGACTATATTCCATAAAGGTTACATTTGTTATTTCCTCAAAGGATATATTTGCAATTATTTCCAAATTGAACTAGAGGTACCAAAAATTATTAATTCATAAATTATGAGAAACATACTGATGGTTCAAAATGGTATGAAATGTCATCCAGCAAGGTTTCATGCAATTACAGAAAGTCATCACCCTAAAATTAACCATCCCAAAAATTGCCAACAATATGAATAATTACAATTTGGACCTCCAAAAGTTTTCTAATGGTTCTAATAGAATCTCCAGAGATTAATAACATTAAAACTAAGTTGTTGACAGAAGATGGTTGATCATTAAGTAATATTTCTTCCTAAATCCCAAAACCCTAAATATTTACAAATCTACCCAAGGATTTATTACCTAGGTTTGGCAACTCCAAACCCCACCAATTTCTCACAATAGGACCCTCTGGTCACCAAGATCATCTCCCCAAAATTTCAAGTCAAACCATTAAGGTTTGACCCCTCTTCCTTCATTGGCCTCTAATTGCACCCCTTTAGGGTTTAACCTAGGGTTAGGGTCAAAACTTCTCCAAGTCCATCCAAACTTCTTGTGAGGGTATTATAGGACTCATAGAGTCCAGAGGGGTCTATTACACACCTCTCCAAGGACAAACACTCATAAGTCCTTCACAAGTCCTAAAGGGCACCCTAAGGCTAACCATTAGGGTTTGAGGGCACACTAAGCCCTAATTCCTCCAAAATTGCTCCTTGGGGTGTCCCATACATCCCAAGTCAGTGAGCAAGGTCACCCCTTTCAATCAGTGGGAGGGAGCCCCTCCACACTCCAAAATTAGCTTAAGTTCACTTTTGCCTTAATATAACCCTTAAGCAAACAAAAGTCCAAGGGAAACTCCCTACTTTTACCAAGTCCAAGCTACTCACTATACTGGCCAGGGGTCAGTGAATGACCACCCAATATCCTACCAACACTTGGTGAGGAGTGGGGTTCTATTGGATACCTAATTGGGGTGCAAATAGCATTTAGCCCCTTTTTGATTTACTAGGGCATACCTCCTCCAATGGACACCAAATTTGGACCAAAGGTTGGCATGGAGGAGGGTGATGTGCACCCCAAATATGAAGCCAATTAGCTTTGTGGAAGAGTGGGGGCACTCACCCAAAGTTTTGCCCAAACCTAGGGGGCCTAAGGTTGTATTGCTGAATTACCCCACCAAAACAACTCCATAAATTATGAGATTTTAACCAGGGACCCTACTTACTCTCTAGGGACACCCATCCAAGTTTGGAAGGGTTTTGAGGTGTTTAGGGCACCTAATAAGGTCCCACAAGGATTATTGAACTTTTCCAAAAACTATGGGGAAAAGTTCTCCAATCAATCTGATTTTTGGACATGTGCTATATATATATATATAAGAGTAGCCTACCCTCCAAATTTCAAGTCATTTGGCGTTCTAGATTGGTGTGGGCTCAAAAACAAGCTCTGATTAGCCTTATGGACAGACCTCACCAAAATGAGTGTTGTGCCCTAACCATGGCTCCAAATCGAGTGAAATCAATTTTGGATTAAACTAGACCTCAAGGGCTCCAACTTTGATGTTGGACTAATTTTCCCTAGAGGTCTCTAAGTATTTTTGGCAGAATTAATTAGGTGCTGCATATTTAATCACAGAAAATAAGGAAATAGAGCTAAGGGGCGCACGAATCTTGACGCAGATCTAACAGCGCCTGTTCATCGTCCCCGATAGCCAACGGCAAGGATCTGCTGCGCCTGGGCCACCTTGATTGACGATTTCCCGGCCACCTGAGCGCCGCCCCGGCCGACCAACGCCACCACCACCTCCGTTGAGGTGGTGGCCGGCGATGAGCGGTGTTTGCTCGGCCGGAGGTGGCCGGAATCACGATTTGGAAGAGGAAGCCCAACCCGATCGACGGGAGGCTTGGCTGGCTTGATTCCCATCCAATTGGCCACGAAACGAGCCGCCGGCGATTGGGATCTAATCCTCAGGAGTCAGGGAAGGGAATCGGACCTGTTGATGGGCTTGCGGTCGAGTTGTCCTGGTGTACACCATGGGAGCTCGGGGTGGTTGTGGTGCCATGCCGATTCAAGCCTCCTGAACACGATTCCTTCTGAAAACTTGGGGGTTTCTCTCCTCTCCGGCCTCTGAAGGTGATGGGGGGGGGGGGGGGGGTCGAATGAAGGTAATGGTGGCTTTAACCACCAATGCCATTAATGGCCCCTTCGAATTCCTCCCAAGGCCGGCCCCCATTCATTACCCCTGCCTTAATCCCCCTTGGAAACTGCTGGAAACTCCTGGTAATCGGCACAGGAGATGAATGGAAGAGTCAATGAGGGAGGCCAAGGGGTGAATCTCCTTAATGGCCATGAACGACCTCTTTCTCTCACCTCAAAAATGGGGAAACCTCCATTTTCTCTCTCCTAATCACCATGGCCGGTTTCTCTACTCTCTCCTGAGTTTAATGGTAGTCTACTTGGGCTGGTTGACCAACCAAATGAGTTAGCCCAATAGGATTGGGTTAGGTTTGAGAGATTTGACCTAAATTGGGCAATTTTGACTTTTGGTCAAATTGGCCAATTGGGGGACCCTAGGATGGTGCTTTTGGGTCCATTGGGTTCCAAAATAAGTTTAGAAACTATTGGTGGGGTCAATTTGGTCATATGAGTCTTAGTTGACCCAATCTAAGCTGATTTGACCAAAACAGGCTAAATTGACTTTGGTCAAATTGAGCCCTAGGGTTGACCCAGTCATGGGGCTTTTTGGTCCACTGGGTCCCCTATGACATGATAACACTATGGGCAAGGTCAATTTAATATGGTGATGGTCAATTAGGGCACTTTGTGAAGAATTGCCATTTTGACCTAAAAAGGGCATTTTGGTCAATTTGCACCCCTGGGGGTCCCATGATGGGGCTTTTAGGTCTACTAGGTCTCTTATGATAATCTAGACCTAGATGTGTGATCAATTTGACATGGTGAAGGTTGATTGGCTCTAAATAGGCTACTTTGACCAATTTGGGGGTTTAGGTTGACTTTGGTCAATTTGGCCTCTTAGGTTGACCCCAATGGGCCCTTGGTGCCCTAAGGGGGGCCCTAAAGGGTTAGGGATACTATGGTGGGGTCAAAAGGTCAAGTTGAGGCCCTAAAGTCCAACCCTAAGCTTGATAGATAGAAAAATGCTATTTGCAGACCAAGGAGGTTTCCTCCTTCTTTCCTAAGCTTTCAAGGTCAAATGGCTCTTCCTATGGTTTTGTCATGACCTAGTCATGACAAAACCAACTTAGGGGTCTAGCAGTTTGGGGGATGTTACAAAAAGTCTCATTATAGTCAACACCATGAATTTCTTGAAACCTTTAGCCAGTAATCGCCTTTTGAATGTTTGTACATTTCCATCCATTTCGGTCTTCTTCTTGAAGACCCACTTGCACCCTATGGGTCGTACCCCTTCCGGTGGCTCCACCAAGGTCCAAACTTGGTTTGCATACATTTAGTCCATTTCAGATTTCATGGCGTCAAGCCATTTCTTGGAGTCTGGTCCATTCATAGCCTCTTGGTAGGTTGTAGGCTCATCATCATGATCCATAAGCAACACATTACCTATCTGAGACACGAAAAATCCATATCTCTCAGGCTCAAATCTTGGTCTACCAGATCTACATAGGACTTGTGTTTATTGAGCAGACTCTCTAGCTATAACTACTTGTAGTCCTTGCTCAGGTTCTAATTCAGGTTCATTTTCAGTTTGTGGTTCTTGAACTTCTTCAAGTTCTACCTTTGCAGTCTTTCTAGATAAGAACTCTTTTTCCAAAAAGACGTCAGTCCTTACGACAAACACTTTTCCCTCAAACGGTAGGTAGAAGTAGTACCATTTGGTTTCCCTAGGATATCCCACTAGATAACACTTATCCGACTTGGGTTCCAGCTTGTCAGACATTTGACGTCACACATATGCATCACAATCCCAAATCTTAATAAAATACATACTAAGATGCTTCTCAGTCCATATCTCATATGATGTCTTTAGAACTATTTTCGTTGGAGCATGATTTATAGTGAAAACAACAGTCTCTAGAGCAAATCCCCAAAAGAAAACGGGCAGATCTGCATGACTCATCATCGACCGCACCATGTCTAACAAAGTACGAATCCTCCTCTCAAAAACATCATTATGTTGTGGTGCTCTAGGTGGAGTGAGTTGTTATACAATGCCACACTCTTTCAGATGATCACGAAACTCATGACTTAGGTATTCACCACCTCAATCAGATCGGAGTGCCTTAATCCTTTTTCCCAGTTGATTATCTAATTTATTCTTAAGCTCTTTGAACTTTTCAAAGGTTTCAGATTTACACTTCATAAGATATATATATATATCCATACCTACTGAAATTATCAGTAAATATAACGAAGTAGTAGTACCCACCTCTAACAATAGAACTCATGAGCCCACATACATCACTATGTATTACACCCACGAGATTATCAGCCCTCTCAGCACAACTAGTGAAAAGGGCTTTTGTCATCTTGCCTTATAAACATGACTTATATCTTTCAAATGATTCATAATCAAATGATTCCAACAGTCCATCTTTATGGAGCTTGGATATGTGTTTCTCATTTATATGACCTAAATGACAATGCCAAAGATATATATGATTAGAGTCATTAGTTTGTAGTCTTTTGGTATTTTCTATGTTATAGATTGAATGGTTTATGTTCAAAATATACAAACCATTAAACATTTGAGCAACGCCATAACAAACATCATTCTTATAAATAAAATAACAATTGTTCTTAATCATAAAGAAAAGTCATTCATGTCCAAACATGAAATAGAAATAATGTTTCTAGTTATAGTAGGAACGAAATAACAGTTATCAAGTTCAATAATAAACCCAGTGGACAAGGAAAGACGACACACTCCTACGACAACGACAAAAACTTTTACTCCATTTCTAACGTACAGGTCTACCTCTCCTTTAACCAACGTTTTTCTCCTTCCTAGTTCATGCACATTTCTACAAATGTGAGAACCACATTCGGTATCCAATACCCAAGATGAAAGAGCAGACATGTTTATTTTTATAACAAAAATACCTGAAGCGGAAGTCACACTTCCCTTCTTCTTCAGATCCTCAATGTAGAGGGGACAGTCCTCCTCCAGTGCCCTGCCTTACCACAATGGTGACAATTTCCTTCTTTAGCTAATCTAGGGGTGTGCGCGGTGAAGTTTGGTGCGGTTTTGGCCCAAACCACAACCGCGCCGCAAGGACGCGGTTTTGTCCCGAGCAAAACTGCACCGCACCGAAATTACGCAGTGCGGTTTCGGTTTGGTGCAGCTTTTTGCGGCGCAGTTGCAATTTCAGTGCAATTTTTAGCACACGATATACTTAAACACCAAAAAGATAATATAAGGTGAAATCTGATGTAAAATTTGGGAAAAAACATAATTACATGAGTTATATTATCATGAAAAAATGTGTAATACATATATTTTTAAAATACAAATACTACAAAATCAACCACGAGCTAAAAATAGATCTTTAGATACTACAATTCTCATGATATGACTGCTTTGATTTCATAGAAAATGGCACATCAAATGCAAATATAATAAATCTGAATGGTTTTAAATCTTAGATATGCATAACACCCACATAATTGTAGCTTTATTTATCCTTCAAATATTGAAATATTATGAGAATGCTAGTGAATATGCATTTATGGTCGATAAACCATTATGATACTACTTGCATTTAACAAAAAATTACAAATAAGCAAATTCATCAATGAATTGATAGAGAATAAACAAACTAAAGCAAGAAAGAACATATACGCACTAATACAATTAGTTAATTACTATTATTAATTAATAAATTTTAAGTTATATTTTTATTTAGATGTATGTGATATGTCACATGTTCATGAAAGTTGATATGTAATTAGTCAGTGCGGTGCGGTTTTCAAGATCCAAAAACCGCACTGCATCGAGCCGCACTCGGTTTGTAAAAGTTCAAAATCGCACAGTACCGAAACTATGCAGTGCGGTTTAAAAATCGGTGCGATTTGTGCTGTGCTGGCGATTTTTGAGGTTTGCGGATTTTAATGCTCACCCCTAAGCTAATCCCTTCCTTTTCAGTGTTGAAGATTTGGGATCAAGGTAAGACATAGGTCCCACCCTAGGCTTCCTGAATCCCTTACCCTTGCCTTTATGCCCCATCAATATGGGGCCAGCATGCTTGGTCTTCATCATGTTGTTCTCGACAGTTCTTAACATGCATAGGAGCTCGAGCAACGTCTTGTCAATCTCATTCATGTTGTAGTTCAAGACGAACTGCTCGTAACTGTCCGACAACGATTGCAGGATCAGATCAGTAGCCAACTCTTGGCCTAAAGGAAACTCAGTCTCTGAAGGTTCTCGATGTACCCAATCATCTTGAGTACATGAGTTCCCACTAGGTCTCGAGCTCCCATCTTGCACTGAAACAATGCCTTAGAGATGTCGAACCTCTCTTGGCGAGCTTGCCCTTGAAATATTTTCTTTAGGTGCTCGATAATTTCAAAACCACACATGGTCTCATGTTGCTTCTGAAGCTCAGAGTTCATGGTAGCGAGCATGAGGCATTCAACATCTAAGGATTCATCTTGATACTTCTTATAAGCATCTTTGTCGGCTCGGGATGAATTCCCGGTCGGCACTTCGGGGGGATCCTCTTTCAAGACATAGAGCTTGCGCTCTTGCCTGAGAATAATTCTCAGGTTTCTATACCACTCTAGAAATTTAGTCTCGTTGAGTGGCTCTCAGGGACAATGTGGAGTGAGATCCAATTGTCATGAAAGTTCTATAAGACTTATGCAAAATAAATTTTAGTATTATATTTTAAAATACATTTTATTTTAATAAGATCTTTTATTAAATGCCCCAACTATTTTTCTTCAAATTGATAACTCTTAATATCAATTCAGAGAGTTTTGCGAGTTACTCTCTAGTGGACAAGATCCATATTTCACCCATCATAAGTCAGCTTTGGCTGATCACCCATAATGTGGCTATTTAAGTATGCAATTTTTGTCAATTGCATCATCATGCAACTCTTGTATGATTGGTGAATAACTTTTTATTTGCATCCATCAAATAGTGCATGCCAACCATATGCCTCTAGGCACTCAACCATTAAAGTCACCTAGTTAAGTTGGACTCGATGTCGATAGTGGGATATCACAATTATCCACTCGCATCCTTACCAAGATAGATTAATGCACTTTGCTTTGTCAAGTCCACACTTCATCGATCGAGGTGGGAAGAGTGTCATCCATCGGAAGACATCCGTATACTTAATATTGGATAAGTGATTTTATGATAATCAATTATTCATGTTTAACATTTAACCATTGTGCACATTCACAAAAAATAAAATTACAGCATTCATAATCCAAATAAGGCTGAGCATAATAATCGAAACTCGATAATCGCTTGATAATCGCTCGAATTTTCAATCGAAATAAAATAATTCGAATCAGTTTGACTCGAATCAAAATGACTCGAAATTAATTTCGAGTCGATTTCGAGCTGATCATGAGTCGCTCGATTTATGATTCAAGTCGACTCGAATTAAAATATTAAATAATTGCTAGGCTATCATTAATGCGTTCAGGCTACAGTTTGGGGCTTTGGGTTCGGCATGGTCCTGGCCTCCTGGGAAAGTGGGAATCATCAATGTGCTCAGGCGGCAGAACTTCAGCATTTTCATTTTCTTTTCTTGATAATGGGATTATAGGAATCATAATTATGACTTACGCTACAGTCTACACGCCTACACGCCTACACGCCTACACGCCTGACGCCTCTTCATTTTCTTTTCTCGAATTTCTTCATTCCTAATTCGGCCTTCCGGTTCCGGGTAACATCTTCTCATTGAGTGGTGAGCGCGCCTTTAGGGCTTCAGGCTTCTCCCTTCTCCATCTCCGCCGGACCTGCACTGCCCCGCGCCGCCGCGTTTCCTGCTCCCTTGACGGCGAGTCGGCGACCACGATCTGTAAGCTGCGAGCCTGCGAGTTAGATGTGCTAATTATATATATATATAAATATATATATTGTGTTCGTTTATTTATGATGGTAAATGCATTTGATATTTAGGAAGATATATATGCACGCATATAGTTTTTATAATAGAAATATATGCGTTCTCGTTTGGTCATCCACATACAAAAGAACTGCAGCTCTATTACTTGATTAAATCAATAAATATGCATACAACTTCGATTTAAAACAACATGCTCAGCTATCTTAAATAATATAAATATTAAGTGATCAACTACTCAACTACATGCTCAGCTATCTTACATTTATTGTGATTTAAAAAATGTCTTTAAAAAATGCCTTTAAAAAATGTCTCTGTAGTTGATTAAAAAAATTATTTAACACTATAATGTATTAATGTGTAAAAAATTAGTTTTTATAAAAAAATAATTAATTTCGAGCCGACTCGAAATTCATTCGAGCTGGCTCGGAATCGAATCGATTTCGAGTCGAGCCGGCTCGACTCGAAATCGATTTCGAGTTCGAGTCGATTTCGAGTCGAAATTTTCGATTTCGAGCCAAGTTGAAATCGACCGGAATCGACTCGATATCAGGCCTAAATCCAAATACATCCCAAATGTGCACAAAATAAAATCATCAACACTTTGATAAAAATGGCCAAATCTGAACATTTAGAACCCTTCTAAATCTCCAGATTTACATGCATTGGACATATGAAAAACAACTCCACTTATACAGTAGACAAACTCGTCTCTCAATGTCAGATTCAAAATCTAAGACATTTGGTTTCACAAACCATTATGAGGGACGGTTGCTGTAAGGGAAAAATAATTTCTGAAACATGAAAATCGGAACGCAATCACAGACGTTCCTGGCAGGGTTCCAAGGGGTCGTGCCCCTGGCGGAGGGTCTCAGGGGCAGAGCCCCTAACGGGGTCCAAGGAGCAATGCTAGAAACCTTTCAAAAATACATCAAATTTGATGTTCCAAGAAGAAATCTGGACATTTAGAACACTTCTAAATTTCTTGATTTACACGCACTGGATCGCAAACCTATCTCTGATACCACTATTGGTTTTTCTCTAAACATGAGTGTGTACAACCCTCATTCTCCGAGGGTAGGACTCACCCAATGCCACGTAGACAGAGGTCAAAGTCAAAGAGTCAATACGACAGTCAAGCATAGGAGCAGAAGACAGCCTAGGCGAGTAGGGGTGCACTCGTGCGAGTAGCCTGGATACTCGCCAAAAGGTGGGCGACCATAGGTGATACTCGCCCATTTGCCCGGGGAGGTCGCCTCAATGTCGCTAGTCGCCGGGCAGGGGCTGGGCTATAAAAACCCCCCTACCCCTTGGTTTTCCTATAAATAGGACCCCAGGGGTGCTTGGATTGGCACCTGGACTTGAGCTTTCGAAACCCTGTTCTTGCTTTCTGGAACCTGTCACACTTGGCCGCTACTCCCGGTACTAGCCAAGTCGGTGTCTTCCTTGTACCCTGCTCGGCCATTTTTGGTCTTGGAGGGGAAGTCTCTTGGGAGCTTCTGGGTACGTGGTGGGACCTCCCTGCCGCAGCACCTGGGGTCAGGTTCGTTGCTCTTCTAGCTTCGTCGTCGTTGCCAGCCAAATCATCTCGTTGGTCCGCTGGGCGAGTAGCCTCCGGCTGCATTGGTCCGAATCTTGAGCTCAGGATTTTCCTGGCGTCAACACTTTGGTGCGGTGAGCGTGGATCGCGGCCAGAGAAAGAAAGTCTGGTAGAAAAGTGAGATGGTAGCAGCTAGTGACCACGAGGAGGTGGCGGGAAACTCGGCTCGGGGCGGCGAGTTCGTATCGTTGGCCGTCTTCGAAGAATTCGCGCAAAGGATGGAAGGCGCCATGCGAGTAGCTCTTCTACCTCGCACGGAAGGAACGACGACCTCGCCCCATCGTCTGGGCCCGTCCGAGGAAGGTGCTCGCACTCAGCGAGCAGGGAAGGCGCACGTCGAGGAGTTCGAGCGGCCGAGGAAGTCGCAGTTTGGTCTGCAAGCGTCTCAAGGACTTGGAGGAACTCGCTTCCGCGAGGAGGACGAGCAGGCGAGATTCTATCATACTCGCCAGATGAGCGAGTATGGGGGCGATAGTAGGCGAGGAGGCCTACTACTTGTTGCAAGATGGGGAGTTATATCGTAAGACCATCTCAGGCCCTCTGGCTAGGTGTGTCTCTGAAGAAAAAGTACCTCGAGTATTGGAGGAGATCCACTCGGGAGAGTGCGGAAGCCATTCTGGGACTCGCACTTTGGAGCAAAGGATCCTGAGACATGGCTACTTCTGGCCCACTATTCGCAAAGATGCGGATGCCTTCTCGAAAAAGTGCCAGAGGTGCCAACTGTTCGCCCCCCTTCATCTACAGCCAACCCAGCATCTTCGCTCTATCACCGCCCCATGGCCGTTCGCTATCTGGGGAATGGATTTGATAGGTCCCTTCCCTCCAGCTAGCGGCCAGAGGAGGTTCGTCCTCGTCATGATCGACTACTTCTCCAAGTGGATTGAGGCCAAGGATCTGGCCAAAACCACCTCTCAAGTCGTGAAGAACTTTATCTGGGGAGAAATCGCATGCAGATTCGGGATTCCCCTCGCCATTGTCACCGACAACGGACCACAGTTCGCCAGTTTGGAGCTGGAGGACTTTTGCGGGCAGCTCGGAACTGATCTTCGATTCGCCTCCATACACCACCCTAGGAGCAATGGCCAAGTGGAGGCCGCCAACAAGCTGATCATCAACCTGCTAAAGAAGAAGGTGGAGAACCTAAGAGGTAATTGGGCGGACCAGCTCCCCTCGGTCCTTTGGGCTTTGAGGACCACTCCTAGCTCAGCCACCGGGGAAACGCCGTTCAAGCTCTCTCACGGGTCGGAAGCTCTCATTCCAGTAGAGTTTGAAGTCAGAAGCCCAAGGGTGGTATCCGCGGAAGACGGAAACGAAGAATGGCGACTGGAAAATGAGGAAGCCCAGAAGCTATCCCTCGACAACATCGAAGAGCTCCGAGACCTGGCCTCAACCAGGCAAGAAGAGATCAAGCGCCGAATGGCAAGACATTTTGACAAAAATGTCCGCCTCAAGCACTTCCAAGCAGGTGACCTGGTCCTGAAGAAAGTGAACGCGGCAGGAAGGTCAGCAGCCGTCGGGAAGCTTAACCCAAACTGGGAAGGACCCTTCATCATCCAAGAAGCTCTCCTGACCGGAGGGTACCACCTGCAGAACCAGGAAGGTGAGCTGCTAGGGAGCACCTGGAGTGGCGATGACCTGAAAAGGTTTTATCCCTAAGGGGAATGTACATGCCCCCCTTCTCTTGTAAATTCATTTGTAAATAAAAAATTTACGTCTCCCTGAGATATGGGATGAGGCAGTCCTTCCTATGTCAGAAAAGTCCTTTAAGAAAGAAACAAAGCAGGTGAAGACGAACTCCACGACAGGTTGGGAAACTGGCCTCCGACTTGGTTCTCGTAAGATCCAGAACGGATGATGGGACGGTGCCTCGGTAGTGCGTTCCCCTAAGACCAAGCCTCTGCATTGACGGTCGAGATCAGCTCCCCCCTTGCATGTTGGCCGCGGTTCCCTCCGACTGCACCTCTCATCCGACTGGAGAGATTATCAGGAAGAAGTCGTGACGCCGACCTCCTAGCTTGACGGTAGGATGATCGACTTAACCTCTCAGGGGACCCTTGAATAAAGGTGTCGTGCACCCTCGAGGGCTAAAAGTCCATAACAAAGCGACGCGTTTCCAATTATTTCCTCCAATTGTGTGAGTTAATGTGCTTAAGGGTGCTTAACTCCCCGTTTAAATTGTTGAGCAACAGGAAACAGGTTCGGTCGGCACTCAGCATCCAGGTAGGATGGAGGCCTCGGGATGATGCGTTCATTTGAAACCTCCCCGACTGTCAGTCCTTATTTGACATCATCCATCGTGGACGTCCAGCATCCGAGTAGGATGAAGGCCTCGGGATGGTGTGTCCCCTTGGACCTCCCCGACTGCAATTCCCTGCTTGACATCGTCCAATATCAACATTCTCCGCCGCAAGTTGAAATATGATCCT
Source organism: Dactylorhiza incarnata (assembly GCA_033032865.1). Classification (NCBI taxonomy): domain Eukaryota; kingdom Viridiplantae; phylum Streptophyta; class Magnoliopsida; order Asparagales; family Orchidaceae; genus Dactylorhiza; species Dactylorhiza incarnata. The sequence continues at coordinate 594,325 of JAWHQI010000296.1, read as the reverse complement.
CCGACTACACCCTCGTAAAAACTCAGAACGGATGATGGGACGGTGCCTCGGTAGTGCGTTCTACTAATGCCAAGCCTCTGCACTGACGGTCGAGATCAGCTGCCCCCTTGCATGTTGGTCGAGTTACCCTCCGACCGCATTTCTCGTCCGACTGAAGAGATTACCAGGGGAGAGTCTGGAAGCCGACATTCCAACTTGGGAAAGGGGAGGACTGATTCGACCGACCGAAGGATGGAAACATTCAGCCCCCAAGTAGGATGGAGACCTCGGGATGTTGTGATCCCTTGGAAGGTGTTCCATCGGAACCTCCCCGACAGTCATTCCCTACTATGTCGACCTTTTCAGCAGCATCACCCTGAAGGTACAAAGTGAGGTCCTAGAAAAGCATATCTCAAGGATCCTTCTTCATATGCAAGTGCGAGCAATAAGATGCTAGTATGAGGGCGCGAGCATGTATGGTCGAGCATCTACCTAGCGAGTAAGGTACGATCGTCATCCGCGACTTCCAATCTCGCCTATGCTTAGTCGCCTAGCAGGCACTCAACCTCGTCTCGAGCCTAAGAGCCCACTCGGCATGATCACGAAAAGAAGAAAAGCAAAAGGCAACTACAAAAGGCGAGCAAAATAACTGTATTCATTTACTTTTGATAAGTACATATACAAAAATGATGGAATAGATTTGCAAAAAGAAGACAGGCGACTATGCATCGTCGCCACCATCCTCGCCGTCAGGATCGACATCTTCGACATCATCACCCTCGTCCTCAGAATCGTCATCTTTGGAATCGGTGGATGAGGATGGAAGATCTCGCATGGGGGAATTGGACTCTTCGGCGAGTAGTGCCGGGATGATGTCCATAACAGTCAGGTTCATTGCCTCCGGCTTCAAAAGACCATCGGCCTTCAGACTGCTTAGGACCACCTTCCCAGTTGCTCGCGCGATCTCCCGACGAATATGCGCCATATCGTCGCCGACTATCCGGATCTGCTTGCCAACCCTGGAGGGACCCGCCGACGAAGGCTGTTGCTCGGCAGGTCGAGTTTCCAACTCCGCGATTCGCACTTGGGCGGCCTCCAAGGTTTGCCGAGTATCCTCCAGCTCCTTCTCCAGCTGGGACACTTTCTTCGCCATTTCCAGCTCGGCGGCCTGTATAGATGAAGACAGCGGTTAGCGAACATCCATTACCACAAAAGGCGACTATCTCAGAGATCAGAAAGGCGACGAGCGAGTACCTCCTGGTCTTTCCACTTGGCGGCCTCCAGCCCCAAGGTGATGAGCTTCTTGCTCTGCACCTTGATCATCTGCTCATATTCAAGCAGTTTCCTCGCCGTCGCATGCCCAAGCTCGGCAGCTCGCAGGTTGGCTCGCGAGCTTTGATGGGCGAGATATTCGGCCGAGACTTCTTGCAAAAATTCGGCGTCCGCGCGACCATAAAGGGCGAACGATACATCGAACGCCTCGCCCGCGTCCTCCCAATCCTCCGACCAGGCGGGGAGGTTGGTGCTCAAAGTCACCTCATGGGCTCGCTCAGCCCAAGACACCAGAGGGCGACCATAAGCGTCCTCGCTGCCCACACCTTCGCCGAAGTGCAGATGGCCGCTAGGCTCGCCAGCCTCTGAAGGATCTGCCCTCGCTTTCAGGTCCCTCTTGGCGACCTCCTTCTTTCTCCCAGGCTCGGCGGACTTCGCCTTGACCTTCCTCTTCTTCGAGAGCCTAGCATCATCGCCGACGACCTCCTGATCATCGCCGCCAGGCGACAAATCAACCAAGGCAGGAGCCCCCGCCTTTGGCACCAAGGGAAGAAGCTCGCTCGGTAAGGAGCGAACAGCTGCACCCAGGCAAAGAAAAGAGCGTTAGGCGCCGACTGAAGACAAGTGACGAGCGTGACCAAATACTCGCTTAGACGACTACCTTCACCAGGGAACACCTCGGCGAGCTCATCTACTCGCTTCCTCCAGAAGACGACATCCAGACGGCGACCTCGGAAGCTGTCGAGTAGCTTCTCCCGGCTCTCCTCCAGATAAGGGGCAGCGAACGCACTCTCTGCCGGCTGGAAGGAGGAAGTCGGCACAACGCCAAAGTCGCCCTTGATGACGACTATTCGCTCCGTCCAGCGATGGTTCTTGTTCGCCGTACCGACCAGGGTGCAGACATGACTGCACAAAAAGATGACGCCTTCACCAGTAGCGCCGAAGTGGAATACTCGCCGGAAGACGGAGAGATCAAAGGCGATCCCCTGATCACGCAGGTAACAGAGGAACCCCATGATCATCGCCACTCCGTTTGGATTGATTTGCGCCGGGACTATCCCGTGGTAGCGGAGGATCTGGCAAACCTCCGACCACAAGGGTAGCCGCAGGCCGACTTCAAAATGGCGGATGGGAATGACCAGCTCGGTCACCGAGAAGGAGTTCAGGCGTTCATCCTCGCGAGGAAGCCTGGCGACATACCCCGGCGACAAATATTTTGCGGAGAACTCCTTCAAATCGCTCGGCCGAGTAATCGGCTTCTTGAAAGAAGTCGCCTCAAAGTTCTTCGCATGACTTGCACGACGAATAGCTGCCTCGTCGGCCATTCAGGAAGGGAAGGATTGAAGAAGCGAGTATCGAAGGTGCAAGGAGAGGAGTAATCAGGAGATAGTCGCTGGAAAGAAAGGGAAGATCGCCAAAAGCGTAATAAATACACATCCCCCCTATTTATAGTGCTCGACGAAGCTTGGCTTCCCGCGTACGCCACCGCGAGCGCAAGTCGGGGGTGGCGCGTATCGAGGAAAGTCGCCAAAACCCGGGTGCACGACAAGTCATCAAATGTCGAACGAACGAACACCTGCATCAGATCTTTAGGATACTCGCCACATCAACGCGACATTCAACAACTACTCGCGGAAACAAAAAACGAAAAAGACCATCAAGACATCACAGAAAACAAGAAAGGCAACAAGGCGATATCCATACTCGCCAAATATCAATTTACTTAGAGAAATCAAACGGTTCAAAACTACAAACATTTGCCAGAAGGCTACAAGCGACTATAAAAGGAAAAAAGGGGCAGGATCCTAGGGGTTTGGCTGAGCGTCAGGAAGCTGCGGTTGTCGCCCCACCCAGCCCATGCTGCGAGCTCGCTTGAAATGCTTGAAGGCCACGGACATCGCATCCTCGCCTTGTCGCAGCTGCTCCTCCATCCTCGCCAGGCGACCAACGGATCCCATGCTCGCGCACATCCCCACCAGCTCGTCGTGATGCAACAGCTGGCGATGCTCCATCCTGCCAACCCGGCACTCTAAATCGCCGACAGCCTGAAGGCGAGATTCTACACTAGCCAGACGAGTATCAAACTCCTCCAGCCGTGATACTCGCACCTCCAGCTCGGTCAGACGACGCTGAGAGTCGGCAGCCGCCAAGAGCTCCACTCGCGCTTCCACCGCGGTCAGACGCCGATGGGACTCGCTGATCACCAGACGTTCCAACTTTGCCTCCAAATCCAGGATGGCGCGAGTAGCCCTCTCCTGATACTCGTGGGAGGGAAGCCCGACCCGGTCAATCAGAGCCCCGATCGGAGTATGAGCGCGAGATGCAGAAAACATAAAGACGAAGCCTTAGTGACGAGTAGCGAGAAGACCCTTCTTTGAAGATGATCGGGTAGACAGCGACTCCATTTACCAGGCCGATGAGCATCATTCCGCAAGTCGCGGCGAGGACTCCGAGATGGTCGGCGAGGAGAGCTCCTTCCCCGATGCGGAGACAGACTACGACGAGCACCATCTCGCCGGTTCGAGTGTGATCCGCCGATGTGCTCTCTGCTGGAAGGCGCATCACCCCGACCGCGACCATCCCCTGGTCGCCCTCCCCCTCTGGGAGCGAAGAAGCCAGAAGACCCCGCCACCCCGCCTCGGCGCGAGGATTCAGCCGGATGAGTGGTGGGAGCCGAGGAGGACAGAAGGCGACGATCATCCTGCATATCGGCAGGAGGAGGGAACGGAGGTGGTGGAGGAAGTTGGTCCGCGGGCAGTTGCGGGCTACTCGCCATCTCTGGTTGCTGTAAAGGCGGTGGCGGCGGAAGAGGATTACTCGCTGAAGGAGCCCTCTGCTCGCTCATCGACCTCTTATCCACCGCGGAGCTATGAAGGATCCGCACCGATCCGCCCCGGCGAGTTCCTCCCCCAGTCCTGTGCGAGATCATAGGCGATGATCGCAGAGGAATAGCGCTCAAAGGCTCCTCCCGAGATTCGACGAGCGGCGTATCTACGGGATAACATAGAAAACGTTAGACAGACGGGAGACTAGAAACATGAAAAGCGGCGATTAGGAAGCTCTCACTTTGCGCAGGAAGAACCTCAGTTTGACCTTGAACCGAGATTCCGACAGTACTCGTCTCAGGAGCTACACTCAACGAAGGAGGATCAGGAGCAGGCGAGCCGCCCGACTGACCAAGACCCAAGTCGGCGAGTACCTGCTGGGTAGTGCCGACCTGAGAATCAGCGACATTCTCGGGGGCGTCGGCATTCTTCTTCTTCTTGTTCTTCTTCTCCTTCTTCCTCTCAAGACGTTTCCTCTTCTTAGAAGCTAGAAAGTCCTCGAGCTCGGCGTCGCGAGCAGGCTTCCGCAAAGGTGGCAGCAAACTTGCAAGCTCGGCCAAATCAGCGGCAGCTTCCTCGGCAATACTACGCGACATGTTGAAAGCGAGATCAAAAAAGTCTTGCCATCAGAGACCCCTCCCCCTCTATATATAGGGCCAGAGCGTCAAACCAGCGGGATGCCGACTATCAACCAATACTCGCCAGAAAGACAGCTCGTCGAATCAGGGTTGGATGATTCTTTCCAAGATACTACGTTACTCACAAAGAGCGGGGATTGTGTACAACCCTCATTCTCCGAGGGTAGGACTCACCCAATGCCACGTAGACAAAGGTCAAAGTCAAACAGTCAATACGACAGTCAAGCATAGGAGCAGAAGACAGCCTAGGCGAGTAGGGGTGCACTCGTGCGAGTAGCCCGGATACTCGCCAAAAGGTGGGCGACCATAGGTGATACTCGCCCATTTGCCCGGGGAGGTCGCCTCAATGTCGCTAGTCGCCGGGCAGGGGCTGGGCTATAAGAACCCCCCTACCCCTTGGTTTTCCTATAAATAGGACCCCAGGGGTACTTGGATTGGCACCTGGACTTGAGCTTTCGAAACCCTGCTCTTGCTTTCTGGAACCTGTCACACTTGGCCGCTACTCCCGGTACTAGCCAAGTCGGTGTCTTCCTTGTACCCTGCTCGGCCATTTTTGGTCTTGGAGGGGAAGTCTCTTCGGAGCTTCTGGGTACGTGGTGGGACCTCCCTACCGCAGCACCTGGGGTCAGGTTCGTTGCTCTTCTAGCTTCGTCATCGTTGCTAGCCAAATCATCTTGTTGGTCCGCTGGGCGAGTAGCCTCCGGCTGCATTGGTCCGAATCTTGAGGTCAGGATTTTCCTGACGTCAACAGAGTGGAACAACACATCATATGTGCGCAGCGGAATAAAAAAAATAAGAACAACCTTAAACAGTTGCGGATCTTGCGATTTCATGAATCAAGAAATAAATAGAGCAACACATTGCAATGTGCCTGAAAAGGATTGAGTTAATACTCAACCAAAATGCTCCAAAATCTGATCCAGAAACAAGCAGCTGAGTTTCAAGGACAAAAAGTATATCTGTGCCTCTACAACAGTCCACACGAGCGAAGGAGAACCCCAAAGTTCTTGTCCAACAAGATCTGGGTCAGAGAAGGAGTGCCCTCAGCGACTCCCACAGATTGCTAGATCCGTCCAAGGGAGAGGCAACGATGGCGGGGATAGACAGACGGGGTCTCGCAGAAGTCTTACGGAACGGTTCCGTCTCAATCTCAAAAGGAAGGTCACAGGGAAAACCTAATCGCTTCCCTATTTATACCCAGGGGCATAAAATTAGATATTCGCAGACTCGAGTCTATAATAGGAGTATCCAGTGAGTATCGTCTTAATCACTAAAACATCATCAAGACTATCTCGGCGATATCGTCGTGAAGATCCACATCGTCGAGACGATCTCGACGATATCGTCGTGAAGATCTATATCGTTGAGATGATCTCGACGATATCGTCACGATGACTAAAATATCGCTGTGACAATCATGACGATATCGCACAACACTCAACGATACATTAAAGGTTGATAATCGATCATATCATCGTAACCACTCGACGATATTCACAATATCGTCGTGATGATCTCGACGATACATGCAATGTCATCTTGAACACATGATCCATACAATATTCATAATATCCGTGGAACATTTAGCCGACTTGACCCAACTCCAGCTAGTCATAGGATTGATCCTTCACTTATATCCAATATGAGTAAGGTCAACACAATCCTTCCTCTAACTTCTCCAAACACTCTTATGTGCGACCATATAGGCTCATATCGCGTTGACAGTGAGACTAACTGCTTGATTGCTTTGAGATCACTTTGGAAATTTCTGCCAAAATAATCGTGTCTTTCTCTCGTGAAGCTGCAACCACACTCTCGTTTCCCTTTTCTTATTCTTGTCGATCGTCCCTGCTTGAGGCCACCGCTCGATCCAAGTTGTGGTTAACTCTTCATGCCGTCGAACTCCTCTCCAATCCTGCAAGATCTTCTTCCCGGCGAGAACTTCAATATCCGGCCCGCAAGCTTTTCTTCCCCCTTTCTAGCTCTGCTTTTCCAGAGATCTGAACTAAAATCAGGTATAAATCTTCATTCTTTTTGTGTGAACAAGATGATTTAGCGTGGTTTAAGTTGTATTTGTCAACGTTTTGAAAACCGGGCCGGACCGGACGGTTCAACCGGTCGGACCGCCGACCGGTGCACCAGGCGGTACGGTCTGGGCTCTAAAACCGCTCCCGTCCAGAACCAGTCATGAACCGGTGAACCGGCCGGTCCGCCCGTAAAACCGCTAATCGGAGCCGGTTTAGCCTAACTGGGCGGTTCTTGGGCAGGGTATTAAATTATGTTTTTTTAATTTAGAAAGTCTAAAACAAATAAAGGAGGCGGCGGGGATCGAACCTGAATCTTTAGTGGAATAATCTTGGCTCATACCTAGGGCTGTTCACAAATAGTATAGTTCGTGAATAGTTCGAGATTCGATTCGTGAAGATTCGATTAAAATTCGTATTTTTCGAATTCGAATTCGAATTCGAATACGAATTCAGATTCGAATAGTTATAAAATTATATAAAACATTATAAAATTATATTTAAACATTATAATTTGAATTTAAAATTATATTTAAACATTATAATTTGAATTTAAAATTATATTTAAACATTATAAAATTATATTTAAGCATTATAAATATTAAATATAATTATAATTAAACATTATAAAATTAGAATTCGAATTCAAATCCATGTTCAAATCCGAATCGATTCGATTGAATAGTTATTCGATTCGATTCGATTTCGGTTCGAATTCGAATTGATTGGATCCGATTGAATAGTTATTCGATTCGATTCGGTTCGTGAACACCCCTTGTCATACCACTCTGCCAAATGATTTTTGTTATATGTTAGTAATATATATTTATTAGATATATTATAAATTAATATATATTAACCGGCCTCATGCGATACTGTGATATATGTTATATGTATTATAAATTAATATAATCTAAATTTAATTTTAAAATTTGATATTAAAAATCTGAAAGCATATATATATATATAACTTAAAATTATTTTTCTTTTAAAATATTAATATTTTATTTTTATGCAAATATTTGAGATAATGCTGATTATTTGTTAAGTTGTTACATTTTTCCTCCGGTTGATTTAATGCATGAAACAAATATGTCGCGACTAATTTTTAATATATTTTTTTGTTAAATATCTTATGAGTTATGAACATACCAGGTATCTATCTATCTTAATTTGTTTTGCAGGACTATATATCTCATAGTCTCTGCTGTGTAGTTAGACCCGGTTCAACCTCGAACCTCTCCTTCTTTCGGTTCAATGTCCGGTCCAGTTCTGAAAATCTTGGTATTGGTTACGACTAACAAGATTTGCAATGTTCTATAATGATTTCCCCATTCCAGGTAAACTCCAAAAATCCAATTTTTATTGCATAGCTTTAGTTTATTGTATGATGTGTTTATATTTGAGATCCTACTGAAAATTTCTTCCTTATTAGAAATTCTATTTTTTTTTAATAAGTAATTGTTCTTGCTTTATTTTTTGGTGGTGATGGATACTAGGTGAATTGCTAAGAATTGATTGATGATTTTTAATGTTCTAGTTATTATTTTTCTGAAATTAGTAATTGTTCATCAAATGTTTTTCTTTTCCTAAATTTTTTATACTATAACTTTTTTTTGCATGTTAAATAATGATGTGGATGATTACAACTAATGATGCAAGTGTTTGTGCATTCTATATGCCATTTGAAGCTTTCTTATTCAATATCTGAATGCACCATTCAGGTTCATTTATAGGTCCTGCAAACATAGCTTATGTGTCTAACGTAATCAACTATTTTGACTACTGTAATTTCTATGAGATAATGCTAAATGATTTGCATGAAATGACAGAGCAACTTGGTCACAATGGATGGGTCAGAATTTTTGGTTATTTATCTGGGCATGGTGATTGCAATAATTTGATACTCTCAGTTAATACCGAGGATTTTAAAAGTTTGATACAATATATCAACACGAAAAGGGAAGTTGATGTTGAAACTGTGGAAGCTCAAGTAAACCAAGATATGTATGGAGGTATTGATGATACTACACCAATAATAGAACTTCATAATTACAACAACTCTGTAAGTAATGAAAATGACATTAATGGCATTGATTCCACTTTTACTGATGTCTTTCAAGATGGTGATTATGATAGTGATGATCGTACAGTTTGATGAAAATGTTGATGAAACTATAAAATGGGTTGGATGGAAAGAGCCAACTCAAATGATTGAACACAACAGATCGCTTACTATTTTCAATCCAAAGAAAAGTAAATCAACACATTATCAGATTTATCAAGATGATGCAAGTAACTCAAATTTTGAATTTCAAGTTGGACTATGCTTTAATACATCTCAAGATTTCAGAGATGTCGTGCGAACGTATTCAAACATGCAAGGGAGACCTATTAAATTTACAAAAAATGTAGTGATAAAGTGTAGGTTCTTTGCGAATGGTTGGGTTATGTACGCTACATTCATCTCTAAGAATGATTACACCTTGCAAGTGAAAACTATCAAAGGTGAACATGCATGCTATATAGTCTTAAGTTCTAAACATTGTACTTCAGATTATCTTGCAAATAAATATCAACATCACCTAATGAGTAATCTTGAGTGGCTCGTCAATTCAATGCAGATACAACCTGTTGTTCGCGGCGACCTACTGGTCGGTTCCCCGTCCCCCTAGGCACAAGTCGGTCGTTATCCCTGTAACACCTCCCCTGCAATAATCATATAGTATGGGTCCGGTCGGAACCCCACAACATAGAGTCACCACAGATTAAATATTATAAAGTGATATACGAGATAAACTCCAACAATACATCAAGTAAACAAAGCAGAAACACTAAACCAAACGCACAGAGGTTGTCCACATCTAATAAGGAGACCTTATGACCTTACAAAACATGAGTCCAAATCAACATACAACACATCAAATCAAATAACGTAAAACTCCTAAGCTACCTCGGCATGCAAGCCAAAACAATGATAAAGAAAGCAATAAAGATGGAGGGGAAATACTTCACGAGGCTTAAGCATTTGTTGTCGGCGAGCTAGCTCCAATTTGCGATCCTTGCCCTGCAACCAACACAAAATAAGCGGTACATGTGGGTCAGCTAGGACTGACCATAACTACGTAACAAAACCCCTCCTCTCGGATGTCCTAGCAGACCCCAGGGAACTACAACATCCTGCAAGTCAGCATTTCATATGCAACATGAAAACAAACATATAAACCAGCATAATAAGCTCTAATCTATATGTCACAAGCATCAAACATGTTTATATGTTGAGCATGGAGTAAAGGGGGTCTATCAATGCATCATGTATGCAACCCAGGTTTCACCCAAGGCTCCCTATCGTGTGTATGAGACCAACATATTATCATTACCCAAACACATCACATCATCATTGGGGTACTCACACCCCTAAAGGCACACCAATTGATTCTAAGAACTCCCTCATGGATCCCACCCGCACATGGTCACTCTCATCATTGGGCTTGTCCCAATGCATGACTATTCTTGTCAGTTTCACCAATTCCACAACAACCGATTCTAAGAACTCCCGTATGGACCCCACCCGCACATGGTCACTCTCACCATCAGGCTTGTCACAAGGCATGCCCGTTCTCATCAATTTCACACAAGGGGACTCATCCCACTGGGACATCTACCACACATGAATAATCCCTTCACGAGGCTAGTCAATCGATCATATAGATGGAACCACGACTTGGCATACAAGTGAACATCACAATCCACCCTAGGATTTTCCACGCGCCTTTCTCGCCCTAAACTCAACATCCGCTAATCCTACAGAATTTGGGCATTACAATGACGTCTTCACCGCAATCGCACGTCTAGCAAAAGCCTTTAATGCACCTCAAACAATCATCATTGAATCGGGGCACCAACCACGAGTTCGGCTTGAGGGTGATTATAAGATGGTGTGGAAATGATTGATGAAGAGGCCTTGAAGGTAGCGAGGTGGTGGAAGGTGGTGCGGAAGTGGTTGATTAAGAGGTGATAAAGGTGGCTGGAAGATGGTGTGGAAATGGTTGATGAAAAGGCCTTGAAGGTGGCTGGAAGATGGTGGCTAAGTTTGGCATGAGTGATGTGTGATGCATGCTTGGTAGAAAAATAATAATATTAAAAAATAGAAGAGAGATGGTGTACAACCCATAAATCATCGAAGGTGGAGTCCATTCATGCAATGTAGGCAGAAGTAAAAATCAAAGATCAAGGCAAAGTCAACCGGCATGAGCATTTGAATGTCATGTACGAGTATACGAGATCCTTCCATACTCGCCAGGTATGCAACGTCGGCGATATCTCGCTAGTATGCGAGATGCTTCCATAGTCGTCATAGTCTCTCCAGGTCGGCATAGACAACCTCGCAGAGGCTGGGTATACTCGCCTATATACCCCCAGGATTATCTATAAATAGACCCCCATGGGTACCTGGAATTGCACCTTTTTGGCACCTCTTTTGTGACCTCTCTCAGGGAGACAACCAGTGCTCTCTTAAAATCTTGACCTCCTCCCCTGCTAGCGAGATACTTTCCAAGAGGTGCCCTCCTCGTACCGTGCTCAACCATTTTTGGTTATGGAGGGAAAGTTTCGCCCAAACTTCCGGGTACGTAGTGGGACCTCCCTGCCGAAGCACTTGTAGCTTTCTCTCTCTTCTAAGCACTACCCTTCAGATCCGAGTAGCTAGACCGCAGGATAAGTAGCCTCAGGATGCCTTTTTGCCCGAACATTTGGAGTCAGGATTTTTTTGGCTTCAACACTTTGGTGCGGTGAGCGTGAACTATAGCAAGAGGAAAGTCCAACGAGAAGGCGAGATGGTGGAAGGAGGCGAGCAAGAAGGAGTAGTTGGCAATTCGCCAGCGAAGGGAGAGTATGTAGCCATGACAGATTTCAATGACTTCATGCGATGTATCGATGATACATTACGAGTAGCATTGCTTACTCGCGTGGAGGTCACGATGATCTTGCCTCATCGCGTGACTCCGACGGAGGAGGGTGGACCATCCACGCGAGCAGGAAAGGAGATGATGTTGGAGGAGCCAGAGCGACTTGTGGAGTCGCAATTTTACTTGGCGAGTTCTCAGGGGATCTGGATCCGTGAGGTGGAGAACCTGACGAGGTATCAAGAAACTCGGACGTGCGAGCTTGACAAATCTCGCCTACTCACAAATCGCCGTCAGGGTGGGAGGAGTCCATTCTGTGTTGAGGTCCTTTCATCTCCAGTCCCCGAGGGGTTTAGGGAACCACCATGAATTACTTTTGAGGCAGAGATGATCCGATTTGTCACCTCAAGTGATTCGAGGATGTCTTTTCGATTTGAAACATGACGGATGCGTTCAAGTTTCGTTTCTTTGCCATCACTTTCGAAGAGAAAGGAAGAGACTGGTTCCATCAACTGCTTGAGAGCTCCATTTACTGTTATGAGGATCTGTGCTAAGGGTTGAGCATGCGATTCACCACCTCGAAGAAGAGGGAGAAGGAAGCAATGACCCTTTTCCATATGATGCAAGCGGTGCATGAGAGACCCCAGGACATTACATTGATCATTTTCAGGAAGAAGTTCTTAACATACAGGAAGTGGATGACTATACTCTATAGTTGGCACCGACGTTTGGCCTAAGAGAGGGCCTCTTCAAGTTGGAGATCAGCAGGGACCCTCTAATGTCCTATGAGGAGCTGATCGAGAGAGCGAACAAGATTATTCATGGGGAGTCAACGAATCACGACTTCTTGACTAAGCTTACGAAGCTGACTAGGGAGGAAGAAGATGAAGAGGAGGAGACCCTCGGGCAGAGGAAGAAAGAAGAACAGAGGAAGTGGGAAGTGAAAAAGAAGGAAGAAAGAAGGATGGAGAAGCAAAGGAGGCGAGAGGAGCCTAGGAGGCATGAGGCAAGGATGCCATTTATGGCTCCGGAGTAGGCCTGTAAGCAAAAACCAACCGAACCGCCAAACCGAACCGAACCAAACCAAACCGCACGGTTTGGTTCAGTTTCAGTAGGCCGCGGTTCGGTCACGGTTTTGATTTTAGAAAAACCATATGGTTCGGTTCGGTTCATGGTTTTATGTGGCAAACCGAACCGAGTCGAACCGAACCGTAGTGTATAAAAATATTTAATTTATTTTTATATTTTAATCTTTGCATAAGACTCATAGTGAACCGTAATGTATTTATATTTCATTAAACTATTAATTACATCTCGTATTATATTTTTATATTTCATTAAACCATAGTGTATTTATATTTTATATTCCCAAAGTGCGGAACTCTCTTGGGCGGCTGGAGCTTGGTTTTCTGAATTGCTCCACGCTGTTGATTTCTCCTCATCCCGCCGACGCCGAGTCGCCGCTCCTCATCCCGCCGACGCCGAGTCGCCGCTCCTCATCCCTTCGGGCGCTGGCCACCGCGCTCATCGCAGGTGAGCCCTCTTCCTCTTCTCTGTAATCAGCTTTCATTGTTCATATTATCTTCTGGACTCATTTCACAGGCAAGCCCGTCCAGCACAGATCTTGCTTCTTGTAGCACTTGATAGAGTAATTTTTGTCCTATGAATATTTCTCTAATCTAGATCTTTCTTCAAACAAACAATGTTGATGAATATTTCATTTTCCATTCATGTTTTCAGCTTGAATAACAATACATCTAAGTTTTCTACATTTTTTTATATATTATTGGTTAATTAAAAGATTTGATTTTGGAGTCCTGAAATGGTTAGGTGATATGAAATTAGGAATTGTGTTCACTGTTCAGGCATCACTTGCATCACATTATTTAATTCATCTTTTTAGCTTGTATCACATTATTTAAACCACCAAAACCGAACCGAACCGAGTCGAACCATTCAGTTCGGTTTGGTTCAGTTTCAATGTTTTGACGGTTCGGTTCGGTTCCAAATTTTTGGAACCACATAGGGGTGGTTCGGTTTACGATTTTACTGAAAAACCAAACCAAACCATTACAGGCCTACTCCGGAGAATCGGGACGAGGAAAGAAGGTTTCAGGTTCCAGTGAACATGCCACCGTGGAGGTCGGCAGGAAGACCTAAGCAAGCGGGTCCCGGAAGAAGGTTCTCCTCGGAGAGGAGGAACAACTACAACTAGCTAGGAAGGCATCCAGGAGGACGTAGGGAAAAGACGATGATTTCCAGGTAGTGCAATAAGCACCATCGAAGGAGTCAACAAAGGAGGAACATGCCAAAGGACATTCCTCTTTACTATGAGCAACACTAGGTGGAAAGGCACGACACCATGGATTGTCTGAACTTTCTGGAGGCTAGGCGGAGATTCTGAGAAGGAGCAGAAGGAGGAGAAGTGCAGAGGCATGCGACTTATGCGAGTCGTGGGTGTTTGAAGCACCAGTTTGAATGAGGAATGAAGACAAGCTCGACCAAGAAGGTCGTAGAGGAGTAGGCCAGGGAGGAGGTGGAGGAGTAGGAGTCATCCATGGAGGAGCTGGGCTAGGAGCTTCCTGCAAAGGAAGTCTTCATACTATGTATCGCAGGTGCGTCGCTTCGACCTCCCATGCCCCTCCCCTGTTAGAGAAGATCACCTTCTCGGAGGAGGACATACTAGGGAAAGAGAACCCCTTCCACATTGCCCTCGTCATCCAAGCAGCAATTGAAGACTTCACCGTCGACCGGATTCTAGTGGACATTGAGAGTTCAGTAAAGGTCATCTTCAAGAAGACGTTCGATCGGCTGGAGGTAGAAGCCATCAAGGTGATATCATTGGAGGGTCCTCTCTTTGGCTTCTCGGGAGAGAGGAAGGAGGTGGAAGGAGGAGCAAAGTTGTTGGTGACTCTTGGCGGGACTTCAATCAGGTGCATGTTTGTCATCGTCAATGCACCGAATTGTTACATCGCCATCTTTGGAAGGCCGCTCATCAACTTCTTCAAATGTGTCCCGTCCTCGTACCATCAGTGCTTGAAGTACTACAAGAGATATGTCCAAGTGATGATCATGAGCGATCCAAGAGTTATTCGAGAGGCTACCTGAATGCGGCGAGCATTATCAGCTGGATGGAAGAGGCAGAAGAGACATATAGAGTCATGGAGGGAATGACAAGGCTGGAAGTTGCGGAAGAAGTAGATGAGGTAGAGGTGATGGCGGAGGGTAGTCTGCCTGGGATGCTGAAGATCAACAGAGCACTGAAGACTGAGGAGAAGATGAAGATGGTGTCATGCGTGGAGGAGAATGTAGACATCTTCGCCTGGAGCGCAACGTAGATGTCAGGAGTTGATGCTGATGTAGCATGCCACCGCATCAACCTAGACCCCGAGGTGAGGAGGTGTGGAAGAGGGTGATTGCCACTGCGTTGGCTGAGCCCATTAGGGAGGAGGTGAGTAAGCTGCTTAAAGCAGGATATGTATCGGAGAACTAGTATCCAAGTTGGTTCTTCAATGTTATAATGGTTAAGAAGGCCAGAGGAGGCTGACAGATGTGTGTAGATTTTTTCTTGTTGAATAAAGTCTGTCTGAAGGATTGTTATCCTTTGCCTCGAATCAACGCGCTGGTTGATTCGACCGTCCATTTTTCTGTGATGTGCTTCCTTGTTGCCTTTTCAGTATACCACCCGATTCGGATGCACCCCCTGATCGTCGTGACGTCTCATTAACCATGAGCGATGGATGCTACAACTACAAAATGATGTCTTTCAGATTGAAGAACGTGGGAGCTACCTACCAGCGGATGATGAATCGTGTCTTCAAATAGCAAAAGGGGCAGAACCTGTAGGTGTACGTGGACGACCTCTTGATCAAAAGCAAGAGTGTACAAGAGCATGTCAATGATTTTGTGGAGACCTTTGCAACACTTTGAAGGTTCAAGATGAGACTCAATACAACAAAGTGCGTGTTTGGTGCAGATAGAGGAAAGTTCTTGGGGGCACCTTCTCACCCCAAAGAGCGTGGAGCCAATCCTGACAAGGTCAAGAAAATCCTAGAGATGGTGTCCCCAAAGAGCACAAAGGAAGTTCACAGGCTAACAGGAAGGTTGGCGGGCCTCAGTCGCTCCTGTCAAAAGTCGGAGAGAAATGTTCTCCATTTTCAAGACTCTCTGAAGCGGCCAACAGTTCGTGTGAACGGGGGAGTGTGAAAAGTGTTGGTGTTTCCAAGGTGATCTGGAAGTGATCAGGCAGTCTCACTGCCAACGCGATATGAGCCTATGAGGTCACACACAAGAGTGTTTAGAGAAGTTGGAGGAAGGATTGTGTTGGCCTTACTTATATTGGATATGAGTGAAGGATCAATCCTACGACTTATTGGAGTTGGGTCGAGTCGACTGAATGCTCCACAGGTATTGTGAATATTGTATGGAGTATGTTGACAAGTTTTTGAGATGAATCGTCGAGAATGTCTCGACGAAACTTATCTCAGGTCGTCGAAAGGGTTCATCGAATGGTCTCGACGAATCATATCAATTCGTCTAAATGTCTCGACGAATTGGATATCTTTGTCGAATCAATTCGTTGAATGGTCTCGATGAATTAGATCTACTTGACGAAACAGTTCTTCGAATGGTCTCGGCGAAATATATCAATTCGTCAAAATGTCTCAACGAATTGGATGTCTTCGTCAAATCAACTCGTCGAATGGTCTTGACAAATCAGATCTTCTCGACGAATCTATTCACTGAATTATCTCGACGAATTCATCGAATGGTCTCGACGAATTAGCTATACTCGACGAATTCTGTTTACTCCAATACTAGTCTTGGGTGTGCGGATAGCTTCTCTCTCGTCTGGGGTATAAATAGAACACGATTTTATGCCCTAGAAGCTCTCTCTCCTTTTGCGATTTTATCAGAGAAATGGAAGGGTTCCGCAAGCCGACGAAAGGGTTCCGATCGGTCTCGTTTTTTCGCACCCCGTCGCCACCGCCGCCGCCTTTCCCCTTGACGGACCTAGCATTCCGTGAGAAACGTAGATGGATCTTCTTCTCCGATCTAGTTCTTGTGCGACAAGAAGCTAGAGTTCTTCTTCACTCGTGTGGACTTCCATAGAGGCACCGATCAATTTCTGTGCTTGGAAATCAGAGTTTGTCTTCGGGATTTCATTGTGGAGCACCTCGATTGAGTATTGCATCAATCTCATTCAGGTATATCACAAAGTGTTGCTTCTCCTATTTCTAGATTCATGAAATCGCAAGATCATTTAACTCTTTTGAGTTGTTCTTGTTTGTATATTCCGCTGCGCGCATTTGATGTGTTATTTAGAGAAAACCCAACAAAAAGGCCTCCGAGAATCTCAAGCGGCAGCTCGCAAGCACCTTTGCTTCAAGGTCCAAAGGAGGGTGAAGACCTACTCCTTTCTCTGGGAGTGAGGGCAGAGGCGGTGAGTTCAGTGTTAGTAAGAGAAGAAGGAAGGGGCAACTCTCCAACTACTATGTGAGCAGGGTGCTCCGGAAGGCAGAGACGAGGTATCCTATCGTGGAGAAGTTGCCTTTCGCCTTTGTGGTGTCGGCGCGGAAGCTCAAACCTTATTTTCAAGCACACTTTATCCGCATGGTGACAGACCATCCTCTTCGAAGCATTATGAATGGGGTGGAGCACTCGGGGCGGTTGTCAAAATGATCGGTAAAACTCAATGAGTTCAACATTTCTTTCTCACCAAGGGTGGCAAACAAAGCGCATGCAGTGAAGGACTTTTTAGCTAACTTTTCGGCAGATAAAGGCAAAAGCTCATCAAGCTTATTTTCCTGGAAGATGATCGTGGATGGAGCTTCGAGCAAAAGCTCTGTGGGAGTGAGCATAGTATTGGTGATTCCACATGAAACTAGGATCGAGCAGACAGTTGAGATCATCTTTCCCGTCATGAATAATCAAGCGGAGTATGAAGAGATAGTGATAGGATTGCGCCAGGAAAGGAGTTGGGGGTCCAGAACATCACGACCTTCACAGATTCAATGGTGGTCACGTCACAGATCCGCGGAGAGTTTGAAGTCCAAGATGCCATCCTGCAGCGGGATCTGGTGAAAGTAAAGATGTTTATATGAGGCTTCCAATCTTTCTTCATCCAACACATGCCCAGAGAAGAGAACTCAGCGACAAATCATTTGACGAAGTATGGCCCGAGAGCCAAAGGCACGATCACGGAGTTGTTGCGACCTTCCATCGAAGAGGGGGAGATGATGGAGTTTGAACATTGAGCTTCTTGGCTAGATCCATCACATATTTTTCATTTGTATTGGGCTGCTGCAAGGTTGTTGTTGAAGCTAGAAAAATCATAACTCCAAATGTTTGGACCTAAGTGCAGTCTGAGGTTACTGATCCCTCGAACAGGCTCCATGAAACCGATGGCTAGAGCAAAGAAGAGAGAAATGCCTATAAACACGCCCGGGGTGCTCCAGTTGGGAGGTCCCACAACGTACCCGGAAGTTAGAGAAAAACTTTCCATTCACAACCAAAAGGCCGAGTGAGGTACGAGGAAGGCATCACTCGACGAGCAGGAAACTAGTAAAAAAAGGGGGGGGGGGGGGGGGTCAAGATTTTAAGGTGTCATTCCTGGTACTATTTATAGACAAATCCTGGGATGAGTATATAAGCGAGAATACCCGGCCCCTGTGAGATACGTTGGATCTCGCTCCTGTTGGCGAGATGTCGCTGATTCTCACATAACCCGGCGAGGGACTGGACTACTCGCCTTGAGCCTTCAAACGTCTCTGTTGGTTGTCTTTTGCCTTTGGCCTTGACATTAACTTCTGCCTACGTGGCTGAAACGGCCCACCCTCGACGAATACGAGTTATTCAATTGTGTTACGATGGTTGTAAGGTTATATGTGAAATGGAGAATTTCATTTGGGCGTCCTCTTGTAATATTTTAGATTTTGTGGTTTAGTTAGCTATGACAGTTATCATTTTCAATAAAAATTTGCCTTTTATAAATTTTTTTTAGTTTTACATTATATTTATTTTCCATCATCTCATCGAGTGTACTAGAAAAACGTTAAAAAAGGGACCAATTTGATAAATAGACATAGTAATATAAATGAATGTTGTTAAATATAATGCAGATATGTGCGCACGGATCGTGATTGCACGTATAGAGATCGAGTTGAGGAAGAAAGACGATTTCTTCGCTGTTCATGCGATTTCGATTTGTTTGGGAATATTTAGATAGCTAGGGTTTGTTTTAGAAAATTTAGATAACTAGGGTTACTCTCTCCCTATGATGAGGAAGACGAAGAGAACGACCATTTTTTTTTACTTTTCTCAACTAATTTGTGGATAACAAAAATATCCGTGAATAACAAATTTGATTTCCTTTAGAACTGCGGATAGCCAAAATATGCAAATAGACAAACACGATTTGCGAATAAAACCCACATTTGTTTATTATTGTTGGGGTGTGGTTCCCATCCGATGCGGAGAAACCACCGGGCTCGTGCGTGACGAGATCGTGACGCGTGCTGTAATTATTTTTCCTCTCCTCGTGACTCACGCGAATAGCCGTGAGTCAATTTCACCGGTTGCGCATTCTCCCCCGCCTCTACACGAAGAAAAATAAAATTATATATATATCATAAGTCAAAAGGCTATGACAATAGTCTCATAGCCTTTTGACAAATGTTACCATGTCAGACGAAAAAGAAAGTGAAAAAGAGAGAAGGAGAGAGGAGAAAAAGGCAGAGGAAAGAAACTTGACACGAAAACTTTGTTATAAATAGATGACATCTCAGCAGTGGTGAATCAGTAGTGGTGGCAATAAAATAGATGCAAGCAGCGAGCAGAGCTACCAAAGCTCGAAAGATCTCGCCGAGACAGCGACGTAAGTAAAGAAGCGTCGAAGTTGCGACAACCGTGGAGACGTGCCGCCGACGCCGAAGTTGGTGTTGTCGGCCGCGAGAAGGAGGACCGTGACCGACTTTGTGCGGGTCAAAGGGCAGCTTCGCTACAGACTCATTTTGGAAACACGCAAGTTACGCGCAAACTACATCAGAGAGGATTTTGATCCCTCTCGATAAATTACTGTGGTAACTTGTATTTATTTTTGTGTAGCGAAGTGGAGGTGATTCTTTGTGGATCGAGGAGGGAAAGCCTGTAAAATTTTTACGTGTATTTTATACACGTTTTAGTGGAGGCTTTCCGGTTTGGACTCCGACAGTCCCGTGGTTTTCACCCATTCGGGTTTCCACGTTAAAAATTTCTCGTGCACTATTTTTTTATTTTTGCTTTCTTGTGTTTGCATATTCGCTAAAACACTCGCGCATGTGCTCTCACCGAATTAATTTGCAGGTGCTCGGGTCGGGTTTGCGCGCTCTCAAACCCAACAAGTGGTATCAGAGTCAGGTTCATTGTCAGAGCTGGTATCAGGCTGACCTATTTGCGATTCGAGACGAGCTGATCGGATATTTCGGGTTAATGATCGGGTGCGGTAGGTGACGACCATTGGTCCACTCACTATCCTCTTTGATTCCTTTCCTGGAAATAGTCGGCTCAAAGAACTGAGGTCAGTCCGATCAGTGACAGAGCATGATGGAGTCTACATCAGGTTCGGGCTCCGAGCAAATGGTGAAACTGAACGGCGTGAACTACCACCAGTGACATTTATTGATGGAGGATCTTATATATGTAAAAGGCTGACATGCTCCCATCTTTGAGGAGATGCCTAAAGAAATGGATCCCAATAAATGGAAGGTGGAGCATCAAAAACTGTGTAGATTTATCAGACGGTTCGTGAAGACGAATGTCTACAACCACGTCGCGAGCATCGTTGACTAAAAAATTCTCTGGAAGACGTTGGAGACGTTATATGCCAAGAGTACTGACATCAATAAATTATATCTACTAAAGAAGCTGGGGGAGTTCAGATACAGAGAGGGATCCCCCATCCCGGATCATATGAACGAGTTCCAGGGCATTATTGACCGTCTCACTACTATGAAGGTGACCTTCGAGGACGAGGTCAATGCATTGTGGCTATTGAAGTCTCTTCCAGACTCTTGGGAGATGGTCAGAGTTTCTCTGATCAACTCCTCTCCTGGAGGCATAATTACTATGGAGATTGCCAAGAGTGGCATCCTGAACGAGGAGGTGCGAAGAAAATCTTAAGGACATTCGGGCTCTTCTTCACGAGCTGATGTCCTCTACACCGAGCCCAGGGGAAGAGGCAGGAGCAATAATAGAGAAAGGAAGAGCGAGAGGTGCTAAAGCAGAGGGAAGTCGAGATCCCGCTACCAGAATGTGGTGTGTCACTACTGCCACAAGAAGGGTCATATTCAGAAGTTTTGTTATACTCTGAAGAATGACCAGAAGAAGAAGGGAGAGTCCTCAAATGAGAAGACGGAGACTCACACGACAACCACCGCTTCTACAGAGGAGGATGATGTCATCATTATTGGTGATGATGTCACTACGGCACTCTCGTACGATGAGAAGAGCTGGATTGTGGATTAAGGTGCTTCTGCACATGTCTCCCACAATAGGGATTTGTTTGCCACCTACACCACTCATGATTGTGGAGTACTTAGGATGGGCAACAAAGACACGTCAAAAGTCATCGGGAGGGGATACATGCAACTGAAAACGAGCACATGAGGATTGCTGATTCTGAGGGATGTGCAGCACGTACCCGACATCCGCTTCAACCTGGTTTCAGTTCGAAAACTAGGTGATGAGGGACACTTCAGCATCTTTGGTGGAGATTCCTGGAAATTAATTAGAGGATCGCTTGTAGTAGCCAGAGGTTGGAGAGATACCGGCTTATACTACATGGAGGGAAGGCCTGAAGCTGCTCATGTTAATACTGTCAAAGATGGAGCATCAACTTCCTTATGGAATAGGAGATTATGTCACATCAGCCAGAAGGGACTTGGATGTCTCTCCAAGAAGAAGACGATCACTGATTTATCTGAGGATCAGTTGGAGAGATGCGATCACTGTATAGCTGGGAAGCAGAATCGTGTTTCATTCCAGAGTCAGGGTTCCACCAGGAGATCCGAGCCACTAGAGCTCATACATACTGATGTCTGCGGGCCACTAAAGGTCCAGACGAGAGGAGGAGCGTCCTACTTTGTGACGTTCATTGATGATTTTTCGAAGAAGCTCTGGGTCTATGCTATTAAGACCAAAGCTGAGGTCCTTGACACTTTTCAGAGATTCCACGCTGAGGTGGAAAGACAGACTGGGAGGAAACTAAAGTGCATCAGGTCCGATAACGGGGGAGAATATATTGTTCCCTTTGATGAGTACTGTAGAGAGCATGTGATAAGACATGAAAAGACTCCGCCCAAGACACCGCATCTGAATGACGTAGCAGAAAGAATGAACAGGACGCTAATGGAGAGAGTGAGGTGCATGTTATCTGAGTCAAATCTACCTGACATGTTTTGGGGTGAGGCTTTATACACAGCTGCACATGTCATCAACCTATGACCTATCTCCCAGTTCTTCATTACAGGAGGATGTTCCTGATTGGGTCTAGTACGGGAAGGACCCTTCATATAGTCACTCGAGGGTCTTCGATTGTAGAGCATTTGTGCACGTCCCTCGGGACGAAAGATCGAAGTTGGATTCAAAGACACGACAGTGCATATTTTTGGGATATGGGCGAAACAACGAGTTTGGTTACAGGTTCTTTGATCTAGTTGAGAAGAAACTTGTACGCAGTCGCGACGACATATTTTGTGAGGATCAAATTGTAGTTGATCCTGAGAAGACTGAAAAGATTGACTCTCGCACTAATGCAGAGTCTCCTATGATTAGAGGTGATGACATTGAAGAGGTCGTAGAGCTTGATCTGGAGCAGGGCACTGAGCCACTTCCAGATCATGAGAACGCTATTGATGGCGAGCTTACAGAGGACATCACTGATGATGTGCCTACACCAACAACTGAGCTCACTCCACGAAGATCTGATCGAGTCAGACACCCATCTTTGAGATACTCCACTACCGAGTATATTTTGTTGACTGATGCAGGGGAGCCTGCGTGCTTTGATGAGGCAGTGCAGAGCTCAGAAAAGAGAGAATAGATGGTTTCCATGCAGGAGGAGATGCAGTCTCTGCGGGAAAACCATACTTATGATTTGGTGAGATTGCCTAAGGGCAAGAATGCTCTAAAGAATCGGTGGATTTTCAGAGTAAAGCAAGCAGACCCCTCGACACCGCTTAGATACAAGGCTAGATTAATGGTGAAGGGTTTCAGTCAAAAACATGGAGTTGATTTTGATGAGATCTTCTCTCCTGTTGTGAAGATGACGTCTATCCGAGTTGTTCTTAGCCTTGCTGCGAGGCTAGACCTGGAGATTGAGCAGATGAATGTCAATGCCGCCTTTCTATATGACGATCTTGATGAGGAGCTTTATATGGAGCAACCTGAAGGTTTTATGGTGAAAGGAAATGATAGTCTAGCTAGTCTGTCGCCTGAAGAAGAGCTTATATGGCCTAAAGCAGGCCCCGCGATAGTGGTACAAGAAGTTCGATGCTTTTATGAGGGAGATTGACTTCAGGAGGACCACCATCGATCATTGCGTGTTTGTGAAGCAATATGCTCCAGAGGATTTCATCATCTTGCTCCTATATGTAGATGACATGTTGATAGTCTGGAGGAGCACTGCACACATTGCTGAGCTGAAGCGGTAGTTGAGCTCCACGTTTGCGATGAAGGACTTGGGAGCGGCAAAAACCATCCTAGGGATGCATATTCGACGAGATAGATGCTCCAAGTTACTTTGGCTATCTCAGGAGAGATATATTAGGAATGTGCTACAAAGATTTAGTATAGATCAGGCGAAGAAGGTGAGCACGCCGCTTGCGACTCACTTCAGGCTTACTGTTGACCAGTGCCCGAGCACACCTGAGGAGAAAGAGGAGATGCAGAAGGTCCCATATGCTTCTGCAGTTGGTAGTCTCATGTACGCAATGGTGTGCACATGCCCAGATATAGCGCACGCCATTGACACAGTTAGCAGATTTCTCTCCAATCCTGAGAGAGAACATTGGAGCGCAGTGAAATGGATCTTAAGGTACTTGCATGGGACGTCGAATTTGACGTTGAGGTTTGGAGACAGTGAGCCAGAGTTGCTGGACTACACTGATGCTGATATGGCTGGAGATCTGGACTCCAGACGATTGACGTCTGGGTACCTGATTCTATTTGCAGCGGGAGCTGTATCGTGGCAGTCTCGATTGCAAAAGTGTGTTGCACTGTCGACTACGGAAGCGGAATTTATTGCGGTCACTGAGGCATGAAAAGAGCTTCTTTGGATGAAGCGTTTCATCAAGGAGTTGAGTTTCACTCAAGAGTGCTACACGCTCTTATGCGACAGTCAGAGCACAATTCATTTGGGGAAGAACCCCACCTTTCACTTAAGGTCCAAGCACATCAACACGCGTTATCATTGGATACGCGATTTTTCGGAGGAAAAGGAATTGGACCTGCAGAAAGTACACACAGATGACAACGGAGCAGATATGCTCACAAAGACGGTGCCAATAGGAAAATTTGAACACTGTCTGAGGATCGCCGGGATGGCGGTTTCCTCCTCATCGATGTGAAGGGGGAGAATTGTTGGGGTGTGGTTCCCATTCGATGCGGAGAAAATCATCGGGCTCGTGCGTGACGAGATCGTGACGCGTGCTGTAACTATTTTTCCTCTCCTCGTGACTCACGCGAATAGGCGCGAGTCAATTTCGCCGGCTGCACATTCTCCTTCGCCTCTGACACGAAGACAAATAAAATTATATATATATATATCTTTAACTACTATATACAAGAAGTTGTCTTTGGTGCAACATTCAAAATTGCCAAATATAACCTCTTTTTTTTATTCCAATCACTTAACATATATTATGAAAAAAATGGAAATTCATAAATATAATGCCTATTTGTGTAATTACACTATATTCTTATATTAAAAATAATTATGAAAATTCATAAAATTTAAAAGCTTTTTAGTAGACCTCCTACACCTACTATGATAGGTTATCATTAGACCTAGGTTATTATTAATTAGACCTGCTTTAAAATAATTTTTTATTAAAATATAAATATTTTTGAGATAAAACGATTATAAAATATTAATTAAAATTTTTGTGCGGTCATTTTGAGTACTCATATGTATATATGTTCCGCTGGGGGCGGGCGAAACCCGTCATTGCCGGTCTGGTACTGTCGCGCTTGGCAGTAGGGGCAGAGCCCCGTGCCTGTCACTCGTATATATATATATATCACAAGTCAAAAGGCTATGACAATAGCCTCATAGTCTTTTGACAAATGTTACCCTGTCAGAAGAAAAAGAAAGTGAAAAAGAGAGAAAGAGAGAGGAGAAAAAGGCGGAGGAAAGAAAACTTAGCACGAAAACTTTATTATAAATAGATGACATCTCAGCAGTGGTGAATCAGTAGTGGTGACAATAAAATAGATGCAAGCAGCAAGCAGAACTACGAAAGCTCGAAAGATCTCGCCGAGACTGCGGCGTAAGTAAAAGAGCGTCGAAGTTGCGAAAGCCGTGGAGACGTGCCGCCGACGCCGAAGTTGGTGTTGTCGGCCTTTGTCGGCCGCGAGAAGAAGGACCGTGACCGACTTTGTTCAGGTCAAAGGGCAGCTTCGCTACAGACTCATTTTGGAAACACGCAAGTTACGCGCAAACTACATCGGAGATGATTTTGATCTGTCTCGATAAATTACTGTGGTAACTTGTATTTATTTTTGTGTAGCGAAGTGGAGGTGATCCTTTGTGGATCGAGGAGGGAAAGCCTGTAAATTTTTTGCGTGTATTTTATACACGTTTTAATGGAGGCTTTCCGGGTTGGACTCCGACCGTCCCGTGGTTTTCACCAATTTGGGTTTTCACGTTAAAAATTTCTCGTGTACTATTTTTTTATTTTTGCTTTCTTGTGTTGCATATTCGCTAAAACGCTCGCGCATATATTCTTGCCGAATTAATTTGCAGGTGCTCAGGTCAAATTTGCGCGCTCTCAAACCCAACAATTACTACTACTTTTAGATGAGTTATCCAACTGAAGCAAATATACTTACTGAAAGTTCCAAAAGCCGTTGGATTTGGTTATGTATATCATGTCCAATTATGCATATCGACTTCCTCTATAACCATATATAGGGCTAATTACTTTATGAAAAGATTGCATAATTACAGGTTGCCCCTCTCTACCTTTCAAAATTACATTTACCTCCCCCCCCCTCTAAGTTTCCCCAGTTTACAAAAATATTCCTTCCGTTAAAAAAAATATGGATGAAAAATGATACAATCGACAAATTATTGTATGATATTTCAATGTATCCTTTTATAATAATTCTAGATTCATTAGAAAGGGTTAAAATATAACACACCATTTTTAGAGTTATTACAATTTACAAAGAGGTAAAATAATAATTTGGCATATTTTATCACTTTTCATCACACCTTTCAATGTAGAGTTATTACAAAAGGTCAAATTGAAATAACATAAAATAATTTGGCAGATTTTATCATTTTCCATTCATATTTCTAACAGAAGGGGGCATTTTTGTAAGTTGGAAAAACTTAGAGGGGAGGCAAATGATTTAGGACTTAGGATTTAAAGTTTAGGGTTAATTACTTTATGAAAAGATTGCATAATTACAGGTTGCACCTCTCTATCTTTTGAAATTACATTTACCTCCCCCTCTAAGTTTCCCCAGTTTACAAAACTATCTCTTCCGTTAAAAATATGGATGAAAAATGATACAATAGATAAATTATTGCATGATATTTCAATTTATTCTTTTATAATAATTCTAGATTCATTGGAATGGGTAAAATATAACACACCATTTTCAATGTAGAGTTAATACAAATGGGTAAAATAATAATTTGACATATTTTATCACTTTCCATCTAAAAGAAAAGATCACACCCTTCAATGTAGAGTTATTACAAAGTGTCCGTTTTCGGTACGTATACGTACATATCCTAGGTGCGTATATATAAGCCTTTTTATCGCAGCGGGCCCTTCTTTTATCGTGAAATCGAGAATAGAAAACATAGTAGGGAGAGCGGCGGAAAGCTAGGTCACCGGCTAGAATCGACGCCATTTTTGCTTGAAAACGTTTGCTCCGCTTCTGTAATCGACAAGATTTGTTCAAAAATCAAGTGTGGTTGGCCATCGACGATAACGAGCCGCATACATTGGACATTGGCTGTCGTCGTGGAGTAAAAATCGAGGAACACTGTTTTTTTGAAGGTAATGTTTATACATTGGACGAAGAATCGATGAAAATAGCACTGAATCAATTATGTTGAGGTGTTTTGTGTGTTCTTATACGATCTTTACATATTTAATTCAATGTATATGTTTTGAACTCCAAATACAACGTTAATACCGCATTATTACTAAGGCTTTTCAAACATTTAACCCTAAATCAACGCTGATACTGTCGTAGTGTTGTTTTATCATTATTTGCGATAAGCTTTAGTTTTGTATGTCGATCTCTATAAGCATTGCATCTACATGTCTGTATTATAGTTTTTTATTTGTTGAACCCGATTCAGTACCGTATTACTATTGTAATATGGGCGTATTTTGTGAGTATTTTGACATTTTATTGTTTTGGCTTAGTTTGAGATAAGGTTTACATTAGTTTCCCTATCTCTATTGCTTATACCTCTCCGCATTAATGTATTTTCGGTGTTGATTCCTGATCACTACCGTATTATAATAGCAATACTGGCGTTTTATTTGAGCATGCTGTAATTTTGTGTTTGTAGTTGCTTACAGATTTTATGTGCTTCTATTTACTGTTTTTAGAGTAGTGTTCAAAGGTATAATACATGTAATACGGTCTTATTCGTGCTTATATAACTCTGTATTATTTAAGTCTCTGTTGAACTCCAAACATTACTGTATTACAATTGTAATACGATCGTTTAACTGATATATTTGATTAGTTGCTTATATATTTGAATTGTGATACAGACCTTTAACTGATATATTTACTGTTTTTTAGAGTAGTGTTCAAAGGTATAATACATGTAATACGGTCTTATTCGTGCTTATATAACTATGTATTATTTAAGTCTCTGTTGAACTCCAAACATTACTGTATTACAATTGTAATACGATCGTTTAACTGATATATTTGAATTGTGATACAGACCTTTAACTTGTTGAGATTGTACCTGTTTTTTCAATGATATGGCAGATGACCTTGACCCTGTCTTATTCATGCTTATATAACTCTGTATTTTTTAAGTCTTTGTTGAACTCCAAACATTACTGTATTACAATTGTAATACGATCGTTGAACTGATATATTTGTATTGTGATACAAACCTTTAACCAGTTTAGATTGTACCTGACTTTTGAATGATATAACAGATGACGCTGTCTAAGACTTTACAATGTTGGTGTGCTGTGTCTTTGTTCAAGGAAAAAGCGATACCCCTTATCAGGTCCTTGAACGAACAAACACAGTTTGATTTAGAAGAAGCTGGTATTCTGCGACTCTTCTCTATTCCTAATTTAAACCAGAATATTTCTTTAGTTGTAATTTTGATTCGGGCATACTCCAAGAAGAAGAACGCTTTCCTTCTTGGAAAAGTTTATAAAAAAAATTACCGTAAATGAGGTGGCATTAATGTTGGGGCTACCCAACAAAGGGTTGAAATTCATATTTAACAGAACCCCTCTTGCTATGTACGAGCAAAAGGATTTGTTGGCAGAAATGTTGCGGTTTTCGGAGGGAGAGTGTAGTTTAGAGTTAGAGGGGCAAAAGGTTGCAGCCCTAGTCAAATATGTATTGTGTAAACTTTTTTTTTCCAATAAAGGTTCTAAAAATTCCAAAGTGTTTACAAATGTTTGGAGGATTGAAGGACTTCAAAAAATACAATTGGCCCGAAGCAATCCACTGTTTTCTCCAATCGCAAATACGTGAGTTAAGTAAAGTGGCCTCGAAAAGAAAATCAAATGAGAGTTGAGGGTACATAGAAGGATGCTCGATTCTCTTAGTGGTGAGCAATACATTTGATCATACAACTTCTTTTTTATTGTAATATATGTTTATAATGTTGAAATTTCTTCATTGCAGGTTTGGTTTTATGAGTTCACCACCTTTTTAACAGTTGATGACGACTTGGTTAGGCCAAGGCTATGTCGATGGTCTCCTAAGTTCAGCTTTTCTAATAAATTTTGTTCAGAGATCAATTCAAAATTAAGATGTCGCGGACAGGTATGTTTTTATATCATGCATCTTCTTCATAGAAATTTTAAATTGGTACTTCAAAAAAGGCTTTTGAAAGCAAGTTAATGATATTGTTAGAAGTATTAAATAGGTGAAAGAGGGTTTTGAGAATATATTACCATCCGAGGAGCTCCTATTAGGAGATGTACCAAAAGAGGATACTGATTTTGAAGATTCCAATGAGAAAAGTGAAGAGTCGGAGGAGGAAGAGGAATATTCAGTGAAAACAGAGGAAGATACGAAGAGGTATGTGAAGAGAAAACTAGCAGAGTTTATGTCTAAAGTAGAAGAAACACACAAAAAAATAACAAAGAGTATAGAGCGAGAGAAGGACCCGGAGAAAAATGAAGTATTTGGATCAACCAAAAAAATAGAAGACATTGTGATGATAATGACCTCAGAAATAGAGAGAAACTCGAAAATGCGCCACGATATGGTGATGCAAGAACTCCATGACTTACGTGCCCATATCAACGAAAGGATTGATGATTTGAGCACACACATTCACAAAGCTAATAACTCTCCAGCTTCACCGGCATTTGAAGCACCCGAGGACACACAGAATTCTATGCAGGCAACCTCCCATCACTCTTCACCTAAATCAGCAGAAAAAGTTATAGAAGGTAAGCAGGTAGATGATGACATTACAAATGCTCTTGTGGTTTGTGGGCTTCCTTCATTTAACCAGAAGGGCGATAATACTACGAGCTTGATAAAGAATATTAAAGGGCGTAAAGATAGAAAATCAAAGAGTAAAATTTCATCATCCGCCATTGAGGTTACATATCCTGGACTGAAAAACCTTAGTAAATCAAAGCGTCTAATAATCGATCATATTATGGAACAATTCCCCAACAGGTGATATTATTTGAGATATAAAATTTCATATTGCATCTTATATATACTATATGTTTGCTGATTATAGAACAATTTATGTGCAGAAATAGTATAGTGATCGAAGCGGGAAATATTACTTTGTATCGATCACACATTGATGATTTATTAAGGAATGGGTGGCTTAATGATAGCCACATAGACGCATACAGTGTATTTCTCACAGTACAAAAAAATATTCATCCCCGGAAATTTAAGAACTTATACGTCTCACCGAATCATGCTGTTAGTACTCAATCTTTTTTTGGAAATTATAATTGGCAAACTAAAAATGTCGAAGAGCGTGTTATATATAACATGTTTATTTAATGCAGAATCTGAAAAGCAACAAAAGGAGTTCTCAAGCACTTGTGAGCCACATCACGCGTAGATCAATGGAATACTCAAATTTAATACTAATTCCAGTCCACCTAACAAATCATTGGGGTTTGCTAGTCGGCAATATTGAGGAAGGATGTTGGCAATTCTACGATTCGTTGTACAAGGAATCAAATTACCAGAAGATTGCTGTTGTGGTATGTTTGTTTTACATAAAAAGTAAAATATTTGCTTTGTATGTTAATATAATTATGTGCGTGCAGAAAGATTATTTTGAAGAAGATCTCTCTACAGTGCTTCCGGAAAACATTCATGAATGGCCATTATTCTATGCTGATGACATTCCAACACAGGATAGTAGTGACGATTGCGGGGTATTTGTCCTCCTATATATGAAGACAATCGTTAGGGGAAAAAACAAATAGATTGGCAAAAATATAAATTATGGTCTAAAGATATGTCAAAAATAAGGGCTCAAATTGCTATTGACCTCCTCACCACTTTTCCTGAGAAAGTTAAGAGTATGTGTTCTTTGATAACCCTGTTTTGTTAAACATTTGCAGTACTTAATATTTACCTTACATTGAAATTTTTGCAGTTTGAAGTGGAACGTAAAATGGATGGCCTCATTCTAAAATGACACGACATACTGAGGGACAATCTCGATGAGCATACTGATGGATGAATGGTTAAATCGACAATATATTTTTAATATATTAAGTGTTATATACAGTTGTTTTGTTATGGTTTTCAAGGAAATATTGTGGACTGTGTTAAAACAATTTATGTTAGGATTTGACAGCCATTTCTGCTTACAGATATATTAATATTGTGAACTGTTGTGGACTGTATGTTGTGGACTGTATGCTGTGGACTGTATTGTGGCAGACTGTAATATTGTGGACTGTTGTGGATTTGAAAGCCATTTCTGCTTAAAGATATATTAATATTTCTTGCCATTTCTGCTTACAGAAATATTGTGGACTGTATGTTAATATAGTAATGTGCGTGCAGATATATTAATTCACTTTTGATGGGTAAATGTTTTTTATATAGTATTGGTTGTAGTGTTATTGCTAAAGTGGGTATTAAAACCATATGACGAACGAAACAAACCATATGACGAACGAAACAGCCGTAATATTTATGCAATATGGTAAACTGTGTTATAACTGGTAATATTTCACTGTCATTTATTCAAAAATTTCACTAAAAAAAGTAGTGTTAATATCACTCCAAATAGTAGTGTAATTAAAACTGAACTTTATTTCTTCAAAACCACATTTATTCTAGTAATACCGATATTATCAGTATTCAAACGTATCTGGAGGACAAACAAATATGCGTATTAGTTATTTAAAAAAAGTAAGGATACATTTACAGTAGGATGAAATGCCTATACAACTGTATTACATTATACTATCGTAATACGATTGGATGAAAGACCCATACAATCGTATTACAGTTTGATTTACGCTAATACATAATGAACCTGATATAATTTAAACAAACCGAATAACTGTTATTAATTCAGATACTTTACCATTTGACTACTTCTACCATTACATTAAAAAAGTAATAGCACATTGCATAGAGAAATCGTCGTTGATTGACAAATTAAAGATAAGTTTGGCTACAGACAATATCGTAGTACGATTGGATGCAGAGACCACACAACTGTATTACAGTTATATTTCCGATAGTTCGAAATGAACATGATATTATTTAAAAAAACAGAATAACTGTTATAAGTACAGATACTTTACCATTTGAATACATCTTCATTACATTAATAATGTAATAACACATGAATACTGAAATCGTCATTGATCCACAAATTAAAGATGTGACAAAACAAATACTATCGTAATACGATTGGATGAAGTGACCATACTATTGTATTACAGTTATATTGACGTGACTGGGAAATGAACATGATAGTATTTCAAAAACCAGAATTCGTTTTGTTATCAGTACAAATACTTTACCATTTGAATACATCTGGGATACATGAAAAATCTAATGGCACATTAATAGAGAAATCGTCATTGATGGAGAAACCATCGTTCAAGTCTGCATGTGCAAAAATGGGGTTTGAAATTGAATTCGAATCAAACCCCGAATTATTATCCACGAAATTATGCTGAATTGGAGGCTCAAAAACTTCATTGACAGAAGGTCCCTTCCCTTTAACTGCACGCGACTTCTCTGTTAACAAAAAAACAGTAGTAAGATAAATTCCAATGCATAATAGTAAAATTTAAAATGAATTTTAATCATACTTTGTTTTTGGGAGTTTTGTTCCCAATAACTCTTCAAACGTGTCTTTGGCGCACCCTTTGGCCGCATGGATGGTGGATCTTTCAACACATCTTTGTCCTTCCGTATAGATGAAACAACTACTTTTTTATTTTTCTCATCATTGTCGATCATATTTTCTATAACTTGACCCACATCATTCATTACCTTAACCATGTACTCCTTTGCTATTTGACAATTTTCCATTTTTTGGCAAAGGTCATATGTAGATCGCATCATATGATTTTTGAAAATCAAGTTAGACTCGTTCCGATCTATGGACATCAGCATTGTAAAATTACATCGCTTCTTAGCTTGCATTGTAAATCTCCTTAATATGTAATTTGATTGAATTTTCTGTACATTATGAATATTATAAACCCGGAGTACATGCTCGCACAATAAACCCTTCGTCTGAAAGCCTCTACAAGAACACTCTACATCATTGCTTTTTGTGTTAAATCTCACAATCCAATGCTTTTGTAGATCGGTAGGATCACAATGGCGTATGTTGTATAGAACCATATCTTGGTCATACATTGATTCCTCTGACACCATCAAACCAAGTGCCCCCTCAATCACAGCATGCTCAAATATTACATAAATTTTTCTGGTGTATACCTTGGACATTTGCCTAAGAATCATGGAAGACTTTATTTTGAGGGAGTGCGTACCTTGTTTGCATTTGAAATCTTCCTCCTGTTCACTCCTTCGCCAACAATAAATTAATTTATCCATACCCAGAAAGCATTCGGTAAGTGAACTTGTAGGCTTCGAGCAACCATGAATACTATGATTTGCCGATTCACTACGTTGTGTGGATAAAATGCCAAGATCAAATACCTCTTTATTAAAAGCAGTGGACCACTTATTTTTAATGTTGTAAAGCTCATTTAACCATCGGTTCGCTTGCAAATTTCCTTTTGTGATCATATCTCTCCAATACAACTCAAACTCCACTTCACTGTCACATTTAGACATGCAAATATAAAATAAGAATCTAATGTGCTTGTCTTGGTTGAAAGTAGGTACCTTAGACCGTGCTTTCTTTGAAATGTGCCATTGACATAGGCGATGACTGGTAGTAGGTAAAACACGCTCAATAGCAACTGCCATTGCCTAATCTTGATCTGTAAAAATTGTGATCGGTCGCTTGCCCCCAACAAACTTTAAGAAAGTCTCAAATACCCAACAGAAAGAATTAATCGTCTCATATGCAATAAATGCACATCCAACAAAAATATTTTACCAATGGTGATTTACTGCTATAAATGGAGCGCATGCTAAATTATATTTGTTTAGCCTGTAAGTGCTGTCAAAAATGATCACGTCGCCAAAACATTCGTAATCCAATTTTGCTGGGCCATCAATCCAAAAAAAACTATGCAGCCGATTCAATTCATCTGTTTGTATATCATAAGAGAACATGCTATCAGACAATTGTCTATCCTTAAAAAGTTCCAATAATTTAGCTGCATCTCCAATTTCGATGAGCGCTCTTCTTTCTCGATGTACGAAGTTATATGCATCTGATTTATTGAAACCTACATTTTCAGCTCCGCCAACTTCTTCAGCCATAAGGTTGAACGTGTCAATAGTTCGTATACCAACTCCTGTAATATTCCGAATCAAGGTGGCTTGGCCATCAGCTACATGGCGATGTGATCTCAACAAATGTACGTCTTGAGATGTAACCAAAGGATGATTGTGCTCTTCAACGAATTTTAAAACCTTCCAATTTTTACCCTCTTGGTCAGCAGTAAAGTGCAAGCAAGCCAAGCAGCCCGTCCTTAAATCCACTCTACGAAATTTTTTCTTCGCATCACTACACGAGTTCTGCACTTTATAACCTGCTTTCGAACATGAAAACTCTCGTCCCCTGATGATCCGTGTATGAGTCCAGTAAAATACATGTTATTTTCGCACACTAAAGCCACACTGACGAGCATATGCAGAGTACATTTTGAAAGCTTCATCATCAGAATGAACCACGAGAAACACTACATCTTCCTTGTGCACCTTCTGTACCTGCGAAAATGCAGATACAGTGTAAGATGCTAGGTAGAGATTCAAATATATGATCGTAATATATTTGTAATATATTCGCACATTATTTTCTATACAGCTGTAATAAAACGTAATCTTACACCAGCTATAGCCTCATTAGAAGGTGCAAGACTCTTGTCAACTTCCTGGGACTTCTCAGATGATTGATGGTTGTCCTCCATGGAGAATTAGGAGGAAGTAAAATGCTGGGCTCCTCGACTTTTGGCAAACGAAAAAGACCACCGGAGAAGCAGAAATGGCAAGAAATGTTTCCCGTGGAACCCTCCTCGTAACCGTACATTCGAATCCTCTGTGTGCTCCAGTCGTCTTCTCCCGCCACCACCGAAACAAACGAAGGAGATCGAAGACGATGAAGATGACGACGTAAAACCTGATCCCGCTAGAAAGGATTTATCGTCCCGCCCTAAACCCCGAAAAGAGCCTCTCAAAATTTTGAGAGGGAAAGACGAGTGAAGGGCGAAAAATAAAGTATTTATATACGCACGTAAGCATACACACGCATACGTACAGAAAATTTTTTGTTATTACAAAAGGTAAAATTGAAATATCATAAAATAACTTGACCGATTTTATCATTCTTCATCCATATTTCTAACGGAAGGAGCATTTTTGTAAACTTAGTAAACTTAGAGGGAAGGTAAATGTAATTTTGAAAGAAAAGAGGGGCGCAACCTGTAATTATGCAAACTCCCAGGGGAGGTCCTGGTAATTAACCATATATATCAATACTTAGGCTCTGTTTGGCGCGGCGTTTTGGTAGCAGCCCCCCGCTGTTTTTAAAACAGCCGCGCCAAACAATAATTTGAAGCCCGCAGTGCACGCCGCCACCGCCCTCAAATCGCGTAAAAGCCGCGATTCGAAGTCGTGATTTTCCTCGCGATTTTCATCTGCCGCGCCGCTTGCGTCTCGAGTGCCCTAGCGTCGCCGATTGCGAGAGACGACCAGCCCGGCGATCTTCAGGCGCGATTGCGAGATTGCGAGAGACGATCTTCAGGCTAGCAGCGGCGGAGGTCCTCGACCCTCCGGCGAGCACTTAGCAGCGGTGGTAGTCCTCAACCCTCCGACGAGCACGAAGCAGCAACGATCTTTTCTCGTTCTTCTCCAGGTAGCGTTCTTCAACTTCGCTTTGTTTTTCTGGATGTGGTAGCATCGATGGGAACATAACTATGTTGGTTTACATTTTACAGCACTTTTGTTCTTCTCCAGGTAGCGATTGCTATTTATGCTTGTTCTTCCTCCTCGCTACATTTCTATTTATGCTTGTTCTTCTCCAGCTTGATTGGTTTACATTTACAGCTTGATTGGTTTACATTTTACAGCTCTGTTCTTCTCCAGTAGCATTGACGGAAACATAGCTATTTCTATTTATGCTTGTTGGTTTACATTTTACATCTAGGTTCTCTAGTTTATTTCCCCTTTTTGTGTTGCATCCTCTGTGAATGTGTAGATAATCAGTGTATTTTATTTATTAAGAGAATATCAGAGTGCTTAATATGTACTTAGTTAATTTATTTTAATTAATTGTTATTTATTTCTAATTTTAAAAAAATGAAATCCAAAATGCACAGTTGTTTTGCCAAACAGCTTAACAGCTTCTCCGTTTGAAACAACACTGCAACAGCTACTCTTCCAAACAGATTCACAGATTCTGCCACCACTATGCAAAACAACTGATTATTCCACCACTGCTTCCCACCACTGCTTCTCCAGTCGCTGCAGCCGCGCAAAACAGAACATTACTCTATTAAAAGAGAAAACATCATTTGATGAAACATTTAACTTTTCAATTTTACTCATCTTTATTACAAAATTTTCAATTTCGTTAATTTATGTATTTTTTCTTTAATTAAAAAAAAAATGCTCTTATATAGCCAATGTCTCTTACCTACAATAAAAAGTGCTCTCTCCGCCGCTCGTAAACCAAGTGCACAAAAAAAAGCAACAAGCAAAAAATAGCGCTAGGAGGTTTGTGAGCAGCGAGAGAGCCGTCGTGCCGGGGCAATGTCATGGCCGGAGTATTGTCGTGCGGGGCACTGGAGGCCCCATGCATTGTCGCGGTCGGGATACTGTCACGGTTAGCCTTAGAGGCAGAGCCCCGTGCCTGTGACTCGTATATATATAAAGAAAGTATCACGTTTGTCTTCTAAGGCAGCGATGTCTCAATCGTCTATTAGGGTTAACTCGAGTGTTTCATGCTCTGAAATAAGGAAAAAAAAAAGAATTTTGAGCATTTTCTTAATAGTAGAATGATTCCAAGCTACAAAAATATTGGGAAAATGCAGTATGCGCATGTCTACGCTATTTTATGGAATACCGTTGGCATAAAATATTTTACAACGTTTCTAACAAAACTGTTGGCATGAGCTTGAAATAACATCATTTTTTTAACAAGATACAGGCTTTAGTTGATATTTGGTGCCGCCGCCACCGCCTCTCAACGGCAATAAAACCGTTTGTCGGCTCCGGTTGATATTCGGCACCGCCACGGCATCTCTAAAGGCAATAAAACCATTTATGGCACAAAGAAGCCGTAACAATCTGTTATGCGCACCAAGCAGATTCCACAACGCCCACACCGAATGTCAGGCCAGTGAGTACTATTCAAAGCGCTTTGAAATGTCTGCGGGCATCCACGCGGACTGTTGAATGTCTGCACTTTACGGTAAAGTGCATCACCCACACTTTACCGCCCCCTTGTCTGACTATAGGGGGGATTTTCGCACATTTTATTCTGACAACCTTATGATTATGTAAAGTTATGGAATAATTACTCGTGCTCAAAGCTGGGATAAATTACAATATCACCATAATACCACCTAACATCAAGCATTTACTTAGCATCGACATAGCCAATATAATTTAGGCTTATTTGCTCCTGCGAGTTGCGACAAAAACGGCGTTATCATGGATTGTATATTTGGCAAAACAGGTTATGACCGCTATCAAGAAAATAAACTAGTTTTGAGCATAAAATGCATGAATTTTTTTTAGATGAGGTCGTGCGTTCAAGAACGACGACGGTTCATGACCACCGCGTTCACGACCGCCACCACCGCGCCAAACGAAGCCTGCGCGGCTTATTTGCTCCGGTGAGTTTGGTCAAAAATGTCATTATCACAGAATGTATGTTCGGCAAGACAAAGGTTATGACCGCTACCCAAGAAAATGAACTAGTTTTGAGCATAAAATGCATGAATTTTTTTAGGTGAGGTCCGGCGTTCACGAACGACGGTTCATGACCACCGCGTTCACGACCGCCACCACCGCGCCAAACGAAGCCTTTAGTGTCTGATGGATCGAGCTTATCATAACCCGTGGATTACTGTGTTTTTTGGTACTCCGTACTTTCACTAAAATTTATTGCTATGTAGCAGTAGGGCAAAACAAATTGAGACTGCTTACAGCTCAGATTCCCAACCCTGGTATTTTTCTTGTGCCCCTTCACCCACTGTATATTCTAAATTGTCCTGAACAACTTAAAAGCAAACAGACCTACATTCTTCGCAAAATCCCGCTGATAAATACCGTGTTTAATTCCTCGCATTTTAACCAGACCGTGTAGGAAGTTCAGCCTAACCATCATATACCATAAATAACTTATTGGTCACTTTTTTTCATACCAGAAAACTGGGTCAAAAACTAAGAGAATCCGCAGGAGCAAATGCTGCGTTTCCAACAAAGCTACAGACCTACATTCTTCGCCAAATCTCGCTGATAAATGTCGTGTTTAATTCCACTCAATTTAACCAGAGCGTAGGAAGTTCAGCCTAACCATCATATACTATAAATAACTTATTGGTCACTTTTTTTCATACCAGAAAACTGGGACGAAAACTAAGAGAATCCGCAGGAGTAAATGCTGCGTTTCCAACAAAGCTACGTATACATTCTCCGCGGCAGAATCCAGTCGCACAAAGGAGAAACAAAAGCCCCGAGAAAATGCACCTCTACAAAAGAATAAGATACATAACAGAGAGAGAGAGAGAGAGAGAGAGAGAGAGAGGGAGGACCTTACTCATTGGGGCAAATCTTCTGGAATGTGGATGTCGAGATTTCGCTGAGCCAAATGGTAATACAGAATTCCCATAGTAGCCATGCAAGCCCTACAGATCAACATTTTACCAGCTTCAATAAGATGAATACATAATCATGCACACGCACGCACACTCACATGCACGCGCACTTTGGAAGTTTGAAGAGTTTCAGACGATGACAGTGATTTGGCGACAAACACATTTAATGCGATATTAAAAACTAGATGATTAGATGATGTAAAGTGATTGAAGTATTTTGGTGCCAAATATATACGCAGCGCAGAGAAATCAAAATTATGACAATTACTACGAAACAAACTTACGAGTAATACCATAAGGTAATGATAGACAAGATTGACTCGATAGGTAGTTTTGTGCTATGGTAATGTTACGGGTACGTCGCCAGTTATCTTAGTATATTATTATTATAATGTATCGTTTTTATTATGTTCAGTCTTTATAATGTATTGTCTTATAATGTTTAGGGTTAATTACACCCATGCCATTGGGAAGTCTTATATAACCCATAGAATCATGTAAGTGAAAATTATGAAATGAAATAACAAGTTCCTTATCTCTAAAATTCCTCTCCCTCTCTGTCTAAGGCCTCTCCCCTTAGGGTTTTCCTCTCTCTCCCCACCCACCCTCTCTTAGGGTTTCTGTTATGAATGAAGTAGGGAGAGAGAGATTTGAGAGTTCTAAGGAAGAAAGAGAGGCTAGGGTTAGGGTTGAGGGGGAAGGAGGGGAAAATACCTGAATAATATTCTTCATAGCCCATCCAAGGGAGCCCCCGGGGTTATAAATACCCCGGGACTAGAGGGGGCCGGCCGGCCCCCTCAATAGGGGCTGAACCGTGTGGTTCAGCCCCGCAGACCGCCTTTTAGTGATTGGGGGCTGAACCGGATGGTTCAGCCCCGTTGCTCCTTGTGGCCTCCTTTGGTCGTCGAGCATATTGATGCCCCGTGAATCTCAATGCGTTCGGGGGCATAACAATTTCGTCTTCTCTCTTCTCCTCCATTTCTAGGGCTTGCCCGTGTATCCCCTCGTCCAACGATCCACCGAAGGAAGCCCATAACAGGTATTTAATGGGGAAAAAACTAGAGTGAAAATCAAGGTTTTTTGTATGTTTTTCTATTAATCTTGAGAAGGGCACATGTATCATAGGAATAGATTTGATGGATATTACGAAAAATAATGTTAATCAAGAGTAAGTGAAGTTATAGAGATACGTAGGATGAAATATTGATTGGCATGAAGATGTGGGTGACCAAACAGTTCTCAATAAATGTAAGATTCCACCAAGAATTATGATAAACCACTTTTATTGCTCGAGGAAATCCTGGCACATGCTATTTAGATTGAGGTGCTTTGGTGCATCTTATTTGCTAATGAAATAGTTCTAAAATGTTACACCTTTTGTTACAGTGATACAACCGCCCGAGTACACAACCTCGAGGAGTCATGGGAGCGCATATAGAAGCCACGGTGATAATTTCATATAATATTTTTGTTGGAAAAAACCCTCTTTGATTTGATGTAACAGATTAATTAAGTGATTTAGAAACTTGCCTAAGTATGTATAGTAAGAAAAAATGTCTATATTGTATGAGGTGTAATCATATCCAGGCTGACAAAGAACCAGTGATCTCAAGAAGCAAAATCGACTAAGTCAAACTTCTGTGCGTCGAGACGACGTAAGTCGATAAATTGACTTCATGCGTCGATAAATTGACTTCATCCGTCGAGAAGAAATCGACGCACGTCGAAGTATAGGCCTCCTCCTTACGGTGAGTTCTCCTAAAAGAAAGTCTGCACAGAGCTTGACAATTCAGCTTACGTTGAATTCTCTCTTCTCAACATTTCAACATACGTCGAATAGTATTCGACGCATAAGTGAGACCTTATGACGAATTCTCTCTTCTCTTCCAAAATTGGTTCCTGAGCAGATCAAGACCCTGATTAAGATCCAATTAGATTCGTTTATAATTCGTTTCAAGAAGAAGATTATGTTGATTGATTCAAATCAGGAAAGTCTCTATTTCAGCAGCAGACATATATATATCTGCAGATTCAAATAGACAAAGAGACGTGAAATCATTCAAAATTCCTCTTCTCTCTCAAGCATTCAGAGTTCTCCTCCAGAAGTTCTCTCGAAGAACCCTAGCCGACAAGATCTCTCTCCTGATCTTAGGCTCTCCTTCTATCAGGGGTTCATCTTCTTCTCCTTCAGGATTCCTCACAGTTTGGATTCATCTTCTCTATTGAATTCTCACTTCTCTCAAGAGGAATTGTCTGTAGCTGCCACCATTAAGAATCCATACAGTGCTTCAAAGATCAAGATTCTTCAGAGCTTTGTTGAAGAATGATCATATTATGGAAAATATGCTTCTACATCTTCGTCATTCAGAGAAAGAATTTTGAGAATCCTACTAAAAAGAATTCACAGATTGGTTCTAAGAGTCTCCTCATCAAAAGACTCAATAGGTCCTAAAATCCCCTTATCAAAGGATTCAATTGGTTATGAGAAACTCCTTAGCAAAAAATTCAGATTGGTTCTAAGAGTCTCTTTATCAAAAGACTTGGTGTATTGGTCCTACGAGTCTCCTTAGCAAAAGACTCAGTATATTGATTTTAAGAGTCTCTTTATCAAAAGACTCAACACTGTAAGTGAAATACCTACTAAGGGGTAGAAGAGAGGCCGTACCCAAAATTATGGGGAACCTCAATAAAATTTGTCTTCTGGTTACATTTTTTTATTGTTTCTGTGCTTTAATTTTCTTTCGTTGTTTATAATTTAATAATCGTGGCATGTACTATGAGTGATTGTGGTATTAGAATTTTTAAATCTCTATTCACCCCCTCTAAAGTAATTCTTAATAGCTCTCACTCACTTTCAATTGGTATCAGAGCGAGGTTAATCATAAAAAGGATAACACCTTGATTAATCAAGATCCAAGGGATTGAGAATTACTCGTGAGATTAATAACACAATCATAAGTTCTACACAGTTTATAGAGTATACAACTACAAAAACTCTCATGTATAATCTCGATAAGTTTTTTTATGGAAATCAAGAATTAAGTTATATATAAATTCTATTGATGAAGATATTTTTGATGATGTGCTTACAGGTCCACTAATTCCCACCTGTACAGGTGATAAGGGGCATATTGTCTCTAAGCCTAAGGCTGACTGGACTGAGGCTGAAAAGAAGGCTAGATCCAGTGATGTTAAGGCTATGAATATCTTGGTATCTACAATGACTGATGATATCTTCCAAAAGGTAGCTGACTGCCAGTCAACAAAGAAAATTTGGGACTCTCTAACAAGAATTATTGAAGGGAGCTCAGACGAAAGAAAGGATAAAAGATCTCTCTTGATCTCTCAATACGAGAACTTTAAGAAGAACTAAAAAGAATCTGTGGCTGAAATGTACTAGATATTCAGCCATATTGTGAGTGAACTTAAAAGGCTTGATAAGGATACCTCAATCACTGAGATCAATGACAAGCTCCTCATGTGTTTCCCAAGCTCTTGAGACTTTAGAATATAGGTCATCATTGAAGTCAGATGCAACAAGGAGATCTCTACAATAACTCTCCTTGGAATGCTTAAATCATATGAGATGCTCTTGAAAACAAGGGTCGAGAATGAGGAAAAGGAGAAAACTCCATCTTCTTCAAAGGAGAAATCTATTGTTCTTGTTAGAAAAACACATGTAAAGGCCCATATGAGAGCCCTTTTATTTGTTTGTTTGTTTCTCT
Source organism: Dactylorhiza incarnata (assembly GCA_033032865.1). Classification (NCBI taxonomy): domain Eukaryota; kingdom Viridiplantae; phylum Streptophyta; class Magnoliopsida; order Asparagales; family Orchidaceae; genus Dactylorhiza; species Dactylorhiza incarnata. Next base: position 552,040 of record JAWHQI010000296.1, on the reverse strand, counting down.
TCTCTTTAGTCCCACATCATGTATAAGGATTTCCTCTCCCTCTCTCCCTCTCTCCCTCCTATATATTTGTATTCATACATTGTATTTACTACACAAGAATATATAAGCTTTAGCTCTTTCTTACATGGTATCAGAGCTATCTGTCCGAAATTGCGGTCTCCCGTTTTGGTGACCGCACCCCACCCCTCTTAGCGAGCTCTCACGGTCTCCATTTTCTGTTACCGCCCCTCCCCCCTGCCAGCTCTGCTTCTTCCAGCATCTTCTTCTCTTTGGCTCTCTTATATCCTTCTCCTTTCTGACAAGTGGGCCCTGCCCCTCCCGGCCTCTTCTCCTGCTCACAGCTCCCTGTCGATCTCCATCTCCCGAGCTCTCTCTTTGATCTAGCGATCTCCCGAGCTCCTCGCAAGCGGTCTCCTGCTCCTCCTCGCAGCAGTCTCCCGAGCTCCTCCTCGCAGCGATCTCCCGAGCTTCTCCTCGCAGCAATTTCTCCCGCAGCTTCTCCTCCCCGCAGCTGGAGCTCGGGAGACCGCAGATCTCCCGAGCTCCAGCTGCGGTCTCATCGGCCGATCTCCATCTCCAGCTCCTCCTGCCGGTCTCCTCCTCCTGAGGCCTTCTCCTGCTCGCCGCTCCTCCTGTGGTCTCCTCCCGCGGTCTCCTCCTGCTCGCAGCTCACTGCCGGTCTCCATCGGCCGATCTCTCTCTGATCAAGCGATCTCCCGAGCGGTCTCTTGCCCAGCGGTCTCCTGTTCGCCGCGGCCTCCAGTTTAGTAGCCGTGCCACCTAACTACAATGGGCTCCTCCAGTTATCCCTCTGTGCATTCCGATGGGCAGCCCGCTACCTCTCCTGCAGCCCGCTTGCTTCCCACTCTTGAACTGCGCGACGAGCTAAGAATCACCACCATCTCCCTGACTGGGAAGAAAAACTTCGTCGAATGGGTGCACTCAGCAGACGGGTCCTTCAGTCCAAGGGGCTTCTGTCTCATCTCACTAAAGACACCCCATCTGATCCTACTGATGACTGGCTGCATAGCGATGGTCGTGTTCAGACATGACTTCTCAACTCCCTTGATGGCGAACCTTACCAGATGACAATGTATCACGAGACGACCAAGGCAATGTAGGAGGAACTCCACTCCTTGTACTCCGGAAAGGACAGCCTTCAGCACCTGTATGACATCATTACCGAGCTTCAAACTCTTGATACTGGCGGGGAGGCCGACTTAACATCATTTGTTGCTCGTGCCAAGACTCGTGCTGAAGCCTGGATACAACATCAGCCCCCTACTACAGATCTAGCAGCTCAACGTGCTCAAAAAGAGGATGTGTGTATTGCTATGATGATGGATCGGGTCCCGCTTCACCTGCAGAGTATTCGGGCACAAATCCTTTCGTCGGTTACAACCCCGTCATTATCTGATGTCTGCTCCATGTTGCTCAGAATATCACCGCCTCCGGATACTATTGGACCTCCCTCCCCGGTCCTTCTCCAGCACTCGTCTGCACCATTACTACCTCTCCCTCCAACTCGTGGAGGACAGTCAGGTCCCCGGGGCAGGGGTCGCGGAGGCCGACCACGTCCTAAGTGTTCGATCTGCGGAAAGGATGACCATCTTGAGGCGACCTGCTACCGCAAACATGGTCGTCCACCTCCTCCTCCGACTGCTCATATTGCCGCTAACAATCCCTCTGCCACTCGTGCTGATCTTGAAGGAGTTCACCTCCAGCTCCCGCAACTTCAAGGGATGCTCCGCCACCCACCTGCCTCTGTCGCCTCCATCTCCAATAAAGGTATCGCTTGTCTCTCCACTAGTCCGCGCTGGATAGTGGATTCAGGTGCCACCCACCATATGACCTCGCTGACACCACATCACTACTTGGATGCTCCTCATCCTAAGTACATCACAGTAGCCAATGGAGACACCGTTCCCGTTTTCGGCTCTGCTGATATCCCTCTCAATTCTTCTCTCTCTCTACGTTCGGCTTTTCATGTTCCGAGTTCCCCGTTTAATCTACTTTCTATTAGTCGCCTTACTACCGATTTGGATTGCTCAGTAACATTCACATCTTCCTCTTTTCTGATGCAGGATCGACGAACGCAGAATATCATTGGTAAGGGACGACTGCAAAACGGGCTCTACCTTCTTGATGACTCTCCTACCATCCTCTCCTAAGTCTCCTTCGTTGATTGGCATCGGCGTCTTGGGCATGCCCCTCTTCCAGTTCTTCAGAAGGCTCTTCCAGATATCCCTCTTTCTGCTTTTAAGCGTGAATCCTGTATTTGGGCAAACAACATCGTTCCTCTTTTCCCCCCATTGTACTCGGAGCTCTGCTCCTTTTGTTTTAGTGCATTCCGATGTTTGGGGTGTTTACCCAGAAATCGGCGATCCTTCTCGAGGATGTTTTTTCTGCGTTTCTCCTACAGGTCATGCGGCTAGGGATCTCCTATCCGCCCAGCAGGGGCGGACTCCTTCCTCAGGCCGCCCAGCAGGGGCGGCCTCCTACTTTAGACCGCGCGGGTAGGCGGTCTCCTCCTTCAGACCGCCCAAAGGCGGGGGCGGCCTTCTCCTTCAGACCGCCCAAGGGCGGGCGGCCTTCTCCTTCAGACCGCCCAAAGGCGGGTGGCCTTCTCCTTCAGACCGCCCAAAGGCGGGCGGCCTTCTCCTTCAGACCGCCCAAAGGCGGGCGGCCTTCATCTTTAGACCGCCCAAGGCGGGCGGCCTCATTATTCAGACCGCCCAAACCGGGCGGCCTCCTTCATCAGACCGCCCGAGGTGGGCGGCCTCCTTCTTCAGACCGCCCAAACCGGGCGGCCTCCTTCATCAGACCGCCCGAGGCGGGCGGCCTCCTTCTTCAGACCGCCCAAACCGGGCGACCTCCTTCATCAGACCGCCCGAGCCGGGCGGCCTCCTTCATCAGACCGCCCAAGGCAGGCGGCCTCCTACTTCAGACCGCCCAAGCCGGGCGGCCTCCTCCTTCAGTCCGCCCATGGTGACGGTCTCCATTGTTCAGACCGCGCGGGTAGGGATCCGGTCACCGGCTCACCGGAGGTGACGACATCGATCCAGAGCCTATAAATAGGACCCTCGACCATGAACAAAGGACAGGCAAGTTGGGGGACAAAACTGGCGGCTAGAAATAGCCAGACCGCACCTACTCGCGGTCTAACCGACGAACTCCTAACTGCCAGTTCGGGCGGTCTCAACAACAGGCCGGGCGGCCTCAGCAAACAGCCCGGGCGACCTGTCCGGGCGACCTCAGCAAACAGCCCGGGCGACCTGTCCGGGCGACCTCAGCAAACAGCCCGAACGGCTTTCTTTTCTTACCCGCAACTCTCTTGTATTCATTGTATTTCCATGTACTAAACACAACGAGCTGTAATACAGATTATTAAATAAAGGGAAAGCCCGCCGCAGGAGTGGCATTTGCCGCGGCGGGCGAAGTCTGGCCTCGCCGCAAGCTAGCGGCCCCCTCTTCTTTTCTCTCGTTCAGCCGTTCATTTGAGACTCAAGTAACCAGCTACTCGACCACTACCCCCTCTGTTTCCTTCTCGAGGGCGTGGGGACAATTTCGGCATCAACATGGGGGCCGTACAAAATTACTAGTATCTCTGGTTATCGCTATTTCATCACCTTTATTGATGATTATTCTCGCACAACTTGATTATATTTACTTCGTGATCGCTCCGAGCTTCCCCGTGTGTTTCGGGTTTTCGTCCTTGAGATTCGCACGCAGTTTTCCGAAAATATAAAAACTCTCCGGACAGATAATGCTCGCGAATATACGAGTCACGACTTTGCTAATCTCTGCTCTGAATTTAGGATAATTCACCAGACGTCATGTGCCTATACTCCCCAACAAAACGACGTTGCTGAACGGAAAAATAGACACCTCCTCGATGCTGCTCGATCTCTCATGATCCACATGCAGGTACCCAAAGCGTATTGGAATTTCGCGCTGTCCACAACATATTATCTCATTAACCGTCTCCCTTCCTCCGTCCTCCAAAATGCTACTCCGTTTAGCCTCCTTTTTTCTTGCACTCTGGCATTCTCTCTCACACCTCGGATATTTGGTTGTACCTGCTACGTCCACCTACTTGGCCCGTCCAAGGACAAGTTGGATCCCCGAGAAGCCAAACACATATTCGTCGGCTATTCTCGTACTCAGAAAGGCTACGTCTGCTACTCTCCTGCTACCTGAAAAGTGACTGTTTCTGCAGATGTTACCTTTCAGGAGGACCAACCTTTCTTCTCCGCACCAACCACACCTCTTCCACCACCATCCTTCCCAAGACCTGTCATTCCAGTTATCACTCGTCTACCAATACTCCTTCCTGACCCTGCTCCCGCTCTCAACAAACCACCTCTCATCCGTGTCTACACCCGTCGCCCTCCTCGCTCCATTGCCCCAATGCAGTCGGCTTCGACCTCTGACACTATGCGCTCTGCTGATCCGGCACCGGCCTCCACCGCCCATCCCTTGGCGAATTATGTATCCTTACATCGCCTCTCCCCACAACTTCAAACCTTTGCTACTTCATTATCCTCTATTTTATACCTAACTCTGTGCAGGAGGCTCTCCAACATCCAGGCTGGCGGTCAGCCATGGAAGAAGAAATGACAGCCCTTTGGGCTAACCAGACATGGAACCTGGTCCATCTCCCTCCAGACCAGACTCCTGTTGGGTGCAAATGAGTCTTTGTCATCAAGCATGCTCCTGATGGGACCATTGCCCGACTGGTGGCACGCGACTTTACGCAACAACACGGTCTGGATTATGAGGAAACATTCTCTCCAGTGGCCAATCGCAACACAGTTCGTGTCCTCCTCTCCGTAGCTGTGCATCGCCGATGACCCTTACATCAATTGGATATCAAGAATACTTTTTTAAATGGTGATCTACAGGAAACACTCTACATGCAACAGCCTCCCGGGTTTGAGACCACGGGGGAGTCCTGAGTTTGTCATCTTAAGAAGTCCATCTATGGTCTCAAACAATCCCCTCAGGCATGGTTTGACAAGTTCAATAAGGCTGTCCGGGAGGTTGACATTACTTGCAGCTCGACAGACTTCTCCCTGTTCACTCGACATCGAACAACAGGAACAGTTCTTTTGCTGGTATATGTTGACGACATCCTAATCACTGGAAATGATTCAAAGGGGGAAACAAGCGGTCAAACAACACCTTAGCTCTGTTTTTCAAACAAAAGATCCGGGGAACCTTCGATACTTCCTTGGTCTTGAGATCGCGAGGCGTCCTGATGGACTTGTCCTCTCTCAACGGAAGTACTGTCTCGATCTTCTTCAGGATGCTAGCTACTCTGGATGCAAGCCAATTAACACTCCTATGGATGTCAATCACAAGCTGTGTGCACATGCCTCTAATAATGATCTTGCTCTTCCAAATCTAGAGTACTATCGACCACTTGTTAGAAAATTGATTTACCTAACAGTCACGAGACCAGATATATCCATTGTTGTTGGTGTTGTCAGCAGATTTATGCATTCCCCTCGAATGTCCCATCTTCAGGCCGTCGAACGCATCTTAAGATATCTGAAAACAGCTCCTGGTCAAGGGCTGGTATACAAAACCTCGTCTTCTACTCCAACATTGGTTGCGTATTCGGATGCAGATTATGCTGGTTCCCTGGATGATCGGCGGTCTACTAGTGGATTTTGCACCTACTTTGGTGGTCACCTTGTTACCTGGCGTAGTAAGAAGCAAGCTGTGGTTGCTCGATCTTCAGCTGAGATAGAGTATCGTTCGATGACATCAGTTGTCTCTGAACTCACATAGCTTGAAAATCTCCTTGCTGATTTAGGAGTAAAAATTTTCTCATCAGCTATCTTACTACGTGACAGTCAAGCTGCTATACACATAGCTAATAACCCGATCTTCCACGAAAGAACGAAACACATTGAAGTAGACTGTCACTTCATCCGGGAGAAGTTCAACTGAAGAAGATAGAATTAAAGCATGTTCCGGGTACATACCAAGTTGCTGATATTCTCACCAAGGCCCTACCAAGAATCTTATTTTATCAATTCCTGTCCAAGCTGGGTGCCTACGACTTGTACGTTCCAACTTGCAGGGGAGTGTTAGAAAAGCCCATGTAAAGGTATGGGAGCCCTTTTATTTGTTTGTTTCTCTCTCTTCTCTTTAGTCCCCACATCATGTATAAGGATTTCCTCTCCCTTTCTCCCTCCTATATATTTGTATTCATACATTGTATTTACTACACAGAAAGGAATATACAAGCTTTGGCTCTTTCTTACAGTTCTCAAGGCTTCTGATGAAGAAGGACCAGCTATTGATGATGAGCTGATGAGTCTACTGGCTAGAAGATTCAAAAAGTGAATCAAGACTGAAGACTTCAAAAGAATGAACAACAGTCTCAATAAGCCAAGTTGTGATAAGACATCCTCTATAAAGATCATCTGTTTTTCTTGTAGTAATCCAGGACACATTGCCCTAGAGTGTCCAAAAGAGAATAAAGATAAATCTCTGAAGAAAAGAAATGATCATAAAAATTACTATAATTAAAAGAAGAATCAAAAGAAGGGCAAACGTTTCATTGTTGAGACCTAGAGTGACAATGATGATGAAAGCAACACTAGCTCAGATGATGATGAAAGCAAAGATGAGGAAAAATGTCTTATGCCATTGGATCTTCCAAATAAGGAAGATACGTGACAATGTTTTGACAACTTTGATTTTACTTCTGATGAGTTTAAAATAGCATTTAAGGAAATATGCCATGACCAAATTGAGGCAGAAAAACAAATAAAAACTCTTAGAGAAAAAAATATTATTGCTCAAAGAAATGCTAGGTGAAGAAAATTCACTAGTAAACTATGAACTGAGAATAGACAATGAAAAGCTCAGTGAAGAATCTAAATCTAAAAAAAGAAGTTAAAAAGGCTAAAGCATTTGAGAATAGCCTCAATGGGAGAAGTCAGTAGCTTAAGACCATTTTAGAAAATCTCACTATGAGGTTTAAGAATCTAAGATTAGGTGCTGAAGTCTCCAATGAGAAGGATTCTACCAACATTCCTGCTTGGAAGAATCCCATAGCCTTTGTAAGTACAAAAGGAAAAGAGCTTATATTATCTGAATCAGATATTCCTTCCACTTCTAAGAATATATAAAAAATGCTCATCATAAGAGAAAGAATAATAATAATAAGAAGGTGATGTGCGCCAAATGCTACTCGACGTACATCGAATACCATTCAACACGTGTCAAATGGAAATCGACGTGCGACTGAATATTCATCGACGTACGTCAAATACTATTCGACGTTTTAGCCTTATATGGTTGTTTCTAATCAGAATATATGAAGCATTGGCTTTTCTCAAGGATCATTCCAGCTAACTTCTCCAAACCTTCTAATAAATACTGTGAGAAATTGAAAATAATAGGTTATTTTATTTCCAAAAAATCTAATTATAACAAGAGATCATTTTTCTTTCTATAGAGTAGAGAAGGAGAGAGAATTTACAATTAACGATGTGAGACTAAATACAAATGAACCAATGAACTAGCACCGGGCAGTCACAACACGAGTGACCGCACAGACTATACAAGATCACAATATCGGGCGGTTACCCCAGGAGTGTCCGCCCAGGCTAAACAATACCACGCATCGGGCGGTTACACCAGGAGCGTTCGTCCGGACTTTAACTGCCGCAACAATTGGTGGACCATTTTGTGCTTTAACACTCCCCATCAAGCGGGAGCATATATGTAATCATTCCCAACTTGACACAAATATCTGAAAAGGATGAAGAGACCGTTTTTTTAAAGATATCGATCAGTTCTTTTTCCGATGAGGCAAAAGGAGTACAAATCTGCTTCTTCAAGACTTCCTCTCTAACAAAGTGACAATCCACCTCAATATGTTTTTGTTTGTTCATGGAAGACTGAATTTTTTGACATATAAATTGCGGCTTTGTTATCACAAAACATGAGTAGAGAATAATCGTAGACTTAGTCCATCAGAAGTGCTCTCAACCACGTTAACTCCCATGCGGTTTAAGTCATGCTTCTATACTCAGCTTCAACACTCGATCTAGACATCACTACCTGTTTCTTGCTCTTCCAAATGAAAAGATTCCCACCAATAAACGTGCAAAATCCTGAGGTAGATTTTTGATCACCTTTGTCATCGGCATAACTTGCATCAGAGTATTCTTCAACCCGCAGATGATTGTTATTTTGAAATAATAGGCATTTCGGAGGCCCTTTAATACATTATAATATTTTAAATGCTGTCTTCAGATGACATTCTCTGGGAGATTGCATGAACTGACTGACCTTCCCAGCAACATAACAAATGTTAGGTCTTACAACAGTAAGGTATATGAGTTTACCAACCAACCATCTATACAGAGTGACATCGAAAATAAGAGGAGACTTCTCACTCCAAAGTTTGTCCTCGCAAATAGCCACAAGGCACCTAAAAAGTTTGCACCAAGGAGACCTGTTTCACTTAGAAGATCTAGTGCATACTTGCGTTGGGATAAAACAACAGAGTTGTGTTTCTTGCAATCTCGATGCCAAAGAAGTATTTGGGAGATCCCATGTCCTTAGTTACAAAATTGACGTGAAGTTGTTTCTTAGTCATTGCTATGCCGGACAAATCATCTCCTGTGAGAAGGATGTCATCAACATAAACTGCAAGAACAGCCAGTCTGCCAATAGTTTTGCGTACAAACAGAGAGTGATCAACAGAGCTTCTAGAGAAACCAATAGTGGAGATGACTTCACTAAACTTGTTAAACCAAGAACGAGGACTTTGTTCGAGTCCATAGATCATATTTCACAACTTGCATACTGGAAACTCCCCCGGAGCAACATACCCAGAAGGTTGCTCCATGTACACTTCCTCCTGTATATCACCATAGAGGAAGGCTTTCTTAACATCCAGTTGAGGCATCTGTCAGTCCTTGTTGGCAACTACAGAGAAAAGGACTGGGATGGTGCTAATGCGAGCAACCGGAAAGAAAATGTCGAAGAAATCAACACCATAAGATTGGGTGAATCCTTTGGCAACTAAGCGAGCCTTGTAGCGATCGACAATGCCATTTGGATGATATTTCACAACAAATACCCAACGACAAGGACTTTGTTCGAGTCCATAGATCATATTTCACAACTTGCATACTGGAAACTCCCCCGGAGCAACATACCCAGAAGGTTGCTCCATGTACACTTCCTCCTGTATATCACCATAGAGGAAGGCTTTCTTAACATCCAGTTGAGGCATCTGTCAGTCCTTGTTGGCAACTACAGAGAAAAGGACTGGGATGGTGCTAATGCGAGCAACCGGAAAGAAAATGTCGAAGAAATCAACACCATAAGATTGGGTGAATCCTTTGGCAACTAAGCGAGCCTTGTAGCGATCGACAATGCCATTTGGATGATATTTCACAACAAATACCCAACGACAACTAACAATATCTGCAATAGGAGGTGTAGGGGCAAGAGTCCAAGTATCCATTTCTGTTAAGGTGGACATTTTTTCATCCATGTCAACTTTCCAGTGTGGTAAGACAAGAGCTTCTTGGTAAGTGGTTGGGGTGATAGTAGCCGAGATTGCTAGAGCAAAGTCCCTGCAAGAAGAAGTCGAGCATACGACATGAGCTCATGGAATGTTGAGTACAAGAGCATACCCCTTTGCGAAGAGCAATAGGGAGATCAAGGTCCAACATGTTATCATCATCAGTTCCGTTCGAAGAAGAGAAAGCTGACCTGAGAACTGGTAGAGGGAGCCCCAGAGTAGCAAGAATCGACGTAGGACTTTGAGAAGGAGAGGGTGTTGATAGGAGTGGAAGAGGTGGAGGAATATTGGGTGGAGGAGCATGCAAAATGGGAAGAGAGGAAGGAGGAGGAAAATCCATAAGAGGGGAAGGCACAACGTTGGTGGAGAAGTAAGGTGTGGACTCAAAAAAAGTGATGTCGGCCAAAACATACTGGTTTTTGAGAATAGAGTCATAACAATGATAACCCTTTTGAGTCAGAGAGTAGCCGAGGAAGATACACTTGATGACACGAGGTGAAAGTTTATCACGACCAGGTGAAGAAAAATGAATAAAAGCAGTACAACCAAATACCCGCAGAGTGAGAGAGAATGTGGTGGCACCAAGATACAGAAAGGAAAATGGGGTCTGTCCTTGAAGAATAGAAGATGGAATATTGTTGATGAGGTAGCAAGAGATGAGGATAACATGACCCCAATAAGAGCGGTGAACATTCATTTGGGTGAGAAGAGTGGGAAAAACGTCAAGAAGATGTCGATTCTTGCGTTCGGCGATGCCATTTTGTTGAGACGTATAAGTACATCTAGTTTGATGTAAAAGACCATTATGCATACAAAAATCAGAAAATTGATAACATATTTTTTTGCACTATTTGTACGAACTACGAAGCACTTTTAAGGGAACACCAAACCGTGTGCAAATTTATTTATAGAAAGCAGTGAATACAAAAAATAGTTCAGAGCGTTATTTAAGAAGATACACTCAAGTACATCTGAAAAATCATCAATAAACGTTACAAAATAAAGACCACCTGATTGAGGATGACGCAGGGTTTGCGCGCCTGTCGGCTATTTCTAGGAAATCCTAAATGCATGAAATTAAAAATTAAAATTTGAGCGGGCATTGCATGAACTTTAAGAAATTAAACAACTAGATTTTTGTAAAATTACTATTTTGTTTAAAATGATTTTTCTTGAAAAAATGATTCAATTCTAAATCTGGGGAAGGAAGTTCGCAACTTTCGTTCCGTTCCCCTTGTCGTAGCAAAACGGAAATCGTGAACTCAAAATACGTTTCCGTTTGGAGTTTTTCGACGTAGCGTTTGCTGGCAAAATCCGGGCGAAAACCCAATAATGAATCTATTATCCTACGAAAAAATATATAGACACACACAAAGGAGAGGAGAAAATTCGCTCTAAGGTCGGCCGCGATCGTACACGGGCACCGCGGAGAAAATTCGCTCACTCTCACTCCTGAGTGGCGCCACGAAATCTCACAACAAATCCTCTGTTTTGTGAAGCCACAGGAAAACACAACTAACACTCAAACAAAATTCTCACCGACAACACTTCAATGGAAGCAACCCAAAATAGCACAACACAGTTTCCAATTGAGCAACAGGAAAACATGATCAAACAGTAAAATCAATCCTACTTTTCACCTTCTTCTCAAGACTTAAATACTAGCTAACGACTTTAACTCCTCTCACACAGCAATCAGAAACAACTACGGGGACAATTACACCAAGAGTTCAATCTCATCATTCACTACAAACTGACTACGGGAATCAAAGAAACAAGCTCACGGAAATCAAATAGTCTTTTCCTCTCTTTCTCTACAGATTTTGGAGCCCCTTTTATAGGGTTACATTAACTGAAAACGAAATTAAAATAAACACAAAACAAATAGACTCGATCCCTGTTCTCCAGCGAAAAATGGCATCGTGGAGGAGGATGATCGTGGCCAAACCTGTCGGAGAAGGGTCGTGGGCCTGCGTATCATTGTTGCTGCTTGATCGTGGACAGCGGAATAGGCGGAAGAAGCGGCGCGGGGTTGCGTGCAGCAGCAAAGTCGGGAGCAACGGCTGAGCACTAAATCGTGATGGCTGAACCCGCATATCCTGCAGCTTTGGATCGGGAGGAGGAGGAACTGGGCCACTTCTTTAATGCAACTTAGACCGGGCTTGTACAATTAACAATGACTTTTGATATATATATATATATATATATATATATATATACCAAAACAGAAACATAAAAAAATTGTAGAAATTGCAAAACGATAAAATACAAAAACGACACAATTAAAATATGACTCATGGCCGGTAGAGGTCCGGTCGGGTGCGGCGCCAGGCATTTTTTCGTCGACCTGATCGGGGCTGGTCTCCACCACCACCCCTACCAACAGTTTTGGTAGGGCAAGGACCCCAGATGTCCGAATGAACAAGATGACCCACACTACGATCGGCTTTGGCGGGATAAGAAGAGCGATGATGTTTGCCATACTGACAAGCTTCACAGTCTAGAGAGGAGACATCCTTCAGGAGAAAAGGCAGTAGCTGGTAGAGCAAGCGAGGATGCGGATGACTAAGGCGAAGATGTCATTGACGGAGTCGGATGTGGTAGAGGCGGAGAACGCAAAAACAGTGTCGAGGAAGTATAGACTCCCACATTCAGTCCCAGTAGCAAACGTCTTTTTGGAGCGAAGATCCTGAAAATAATAATTAGTAGAAGTAAATATAGCAGAGCACAGTAGTTGCCGTGAGAAGGCAGGAATAGATAATAAGTTGCAAGAAAATTTTGGCACGTAAATAGTGTCATCAAGGTGGAGTGGGAGTGGCCTGTACCATACCAGTTCAACAAACAGGAGATGGCGAGCCATCTGCAACCAAAACAGGGGGTAACCGATTGTGTTTCTCCAACTGAGAAAAGACAAGCTGATTTCCGGTCCTATGACTAGTGGCACCCGAGTCGATGAGCCACTTACCCTGAGTGGCAACCTGAGCGCTACCTGAAGAGGTGGCAATGGAAGCAGAAGGCTTGGAGGCAAGAAGAGGAGCCTCAACCACCTGATGTCGAAGATGAGGATACTTGGTAAAGCAATGTTCAACAGTGTGACCGCTTTTCCCACAATAGGAACAAAGGTGCATGCTAGGTCCACGTCCTCCAAAGTGACCACCACGACCATAAAAGATTCCACGACCAGCAGAGAGAGCAAAAGTGTCGGAAGAAGGCGTGGGCGCAAATGTAGGCCGTTGAAGAAGGGTAGTAATAGCAAAGATGCGAGCAATAGTGACATCTAAGGACGGAGAGTCAGCTTCACCCAGTATTTGTTGAAGAATCATTTCATAGGAGTGCGGTAAGAGAAGGAGGTAACAAACTTCCAGTGGCTCCTGAAAATGTTTGTTTTGAGTGGCAAAGTCGGCAGAGAAGGGCCGATGTTGAAGACTCTGCACCAAGAGTCTGTGCTTCTTGGTAAGCCATGGTGGGAGACAAGGTGGGGCGAGCAAAGAGATCTGCATATAATGTGTAGATGCGAGAGGTCTTAGCTCCCTTGGAATAAAGAGCTGCAAGATGGTCCCAAGCGGCTTTCACTGTTTCGTCATGAAAAATAATGGGTAAACACTCATCCGAGAGACTATTGGCTAGCCAAGTACGAACATGAGCATCATTAGCATCCCGGTCGTCATAGAAAGCAGAACCAGCAGCAGGGGGAGCGTCAGTTAGGTGATGTAGTTTGCGTTGAGATCGCAACAAAAAGGTAAAGGAGACATTCCAATCTGGGTAGTTCGACCCGGTTAATTTGGACGCAGTGCCAAGACTGCCAGAGGAACTGGACAAAACAATAGGAGCAACGATAGCTACAGGAGTAGCCATATAGAAGATGTGTCAACCTGTGACGAACTGAGTGGTTACAAGACAAGAGACCGCACTAGCTGGGTGAGAGACCGCACAAGGTAGCAGTAGAAGACGGGGCAGACACTATCACATAATCTGCACATGGGAGCAGGGCATAGAAGAAAGGGCGGGCAGTTAGGGAAGGCACATGCTACGAGAAAGAACGGGGGGTTAGAACCAACCGAAGTCCGCTCATAGTACGTAAACAGAAGGATACCAAACAGACAGGAGAGTGGGCGGTTACAAACCGAAGTTCACTGTCCAGAGAGGCAGGTGATTTTAATTCGGATAGGCATGAGGGGCGATTTTAGATATCGCAGGCGCAAGATCAGAGTTCTGATATCATGTGAGAAATTGTAAATAACGGAATATTTTATTTCTAAAAAAATCTGATTATAACAAGAGTTCGCTTCTCTTTATATAGAGTAGAGAAGGAGAGAGAGTTTACAATTAATGTGGGACTAAATACAAATGAACCAGCACCGGGCGGTTATACCACGAGTGACCGCCCAAACTATACAAGATCACAACACCGCGCGGTTACACCAGGAGTGTCCTTCGGGGCTAAACCCACATATCGGGCGGTTACACCAAGAGTGTCCCCCCAGACTATACAAGACTGCAACACCGGACGGTTACACCAAAAGTGACTACCCGAACTTTAAATGCCACAATAATTGGTGGACCATTTTGTGCTTTAACAAATAAAAAAGGTAAATACAACAAGTTTGAGTGTCATTGCTGTCATAAGGTAGAACACTTCATGAAAGACTATTGGTACAATCTACTAGCAAGTTTTCATCCTAAAGCCTTCATGAGTAGACCTTCTAATTCATTTGTAACTCTTTATGCTAAGAACTATGGACCCAAGGTATCATGGGTTCTCTTTAACAACTAATTATCTTGTAGGAAGTGTCCAAATCTGCCACAAACAAGCTGTGGTACCAGGACAGTGGATGCTCCAGGCATATGACTGCAGATAAAAGCCAGCTGGAAAATTTTCAACTTAAATTAGGCCTCAAAGTGATATTTGGTGATTCCAGCTATAGACAAACCCAAGGATATGAGGTGATTCATGTTGGTGTTATTACTTTCACCAAAGTAGAGAGGTACTTGCAATTACATTGTATGTTTTATCACATAACGAGACCATCAGAAAAGCAAGTGAGCGGTTTCAACATTCAACCGAGACTGCTAGCAGATATTTTAGCGAAGGTCTGCGTGCACTACTGCGCCTTGCAGAAAATGTTATAGTGCCTCAAGACAGAGATTTTGTTAATACTCCACAAGAAATTACGGGAGATGCGCGTTATATGCCGTTTTTTAAAGACTGTATTGGTGCAATAGACGGAACACATGTTGATGCAAGTATTCCAGTTAAAAAACAAGTACCGTACATTGGCCGTCATGGAACTACTACACAAAATGTTATGGCGGTTTGCGACTTCAACATGAGTTTTACTTTCGCCATGGCAGGTTGGGAGGGATCCGCGCATGATAGTCGGATTTTTAATTTTGCTATAAGCAATCCCAAATATAACTTCCCGCACCCCCCCAGAGGTAATGATATTATAAATGTAGTTCATACATTACTTCTTCCCTATTTTTTTCATTAAAATATATTTTTTAATCAAGCAGGAAAGTATTATTTGGTAGACGCTGAATATCCACTGCAAAGAGGGTATATAAAACCTTATCCAGATACACGGTACCATCTTCCTGATTTTGCTCGTGGTAATCGTCCAGTGGAGGGACTTCGAGAGATTTTCAATCAAGCACACTCTTCTCTTAGGAGTGTGATTGAACGCACTTTTGGCGTATGGAAGAAAAAATGGGCAATACTCCGTGATATGCCTACCTATAGTTTTGAGAAACAAACGCATATCGTTCTAGCTACAATGGCTTTGCATAATTTTATACGGAGACATCTATCACGTATGGATCCTGATTTTAGAGAAAGTGAGAGCCAGCGTACGGGAGGCGGAGTGGGCTCACAGAGACAACAAGATACATGCACTGATACATCAAGTGGTGTAGACGAGATGTTAACACTGCGTGAGTCTATAGCGCAACAACTCTATGATGCAAGAAGGTAAGATTCATTCCTCATATTTTAAATTTTAAATTAATATAAGAATCTAATATAAAGTATTTTCAATTATGTAGGTGATACACAGAAATACTTGCATGCAGCTGATGGATCCGTGCGGCGAGAGTTTAAAATGTTTTTTGTTATGTTGTTTTGTAATATCTGAAAAACATTGAAACTTTATTTGGTATGTGGTGTGACGTTGATTTTAAATGTTGAAAATGATTTCATGTATTAAACAAAGAATTTAAATTAATTAGAAAAAATTACCTAAAAAAACTCCATTTCTGCCAAACAATTTTTACAAAACAGCTTATCAAAAGATTTGCAAACTCCATTTCACACAAACAGTTTTTGAACAAAACTCCGTTTTCCAGAAACAGCACTTTTACTATCAGCAGCTTTTCATCAGCAACAGCTCACCCAAACTGGCCTAAAACATAACCTCATAAGCATTAGTCAATTGTGTGTCAAGAGATTCAAGGTAGCTTTCACATATGATCAATGCCAAATCATATGCAATGAGCCAGGTAATATTCTTCTAACTGATGAAGAAGTTGATGCTATGTTGAAGATAATGAACTATTGTTCTTCACTTCTAACTGATCAATGCCAAATCATATGCAATGAGTCAGGTAACATTGTTCTAACTGATGAAGAAGTTGATGCTATGTTGAAGATAATGAACTATTCTGAAAGCAAGCCATCAACTATTCTGAAAGCAAGCCATCAAACCTGAAGAAGGTTGGGTTTCTGAAGATTATGGTTTCTTGGCTGACCTAGTTAGCAAGGTCATATTATGCAAGATTTCTGCTCAAGACGCAATTCCCATAGCACAACTACATAATATGGGGTTTTCGATTGTACAAAAGAAGGTTGATTGGGGTGCTTGCCTATTCAAGCTTATCATATACAAGTTCCAGCAAGAAGTAATTACCTTTGGAAGAATCATGAGCTTAGTTCTCCTTCACTCATTCCCGTCCTTGTGCACTTCTGAGGGTGTACATATTCATCTAGGAAGGAGTCTTTCAATCAAGCTCTTTGCTAAATGGACAAGACATATCCCTAAATTCAAAGCGTCTTCTTCTCATCAAGCTTTGGATTCTTCTACTCCCCTTGTTGCTCAAGATGACTCTCCAACACCTTCTCCTCCACTTTCACCTGAACTAAGGGTTCCTTCCTCCTTCGTCTGCTCCTACTTCTAGTTCTCTTAATTCAAGTATATTAGCACCTCTATTTGACTCCATCTCTTCTCAGCTGTCAGCTAAATTTATCTCTTTCTCCCAACATTTCACTACAAGATGTGAATCTCTTCAATCTCAGATTATCTCTCTTTCTTCCTCAATCTCTAATCCTTCTTAGTCTACCTCCTCTTCTCCACTCACTAGGGGGTTCTTACATTCCCTGACAAGTCAAATCAAGAAGGGGGAGAATGTCTGCTATCCTAGCAGACTCCCTAGTGCTTTTACTTCTCCCAGTCCTGAAACCAAGAATGAGAGTGGTAATGTTTCTGAGGATGGTTTCAATTATTCTCCTGTTAAGTCTCCTACTGGTTTGGTGGATGCTCTCCTGGATAAGTGAATGCCACCCTCTCAGTGGGAGGATCTAGAAGCTCCTAAGAACTTTGAGGTTCATGAGGCTAGTGTTGTAGATTTGGTAGATAAGTAAGCCACTGTTAGAAAAGAGAATCTAGATATTCCTTCTCAAGGGGAGAATAAGGACGTTCTTAAGACTGCTCTTGTGACCTTTGAGGCACCATCTCAGGGGGAGATTGACTGTACTGCTCCTTCTGAAGTTGCTTGTGATGTTCCTTCTAGTGAGATTGTTGGTACTGAGATTGTCTGTGTTGCTCCTCCTCCTGAGACTGTTTACATTGCTTCTTCTTCTTCTACTACTAAGACTGATGTTGGTGTTACTTTTTCTACTGAAATTGTTGTTGCTCCTCCTACCAAGATAGACTGGAAAAGGTCTAGGGCTATTGTGCCTCTTACTGCCTCTGAAAATGAAATCACTCGTGAATATGGAGATTTTAATAGTCGGGTGATTCAAGTTTATAATGATTACATTCCAAAAAGTAAGAGGTTCAAGATTGACAGAGATAGATTAATCAGAACCTCTCCTGAATTTTGGCTAGAGAAAGGTACCCCTCATGTCCCTCTTGTTCCTGTGCCTTCCTTTAAAGTTCCAAAGAAATCAGCTGCTATAATTGCAAAGGACAATCTACAACTTCTAAAAAGCAAATACATTTTTGACACTGATTTAATGATATTATTAATTGAAAAGATGATACATGAGCTTCAAAGAAGAGGTTACAGTTTATCAGATGTTTATGCTTCTGCTTTTGAAGATTGGAAAAGGTTGCTATCAATTCTGAATTCATTGAAGGATAATCCAAACAAAGAATTAAAAATGATCTCCAAATACTGTGAAAAATTGGAAGACAAATTACTCTTCCATATCTATGAATTCTTAAGACAATTTCTAAGAAGTCGGATCACTGAACCATTGTCAAACGCTGTATTTCTTTTTCTTTCTATTGTAAAGGTTTAAGATGACATATAGCATGTGAAGGATTAAATTGGACTTTTGAATAGATGTTTGTCTATCTCTCTCTGTGTTTGTTCCTATGTACATTTAATGCCTTATTTATTTTCTTTGTAAAATCACTTAACCTCTGGTAAATAATGCTATATCAAATAGGGGAGATTGTTGAAAGAAATCCTCTTTGATTTGATATAACAGATTAATTATGTGATCTAGAAAATTGCCTAAAATATGTATAGTAAGAAAATAAGTTTATATTTGTATGAGGTGTAGTCAGATTCAGGCTGACAAAGACCATCAATGATCTAAAGAAGCAAAACCGACTAAGTCAAACTTCTGTGAGTTGAGAAGTATTCGATGTACGTCGAGAAGTTGACCTCATATGTCGAGAAGAAATCGACGCACGTCGAAGTATAAGCCTCCGCCTTACGTCAAGTTCTCCTAAAGGGAAGTCTGCTCAGAGCTCGATTATTCAGCTTACGTTGAATTCTCTCTTCTCAATATTTCAACGTACGTCAAATGGTTCGACACATAAGTGACCTTATGATGATTTTTCTCCTCTTCCAGAGTTGGTTCCTGAGTAGATCAAGGCCCTGATTAAGATCCAATTAGAGCTGTTAATAATCCGTTTCAAGAAGGTGACTATGTTGATTGATTCAAATCAAGAAAGTCTCTATTTCAGCAGCTGACATATATAATATATATACAAATTTCAAATAGACAGAGAGACGTGAAATCATTCTGAAATCCTCCTCTCTCAAGCATTCAGAGTTCTCTTCCCACAGAACTTCTCTCCAAGAACCCTAGCCGACAAGATCTCTCTCTGATCTTAGGCTTTCCTTCTCTCCGGGGTTCATCTTCTTCTCCTTCAGGATTTCTCACAGTTTGGATTCATCTTCTCTCTATTGAATCCTCACTTCTCTCAAGAGGAATTGTCTGATGCTGCCACCATCAATAATTCACACAGTGCTTTAAAGATAAAATTTTTCAGAGATTTGTTGAAGAGGATCATATTGTGGAAAATCTGCTTCTACATCTTCGTCATTCAGAGAAAGAGTTTTAAGAATCTCTCTTATAAGTATTCAAATTGATTCTAAGAATTTTCTTATCAAAAGACTCGGTTGATCCTAAAAATCCCTTTATCGAATGATGCAGTTGGTTCTGAGAACTTCCCTAACAAAAGATTCAAATTGGTTCTAAGAGTCCCTTTATCAAAAGACTCAGTGTATTGGTCCTAAGAGTCTCCATAGCAAAAGACGCAGTATTGTTTCTAAGAGTCTCTTTATCAAAAAACTCAACACTGTTAGTGGAATACCTACCAAAGGGTAGAAGAGAGAACGTACCCAAAATTATGGAGAACCCCTATAAATTTTTTGTGTCTTCTGGTTGCATATTTCTTGTATTGTTTCTGTGCTTTAATTTTCTTCTTCTTTTTATAATTTAATAATTATGGCATGTACTGTGAGTGATTATGGTATTAGAATTTTTAAATCTCTATTCACCCCCCTCTAGAGTAATTCTTAATAGCCCCCCCTCACTTTCAATTTTTTAATTAATTATTATTAATTAATTAACTAAAATTGATTAATTATTATAAATTAATATTGATTAATTAATAATGATTAAATGAATTGTATTAATTAAAATATTTTATAATGTTGTGTGCCCTCCCTCATCTATATAAGGAAAGCGGTATTTGTGCCTGGGCATATTTTGGCAAGTATTAGTATTGGGGGCTCTCATTCGAGAGAAGCTCTTTGGAGGACACAACCTTCGATAGTTGGCGGGAGCTTGTTTTCTGATTGTATCTTGCTCATATTCAATGTGTAATACAATGTTGTCATTAAGCAATGTCTTTCCGTTCCTCTCTCGAACCCCGACAATTTCTTTATCGGTAACAACGGTTCGACCTGCCGCTCTTCGCCCGCTGCCCTTTCAATCGCCAGTTGCTAGTACCTCCCTCCACGACCTCTTCGATCGGAACATCGTTCAGTATAATGAAATCGTGGGCCTCCTTCGTAGCATCACGCAACAATTGGGACTACATAACGACCCCCACAGATAACACCCCCTTCCACAACAACTGCATCCCAGTCAGCCGACATCGATCACACCTCCCAGCCACTTTCAGCGGCGCACAAAGCCAATGATCTCTGGCCTTTCCCAAGCCGGCGACCCGCATCAACGAAACACAAGCCTTAGTGCATCATTTCCTCCATACGGGCCACTCAGATCTCCCTCGCTCGTTCTTTTGCAGGTGCTACCACAAGCACGCGCCTCTGGACCGACTAATCTACCTGCGCCTCAATTCTTCCAACTCATCTACCACGACGTCTGCCTCCCACGCCTCCGCGAACGATCGGAGCCCACAACTGCCTCTCATTCTTCTCGCAGCGGCCCAACACGCGTTGTCCAACCCTTGTTTTCTCATCCAGAGGGTTGTGGTCCTGTTCGTGACCCATCACCACCCGCACACTCCACGCTTCCCCCCAGTTCCTTGGTATTTGAGGACCTACGAGGCCCAACACCTACTCTATCCTCTCTCTCCTAGCGTCATCTGCCCCCTCGAGTCTGGCGTCCGCCGTTTCCTTTCCTAGCGGGTCCCACCATTCCCCCTTCCTTTGGCCTTTTCAAGCCTTCTACATGACACGCTTCCCACCGTGTAGATACTACTGTGCCCCCTCCTCCCAAATTTTCTTTTCTTTTCTCCACTTGGACACCACATGGGCTTCCCACTATTGTTTTATTTTGCGCATGCCTCCATTCCCTGTTCATTTCCTTGAGTTTTCCACTTTCACCCACTGCATTATCTCTTCTCCGCACCGCTACCTCTCATCCAGCTTGTATCTGTTGCCAACATTCTTAGAAACTCAGACAAATATTATGGCCTTGACATTGGAGACAAGGTCAATTTTAAAGGGCAGAATAATGTTACGGCGATACATCCGCCCAAGTACACCGCCTTACAAGAGTCATGGGAGCGCATATGGAAGATGCCGTGATAATTCCATATAATATTTTGTAATTAATGAAAATAATTTGTAATGGTGTGCGCCCTCCCTCATCTATATAAGGGGATGGGTATTTGTGTTTGGGCATCTTTTGGCAAGTAGTAGTATTGGGGGCTCCCAGAGTTTAGGGAGCATGTTTTCTGATTGTATCTAGCTCGTATTCAATGTGTAATGCAATGCCGTCATTACGAAATGTCTCTCCATTACTCTCTCAAACCTCCGAAAATTTCTTTATCAGTAACATCTTTGCTAAAGCAAGAGGAGAGTTAAACTGACGAAGGACGGATATAACAAAGTATCAGTCAACTATATGAATATAAGACATGTAACCGGTGACTAAACTTGAAACAAATTAAAACTATAAATGATATAACGCAATAACCACCATATAGTAAAGTTTAAATTAAAGAAACAAGTGATGTAGTACACATGCAAGAGAACAAGAAAGTAACTATACAACCAAATAAATCCCAATAAATTGCAAGATTCTTGGAGACAAAATACAAATGAATATTTCCAAACACAGAGAATTACACAAGATTCTACACAAAAGAAAATATAACAAGACAATAAGCTCACAATAATTACCGGGTAGAAGATTCGGTGGATCCGGTGAGAAGCCGGTAACAATAGCGACAACGACAAAGTGAATATGGAATATCAGACGGGAGTCAGAAGGATGGATGGGAGTGTAGGAATGTTGGATTGTATCTTTAATGGGATGGATGAAGGTGGCCAGGCTGAGGGATGTTGATGTGGTGTATGGCTTGGCTGGGTGGGAGAATTCTAGGGATAAGGGGCTGAGGGAGGCTGGTGGAGGATGTGGAACAGTGTTTAGCGAATGCTGGATGAACTTGGGAGATTTTGGAGGTTTTCCAGCACCTTGAAAGAGATTTTAGAAGTTGTTTGCACATAATTCTGGACGGGCTAATGGCAGCAACTTTCAGGGGAAGCAGGGTTCAGGGGAGTGTTCATTTTGTTGAATGAAGGAGTGGAGAACGGAACTAAACCTGATAGGAGTTGACAGGTGGGTCTGGGAGCGAGTAATTGGAAGAAACGACACTGATTATGGAGGTGGAAAGGGTGGCTTCAAAGAAATAACTGTCAGTTTGTAATGGGAGAGGTTTATTTGACTTGGTTGACGTAGTGGGGGAAGTTGGTTGTTAGGGTGGTAACTTATGGGCTTGGAGTGTTCACCGAAAATGGATAATAGAGGATGAAAAGATGGCTGGCCAATGAAAGGAGGCGAAGGAGATTTTTAGGCATAGCACCTAGATTTCCGGCTTCGTCACCGGGTGACCAAAAGGGAGAATTTCCACTAACTTTCAACACCCTCTAAGTAAGCTTTGAATCCTTATTTATAGACTAAGGGACCAACAGACGGTCATGATTCTCTGATCACGATGACCTCCAAAAATACATTAAAATAAACTTCAGAAAAATACAAAAAATAAATAAATTTCATGAATCGTCAATCCACACAAAAAAAGCAGACCCTATTATCGTGCACTCTTTCGTGATGTGATCATCATCAATTCCCCAGCCTTGAAAGCCTTCATCTTCGAGAATGAAGATGATCGTACTCCCAATGAAGGTGAGTTGAATCCTCTAGCTCTAATACTATGAAGATCTTGTGATTTACGATCTCTCTAATAACATCAAATGGATTTGAGGGTACTACTGCTACAGAGGCTGGAGAGGTGCTGCTAAAGCTGATGTTGATGATGGTGATAAGGATGGTATACGATTTATAAATTTCATCATTGCAGGCAATCATACATTGGATAGACTCATGCATGTCATACAATGAAGATAAATGATAGTCGAGAGACTCAACAGATCTAATATTCAAAGGCTCTACAACACTCCAAATATCTTTTCAGAGGGGTACATGGCCAGGGGATTCAGTGGGTGTAGTGTAGAAAAATTCTTTGCGGATGCGATGGCCATTTAAGTAATCACTCGAGGATAATGGAATAGATCCTCGAACCATCAAGAGCACTCACACACTCAACTGACTCACTAATAATGGATATATCCCTAACGAGTGGTGGTTTATCCCGAGTCTCTTTAGGGAGTGTGTAGGAAAATTTGTCACAAATGGGACAATCACCAGAATAAATTCCTAAGAGATTGGCACTATAAGTCGTCATGCGAATGTGTCCAATGTCTCTAAGGATGAAAAACTCGCATGGTGGCTCACTAGGTAAGATATACAAAACTTTGTTGTATGCGACGACTAATAGGATAAGTTTCCATGAAATTGGGAGTTCGCTGAACAGTGTGAAAGACTGGTCCTACGTACACAATACTAAAATCCACATCCTTAGGGATGAGTAGGCTCTGAGGTATAACTGGAAGAGGTTTCAAGGATTCTATACTTGCAGATGAGTTTCTTATTTGAGTCCCATCTTCAATATGACTAGGCATAAGTATAAGACATTCTATGCTAATGTCGCTCTCACGAATATTGGTGGCAATCACAATGTTACATTTCTCAGTTTGCAGACTTGGGTCAGGGGTAGACTCATTCTCACAATCCAAAGGTGGATTCTTTGCAACGAATTGGGTTGTGGAAGGAGGGGAGTGAGTCAACCTCTTAGATAGTGGTACATCGAACCTAACATTTATGTGCTTTAAGTAATTATTAATACGATCAATGTGAGAGTATATGCAGTCAAAATGAGCTAACATAAACTTTTGGAAGTCAACAGTCGACATGTCGGGGTTAGTGACATTATCAGGAGAGCAACCTCTATGCGTCTCCTGATAAACATCGAATTGTGTTAGAGAATTAATTCGAGTTTACTAACGGAGGGCTGGGGATGAGGATGATCATCATAAGGGTAGGACAACCACTTAGGATAAACATCGGGTCGTATGAAGCAAAAAATGTCTTGATATTCTAGTTTGAACATTTTATTATTTATGTTGAGAATTTTGACTACAACTACCACAACTACCACCACAGTTTTATGTCATCAAATAATAAAACTGCTTTCACGTTCATGACAACACTGAAAATACAGTTTCTCTAAACAACGCAACTGCATTCATGACCGCAATTTCCAACCACTATTTTCATGACCAGAGTTTCCAACAGCTGCGTTCACGACAGCCACCGCTGCCCCAAACAGAGCCTTAGTTTCACTGGGAGGAAGAGTTTTTCTTACTCACCAGTGGGCTGACCCCGTCTTCAGACTCTTCTTTTACGGTAACACATGTTAGAAGTATTACTTGGAATGAACATGCAAGAGTTTATGGAGCTTTGGATTATGTCGTTCTTTAGAATTCAGTTGTCGCAGACTTCATGTTTTGATTCCAGTATTAAGATTTGTTCGCACTTACTTTTCTAGTTGAATCTGTGATTCAGAATTTGAGGTATTTCTCTAGCCATAGCTCCAGTCTTTTGTTTCCGATGAATTTTTAGTTATTTCTTTTATGGTACCAATTTTATTACTGCTGTTTTGTTTGCTTAATATCACAAGTGTCGGTTGGGCTTTTGAAACGTTGCAAAACTAGGTAAGAGTGTATCAGTTTGTGTCATGCCAATTTTGAAAATAAATAATTTTAAGTTTAGTATTTGGCATGAGCTTATAAATGTCATGCCATACGGTAAAAAAATGGACAACAAATCTTCCATTGGGCTGACAATTGTATAATTCTAAATTTTGACCAGTCTTGTGTAAGTTATGTAACGCATAAAAACAAGATTAAAAGGCTGTTAAAATTAACAAGCATATTACTTGAGAAAGCAACCAGACATTATGCTTTAAAACATAAATTTTGAGGCACAGGATCAAAATCACTTCCACTCGAAATCTTTAGCCACCAAACTCTTCTCAAACGATTAATATATCTGGCCCAATGACTCTTCGGTTCATCAAGGTTAATAAGAATCTGGTAGCTTTCATGGGTTTACCCTACTCGACCACTACTCTGGTCCTATCAAAAGCCAGATACATAAAAATGTCACTATGCATTTATTGCAAAAGCCCTCGTAGTATGTGATTATCAGTCTGTGGAAAGTTGCATTTTATTTTATTTTATTCATTTAACCGGATAAGTTGATTGAATACGCAGTATAGCATTTTGCTATTGTAAGCATTTAATAGTGTCCAGCGGCAGAGTTCTAATCATAGTATTGGCATGAATTCAACATGTCACGTGCATCTACAAGTAAACAGAGAATGACCAATTGGTTACATTTGTAAGTTCTATGAGCTAGCTTGATCCAATAATCAATGTTGTTAAAGGCGAGCCTCAGGCGCCACGCCCCTGCTAGGCAAAGGTGGGTGAGGTTGCCCAGGCGTGGCTTAGCCGCGCGTCTCACCAGAAGTGCAAGGCGCGCCTCGCGGGCCTCACAAACCCACAAGGTTTAAGTAGAAAATTATGTCTTTTTTTATTCTCGCGTGCCTTCGACCTGCTGCCTGTACTTCTCTCTCCCGCTCGCCTGTTCCGGACTAAACGGGGAAGAGATTCTACTCCCGATTTCCTTGTCGGATTTCTTTCTTCGCTTGAAATCCTTCTTCGTTAGAGTTCTTTTTTCACCGGAGACTTCTCTCTTAGGTTATTCTTGGCGGAGAGGTGTAGATTTTCTCCACTCTAGTTTCTTTTTCACCAAAGTCCATTTCCTTGAACTTTTTATTCATCGGAGCTTCCTAAGATCCTCTTTTCTAAACTATGGTACCTCTTCACTTATCTTCCTTGATTTTTATTCTATATCTTGCTAAACTTTATTCCGATTTGGCATTGTTTTGGTCCAAAACTTCTCCTCGCAATAATTGAATCCTTATCGATTTGTTCACAGTTAAACATAAGAGGTGATTCAGTTGCATATATGATTGTTAATATAACAATGGTAGCTAAAGACAATTTAGTTCAGTAACAAATTGCAAAGGATAAAGAGAACTTACATGATCGCCATTACAAGTAAAATCTTCCTTGGATCCATCCTCGATGACTGTTGTTGGCGGGCACGTCCTTCTTGAGCATCATCGGCATTTGATCTCTCTTTGCGAGGAGGAGCAGTCACAGGTAGCGTTGGTAGCGCAGTAGACCAGAAAGGGAGTAACATTCTCAAAAATTTATGACCGAAAGGGCCTGCAACGGAAAGTTCGCAAAAGTTAGACTTATGTTCATGAAAGGTGCAGTGAGATAAAAACTATTTCTTGTGTGTATTGCTTTAGGTCATGAGTAACCTATTTAAACGATGAAAGAGAAGACAGTAATGATTCTTCTTCTCATGCATTAGGATAGGATTTATGCACTTCTTCACAGTTCTTGCATGTGTTGAACTTAGCGCCAACTAATTAGTTTGGGGCTTTGGAATCCATGTGATCACATCATCTTTCTTAGTTGCATGTGCACGATGGAGAAACATCGAGCTTAGGCATTTTGGGTGAAGCCAGGTAGGTTGATAGGTTCGGACCGGTGATATTTGATTGTAATGCCCATTTAGGACAAGACCTAATAATCTGTGTATTCGTAGGCTGCTTTTGTGAGTAGGGTGATCACAAAGCCAGTTCCATAACTGAATCAATCCGTAAAAGGATCTAGGGTTTTAAATGGAAAACCCCATATTGAATTTACCCCTGATTGTGAATGTGAGCACCTAAAAGAATGAATAGATGGATCATTTGATGTCTTGATGGTTAGCGAGTCGGGATGAGATTCTCCAAGTGTTATAATAAAGAACGATCTTCTGCATGACATTGTCAAGTGCCATGAGTTTGATGACGAGCATAGTGAGGCTAAGGATAGATATTCCGGGGATTGATTTGTTTTGATGAATATGCCTTGGTGTGTGTGAATTGTCGGATGAGCGTGAAAATCCATAGCCACGGGACATGCGGGAATATTCACGAAGTGAGAGTCCTCTAAAAGGTAGGTCGACGGAATACTGTCAGGATGGGCGAGAATGTTCATAGCCACGGAGCATGAGATTGTTCCATTGTGTGAGGCTTAAAGCCTAGTTGTTTTGGGTGTTATGAGATCATCGTTATGTGATCGCTTGAATGTAGTGGTTTAGCCTAGGGTATGCTAGTCCGCTAAGCTTGATAGCGCTATATATTAGTATCCATATTTTTTGTACATGTTTGCATAGTAGGCCCCACAAATCATATCCTCCCGTAGAGAGCATGATTATTGTCTGTGACATCCTCTTCTGTGAAACATATTATAATATTTTGCAAAGTGATGAGAGGTAGTTTCCCCGGGTCTCCCCAATGAGGCCCGCGAGGAGAGCGGTCATTACACCATTTTGGTCAACTTGCAGCGGACCGCAATCTACTTTTACATGAAATTATTTTGCAGGGATTACGAGCAAGGCTAAGCATAAGTGCGAAACGAAAGAAGGCTATTGGTCACGCAACAGTTTACTCATTTGCACTACTCTTTTATTGCATCGGTCCTATTGCCCCAAACTCAGTATTTTCTTAATGATTGCATGTTTGTAATGTTCACAAGGCCTTCTGCTAAATTGCTCTCGTTTATCCTTGTATCATTGTAGACATGGGCATTCACATTTAGCTTGCGGTCTTCTGCTTTAGCTTACTCTGTGGTTATGTTGGGTTGAGATTAATCTCATACCACTTTAGAATATTCTATTTATTAAGATTGTATATTGTGGGGACCAACCAGACACATTATACTACGGTTATAGGTGGGGTGTTAAAGTTGTCATGTAGAACATCTAGCACACGATATAACCTAATCATAAACTCAGAGACAAACGAGAATACTAATATTGATTAATTGTTGTATCAAGAGAGATGCATATATGTGTCTCAAACAAGATCTGATAATGTTTAGGTTGTGATGTTGATACGTATTCGCATTGGAAAAATATGTCACGCGCATACACTCGGACGTTCGGCCTCACCTCGCAGGAGTCTCTCAATGTCTCGTTTACTTTATTGCATTAATTAAGTATTACTTTATCCTTTAAGTATTTTGTCATGTAGTGGGGGGCTCCATCTATATCAGGAGCCATAGGGTTGGAGTTTTGGTATCTTTTGAGACTTAGTGTCTTGGACTCTCTTTAGAGAGTAGGAGTGCTTTGGAGGACCCAGCCTCCGGGCGCTTGGCGAGAGCTTGCCTCTTGATTGTATCTTTCATGTTTACTATTATGCATTGCAAAATCGTATTCCTGTTATTTTAGATCTTGATAAGGCTGGCCCGTACCAATTGGTTCGACCTACCGCTCTCTTAGGGTTTCCTCTCGAGCCTTAAGATCCTCCCATGTTTCGATTACGCTGCTCCTTCCACCATGGCCCTCCTTCCAGACTCATTCCACGCTCGTTATGATAGCATCGGAGCTGCCCTCGATGACCTACTTGCAATGGCGCACGTGATTCGTTGCCAACTCCATCCTCCAACACCAGTACATCATCCAATCGGGCCTCCTCGTCCAACATCAGTCGCAGGTCCTGTACCTCCAGCCGATCCGCCCAACAAGTCGCCCCTTCTAGTTGCCGGCCCTCCCGCGCCATTGCAGCTTTTGATCGGGCCTCCTTCAGCATCAGCCACCCGACCGGTACCTCCAGGAGATCATCCAGTCGCCCCGTCTGGTTGTCGGTCTCCTTCACGCATGGCGAGAACCCATTGGTGTCATCGCTTCACCCATTGAACGCCCAGGAACCCACTCACAGCTATCGCCGACGGTTCTTATGCTATCCAGGCACTCCAGCGCCCAGTCCAACGACATTCTCGAACCCTCTCCGGTGCGTGTCGACCCCTCCTCTGCCCCCAACGGACACACCTATCTATCCTTGTGGTCGATTCCCCGCCTGCTTGCATCCTCGACGCATTTGCATCCCTCGATTCTCTCGCTCGCTGCAGCGATCACGACCCCCCCACATACCGACATGTGTGCCCCCTTCAGCTCTCCCTGTCGCGAAATCCTAGCGCCCCACGCCCCGCCAGTTCATGTTCCCTGTCAGCCTCTATTTTCCATCGTCGGTGGGTCCCCCTAATCACTCTCACAATCCCTCGGCTTGCCTAATCTTATTCAGGTGCTGTGCCATCTCATCTTCTCCACTATTTACATTTTCCTTACCTAGCAATTTCCTTTCATTACTATATTCCTTTTCATGGGCCCCAATCCAGTAACCATAGTATCAGGCCCGATCTATCCGACCCTGCCACTTTGCTCCACTTGCTCTCGCCCCACGCCCCACCAATTCATGTTCCCAATCAACCTCTATTTCCCATTGTCGGTGGGTCCCCCTAATCACTCTCACAATCCCTCGACTTGCCTTATCTAATTCAACGACTGTGCCATCTCATCTTCTCCACTATTTACATTTTCCTTGCCTAGCAATTTCCTTTCATTACTATATTCCTTTCCATGGGCCCCAATCCAGCAACCATAGTATCAGGCCCGGTCTATCCGACCCTGCCACTTTGCTCCACTTGCTCTCGTCCCAGATGAACCGTCCACATCATACAACTATCATAGATAACAATTCGAGTGGGCGCCACAACATCATCATGTTCTTTGTCCTTGCAACGATCATTCAAGTCCCTGACCACTTTCTTCTGACCTCCGTTCGCTCGTTTTAACTTCGACCGAGGCCCTAACCCACCTGGCGTGCACCTACCGTTGTGGCAACCTTTCAATACGGTCCACCTCATTTGACCTTGCGGGCGATCTCTTTTGGGGGGCGCCATTGCTTCACCTCTCGGGTCGTACCATGCCAAGCTCTACACCAATTTTAGTCAAGTTTAACAAAGCTCTGACGCACCAAGACCGACACAGCGACACTACGCTTCTGATGTTTCACCAGAACTACGCACTAGAGGAGCCGCCCGAGTCTCCATGTCATGCTCATGGGACCCCTACCGACTCGACCTTGGGGACACGGTCAATTTTCAAGCTGGGGGTGTTGATACGTATTTGCATTGGGGAAATATGTCACACGCGTACGCTCGGATGTTCGACCTCACCTCGCGGGAGTCTCTTAATGTTTCATTTACTTTATTATATTAGTTAAGTATTACTTTATCCTTTAAGTATTTTGTCATGTAGTGGGGGGATCCATCTATACAAGGAGTCATAGGGTTGGAGTCTTGGTATCTTTTGAGTCTTAGTGTCTTGGATTCTCTTTGGAGAGTAGAAGTGCTTTGGAGGACCCGGCCTCCGAGTGCTTGGCGAAAGCTTGCCTTTCAATTGTATCTTTCGTGTTTACTATTAGGCATGGAAAAATCGTGTTCCTGTTATCTTAGATCTTGATACGACTAACCCGTATCAGGTGTTGAATCAAATAATGCATAGTTCAAAAAAGTTAATTTTTAAGCGGTCAATCAAATATTGTAGCACCTTAAAGGGACTTCAGAGAAAGAGATTTTGATCAAAAGGGACATAGGGCTCTTTCATGAGAAGTACATGACCGATGTTTATATTGGATCAATAATTGATAGAAGAACTACTTTTGGATGTTACACCTTTCTTGGAGGAAATTTGATGACATGGAGACGCCAAACTAAAATTGTGGGGGTAAGACAAGTGTCAAGACGGAGGTTCGAGCAATTGTTCAAGAAACATGAAGATCATTCTAGAAGACTTGGGAATCTTATGGAAAGGGCCAAAGAGACAATATATTGAACAAGTCTGTTATCAAAAATTTATGTGCAATATGACCAACAAAATAGATGCTGATATGCATTTCATTAAATAAAAAGTGGATAAACTAATTGACTAGCAAAACTTATGTGATTATTGGTCGTCAGCTTGTACAACACTTCAAACCACTGTATCCAAGCTGAGAATGTATAACATATATTCATAATCTTGAGCAGGGTGGAAAACATGATAGTTTACTGAATAGGAAATCAAGGGCAATTTTGTAATTCAACAAATCCAGCATTATATCTAACATCACATGCTCCCTAAATAAATGTGATCAATCACAAGACAGCAATTGAAAGTGAGGAGGAAGTACTCCTAAAACTTTCAGTAAGTACTCATTATGTTTATATTTTTGTAGCAACTGAAGCTTCCCGTACAAAACTTCCTATAGATAAATCATTATCTTTATCACGAAATGTGAATTTCCATGTCTCCAATTTGGTATACTCATGATTTTCATATTTAAAAGATAGTTTTTCCTTATTTTTACATGTAAAGACATGTAAGTGATTAATGGACGAGACAACAAGAAATGCTAAAACACCTAGATAATTTCATTATATAAATACAAGAACTATTGCAAAAAAAATAATGAAAAAAAAACAAATAGTAGATGAACCACACAAATATGACTTGTTTATGATATGGACGAATAATCACGTTAAACAAAAGTAACGAAATTTTCTTAAACTTGATCTTAATGAATTTTCTTAAACAAATAGTAGATCTGTGTGAAATTCTTTTAAATTTCACGCTTAATGAGAAATACCATTACAAAATATTTTGAAATGTTGAAGTAATTTAATTTTATTAATAAATTTGAATTGTAAATCAAGAAACATTGGGTACGTATGCATGAGTAAATTTCAATATATTATTTTTTAAATATCTGTATACAGATGCATTTATGAATATACGCATTATATATATAGGACTTGTAAGTTGCGCTAAGAACTTGACCTAGAAGATCATTATTGTTGAAATTGAAACAATAGTTTTCTCAGGTTAGCTTGGATCAAAATAAATGCGCCAAACCTAGCTCAAATTACAATTGATTGAGCCACACTATATTAGGCATTTCTCGGCTTCAGATTAATTAGAATGCATTAATGGTGATCTTGAATTGAGGTCGAATTGGATCAAATCACATTATTTACAACATTAATACGGATATTAGAATTAGCATCCCAGAATATTTAGGTTCAGAAGGTAGGTGATCTTGAATGCATTAATGGT
Source organism: Dactylorhiza incarnata (assembly GCA_033032865.1). NCBI lineage: Eukaryota > Viridiplantae > Streptophyta > Magnoliopsida > Asparagales > Orchidaceae > Dactylorhiza > Dactylorhiza incarnata. The sequence continues at coordinate 520,091 of JAWHQI010000296.1, read as the reverse complement.
GATCTTGAATTGATGTCGAATTCAGATTAATTAGAATGCATTAATGGTGATCTTGAATTGAGGTCGAATTGGATCAAATCACATTATTTACAACATTAATACGGATATTAGAATTAGCATCCCAGAATATTTAGGTTCAGAAGGTAGGTACCCATCTGGGTCTAGAAGATTTGTTTGCTTTCTAAGTTCTTGTAGCCTAACTTCAAAGTTAGATAGATTTATAAACCTAATTCCTTGAGTCCATGTATATAAACAATTAGATAGATTACTTGTTGAGATGAATCCGTATAGATAATTTGAAAAGGACAGTCTTCTTACAAACTTATCAGAGTTGTAGTTCAATTACGTATGGTTGAGTCTCTTTAAAGAATTAAACAATGTTATTGTGATACAACAACACTCAAGCCCTTATCCCACTATAGTGGGGTCGGCTATATGGATCTTTTTTAGTCATTGTGCCCTATCTTTAGTCATAATCTCACTAATGCCTAAATACATCATGTCTTTCCTTATAGTTTCATTCCAAGTTTCTATTGGTCTACCCCTCCCCCGTTTAGCAGGCTTAGTGATTAAATCCTCACAACGCCTAACAGATGCCTTTAATGGTCTCCTTTGTACGTGTCCAAACCATCTTAGTCGAGCTTCTCGCATCTTCTCTGCAATTGGTGCCACTCTTGTCTTATCCCTGATACATTCATTCCAGATTTTATCAAGTCTCGTGTGTCCACATATCCACCTAAGCATTCTCATATCTGCAACTCCCATTTTTTGCTCATGTACACAATTCACTGCCCAATACTCAGAACCATAGAGCATCGCTGGTCTAATTGCAGTACGGTAAAACTTGCCTTTAAGTTTTAATGGTACTTTACGATCACATAAGATCCCTGACGTGCCTTGTTACGGGCTGCGCACCCGCTTATCTAGTATGATTATCTTTAGTATGTTTATGCTATAATTATGTAGGTAGGCCTCAAGCACCGGGCTTAGATATTAGGAGTTATTATTTTCTTTTGTCATGTAATGTGTTGTAAGCCTATATAAAGGCATCAGGGGTATTATATGAAGCAAGCAAGAAGAAATCTAATTCTCATCCTTGAGTGTGAGGTCTTGGTAGCTCTCTCCTCCAACGAGCAAGCCCCGCCTAGGCAGCCGCGGTCATGGCTCCATAGTATCTCCGTACTCCGCATCTCCACCTCCGACCACTTCCCCGACGATCTCCGACCAAGGCCCATAACAACTTGGTATCAAAGGCCATCGGCCATCTTCCTCAGACACACTTCGAAGATTCAGCGCGCTTCTTCCTCAACCAGCCAGAACCTCCGAAAAACACCAACAACATCGCCTAGCCACGACAACCACTGGTTTCCCATTTTTCCCTTCCCCGTTCGACTTCCGCTACCCAACCGCTAGAACACCGCGGCTCGTCTTCTCCTAACGAATTAACGCCAACCCGCTGCCACCTCTCCTTTCTCGACAACTCGGGCCGCCACCATCATCCAGCGAGCCGGCTCCAACAATCCAGCGCAGCACTGCCTCTGTCGTTCCAACGCTTCGTCCACGCTTCGCCTCTGTCACGCCGCCTGCGCATACCTCCCATCAGGCCATCAGTTTTCTCTTTATAATTAATACCTCCCACGCCGCCTCAGCTGTATCCATGTGCACACATTTTTTTCTTTCTTCCATCAACCCGCCTGCTACCCTTTTCCCCTTCCAGTACACCTTTTAATTTCCTTTTGTTTTACTTTCCGTGGACCCCACCACCACTCTCTCCCACACTTTTGTCTTTCCCATAAACGCATGCCACATCTGACTTCTCACGCCATTCCCTCTCCTTTCCTTATTATTATTATAATTATAATAATAATTATTATTATCCCTTCTCTATCCTGCCACCTACTCACATCAAGCCATCAACTTTTGCATTAAATTCATTTGGCCACCTCAACCCACTAATTAATTGTCTCAATTAATTATAATGACACTGAGGTTTAGTGCCACAGATAAGGCCACAATCGCTTCGATGCATTCCAAGTTACAAGATTTCATGGCCTCTATGGACGCCCTCCTTCGGGACGCCGACACACTCCTCTACCACATTAAGAATCTGACACCGCTCTGCCGACCGCTGCCTCTTCTCGTGCACTTGCCATCTGCGTTGGCCGCTGATGTGCCACCGCTGATTGACCTTCCGCTATCACCTTCTGTGGTAGTGCCGCCCCTCATTGGGCCACATTCGTTAGATGCAGTGGCCACCTTCCCGCCAGCACTTGCTCTGCCGGACCCTGCTTCGCCGTCCCCGCCAGACCCGTTCCTGCCTCCGACCACCTCACCGCTATCAGATCCGATCCTTCTGTCGGCCGTCGTTTCCCCGACCTACTTGCTGCTTCTGCTGCTCATCACCGCTCCGCCGACCTTGCCGAAGCCATTTCTTTTGCCGCTCGTTTGTCTACCGGCACCACCGCTACTCACCGACGTCGCCGCCGACGCTATGCGATCTCATGCATTGTTCTGGCGGGAGATCAAGCTGCCAGATGATCCGGTCACCACGTGGAGTTCGAGCTTATGGACAAGCTCTTTTTTGAGGAAGGGTGACATGTTACGGGCTGCGCGCCCGCTTATCTAGTATGATTATCTTTAGTATGTTTATGTTATAATTATGTCGGTAGGCCTCGAGCACCGGCTTAGATATTAGGAGTTATTATTATCTTTTGTCATGTAATGTGTTGTAAGCCTATATAAAGGCATCAGGGGTATTATATGAAACAAGCAAGAAGAAATCTAATTCCCGTCCTTGAGTGTCAGGTCTTGGCAGCTCTCTCCTCCAACGAGCAAGCCCCGCCTAGGCAGCCGCGGTCATGGCTCCATAGTATCTCCGTACCCCGCATCTCCACCTCCGACCACTTCCCTGGCGATCTCTGACCAAGGCCCATAACACGCCTCTCCACTTCAACCAACCTGCTTGGATTCTATGTATCACATCTTTATCAACACCTCCATCTTTTTGAACTATCGATCCAAGATATTTAAAGCACTCACTGCGGGAAATATCTTGATCATCCAACTTAATAACAAAGTCATCCGTCCTTCTTGCACTACTAAATTTAAGCTCCATATACTCCGTCTTTGCCCTGCTCAACCTAAAACCCTTCTTTTCTAAAGTGTCTCGCCAAGATTCAAGTTTTGTGTTTACATCTTTGATTATGTTATTGTGATGAATCCCAAAATTTTGAACTTCAGTTAACAAGATGAGATAAGAGTATACAGCAATTTTAGTTAGTCATGCAATAGTTGTATATTAAAACTTTTGAAGCGTGCCTTTTGTTGATGGTTGACTCCCTATCAGTCATAAGTAATATTGTTGCAGTCATTACATTAATTTGTCCCTATAAAATATTAAATATACCTATTAGATTTTAAAAATATTACTTGGATATATATTTATAAATCTTACTAAAAATTCATATATACATGTGGTTTAATTAACTTAATTAGTCAGTTTCGCCCTTATTAATCGCTAGCTCGAATGAGAGAAGTTGAGAGTTCGTATAAGGTTGATAGTCAATCATTAAACTCATGTCAACAAATGAAATAGACTAGCCTCAAATAGTTGGGCTAAGACAATTAACGTGAATGAAGAATAGTAGTCAATGCATTTGTTATTTGTTAGATAATTAGTTGTGCTATTGTAATATATATAAAAACTGATCGGTTGGACCCAAGCCCCAAAGACAAACCTTGTTGATTAAATCAATTTCATACAAATTGTTATAAAATTCATTAATCTAAGCTGTTTTAAGTCTTTTGCAATTTCAAACTCTTCAATGAAGCCAACATTCGAGACACTTCCAAGATAGTCTACATAAACAATATGGAGATCACCTTTGTGAACATTGCACAGAAGATCTCCATATTGTTGATAGTATTTATCTCATTCATGTTGTTGCGTCAACCACAAACAATATGACTAGTATTATCAACATCAAACCCTTTTTGGATTAGAATTCATGTGTGTGGGGGACTAGATTAGGATTAATCTAGGGGTTAAAATTGTCTTTGCGTAAGCGTCAAGGCGTGGGTGTCTTGATGTCTTCCAGTTTGCTCAATTACTCAAACCTACTTGAAGAATTAATTCAATGCGCATTTAATTACAACAGTTTGACTTTAATTTCTATTAGAACTTGCTCACTGTCTTTAAAGCCTAATCTCGATCGTGCATGGTAGTGCAACCTAACATAATTTAAAAACTTATTATAATTGCACGTATGGACTTTCTTTTGTAAAATCATTGCATCATCCTAGAACCTCACCCATTACCACATTCACATCCATACATTAGAGTCCCGTTAGTGCATTCTCACTCACAGCCTTCACTTTATCATATGTCACTAAGGCTCGTCACAAATGCAAAGCACACACAAGTTCATTTTTGTGCCTGCTTCCAGGCACAATAACATTTTCGCATTCAGCCAACTTGTAATCAAACTAAGAGTTCTACATAAAAACAAATACAACATCAATATTATAAATATAAGCAGTGTACTAACTTACCCCTTCGGGTATACTTTCTATGTGACACATCTTCATCATCAGCATAATATGAGACCTCAGAGCTCTGCCGATCAACCTGGTGACTTCCCTTTCGAGTGGCAGCACCAGGCTGAATAATGTTCAAACACAAGAAATAGATCAGCTACCTCAGGGAATAGAAAAATTAGAAAAGTTTATTTTATGGAGAAACGACTTATATGGCTAAAACAAATGCTTCAGAAATCAATAATCCAGAATCTATAGCTTACGGTTCTCGAATTCTTGATACTCAGAAAATTGGGATCATGATCGGACATGAACTGATTTTCTATGGAGCTAGGGCCTTCTATTTCCACAATATCTATTTCAGGATGCTTCAAAGATACTGATCCACCTGATGACGAATTTGCAACTTTTTCTTTGACAGAATCAAATGAATTGACACTGATCTTCTCTCTATCTTCGGCAGCAGATATGTTAATAAGAGGATCTGAAGCAAAAGCCAGAGGAGTAGCACGGGCCTCTGCTGGAGGTAATGACACCAAGTAATTTCCAAATATATTTTTCTCCAGACCACTCTGAGATATATGAAAAATAAATTTATCATTCACTTGAATACTGAAATTTCTGAACTGCTAGACAATGACAACTTCAGGCAGAAGTAATGGGCTGAGAAACAAGAAAGGCATTTACAAGAACCAAAAAAAATCAAGCATTGCTAACTTACATAACATATTGGCGAGTCCATAATAATATTGATATTTATAGAGTAGTCAGTGCACAACATCTTTTTTTACATGTACTGCCATTTTATTTAAAGTCATTTCTCACAATTTTTAAAATAGAAATAATCATAATTACAAGTATGTTTTGATCCTCACATTCAGGAAGGTAGCAGAGGAAAACATAAACATATCTTAAACTCAAGGAAAAAAATAGATATGACAGAAAATTATTAAGAAAACAACAAATTTGGATTTATTTAAGAAAACTGAACATTTCAATGCATTTGACACAAGATTCCTTCATATCTAAATTAGATGGCGACCAGCTTGTTATCAAAATGCATGCACAAGTTGATAATTGTGCCAAAATGATAGTATAGAAAGGAAAAAAAACTTGAAGATAAGAAAAAAAGAGGACTGTAAGATAGCTCTGGAGGATCCGAAAAAACAACAGGGAGCAGAGGCATCTCAGGTGAAGCACCTATCTCTCGATAGAAAAACAAGAAGAAACCAACAGGGGCAACGTAATAAACAACGACATCTCTTTAATTTTGAGAGAGAATGAAGAAGAAGAGGAAATCAACACGGAGAGGAAAACAAACAACATAAGAAGTATTGTGTCTCGCGCAATGTTGTGAATATTTTCCGACATGGCCGACATGTGGCCGAGCTAAGAGTTTCATGGACAAAACGACACGTTTCCGGTATTTTTTTTACAAAATATCCTTTTGGAATATATCATCCGATGTATCCGTTGTCCACCGATATATTCGCTGATGTATCGGCCAATATATCCCCATGTTATATCTGCTGACTATTCCAATTTATTTTATTTAGTGTCTATGGTCTAATAGACAATAAACCGAAATTGTTCCATTGCTAGGTTGTTTTGTGTCCTTTCTCTGATTTTTCGCCGCGCCATCTGTCATTGACTTCGATCCTGCTTGGTCTTTCGATTTTAGACCGAAGGTTCTTTATCTTCCATCGTTATCGACAACTTCTTGACATCCCCTTGCTTTCTTCCATGCGTTATACTATTATCAATTGTATAACATAAAATGTTTATACTAGTTTGGTAGATTTTAAAGTTCAAAAATGTTAAATTAATACATTAATATATATATATATATATATTGTTACGCCCCCGCTACGCTTCACGGGGCGTCATTATGTTCGGCGGTGCAAGGGAGCGTCTACCAACGGGGCTGAACCAATCGGTTCAGCCCCCAACCAGTGAACCGGCCGGCCGGGGCTAAACCAAACGGGTTCAGCCCCAACTGGAGGGGCCGGCCGGCCCCTCCGTGGCTCGGGTATAATTACCCGGGCTGCTCTCATGGGAAGGCATGCAAGTATTATCTATCAAGGTATTTCTCTCCTCCCTCTCTCAAACCCTAAATCTCTTAGTTATCTCTTCTAGATCTCTCTTCTTCTTCCTCCTTCCTATCATTTGGTATCAAAGCTTTCGTCCTCCGGCGATGGTGACCACGCAGACACAAGAAGACATTTCTCGTCTGGAAACTTTGGAGGAAAACTACGGTGGTTTGGCGGATTCGGTAGCCGCGCTCGAGGAAGGGATGCGCGCGTCCTCTCAACGGCTGGAGGAGCGTCTCGACGCTCGTATGGAGGAACTGAAGGCGCTGTTGAAAGGGAAGAGCACGGCCGAGGAGGGATCGAACGGCGGACGACCCGATCGGTCCGCCGATCGATCGGAAACACCCGATCTGGGTCGTGCGGGCATCGGAACAGCGGCGACGACAGGGGTTGCTGGCGTGGGGTCCTCCCGACATTGCGGGACCTCGGCGACGGCGTGGGGGCGGCTGGGGCTGGGACGGCGGCAACAGGAGTCTTTCCGCCTGGATCTGCTATGCCGACCGATTACGGGCAAGCTGGGCGTCCAGGAAGCGGTTCCGGCGGGCCTATTCCTGCGGATTGGGTCCGGCAAGCCTGGCAGCGGGATGATGGAGGGCTGGGAACAGCTGTGAGGGCTCCAGGAGGTACGGGTGGCCTTCTTCCTAACCCAGGTGGCGGTGCTCTTCCCGTCGGGTACGGAGGCCACATTCCGTGTGGCGGGCAGCACGTTCCTCATCAGGTTCAGCCTCCTCTAGGCTACCCAGGAGCGTACGAGGGTCATATAGGCCAGGGGCGTCAGGCATGGAACGGGCAGGGACAGAATGGACAGGGCTGGCAAGGACAAGCGGGGCCTCGAGCGTACATGCCACCCAAGTTGACACGAATGAACTTTCCCAAGTTCAAGGGGGGGGGGGGGGGGGGGGGGGGGGGGGGGGGGGATGCACTGGAATGGGTTCAGAAGGTGGAGTTGTTCTTCAGTTACCAGGAGATCGCGGAGGCGCAATGGGTGCAATTAGCATCATTCCATCTGGAGGACGACGCATTTCAGTGGAATCAGTGGTTCCTAAGAGGTAGAGATTATGTGCCATGGACTGAGTTCGTGGAAGGGTTCACCGCCCGATTTGGGCCCCCGGAGTACGAAGATTTTGAGGCGCTACTGCAGAAATTGCGACAGAAGGGGACCGTGACTGAGTATCGGACAGAGTTCGAGAGGTTGGCAAACCGGGTACATTGGGAGGAGAAGACACTGCTGAGTTGTTTTGTGTCGGGGTTGAAGGAGCAATTACAGGATGAGGTGCATGCTTATATGCCAAGGAATTTGAACCACGCCATCAATTTAGCTCGCATTCAGGAGGAGCGGTTCAACAGACAGAGAAACCGTACCACGACTAGGCCACCTGCGGCCGCAGCGGCAGCAGCACGGCGGGACCAGCCAACTGGTAGTAAACCAACAGTGACACGACTTTCTTGGAGTGAGCTGGCCGCTCGAAAGAAAAAGGGTTGTGTTTTAACTGTGATGAGAAGTTCGTGCCGGACCACAAGTGCCAAAAGATACAAGTTTTTATGCTTCACGAGGACGTGGAAGGCGAGTCGGCTCCGGACGAGGAGTTGGAGGTGGACTTGGACTTGACCGAATTCGGTGTTTCCATACGCGCTCTCGAGGGGTGCGCTCCTCCTCCGCTTACTATGCGTCTTGCGGGACGGATTGCCCGCGAGAAGGTGACTGTTTTGGTGGACAGTGGGAGCACCCACAATTTCATTCATCCAGAGGTGACACAGCGAGTGAAGCACATGATCGATAAGGGGGCTGCCTTCCATGTTATGGTGGCGGATGGCAACAAGCTGCAGTGTGAGGGGGTGCTGAAGGGTGTGGAGCTACGGATGCAGGGCTATAAAGGGTGCACCGACGTCTACCTATTACCCATTCGGGGCTCAGATATGATTTTGGGAGTGCAGTGGCTACGTCAGTTACGGAGGGTAACGTTCGACTGGGAGCACATGACGATGGAGTTCCTCCACGGGGGAAAGCAGTTCTGTTTGAAGGGTATCATCTCTTCGCCAGTGAAGGAGATCTCTCTTCGGAGCATGCAGCGGTTGGGTGAGGAAGGAAGGATGATGGCTGTCATTCGGGAAGTCCAAACGGCCGATTCCGCCAATTCTGAGGTACCAATTCAATTACAGTCTCTTCTGATGGAATATTCAGATGTTTTCCAGGAACCACGCACATTACCACCACCTCAATTCAGAGATCATCATATTCAGCTTAAGGGAGGCGCTGAGGCCCCCAATATCCGACCATATCGCTACCCGCATATTCAGAAGGCAGAGATTGAGCGTAGCGTCCGTGAGATGTTGGAGGCGGGCATCATTCAGACGAGTACAAGTTCATTTTCAGCTCCCGTCATTTTGGTAAAGAAGAAAGATGGTTCATGGAGGTTTTGCGTGGATTACCGGGCCCTGAACAGCGCCACGGTAAAGGACAACTTCCCGATTCCGGTGGTGGAAGAGTTGCTAGATGAGCTACATGGCGCACGACGGTTCACTAAGCTCGATCTACGTTCTGGCAATTACCAGATTTTGATGGCACAGGAGGACATCCATAAGACGGCCTTCCGAACACATGATGGCCATTACGAGTTCTTAGTCATGGCCAATGGGCTGATTGGCGGTCCCTCCACTTTTCAGGCGAACATGAATGAGACCTTCCGCGAGCTCCTGCGGAAATTTGTGCTGATCTTCTTTGATGACATTCTTATCTACAACGCCAATTGGGAGGACCATGTGGGCCATGTTGAGCAGGTTTTGGCCATACTTCGCCGTCACCGGCTTTATGCCAACCGTTCCAAATGCTCCTTCGATCAGGAGGAGGTGGAGTATTTTGGACACTTGGTTTCCGGCCAAGGCGTCAGGGCCGATCCAAGGAAGATTCGGAGTATGCAATCATGTCCGCAGCCCGTCACGATCCGTGCTTTGCGGGGATTTCTGGGGCTTACATGGTACTACAGGCGATTCGTACGAGATTATGGGAAGATAGCTCGACCTTTGACTCAGCTGCTGCAGAAGGACTCCTTTTCTTGGACCGAGGAAGCAGGCCATGACCACCACTCCAGTTCTTGCATTACCGGATTTCACGAAGGAGTTTGTGTTGGAGACGGATACCTCTGGTGTTGGCATAGGGGCAGTTCTTATGCAGGAGGGGCGGCCGTTGGCATTCTACAGCAAGGCTCTGGCTCCCCGTACCTTGGGACTCTCCACTTATGAGAAGGAGATGTTGGCTATCATTCATGCTGTGGTTCTGTGGCGGCCATATTTGTTGGGTCGGCATTTTAAAATCCGCACCGACCACCAAAGCTTGAAACATTTCCTTGACCAAAGGGTCTCTTCTCCTCTACAGCAGAAGTGGGTTACTAAGCTTCTCGGTTATGATTACGAGATTGTGTATCGAAGGGGTAAGGATAACGTGGTAGCGGATGCTCTTTCTCGCCTACCGGAGGGTACTCTCACTCACATTTCTGGACCATTGGTGGATTCATTAGCTGATATTCAGGAGGAGGTCATGCGTACGGCTACTTTACGTTCCTTGGTGGAGGCTTTGCAGCGGGGGGGGGGGGGGGGACGGTGGCCCCCGGTTATCATCTTCAGAATGGCCGCCTGTACTATCACGGCAGGGTGGTCGTGCCCTCCGACTCAGAATGGAAAATGGTTATGATGCACGAGTTCCACTCTTCACCGACGGGTGGCCATGCGGGGGTGCTCCGGACCCTTCAGAGGGCGCGAGCAAATGTCTTTTGGGCTGGCATGCGGCAGGACATACAGCAGTTCGTACGACAGTGTGAGATCTGTCAGCGTCAGAAGTACGAGACTTCGTCCCCGGCCGGGCTATTGGTTCCTCTGGAGATTCCACAACATATTTGGGACACGGTTTCCATGGACTTCATTGACGGGCTGCCTAAGTCCAAAGGAAAATCAGTGATTTTGGTGGTGGTGGATAAACTATCCAAGTACGGGCATTTCCTTGCTCCCAGTCATCCGTACACGGGCGAGTCGGTGGCCGCACTTTTTGCTCGCGAGATTGTCCGATTACATGGCCTTCCTCGTGCCATTATTTCTGACCGGGACCCTACTTTTGTGAACAGTTTCTGGCGGGAACTTTTCCGGTTATAGGGTACGCGTTTACAGTTCAGCACAGCACATCACCCCGAGTCGGACGGTCAGACGGAGGTTCTCAATAGGGGTGTCGAGACATATATAGGTTGTTTTGTTATGGACGAGCCACGGACTTGGCCGGAGTGGTTACATTGGGCCGAATATTGCTACAACACTTCATATCACTCTGCCAGCCGGATGACGCCGTTTGAGATTGTTTACGGGCGCCCTCCACCGACTTTGAGTAGCTATGAGCCAGGCAGCACCGCCCTACCGGCGGTTGATCGCACTCTTCGTGATCGGGATAGCATGTTAGCTACCCTCGGGAGAACCTCCGCCTAGCCCAGGACCGTATGAATCTGCAGGCGGACAAACACCGCAAGGAACGAGAGTTCGCTGTGGGCGATGAAGTTTTCCTCAAGCTCCAGCCTTACCGACAGTTATCTGTTGCTCGTCGGAGCAATCAGAAGCTTTCTCCTCGATATTACGGCCCCTTTCGTATACTCAGCAGGGTGGGGCCGGTGACTTACAAGTTAGCTTTGCCGGAGGGATCCCGCATTCACCCAACCTTTCATGTATCCTTACTCAAGCAGAAGGTGGGTGCCGATGTCCAACCGAGTACTCTTCTACCTGAGGTTACTGCTGCGGGCGAGCTCCGCCCACTACCGGAGGATGTGTTAATGCTTAAATGGAAGCACCGGGGCGCAGAATATCGGCCGGAGCTCTTGGTCAAGTGGTGGAATTTGTCGACGTCGCACAATTCTTGGGTGGATTTACTGGACTTCAAGGAACTCTACCCCGACTACCACCTTGAGGACAAGCTGGTCCTTGATGGGGAGGGGAATGTTACACCCCCGCTACGCTTCACGGGGCGTCATTATGTTCGGCGGTGCAAGGGAGCGTCTACCAACGGGGCTGAACCAATCGGTTCAGCCCCCAACCAGTGAACCGGCCGGCCGGGGCTGAACCAAACGGGCTCAGCCCCAACTGGAGGGGCCGGCCGTCCCCTCCGTGGCTCGGGTATAATTACCCGGGCTGCTCTTATGGGAAGGCATGCAAGTATTATCTATCAAGGTATTTTTCTCCTCCCTCTCTCAAACCCTAAATCTCTTAGTTATCTCTTCTAGATCTCTCTTCTTCTTCCTCTTTCCTATCATATATACATATATATATATATTAAAATGATTATATATATATAATTATGTATATAAATAATTAATTATTAAAACCCGACATGAAATATCTCTAATATATCTCCAAAAATATTAAAATCGACATAAAAAACCTAAACCGACGTGTCCCTGACATCCGACATTTGAAACCTTGGTCTTGGGATATCTATGTACTAGGTTGATTGTCTGAAGGTTCAACAGTTTAAGTTGTTTGCAAAAGATTTAAGTTAAAACTAATAAAAAGCGGTCATTAGATACTCGTGCTCACCATTTCAATTCCCTAACATTGGCGACACGAACTCTCCTTCCCTTTATGCCCCTCACCTAATCCATTGGAAACCGCCTCCACTCCCACCCCCTTCATGCACACACCGAATTTGATTGCATTTTTGTCCGGTGAACAACTCTCCAAATAAAGTCATTTCACCAAACTATTGATGGGGATCACGACACACATGGGCTGACACGACCATCAGAGTCGTCCGTTTTGTGCAGATCAACGATTCATGATTTTACTTATTTTTTTGTACTTGTCTGATTATTATTTCGATGTATTTTGATTGTAATACGAACTAGAAAGAGAATGCTTGAATCAAGGAACCGCGGATACAATTCGGAGCAAGCTCCGGCCAACTCTTGGAGGCTGGTTCCTCCCAAGAGCTTCTCTCTAATGAGAGCCCAAAAGACCAAGGATCAAAAGATAACCTAACTCCCCAAAACCATCTTCTTATAAAAGGGGGGGGGGGGGGGGGGGGGCTCACATCAACTAACACATTTAAAGAAAAGCAATAATAAACTAGGAGGCGCGTGCGCGTAAAAATACATCCGGTCAGAAAAGCGACCTTGACCCCAAGGTCGGAGCGCCGCCCGCCGGTCAGTAATGATATGCTCGCGTGTGGGATGCCGCCGAGGTGCCCGGGGCGTCGTCCGGTAGTCCATCCGAGAGCAGCACGGCGTCAAAGTCGGCGGCGGAGAGCGCAACCACGTCGTCGCCGATGAGGACTCGACACTCCTTCACCGAGCACTCATGACCAGGAGAGTAGGGGTGCTTGCAGCGGAAGCACAAGCCCTTGCTCCGTAAGTCGTTGTACTCCTGGTTGGTCAGGCGGTGGATAGGGACAGACCGGTTGTTGCGAGGACCCATCATTGGTGGCCGGGGCAGAGGAGGTGGCGGAGGTGTAGGTTTCGGATGGGTCGAGACATGTGTAGGAAGGATGCCGAGAGGGTGGCGATGGGGAAGGAATGTCGCCGGACGTTGCGAGGAATTCCGCCTCCACCGGGGGGAGAGATCAATGGCGTGGTGAACCGTTAACGGTTGGAGAATGCGGAGACGGGAGCGGAAGTGGGGTTGCAAGCCGTTCATGAAAAACCCCAAGTAATGGTCTGGGGGAAGACCGGGGACATGGGTGACTAATTCCACGAAGGCGTCAATGTATGAGTCAATGGAGCCGGCGTGACGAACCCTGCAAAGTCGCTCGATCATGGGGCCGGAGTAGCGGGCGTCATATCGCTGAATGAGGGCCTCAAAGAGAGCTGGCCAGGTGAGGTTGGGAGAGGTCTGGCGGAGCCAACGGACCCAATGGAGGGCCGACCCTTCCATGCCGATAATTGCGGTGGAGACCCGTTGTGTCGGCGCGGTCTGGTGAATGTCGAAGAACTGCTCGGCGCGGGCAATCCACCCGAGGGGGTCAGACCCGTTGAAGGTAGGCATGTCAGGTCCACGGTACGGTGGAGTAGGCACTTCCACCACTGCGGAAGTATCGGGAAGCACGGTGTTGGGGGATCCCACAACAGAGGTGGTAGAGGACCCGGAGTGCTGGGTGGGCTGCAATTTCTGGAGCATGGTCAGAATCAAGGCGAACAGCTCGGTTTGTGCCTCGAGATGAGAGTTGATGGTGGCGAGGGAGTGTTCGAGGGCTTCCACGCGGGCTTCCATCCGGCTCTTTGGCATATGAGGACGATTGCTCCGAGCTGGAGGTTGGCAGGAGAGTGCCGAAGCCGGGGAAGGGGGCTAGCAGCGGACGGTCGCTGCGGAAGAGCAGGCGGCGGCTGGCGCTGTGACAGGTTGAGAGCGGGGCGGTGGGTAGGGCGAATCCGGATGCTGGTCGGCCGAACGGAGGCAGAACCAAGGATCAAGGATCCGGGCCTGGAGCAGAGACGCACTGTCGATGAGACGCGGACGTGCGCTGGCGAACAGTTCGTGCGCTGGATCAAAGACGCATCATCGACGCACTGTCGATGAGACGCACAGTTCGTGGAGCAGAGACGCACTGCCGATGAGATGCGGACGTGCGCTGACGAACACTTCGTCGATGAGGCGGATCCGAGCCTAGAGCAGGCGTAGCGGTCGAGAGAAGCGCGATCTGGACGACGCTGGGTCGAGCAGAGCGGGCGAGGTGGACGGCGCTAGATCTAGCGGAGCGGGCGAGATGCACTGTCGATGCAGAGGTAGGAGACGAACTGCACTGGCGGAGGTTTTGATCGGCGGTGGAGGGAACGCGATGCAAGCCCGCGCAGAGGTCGACGACAAAATTGAAACTGAACGAACCCGGTGGCAGTCGATGCAGGCGGGGTGGCTGGTCGGACCAAATAATACGAACTAGAAAGAGAATGCTTGAATCAAGGAACCGCGGATACAATTCGGAGCAAGCTCCGGCCAACTCTTGGAGGTTGGTTCTGTTATGCTACCGCTAGGGTTCTAGAGCGAAAAGAGAAAACTAGGAATGAAGAAGACGGCTAGGGTTTGAAGAAGAAGGAAAAATACCTGAATATGATTTGCATGCCTCTAAAAGAGGGGAGTGGGGTATTTAAGTGACCCCACTCCACAAGGGGGCCGGCCGGCCCCCATTGGGGCTGAACCGGTGCGGTTCAGCCCCCTCCTCTTATTAATTAGTTGCGGGCTGAACCGGATGGTTCAGCCCGGTCTTTTCCCGGCGCCTCTTTAGGTCTTCTGGCGTACTTATATCCACGGAACCGTAGATCGTCCGGGGGCATAACATTTCCCTACCCATCAAGAGGCAGCTTGTCCTCAAGCTGAAAGTCAGGAAAGTGCTCCCGGAACTCCAGAAAGTCCACCCATGAATTGTGAGCCTCTGCCATGTCCTTCCACTTAACCAGCACCTCGGGGCGATATTCTGTGCCCCGCTTCTTCCATCTGGACAGCAATATATCCTCCGGACTAGGTCGTAACTCACCGGTAGTAGTAGCCGCTGGAAGACAAGGAGTCACTGTAACCGCTGCCCCCAACTTCTTCTTAAGCAAGGAAACATGAAAAATGGGGTGAATACGGGACCCCTCGGGTAAGGCAAGAGTGTAGGCAACCGGTTCCACCCGGTGAGTGATACGAAAGGGCCCATAGTACCGGGGGGCCAATTTCTGGTTGGCGCGGCGAGCAACGGACAGCTGTCTGTATGGTTGAAGACGGAGGAAAACCTCATCCCCCACCTGAAACTCTCGCTCGGTACTGTGCTTGTCGGCCTGCACCTTCATCCTGGCTTGGGCTGCAAGGAGATTATCCCGCAGGAGAGCCAAGGTCTGATCCCGATCTCGTAATGCCCGATCCACTGCAGGAAGAGTTGTACTGCCCGGCTCATAAGAACGCAAAGATGGTGGCGGTCTCCCGTATACAATCTCAAAGGGAGTGATCTTGCTAGCTGTGTGGTATGACGTGTTGTAACAATACTCCGCCCAATGGAGCCATCGTGTCCAAGAGCGTGGCTCATCCGTGACAAAGCAGCGGAGGTATGTCTCCACTCCACGATTCAAGACCTCCGTCTGACCATCAGTCTGTGGGTGATTCGCCGTGCTCATGCGAAGCCGCGTGCCCTGTAACCGGAAGAGTTCCTGCCAAAAGTTGCTGATGAAGACCGGATCGCGGTCGGAGATGATCGATCGAGGAATACCGTGCAAGAGAACAACCTCCCGGGCGAAGAGCTCGACAACTGTCTCTGCGGAGTACGGGTGGCTGAGTGCTAAGAAATGGCCGTACTTGGACAGCTTGTCCACGATCACCAAAATCACCGACTTGCCTTGCGACCGGGGAAAGCCGTCAATGAAATCCATAGACACCGTCTCCCACACCTGCTGCGGAATCTCCAAGGGGGTGAGCAGCCCCGCTGGCGACGTAGTCTCGTACTTCTGGCGCTGACAGACCTCGCATTGTTGCACGAAACGCTGGACGTCCTGGCGCAAACCTTTCCAAAAGACATTGGCCCGAAGGCGTTGCAGAGTGCGGAGCACGCCGACATGACCTCCGGATGGTGATGAATGGAATTCCTGTAACATGACATCCTTCCACGTGGACGAAGTCGGAATAACTACCCTCCCTTGGTAGTACAAGTGTCCCCCAATCAGCTGATAACCTGGGGACGTCGGAAGGCCTTGTCGTAAAGCCTCTAGAATAGGCTGAAGCTCCGGGTCCGCGGCTATGTCGGTCTGAATGTCATCTAAGGACTCAATCAAAGGTCCAGAGATATGGAGAACGGTGCTCTCTGGAAGTCGGGACAAGGCATCTGCCACCACATTCTCCTTCCCCTGCTTGTAAACAATCTCATAATCATAACCTAGCAGCCTAGTCAGCCACTTCTGTTGGAGCGGGGACGCCAGCCGTTGCTCCAAAAAGTGCTTCAGGCTCTGATGATCGGTGCGAACCTTGAAATGATGGCCCAGTAAGTAAGGTCGCCATAGAGTCACCGCATGAAGGATCGCCAACATCTCCTTCTCATAGGTAGAAAGGCCCAAGGTGCGAGGAGCCAAGGCCTTGCTAAAGTATGCTAAAGGCCGCCCCTCCTGCATCAGCACTGCCCCAATGCCTACCCCCGACGCATCGGTCTCCAGCACGAACTCCTTGCTGAAATCCGGTAGGGCAAGCACCGGTGTGGTCGCCATAGCCTCCTTGAGAGCGGAGAAGGCTTGCTCTGCTTCCTCATGCCATGTGAAAGATTCCTTGTGGAGGAGTTGGGTAAGCGGACGAGCCAACTTGCCGTAGTCCTTCACAAAACGCCGATAATATCCAGTAAGGCCCAGGAAGCCCCGTAACGCCAGTACCGTGGTCGGTCGCGGCCAAGTAACCATGCTCTCGACCTTCCTCGGATCCGCTCGGACCCCCTGAACAGAGACCAGATGGCCCAAGTACTCCACCTCGGGCTGCCCAAAAGAACACTTCGACTGCTTGGCATAGAACTGATGCTGACGAAGAATGGAGAGGACCTCTGCCACATGCTCTAGATGCTCCGCCCAACTGCGACTGTAGATCAAGATGTCATCGAAGAATACGAGAACCGATCGCCGTAGGAGCGGCCGAAAGGTCTCGTTCATCACCGCCTGAAAGGTCGAAGGGGCGTTGGAGAGCCCAAAGGGCATCACCAAGAACTCATAGTGCCCATCGTGCGTGCGAAACGCCATCTTGTGGATGTCCTCGGTCTTCATCCGTATCTGATGGTAGCCGGATCGTAAGTCTAGCTTGGTGAAAAGGCTGGCCCCATGTAGTTCATCCAGCAGCTCCTCGATCATAGGAATCGGAAACTTGTCCTTGATCGTAGAATCATTCAAATTTCGGTAATCCACGCAGAACCGCCATGATCCATCCTTCTTTTTCACCAATATAATAGGTGAGGAGAAATCACTCGTACTCGACCGTATAATGCCCGCAGCCAACATCTCCTTCACGCTCCTTGCAATCTCCGCCTTCTGAATGTATGGGTATCAGTAGGGCCTGACATTCGGGGGCGTAGCCTCCTCCTTCAACTGGATGCCATGTTCCCTGGACCTGGGTAGCGGTAGGCCCCGTGGTTCCCGGAACACATCCTCAAACTGGGACAGAAGTGCCTGAATCTCCTTCGGAATGAGCGGAGGATCTGCGTCTGATGTCGCCACTCCCACCACCATAGCCATAGGGGAGCGCTCGACCTCCAACCGCTGCAGGCTCCGCAGAGATATTTCCTTCAGGGTGGGGGGACGAATACCCCGAAGGCAGTAATCCTTCCCCAACAGGGAGAACTCCATAGTAAGATGAACCCAATCGGCGGTGACCCGCTGTAGCTGAAGCAGCCACTGAACCCCCAGCACCATGTTCGAACCTCTAATCGGAAGTAAATACAGGTCCGTGTGGCACACATAGCTCTGCATCTGGATTTCCGCACCCTTCATCACCCCTTCGCACCTCAATTTTCTACCATCGGCAACCATGACCTGGAAAGCCGCCTCCTTATCGATCGGTCGCCCCACCTTCAGAGCAACTGCCGGGTTGATAAAGTTGTGGGTACTCCCACTATCTATCAGTATGGTAACCCGCTCCTTGCCGATCAGACCTGTGAAACGGAGTGTCACCGGGACTGTCCCCCCCTCCATGGCCTGTATAGAAACCCCAAACTCTGTCAGGTCGAGTGCCTCAGTGTCGACACTCTCCAGTGGGTCCTCTTCCTCATCCTCCTCTCTCAGCATAAACACCTGAATCTTCTGGCAATTGTGTCCCCGTGTGTACTTCTCATCACAATTAAAGCACAGACCCTTCTCCTTCCGAGCTTGCATCTCCGGCCAAGTCAACTTAGTCACCGTGGGACGGATGGGAGGTGGTTGTTCTCTCCGTTCCGCTGCGGGGGCCGCGGGTGGCCTGGTCGTCGTCCGGTTCCGCTGCCTGTTGTAACGCTCTTCCTGTATTCGAGCGATGCTAATAACATGACTCAGACTGCGCGGCAAGTACGCGTGGACCTCGTCACGCAAGTGATCCTTCAAACCCGAGATGAAACAGCTCATCATCATCTGCTCTCCCCAAGTGACCCGGTTGGCCAGCCTCTCAAACTCCGTCCGGTACTCCGTGACTGTGCCCCGTTGGCGAAGTTTCTGAAGACAGGCCTCCACGTCCTCGTACTCCAGTGGCCCGAATCTAGCCGAGAAAACCTCTATGAACTCGGCCCAGGGAGCGTAGGTGCGCCCCCGCAAAAACCATTTTGTCCACTGGTACGCGTCCTCCTCCAGATGGAAGGCCGCCAACTGTACCCACTGAGCCTCAGGCACCTCCTGATATCTGAAGAACAGCTCGGCCTTTTGGATCCACTCGAGTGCGTCGCCTCCCCGAAACTTCAGAAAGTTCATCCGTGTCAGCTTGGGTTGCATGTAAGGTCGCTGAAATGCCCCTCCCAAGCCGCGTCCATCTTGGACCATCGGCCCCATATTGGCCGGTCCTCGCTGGAAAACCCCTCCCAAGCCGCCTCCATCTTGGCCCATCGGCCCCATATTGGCCGGTCCATACCCCCCGTTAGGAGCGTTCGCTGGTTGGGGAGGAAAAAATCCTGTTGCGCCCCCGAGCGGAACAACGTTTGCCCCGGTTGGACGAAATAGTCCAAATCCTTGGTGTTGTGGTCTCCACGGCTGCCCTGGCTGCTGTCCGGTGCCAAACGGAAAAGCTGCCCCTTGCCCGGTACCTCCTCCATGCCGCAGCAGCCCTCCCGGTCCTTGTGGAGGCGGATCGACCCCCCAGGAAACAGGCGCACCTCCGCCAAACCCCCAGGAAGCGTTCCCCGTCTCCGCCGCTCTGCTGGACCCCGTCCGGGGTGGCTCCGCCCCTTCCCGGCCTCCTGGGTGGTCGCCGAATAGACCCCAGGTATCGGGCGGCCCGCTCGGTAGGCCGCCCGCTCGGAAGGAAGGGCCGAACCCCCTCTCTGCCTCTGGTGCGTCTCCCGCGCCCGATCCCGCTCCGGACCCACGCGCCGGGCCTCCCGTGCTATTCCCCGCTCCGTTGCCCCCTTCTCTAGGGGTGTTCGTTGTCTAGGCGTCGGAGCCATCGCTGTTTACCGCTTTCCCTTTCAGATTTTGCAAGGAGGGATTTCAACTCCTCCATCCTCGCGACGATTCGTTCTTCCAGATGTTGCTGTGAGGTCTTCACGCCTTCCTCGAAGGCCGCTGCCGAATCCGTCAAGGCGGTAGTTCTCCTCGATGGTGGCCAAACGTGCCATTTCCTCCTCCGTACGTGTCACCATGGTCGCAGGAAGGAGGCTCTGATACCAAATGTTATGCTACCGCTAGGGTTCTAGAGCGAAAAGAGAAAACTAGGAATGAAGAAGACGACTAGGGTTTGAAGAAGAAGGAAAAATACCTGAATATGATTTGCATGCCTCTAAAAGAGGGGAAGTGGGGTATTTAAGTGACCCCACTCCACAAGGGGGCCGGCCGGCCCCCATTGGGGCTGAACCGGTGCGGTTCAACCCCCTCCTCTTATTAATTAGTTGCGGGCTGAACCGGATGTTTCAGCCCGGTCTTTTCCCGGCGCCTCTTTAGGTCTTCTGGCGTACTTATATCCACGGAACCGTATATCGTCCCGGGGCATAACAGGTTCCTCCCAAGAGCTTCTCTCTAATGAGAGCCCCAAAGACCAAGGATCAAAAGATAACCTAACTCCCCAAAACCATCTCCTTATATAGGGAGGGGGGCTCACATCAACTAACACATTTAAAGAAAATAAACTAGGAGGCGCGTGCGCGTAACAGATTGTCGTCATCTGAAGAATTATGGCCGTCCATGGTAAAATATTGGTCAATAAATAGGGATAGAAGGCTCATTGAGAAGACAATGATAGTTGAGTGGAAAATCTTCCCCTTTTGATCACTCGGTGTCGAAGACGGAATCCAAATGCGAAGCATGGAAGTTATCATTCCCCTCCCCACCTCCACTAGCCGGACACCTATCCTCTCCACCTCCACTAGCTAGCTACCTCCCCATCCCCTCCCCATCACATAGCTGGCCACACATCTTTCCCCTTCCATACTACCTAGTCGGACACCCTCATACCCAATCTCCATCCCACTCCATATCTCCTAGCCGCCCCCCCCCCCCCCCCCCCCCCCCCCCCCCCCACAAACTCACCACCTCCACCACCTCAACTCCCCTCCATTTCAGTTTTCTAGCGTTCACCACCACCCCAACTTTCCTATGGCCGGCCACTCTCCCACTTCCATTCCAACTCCTAGGCCACCTCCCACTACCCCATCATAGCCACCTCCAAAAAAACTAGGGCCGCTCCTAAAATCTCTCACAACCCCTAATCTCCCACTACTCCTTAATTCCCTCGGCCACTCACCATAACCCCCTTACCCTAACCAACCAACTCCCCACTAATCCTTAGCCGACTAACTCCCCA
Organism: Dactylorhiza incarnata; assembly: GCA_033032865.1. Lineage (NCBI taxonomy): Eukaryota > Viridiplantae > Streptophyta > Magnoliopsida > Asparagales > Orchidaceae > Dactylorhiza > Dactylorhiza incarnata. The sequence goes on along the minus strand of JAWHQI010000296.1, from coordinate 499,035 downwards.
CACCCACCTCTTCTAAATTAACCCATCAAATTTCTGACTTATAATATTTTCCAGTAAACAATCGGTCCATCTTTATGCAGTAAACATACCCTCATCACTAACCTCAATCTTCCCCCCACGTTAACCTGGCAGTTGTGGCCTGAAGCCTTCCACTCCCCAACCATTCCCCACTCACCCAGCCCCCTAAACAAGCAGTCCCCTGCAGTCAATTACTGTATCAATTCCCCCAAAAGTAATCCATAACTACTGAATTCCAACCACCCCACAGTCAAATCTCCTTCCCATACCCACGGTTAATCACTGCCAACACTCCCATTCCCTCGCCTCACGCAAATCCCTCAAAGGAACTCCCAGAACCCCCATCCTCCCTCCCACTACCCATCGACCAGCAATTCTATTCACGCTTTCAGGCCAGAACCACATTTCTTTCTTAAACAGGTTGCTAGAACTTCAATTACAGTCGATTGGAACTATCCCTAGCCTATTGCCCTACAATTCAAGCATCAATCCCCTTCCCCAAATTCACACCCTTCCCGGCAACTAGATCCAATCCACAAAAGCAGCAACCGACAGTCACACACTTCCCTGCAACCCTCCGATTCCCCTCCGACAGTCCAGACTCAGCATTCCTCTCCGGCAACCGACATTTCATCGGATCTCCACTAAGTCATCTATCTCATAATTATTGTGAGTTTATTGCTTGGTTGTCATTTCATTTATGTTGAATTTAATATGAATTCACTGTTTTGAAAATATTAGTTTGTAATGTGTCGAAGTTGTAAATATTTGATGTCGGCGAGATGTCGGATAGAGTTTCTAAATGTCGAAAGTTGGAGACATTTCGGGGATATTTAAAAATATCAGATTTTCATATCTTATAAACAAAAAAAATTATGTATACAAATTATAATTATGTTCTAAAAGTAAAACAGATTAATAAAACAAATAGACGAAGAATGAGTCATGTATATCCCAAAATAAATTTGAAGAGTATCTATGATAAAATATTATTAACAGGTACAAAATGATACATTGTAAAATATATTTAATGCTATACAATAATTTTATTTTGATAACACTAAGTTTATAACGAATAAAAAATATTTAAAAGCTAAATATCCTTGATTGATTATAAGTCTTTTCAAGCTTATAAATTTATGTTAATTCCATAAAAATAATCAACTAATAAATGTGTTAAATTTTTTCACATTTTTTTAAATATGAAATAAAAAATTTATATGAAATAATTATACAAAATTGGTTGTAAGAAAAAACATTAAAAAGAATGAAACAATAAGTCTAATTGATTTAAACGTACATAATATAATACATATAGGCGACTTAAACTATACTACTAATTTACTAATATAACATAAAATAAAATAGTGGTGATATATTCAAAAGTCGTGTCATCCGATATATCGAAAAAAACAGATATGTCGACCTATTTTTACAAAAGGACAATCTATTTTTTAGAAAAAATTGTCTTTTTGCCCTAAAAAACGACATGTCGGACTTTTAAAACAGTGTCCGTGTCAATATTATCCCGTGACTTGCTCGTTTTATTCATCCAAGTATTTATTTGCTAATACACTTGCATGTGTAATACATTACTTGTTACCTTAATAGAAGCTCTACTTGGCTGTGATTGTTGTGTCATATAATTTATAATTTCAAGTGTTGCAAGCATAGTCACTGGATTTATGTCTAATTTCAATCATTCATAGAGTCGACATATGTTTTACTAGAGCTATCCCGCATCAGCTTGGTATTCGAGCCTTATATTCGGGCTAAGTTTAGGATACACGGGACTAAAGTCTATAGGCAATCCATGGCATTTCACAGTAGTCTCATTATTCCTATCCTTTTTTGGGAAACCGAAGTCTGTCTATGCCGAACCTCATAGAATTCATTCAGAGAGATCTTCATATTATTACGATGATCATCATCATCCACATTCCCCCTATTTATAGAAATTGTGTTATCTCTTTAACACGATTTGATTCTTGTAGATGCGATTACTACAATGAGTATCATGGATCTCATAGAGGGTATTATTATGAGGATGATATCACATGTAGATTTAGGCTACATGCACCATCCTTTGAAGGCCAATTAGATTCATAGGCATTTATAGATTAGTTGTTAGGCATGGAAGAACATTTTGATTGGTATGAGATATCTGACGAGTGTCGTGTTAAATTTGTTAAGATAAAGCTTCAAGGTCATGCTAAGATTTATTAGACTAGCCTAAAGTGTAGAATTGATTCTGATGGCCTTCACCTCATTTAATATAGGCTGACATGAAGCAAGTATTAAGGGGGAAATATTTTTCAGCATCCCATAGGAGCAGCTCCTTGACCAGTTACACAACCTTTAGTAAGGGATCTAAAGCAGCCACAAAAGGCACTGACGCACTAGAAGAAGTCGATGCAACTATAGTAGGACTCAAAGTGATGACCTAGATAGTAGGACTTGAAGCAACAACACAAAAGTGGGGAAGCGGGACTAAAAGAGTCGACTTAAAGCTCATGATTTCAATTATAACTGTGGAAAGAACCCAGGATCCTTCATTTATGTGGTCTTTTTTAATGAGTTGGGTGGAATACTTCGCCTATTTAAGGAGGAATGTAAGAGTTAATTGCATCAAACTATTGAATAATAAACTACCGGTCTTGGGTTGGAACCGTGACTCGTGATGGTTTTCCTCTCTTCATCCTTGCCACTTTCGCTTCTCTAACAAAATACCACTTGGTATAGAACATAAGCCTCTCCACTTATAACCAATTGATTTTAGGGTGAATGCTTAGAGTCTAATAAGTATATATATACACATCAATTTTTTGTGGCTCATAATTATTATTTATCGGTTTAGCTGCCTCCTTCAACCAAGGATACAGACACAATGGTAGTGCACGAAGCAGGATGATCATGTGAAAGTGATCCTATATAAATTGTCATTCATTGAACTCCAATCAGTAAGAGAAAGTATGCAGAAGAATTGTTGTCTCCAATCTTACAATGAGCAACAATAAGCTTATTTAGAAAATGAATGATTGCTATAATTAGGTGGGAAAATTGCAGTGCCAATAGTGTAATTAAAATGCTAACATTAAGCTTACCCGAATAATTGCTTCCTTTAGTTTCGTGTGCAAGCAAGAAGCAGTATCTTTAATGTTTTTAGGTGGCCAGATCTGCAAGTAGTATAGAAATATTTCATAATACTGAAGAATAAAATGATTAGAGACAACTTCACTGCAACATAACTGCCACAATTTACCATTTGGCAGAGGAAAAAGTTGTTCAAAAATAAAATCATGATTTCAGTATGCATGATATAAATACAAATAAATGCTAACTGCCTACTTTATACTGATAGGAAAAGATTTTGTCCATCTCATCTTTTTCAATCTATTCTAAGTATCAATTTGTGAAGGTTCTTTTCATTGGCAACCTTTAAAATTACTTCAACTGATAAGACTAAGAGCCAAGATTTCAAATGAATCCAATAAAATATAAGAATCAGCATCAATGAGCAATTGTTAGGCTCTGTTTGGTTGAGCTGTTGCTGATGGGAAGCTGTTGATAGAAAATGGAGTTTGAGAGAAGTGTTGTTTCTGGAAAACAGAGTTTTGTAAAAAAATTGTTTGAGTTAAATGAAGTTTGTAAATCATAGTTTTGGAAAAATTGTTTGGGAACAAAACGGAATTTTGGATGAAATTTTTTTTCTTCATAAAATGATAATACAATAACCAACACCATAACAATGTATGTCATGCAAAAGACAATTTTTTTGCTTAACCAGAAACCAGTTACCAACATGATCAAGAAGTTATTTTTAATGACCAAGAAGTTTTTTTTAAGATCAAGAAGTTATTTTTAAGATCAAGAAGTTATTTTAAATGATCTAGCTAGAATATGCTATAGCCTGAGAAAATTCATCCAAATCACCACTGAAAATTCACTTCTATCTAATCACTTCTACATTTAATCACTAAAATCTATCCAGCAACTTAAGATTCAAAGTCTCAATCAACTGTTTACAAAATTAAGCTCATAAAACCAGAAAAAGCACAAACAAGAAACCTTTGATTCTGTACAAATCCTTCTACACACCCAAACACAGAGTTCAACCCCAAGGGCCAAGATATTCTAATTAAAATGAATTCAAAAAAATAACTGATTCTGTGATTTCCATAAGCATCGAGGAGTGAGACGAGAGAAAAGGAGAATGAAGTATTGAAGGCAGAGTTTGGGCAGGGGAATCCAGCAATCCTTCGGGGCTCAGACCAGACTGCACGGAGAAGAATGGAGAAGTTCCTGTCGGAGTCGGAGAAGATCATGCTCAAGCTCGCCGGCAAAATAGGAGCAGAAATCGCCGGCAAAATAGGGTCAAGGAGCAGAAACGGGAGAAGTTCCTTCGGCGGCGGAGTCGGAGAAGATCGTGCTCAAGGTCGACGTCGATGTCGGAGGAGAAGACGCCGCACAAGGTAGTTCGCCGGTCGGAAGAGAAGGAAGAAGCCGCGCGATGTAGTTCGCCGGTCGGGAGAGAAGAAGGAAGATGCCTTGCGAAGGAGGGATCGGGAGCCACTCGCGATGGATCTTCTGTGGGAGGGAAGAGGCGGGGCTTCTGCAGTGGAACGCAACTAGAAGTTGCGTCTGGGTATAAACAGAAAACGGAGTTAAATAAACGATTTTTTGAAAAAAACCCAAACCAAACACTGTTTTTTACGAAAATCCCGGTGCGTCCCAGCCACACAGCACCCTAAAAGCCAAACCAAACGCCACCTTAGTTAGAAAAGACAACTTATAAGCAACTTTCAATGCAATTCTAACAAAGCAGATTAGATCAACATTAACTCTAAGTCTTGCAACTGTTTATATGTGCTTCAATCTTTTTATTTCTCTTATCAAATATGTTGGAGAAAAGTGCAGTGCAATCCACATACGTCATGTTTAAGCATGAGCCTTTATTTTCAATATCATTTGATGTATTGTGTTACCGTCCTAATTTATCTTTATATTGATAATTAGTGCGTAAAATATCATTTTTTATTGTTAGAATATGTTATATACCTGTTTATGTATGTTAAAAATGATGCCGCTCAATGTATTCAAGTAAATCCATTAGTGGAGTGTATCAACTCTCTTTGTTCAATTAACCACATAGTTTAGGACCCAACTTAAGTTTGTTATTTGGGAAGGTGCATCTTGCTAAGTAGGGTTAGGGTAACTTCCTATTAAAAAGAGCCCACGGTCAGGAATAATGGGAGTGTAATTCAGGATATCTCTCTGAGTGCTTCAACGAGCCACAAGAACCTCCAAGTACTCTACCATTTTGTTCACGCTACTAGAGAAAGTCCAATGAACCTCACGACGTTGCCTTGGATCTCATATGTTGCTTCTCCAAACTCATTGACGATGCATAGGAAATCCATGCTGCTAGCAGATTGTTGTTTCTCCACTTGGGCTCCATCAAAGCTCCCTAATTGCTTTTTATCGTCACTGCTCGGTAGCTCTTGACGCAAGGTCCATCGGAGGCTCCCTCGCTCCTCCTCTAAATCTTCTTCCGGTGACCGTCATTTTGCTCTCGCTCTCTTTACCTGAAGATGTTATACAGCTGACTTTCTACGAGATCGAACAGCGGAGGCCCCCTCGCTGCTTCTCCTAGATTACAGTAACTATCTCATCAAATCACATGAAATTGATTATAGAGAACTCCTTCCCTATATGTGGGTGATACTCATTGCCCTCCAACCTCTCTGGAATTAAATAGGTCCATCAGCAAGTCTGAAACAGCAGATTCCTGCTGCAGGGTCTTTCTACATGATATTTTTAAGTTAATCTTATATGGAGCCTCCTAGACCTAATACTGTTAAAGACAGAAATTCATTAATTTGATTAAACTTTAAAGGTAGGTTACTTCTCTATATATATAATAGAGTACTGTATACAAAAACACTAACATTCCCCTCAAGTTGGGCATGTTATACAATTCATACTCAACTTGTTAATTAAGCCACAAAAGCTACTTTCACTTAAGCTTTTATTAAGAATGTCGGCATGTTTTCCTTCTAGTGGAATGAATGGAATACAAATGAGCCCCTTCACAATATTCTCTTTGATAAAATGTCTATCCACTTCAACATGCTTCGTGTGGTCATGCTGGACAGGATTATGAGCAATACTTATAGTTGTCTTGTTGTCACAATATAAGTTTATCGGATTGTCCTCAAGAATTCCGATATCTAACAGTAATGTGGAAGCTCCATTCCTTCACATATTCTATGAGCAATACCTTTGAACCCTAGCCTTTGCACTAGATCGAGCCACCACATGTTGCATCTTGCTTCTACACGTGACAACCTTTCCCCCAAAAAATGAGCAGTATCCTAACGTCGATCGTTTATCATTAACTGGTCCACCTCAGTCAGCATCAGTATAGACCTCAGTCTTCAACTTGTCATTATGAGTGAATAAGATACCCTTTCTTGGCAACACCTTGAGGTGGCGCAAAATTCTATATACACAATCAAAGTGTTTAGTTCTCGGTGAGTAAATATACTAATTAACCACTCCCACAACATATTCCACATCTGGACGAGTATGGGATAGATAAATCAACCATCCAACAAGTCTCTTGTAGCCAACTACATCTTCTATAATCTCTCCATCATCCTTTCCAAGCTTATGATTTGCTTCAATTGGTGTAGTGGTAAGGTATCACACATTAATGCCTGACAATTCTAATATATCTAATACATGATTCCACTGCGAAATAAATATGTCATGCCTTGACCTTGAAACCTCAATGCCCAAGAAATATTTTACTTTTCCTAGATCTTTTGCCTCAATCTCATTTGCTAGCTTCCCTTTGAGGATAGTAATATCTTCGGTATCAAATCCAATTATCACAATATCACCCACATATACGATAAGAGTTGACAACTTTCTCTTCCTTCGTCTAATAAATGGAGTGTGATCGGCATTACTCTGAGTCTAAGTTGTCAAGGCGCGCGCCTAGGCGCGCCTGAGGCGCCGGGCGCACCGGGCGCACCCCGTTGCGCCCCAGCACGGCTTAGGCGGGCGATGTGCCTGAGGCGCGCCTGAGGCGCGCCTGAGGCGCGCCAAGGCGCACCCGAGGCGCACCCAAGGCGCACCCGAGGCGCGCCCAAGGCGCACCTAGGCGCCAAAACGCAGAATTTCAGCGAATTGGGCGCCCAAATCGCTGAAATTCAGCGATTTCAGCGAATTGGGTGCCCAATTCGCTGAAATTCAGCGAATTGGAGGCCCAATTCGCTGAAATTCTGCGAATTGCGCGCCCAATTCGCAGAAAGTCAGCGAATTGGGCGCCCAATTCGCTGAAATTCAGCTAATTGGGCGCCCCATTTGCTGATTTTCCATGAATTTGGCGTCCAATTCACTAATTTTATTTTTCCTCATTTTTGCGCCTCACGTGCCTCAGGCGCGCGCCTGCGCCTTGCGCCTAGGCTCCACGGCCCCTTTGCGCCTCGGTGCGCCTTGCGCCTTTAATAACTTAGCTTTGAGTATACCCAAAAGATATCATAACCATGTAGAATCTACCAAACCATACTCTCGGGGATTGTTTTAATCCATATAGAGCCTTGTTTAGTTTGCATTCTTTTCCTTCAGAATTACTTGGGACAAATCCACAAGGTATAGACATATAAACTTCCTCTTCTAGTTCACCATGGAGAAAAGTGTTTTTTATATCAAACTATTGGAGATTCCACCCTTTACATGCAGCACATGATAACAGAACCCACATTAAAGTCATCTTGGCCACAGAGGAAAATGCCTCTTGATAAACAATCCCATGAGCTTGAGTATATCCTTTCGCCACTAATTGTGCTTTATAGAGTTCCACTACTCTATCCTTTCGCCACTAATTGTGCTTTATAGAGTTCCACTATCCCTCCAACCCTGCAAATACCTATTCGAACCCTATACTTCTTTTCCGAATTGGAAGATCCACCAATTCCCATATACTATTTTTTTCAAGAAAAAGTTTTAGGTGAGTATCTCGCACCTAGATCATGGTGAGAGGAGTGCATCTCAGCCATTGATAGCTCTAAATATTGCAGTATTTATGAATAATAAATAATGTCAGTATTTTCCCTACCGTCGGATCTAAGATCATACGGCTGTATTTCCCCCTCACCTAGAACTAGGTGAGAGAACGCACCTAAGTATCTCTCTTTTTTCAAATCCTACATTTCATCTATCATAGCATTCTTCCACTTTGTATGTTGCGTATTGTGTGCTAAGATACTTGAAGAAAGCACCTGGCCGCGGTCAATTGTTCTCCAAAAACAATAACTTGAAGATTGAGGTCTTTACCGACGTTGATTGGGTTGGATGTCAAGATGACAGAAAGTCCACAACTTGTTTTTGTTCTTGCATTGGTGGAAACCTTGTGACATGGCGTGTTCTTGCATTGGTGGAAATCATGAAATTAATAAAGTTCTATCTTCTTTACCTCTGCTTCTCTCTTCCGCCTCTCTTCTTCTCTCTCTCTCTCCCTTGTTGTCCCTTCTTCCGGCAGCCTTCCTCCCTCCTCCGGCGAATCACGTAACGGCGAGCGGCCCGTTACACAGAATGTGGTGGCCAGATCAAGTGTTGAGGCTGAATTCCGTGCTATGTCTCAGGGCCTATGTGAGGGTCTGTGGATGCGCACTGTATTACAAGATCTAGGTTTCACTGAGACAGCTCCCTTCTCCTTATTTTGTGACAATAACGCCGATATTAGCATAACACATAACCCAGTCCAACATGACAGGACAAAGCAAGTTGAGGTTGATCGACATTTAATTAAAGATCACTTGGATAAAAAAACTGTGGTAACTCCCTATGTTCATTCCAAGGATCAACTGGTCGATGTGTTCACCAAAAGCTTGGGAAGTGATACGTTTACGGATGACATTCAGAAGCTAGGGATGACTGACATCTTCCGTCCGACTTGAGGGGGAGAGTTGTAATTCACATTATTTCAAGTCGTTCAGCATTTATGTGTATTTATCTCAGTTGAGGGTATTTTAGTCTTTATCTGTTTTTAGGGTTTCCCCTCACTCATGTATATGTATGAGTAAGGGTTCTTTGAAATAATTATCAAAGTATTTTCTCCTATTCTACTTAATCTTCATTTTCTTCTTCCTATTATTCTATTTCTCACTTTCTGTAAAACTGAGTAAAGAGTCCTAAGAATCCTTCTTCAAATGATTCAGCTTGGTTCAAGATCTCTTTAACAAAAGATCTAGACTGGTTCAAAATCTCCTTATCAAAAGATCTAGTTTTTGTTCAAGATCTCCTTATCAAAAGATCTAGTTTTTGTTCAAGATCTCCTTATCAAAAGATCTAGCCTTGGTTATAATTGTCTCTCTTAACAAAAGACTCAGATCCTAGTTCTAAGAGTCTCCTTATCAAAAGACTCAGACACTGTGATAGTGTATTCCTACCAAGGTGGTAGAAGAGTAGAGTACTCAGATTTTGGGGAACCACTATAGATCTTGTCTCATCTGTGTTGTGTTATTTTTCTGTGATGTCCAATATTTATTTTATTACTCTGTGTTTATTTTATTCTTGTTGGAATTCTGAATGCATAGTAGTTACAACTGTTATTGTTATGTGCACATTTTATAGAAAAGTTTTAAATCTCTATTCGCCCCCTCCTCTAGAGAATACTCAGAGGAGTCACTGTGCAATTTTCAATTGGTATCAGAGAGAGGTTGATAAGAAAAAAGTTAATAACTTGATCAAAAGATCCTCTCACTCACATTTCTCTATTTTAAAATTACTTTCAGAAAATGAGTTCTAAATACTATGCATCAACTAGACCACCAGTGTGTAATCTGAATAATTTTACACTCTAGAAGGCCGGAATAAAGCTATATATGCATTCCATTGATGGGGACATTTTTGATGTTATATTGTCAGGTCCTCCAATGCCATACAGAAAAGATGCAAGTGGGACTGTGACACAAGAACTTGTCCTCAGAGCTGAATGGACTGATGCTGAGAAGAAAATGAAAGCTTGGGATGCCAACTATGTCAGATAACATATTCCAGAAGGTAGCTGAATGTCAATCAACAAAAGAAATCTGGGAGTCATTGTCCAAATTAGTTGAAGGGAGCTCAGATGAAAGAAAGGACAGGAAGTCCCTTCTCATGTCCCAATATGAGAATTTTCAGAAGAAAGCTGAAAAGAATGTTGTTGAAATGTATAAAAGATTCAACATCATCGTCAATGAGCTCAAGGATCTAGACAAAAAGATCTCATTAACTGAGATCAATGACAAGCTTCTCATGTGCTTTCCAAGCACTTGAGACTCAAGGATCTGGGTCATTAGAGAGTCCAGATGCCACAGAGAAATCTTCACTAACGCCTTACTTGGCAAGCTCAAGTCCTAAGAGCTGCTGCTAAAAAGTAGAGTTGAGACCGAAGCAAAGGAAACCGTCTCAACTCCAAAAGAAATGACTATAGCACTGAAGGCAGCTGAAGGAGAGTCTTCTACTTCTGAAGAAGTGATGTTTAACCTCTTGGCCAGAAAGTTTAGAAGATGGGTAAAGACTGAAGACTCTAGAAGAAAGGAAAAGAGCTCAAACAAACCAAGGTTTGATAAGACTCCAAAGCAGGAAGTAATTTGTTTTGAATGCAGAAAGTCAGGGCGTATTGTTCCTGAATGTCCTGAAGAGCAAAAGGACAAAAGCAGCAAGAAGGAGCACAAGAAGAAGTCCTTCAGAAAGAAGGACAAGAAGAAATGAAGAAGTTTCATAGCTGAAACTTGGAGTAACTCAGAATCCGAGTCAAGCTTTTCATTTGACAGTGATGAAGAAACTGTTGCTGAAGAAGCCTGCTTAATGGCTTTGGAAGATTCATCTGAAAAAGATCAGGTATCTCTATTTGATGACTTTGACTTTTCTTCAGAAAATTTTAAATTTGCTTTAAAGAATTTTGTCAGGATTATCTTAAAATTCAAAAAGAACTTAAGCAGTTAGAGAACAATTAGAAGATCTTAAGAAAGATAGCATGTACTCTGTTAACTATGAATTTAAGGAATCAGATGTATAAAAAGAAAACAGAGATAAATAAATTAACTAATGAAAATTTAACTTTAAAAGAAGAGCTTACAAAGACAAAGGCCTTTGAAGACTCACTCAATGAGAGACGTCAAAAGCTAAAGGATATCATACATAATCTCTCTATGAGATCTAGATATCTTGGTCTAGGAGCAGATTCATTAACTAACACAACAACCTCTAGCAAACCAGCTTGGAAAAATCCAGTAATATTTGTTAGACCAAGTGAATATCAAATAAAAGAAAACAGCCAAGTGTGTAAAGAACAAAATAACCATCCTGATAAAATTACTATATTTAATAGGGTGAATCTTAATAATGAGAAGAGAACTCTAGACAAGAATAATTTAGAGAAACCAATGAGCAACAATCAAAAGGCTAAAATCAAAAGAAAAATCATTAGGCATTCTACTGATTTACTATATCAAGATAAATTGTATGCAAATTTTCGTACCAAGATAACATATCTTGGTTTGATAGACCTAATCTCTGTCATCCAAAAGGGTATAATGAAAGATCACTATATTCTTTCATATCACTCTATAATGGTAAAAGTAAAGGGCCCAAGGTAACCTGGATACCCTCTAATGTTTGAATTTCATGTGCAGAAAAACTTATGGTCTTTTCCTCAGAGACAATGTAGAGAAAGGGAGATTAAATCTTCAATGTGCAACTAAAGACAATCAAAGGGGTGACATCTTCTCTTAGCCCCTTGATGGAGCTTTCTAATCCATACATATTATCTAATAAATGCTATTTTTTTAATAAAAATCTATTGCTGGGAAAAACAACAAAAATTTCTTGAAGAAACTTCAAATGCTAATTCAGAGTTGCGTCCAATAGAACTCGACGCCAACTTCGAGAGCTATCTGAGATAGTTAATTCGAATAGCACTCGACGCAGCGTCAAATTCATATCGACGTATGCGTCGACTTAAGAGTTACCCCATGAATTCGAAGTCGAATACCACTCGACGCAACGTCGATATGTCGAGCGCGCGCAGTATTTGCTTCTAGAAGCTACATCGACTTATTTTGGCGCGCTGAATCTACTTCCATTCGACTTTGCTTCGATTAAACCCTAAGCTACGACGAATCGCCTTCTTTTAAGCAACTCAGACGTTAGAACATCTTATGCTTTCGAATTTTCTCTCTCTTGCTTTCTTGCGTTCTTGTTCTCATTCCTTTCTCCCTTCCTAGTTTTGTTTTTGCATGTACTGCTATAAGAATCAATGGCTCCTCCAAAGATGAACTCAGGATTCGATGTTGACATCGACTCGTTTAATGCAGCAGCAAAAAACTTCAAAGGAATCCTGGGTCTATGTTTTTCATTAAAAAATTCTGTAAAATTTGTTAAGATAAATAGGGGAAGATTGTTGGGAAAATCATCCTCATGATTTATCTTGCAAATTATGTAAAAGTGATTTCATTCTCTAGGATTCATTACTCATGTTGTATAGTGAGGGTAATATGGTCTTTAGATGTCCTATGATGTCACATTCACATTAGTGTTAAAGTTTAATCAAAGGGAGTGAAAAATCAGTCGACGCAGCTTCGATTGAAAGTCGAAGTAACTTCGAATAGAAGTAAGGATAACTTAGACTGGGAGTCGATGCATCAATTGAAGTCGACGCCACGTCGAATTGTATTCGACGCAGAAACCAGAATCAGTCGAAGCATCATTGTAAGTCGACGCAACTTCGAATTGTATTCGACGCAGAAGTCAGAGTTTAAAGTCTATGTCTTCATCTCGACGGATACGTCGATAAGGAATCGACGCAACGTCGATAGCAGAGTTCAACTCAAAGCTGAGGAAGATTTTGAATCTGCTTTAAGTAGAACTCAGAGGTGCGTCGATAATAAGGCAAAGTCATTCGACGCAACGTCAAATACAGACACGGTTTTGGAATACTTATTGAAATCGATTCTGATGTTTATTCAGAAGTTATAAATAGAAGTTATTTGAATTATAATGGGTCGTTCATGAACAAGAAGGGAAAGAAGAATTCCAGAGATTCAAGAATGATATATTTGGAAGTTATACAAAGAATTTTGACGGACGGAGAACTCAAATAGAAAGAAAACAATAATTCCTCTTGGACATTCCAATTGGAGAAAGATCAGAAAAGGAAAATCATTCATCTCTATTCGACGGAGGAATATACATACAAAATTTAAAATCAGAGTGATTATTATTCTGGAACAATAACTCTTCTTCCTCTCCAGCTTTCTTAACAACAGAATACAACAGATCTCTGTACAGAAAACACAGAAGACTTCTTCTTCTTCCTCTCTCTCTCTCTCTCTGAAAGAAGCATACAGAATATACATAGATCATCAACTGGATCAGGGCTTTCATAATCCTTGCACCTTTCTCAAGCAAGGATTCATTCTCTGAAGAAAGATCCAGAAAAATACTTAGTGCCTACAATCCTCATTGACTGCTGCAGGAGGATTGATCTCAGAAGAATAATCTTCATCTTCTTCTTATTATTATTCTATTTCTCACTTTCTGTAAAACTGAGTAAAGAGTCCTAAGAATCCCTTTTCAAAGGATTCAGTTTTGTTCAAGATCTCCTTAACAAAAGATTTAGACTGGTTCAAGATCTCCTTATTAAAAGATCCAGTTTTGGTTCAAGATCTCCTTATCAAAAGATCCAGCCTTGGTTCTAAGAGTCTCCTTAACAAAAGACTTAGATCCTGGTTCTAAGAGTCTCCATATCAAAAGACTCAGGCACTGTGATAGTGTATTCCTACCAAGGTGGTAGAAGAGTGGAGTACCCAGATATTGGGGAACCACTATATGTTGAGTCCGAAATCGCACCTCCGAAGGAAATCGGAGGTTGCGGGCTGTCAGTTACTTTTTAGTTGGGGAAATCGAGACCGCTGACAGCGGTCAAGGACAGACTTCGCCCGTCACGGCGAAATGGCATTCCTGTGACGGACTTTCCTTTGATTAAGAAGAAACGGTTACAGCGGGTTACAAATGCAGGAGAATAGAAGCCGGCCGGTCAAACAGGTCGCAAGACGGGAAACTCGAGACCGCAGCTCAAACAAGCGAGCTCCTGGATTCGAGTGTGCGTATCTTGGGAACGTCACCGCCCCCTATTTATAGGCTTGGGGGCCTGCCCGAATGGGCAGGGATAAAATAATCGCCTGCCCGGGTACAGGAGAAACGGGCAGGCGGTGACGGGATACAGAAAGGAACAAAGAAAGAAGCCGCGCGGCCTGGCTGCTTGCACTTCCGATCTGTCTTGACCAGGGGTTGAAGATGTTGTGACCAAGGCGATGATGCAACCTGGGCGGTCTCCGACTTGAGACCGCGGCCTGCTGTTTGGACTTGGGCCTTGGCAGTCTTCATGGTGCGACCCGGGCGGTCTCCGACTTGAGACCGCGGCCTGCTGTTTGGACTTGGGCCTTGGTGATCTTCAATCTTTGGAGGCGACCTAAATCCTCAGACCGCCCGGTTGGTGCTGATGGACCTTATCAAATCTGAACCAGGCGACTTGTATCTTCAGACCGCCCGATCTGCGAGTAGTGCTATTCGGATGCGGTCTTCTGGGTAAACATAATCCCCGCATATTTTCAAACTCCGAAGAGATTTCGAAAATATTAGTTCTAGCCGCAAGACCGCGCCCGACTTGTACTTGTTGCCTATAAATTGCCTGAGAGCTCTCTACTTTGCATAATTTTTCTGAGACCACGGGACGCTACTCGCCAATAGCGGTTAGGATTTTTCAGGTCGGCACCCCTTTGATCAGAATGGATTTCCTTGATTCCCTTCAAACCCGCGTAGACAAGGGTAGTGACCGGAAGAGGGACGAAGAACGGAAAGAGAAGGATGCCCGGAAAAGAAGAAAAAGTCACCGATCTGACAAGACCGGGCGGTCTCCAAGAGTGGAACCTTCTGGATCTAAGAAGAATACCGGAGAGAGAACTGCAGAAGAGAAGAAGACCGCCGAAGAGTTGTCGGCCAGGAAAAGGTCTGTGGAGGAAGAGGCGGCCAAGGTTGAAGCCGCGAGAGAAGAGGCGGCCAAAGCTGAAGCCGCAAAAGAAGAGGCGGCCAAAGCTGAAGCCGCAAAAGAAGAGGCTACCAAGGCTAAAGTCGCCGAGGCGGAGGCGGCCAAGGCTAAAGCCGCTGAGGCGGAGGCGGACAAGGCTAAAGCCGCCGAGGCGGAGGCGGCCAAGGCGGAGGCGGCCAAGGCTAAAGTCGCCGAGGCGGAGGCGGTCAAGGCTAAAGCCGCCGAGGCGGAGGCGGCCAAGGCTAAAGCCGCCGAGGCGGAGGCGGCCAAGGCTAAAGCCGCAGTGGTCACACTACCTGAGAAGAAGACCCCAGAGAAGAAGTCGGCAGAACTCGGTGCGGACCATCCTACCCTTTCCTTTGACATGAAGTTTACTCCGTCGGGGACTCCTCATATGAAACTGAATGTTGAAGAAGGGGAGGTCGTTTCTTCCAAGCCGGAAGGGTTATCTACCTCGCCGGTGCTGATTCTCGATGACTCCAGCCCTTCAAAGCAGGTCAGCCCGAAGTTGGGGAAGAAGAAAAGGAAAAGGGGCTATTCGTCGGCAGAGCGAGTTGCCAGAAAGCTTCAAAAATTGAAGGCCAAGAATAAAGCCTTTAAGAAACCAACCGCGGCCTGTCTTCAAAGTATTCCGCGTGTGAAGGAGGAGATCGACGCCCCCAATACCCCTCCCGTTAAGTCGGACGACCTTGTCCCGGATTCTGCGAATAGTGTGTCGATTGGTGGTATCCTCAGAGGAATGGACGATTTTCTGAACTAAGAAAAGTTACTCGATAGTCCTGGGACTTCGAGCCAAGCCGTCCCTCCTGGCGAGAATACGGGCGATTCTGAAAAAGTTGCACGAGAGGAGAACGACCAAGCACTGGCCGGGCTGCGTTTGATGGGGATAAAAGCGGAAAAGATATGGGCTCAGGGCAAGTCGCAACTGCCCGACTTATTTGCCCCAGGTAAGCGCGATGCGGGCTATGAAACTATCCGCTTCTTCGTTCCGCGTCCACGAAAAAAGCAAAACAAATTGTTATTGAATCCGTCACCGAGCTTCTTCCCGCCCATGACTCAGGCTTTAGCCATTAGACGAAGGAACAGTGAAAGAATCTGGCAAGAACAGCGCCGGAGAATGGATCCGGAACAGTTGAAGCGGCCTGTTCATTCAGGCATTTAATCTTATATTCCTTTAGTTGTTCTATTCGCCTTTGGCTGTGCTAATTATAACTTTTATTTGTAGACAAGCCGGAAGACAGAGTAAGACCGGGCGACCTTATATCTAGCCTTCCGCCTCTGTCCCAGGTGCCAGGCCTTGTGCTAAGATCAAATGCCGGACAGGAGGAGCTGGCCAACTTTCAACTCCATCTCAACAATTTGGAAGTGACGGTAAGGGAAATGGAAGGGAAAGAAAAGGCTGCCCGAATTGCGATGGAGGCGGAGAAGAAAGAGCGGCGAGAAGAACATCTGATGATTAGAGCCCAGCTGGAGGCTGCGCGGGCTGAACTGGAGGTCGAGAAGAAAGGGCGACCAGAAAGAGAGAAGGCGCTGGAGGCCCAACTAGAAACTGAGAAGAAAGCGCGGCTTGACAAGGAGAAAATGATGGTAGACCAGATCGTCACTATAACCGCGCGCCTTGATAAGGAGAGAAAGATGTCCTTGAAGTTTGAAAAGGACTGTAAATACTACCAGGACAAATACCTTCGGCTTGACCAGGGAAGTCGGCGGAAGCCGGCGTCCCGTTAATGATGAAGGGTTGAGGATGCCGAACCTCCCGGCTGCTGGGGCGAGCTTAAACCCCCCGCTAGTCAGGGAGTTCGATCCTGCTGCCAATGAGTCCGTCGGGGCCCCTTCTGCTCGTACGGTTCCTACCGCACGGGTAGAACGAGATGTCGCGCGGCTTCATAGCACGCTCAACCATATTCATTATCATTCGAGCCAAATTTATGGCCTCCTTATTCAAACCGCCGACCAGGTCGCTCGACTTCATCGCGAGGATACCCCTCAAGAGCATCATCAGCCGTGAACGGCTTTTAACTTTAAGAACAATATTCGTAATATTTCTGTCTATTTCTCGAGACGATCTGATGATTGTGTTTGTTCTGGATGATATTTTTCTTTAGTGCCTTCTGATGTGCCTATAACTCGCATGGTTTAAAGTAACCAGCGCTTGTTCCTATAATCCGACTTGTTATGTAGATCGCGCGACTTGCGCCAAATGCTTGAGATTTTTGTTGAACTTTTACTAACATGCTGATCGCAGGTTTCTGTCCAATCCGTCTGACTTGTCTATGCGCAAGCCATTTCATATTTCTGCTATCTGTATTACTTGAGCTAGTGTTGTGGTATAGTCCGCGCGGTTTGATGTTATACCCGCCACACAATTTTATTATTTGCAGATCGCTATCTCTATAAGTAGTAGTTATTACGGAGACCTATCCATTCCTTCTGAAATGGCGCGAGCTAAGAGCAAGTCGTCGCGATCTGAGAAGACTCACGCGGTCCGAACTGACGCGGCTTCCGCTTTCCGATCAGCCAATCACAAAGAGTGCCGCTTAACTCAAGGCGAGTTGGGTGACTTCATTAAAGAATACATGGTTGGGAGTAGTATAACCGCTCGGCTTCCTTTACGCGATGAGCGGATAAACTCCTCGTCTTCCACTAAAATCGCCATCCCCATTGATCATTTCAAGTACGGCTTCAGATTCCCTCCGCCACTCGAGGTCATTACTATTTTTTATCACTATGGGGTTGTGCCCGGTCAACTCCCGCCGAATTCTATTGCTTCTATTTATAGTTTTATCTCGTATCTGCGGTCAGAGCGAGTTAGTTTCTCAATTTCTTTGTTCCGAAAATTTTCTCTGTACGGTCTATTCCGTAAACCGGAACCTCCATCTTTATGGGGCATGTTTATTTTGGATGCCGAGGGATGAAAGTCATTAATCTCGCGAACAAGGTAGCAAGTTGGTCTGAACGATATATAATGTTCGAAGGCCCCCTCGGGTTATTGCAAGTCAACCCGCAGACGAGGAGTGCGAAGGATTTTAAGTCGGTTAAGCTTGGAAAGGCCGAGGAAGAGATCTTCGAATCCCTGGAGAACGAGCGGCTCAACATGAATCATTACATTTCGTTGTTTGCGGAGCTGGCAGATGTCCGCCCTGAGGATAGTAAGCTTTCCTCAACTCGCCGCTTTGTTACCGCGCGGACTGTGTTTCTAATGTTTTCAGCTTTTTGCAGCTGCTACTGTCGTTCCTTTGAATAAGCCGGTTACTCCGGATGCTCTGGTTCTGACCCAGAGGGAGAAGCGTCAGAGGAAATCCGACCCGCAGTGGTCTGATGAGGAGGGCCCGGCTTCCTCGGGCGAGTTCGAGCTGCTTCGCTCTTGCAGCAACCCGCGCGACCTCAAAGGCAAACCGACAGTCCTTTGGCACAAGGACGGTGAGTGCGTACAAGTATCTACCGCTCTCCCATTCTGGGGGAGCGACAAGATCAGCCGACATGCATTAGCCGTCGGGGCTGCTATATATGGCCGAAAAACCTTGAAGAGACTGAAGAGGGTTCCAGAAGAGGAGCTTTCCCGAGTAGCCGCGCAGGCCGGTGCATGGGGCTTTGCGGCCAATGATTTTATGGCGCTTTCATATAAGCAACTGGTCTCAGCCCATACCTACCTGGAGAAGAAGTTCGCCGACCAGGCCGATGAAATCGCCAGATTGAAGGAGATTATAGCGGTAAGTTTTTGACGAACACTTCGGGCTTATCATTTCCTGACCGCACGATCTGACTTTTATTTTCTTCTTATAGCATCAATATGATATGGACAACCCGGATTTCCAGGACGTGGTCTTCCCCCACGTTGCCAAGGGAATCGACGGTGCCTTAAATCGCCTGCGAGATCGGGACGGTCTGTCTGGGGGTTTTGAAGATACTACCTTCCCGGACCTCTATCCTGGACTGAAGGACAAACTAGATGAAATAACCCGCCGAGCCAAGGAGAAGGGCAAAGCCGAGTCCAGCAGTTCCGAGGAAGAGAGCAACGGCGAAGAGGTCGAAAAAGAACCCGCAGCGGGTGTTGAAGAAAAAGAGGATGGCTTGGATGCAGAGTCCGGTGATTTTGACGAAACGGGGCGGTCCAGGTCCCGCAAGTCGGGCGGCTAAGATAGCTCGAGTAGCTCGAGTAGCAGCTTCTCGGGTTCCTCTTCTTCCAGTGAAGGGTATTCCCCCGACGTGAATATTGACGGCAGTGAAGACTCAAGTTCCCCTGCGGCCAAAAAACTAAAACCGGAAGAATAGCGGAGATTGCTATTTTGAATTTTGTTTTCTATTTTGCATAGCCGACGGCTTAGTTTTGTTAGCCGGTCGGTCACAAAACAATGTAAATATATTTTGATGATGAAATGAAACTTTTTTACCTGTTTAATTGTCCGTTCTTCCTGCGGCTTAATTGCGTTTTATTGCGGTCTCCTTTCTTCGAATCAGGTCGTGCGGTGAAATAGCGGCTTGAACGTTATAAAATTTGTTCGCGCGGCTTATTTCTTCGGTTCATCCTATTATGAGTGCCTTGTAATAACCAGGAATCCAAACATTAACTTCAGGCCGCTGCAGAATCATGACCATGCGATTTGAACTTGTCCTGTCTGATTAGATGACTCTACATATTTGATAACAAGCCGCGCGAACATTATCCGGTCTTATACAATTGCTTCGCGAGATATACCAAGTCACAAGAAAACAATCAACAGGTTGAGCGATTAGTATTTTGATTCAGACAACTTATAATTCAGATTTTCGCAAATCCCATCCCTTTGAATATAACCAATAACCGATATGTCCGTGCGGTTTATATATAACTCGGGCGGATAGAAATCCAATCGGAAAATCGAACATAACCAAGCCGTGCGATTATAACCTAGCTTTTCATAATTGCTTCACCAGATTGAGAATGCCAAGTCATAAGAAAATAATCAGCAGGCCGTGCGATTAGTATTTAATCCGGATGGTTCACATAGCTCAGGTTTCCATGAATCTCATTTTTCTGGATAATCCCGAACGAATTTACATAACTTTGCTTTATGTAATATTGGGTTGATAAACTCGCTCGGTCCATATATACTTTGAACGGTTAGTGGCTCAATATCTCAATGGCCATTCTATAGGAATCATAATTGCTTGATTGTGAAGAGCTCGTTATTAACCGAGCGGATCAAATTAACACCTATAAGGATGATAGATTCACAAACCGAATGACGAGACCGACCGGTCATTATTATGTTTGATCTCCTGATACCTGCCTTATGGTATTTTATGATTTCCTGCTTATTAAAACCGATCGGTTTCACAACCAGACCACCCGATAATCCCGGTGCCTGCTCATTTCAAGCCGCAAGGCTTAAACACAAACCGCCCGGTTTGCGATATGCCTGTCTTCTCCTCATATGGTCCAAAAAGGATCCTACGTGATGAGATAATTCCCTGTAATATGGTAAAAAAGTAGCTACAAACTCAGATGACCAAATGGGCAGGTGGGCCTAGGTGGCAGCCATTACTTTTCTCAAATGGTCATAAGAGTTGTAGAAATAAAGAAAAAATGATAAGTACAGACCCAGACGACCAAGTGGGCAGGTGGGCCTAGGCGGCAACCATTGCTTTCCTCAAGTGGTCATGAGGGCTGTGAGCGACTCAACTGCTCTCCTGCCTAGGGCTACAAGCCGAGTTGATCAATTAGGCAGGTGTGGTTATGTCGCGAGGACTATACCGACATTGCTTTCCTCAGAGAGATCAACCCAGTTGTGGGTCCCACTTAGGCATCGCTTGAGAGTACCTAGGAGTATTCGATGGTCACAGACCAAGATGATCAATTGGGCAGGTGTGGTTATACCGTGAAGGTCATACCGACATTGCTTTCCTCAGAGAGATCAACAAGGCTGTAACTATATCCCCTTCGGGGAATGATAAAGCCGGCATTCACCCGGACCTCCCTTGATGCAGGGGTGTGTCGGATATCAGCCGGGATCCAAGATTCCGAAGACCACCGCACGGGAATTGGCAAGCTACCACTACACGTGTGCGAAAACTCCCCGCTACACATGATCTTCGTGGTTTTACGCTAATGACTACAATCCGAGGGGGTCCAAGCAGAGCTCGGCGATGTCTCCGTGGTTCAGTGAGGGAGTTATAAACAAGTGTAAAAAAGAGTCACCAAACATGGAGAAGTGTCAGTATAGGGCTTTTTATTCGAATATCCGAAAAAATGCAAGAAATGGGGAAGACATTTTAAGGATAGAACCGTTTAAGGTCGTCCCCGCTCCAAGTGCGTGAGATGTCTTCTCCTTCGCTTGTCTGGAGGCGATAAGCCCCGCTTTTTAGCACCTCCTTGACAATGAAAGGTCCTGCCCAGTTGGGATTTAGCTTTCCGACGTTGCCTGTTCTGGCTGCTGCATCAACTTTCTTTAGCACAACGTCACCAACTGCGAAGTGTTTAACCTTGACGTTCCTGTCAAAGTACTTTGTCATTCTCCTCTTTACCTCCTCCTGTCTGATTGTTGCCTCATCCTGAAGCTCTTCAATCATATCCAAACTATGCTTGACGGCCTCATCATTATCTTCTATCCAGGCTTCTTCTCCCCCCCCCCTTGCGTACACAACTCTTGGAGTGACCACCTCAAATTCTACAGGAATAACAGCCTCCGAGCCATGAGATAATTTGAATGGTGTTTCCCCCGTTGCTGAAGGAGTAGTACGGAGAGTCCAAAGAATAGAAGGGAGTTGATCTGCCCAGTTCCCTCTTTGATTCAAAACCCTCTTCATCAGAAGCTGCTAGATTTGCCTATTTGCTGCTTCCACCTGACCATTAGTCCTTGGGTGATGCACAGAAGAGAACCGAAGATCAATCCTAATCTGATCACAAAAAGTTATCATCTCCGAATTGTTGAACTGCGGACCATTATCAGTGACAATTGCTAGCGGAATTCCATGTCGGCAGACTATCTCTCCCCAGATGAAGTTTCTGATAACTTGGGTTGTAGTTTTCGCCAATTCTTTTGTTTCAATCCACTTACTGAAGTATTCAATCATCACAATGATAAAGCGACACTGCCCGCTGGCCATTGGGAAGGGTCCAATGAGATCCATCCCCCAAACTGCGAAAGGCCAAGGTGCAGTTATTGATCTGAGTGACTGAGCGGGCAGATGTTGAAGAGGAGCAAACTTTGACACTGAACACATCGCTTGGCAAATGCTTCAGCATTTTTCCTCATCGTTGGCCAGAAATACCCTTGCCTGAAGATTCTCTTCTCCAGAGTCTTTGCCCCTGAATGGCTACCACATTCCCCGGAATGAACCTCCTGAAGTATGGTTGGAATTTCGTCCTCAGAAACACACCGTGCTGAATGAGAGATCAAAGTCTTCCTGTAGAGAACTCCCGCTATTAGATAATAATATGCCGCTTTCCTTATAAATCTCTTTCTATCCTTGACGGAATGATGGAATTCCCCTTTTGATAGAAATAATTCGTAAGGATCCTTCCAGGAAGGATTCTGATCAATTTGCATAAGTTCCCCTTCATCTACTGTCGGATGAAAAAGTTCAAAGGTCACCCCCCCGGATGGAAGACCGAACTTAGACAACTCATCTGCTTCCTCATTTTGTGCTCGTGGAATATGCTCGATAATGAATGACCTGAATTTTCCGATCTCTTTCTTAGTTAGCAGTAGATATTTTCTCAGAATTGGTTCTCTTGTCTCGAAATTACCCAGGACCTGAGAAGCCATGACAAGTGAATCAGTTTTAATATGTAAGTGTTCTATGCCCAGTTCTTTTGCGAGCTTCAGACCAGCCAGAAGTGCCTCATATTCTGCCTGATTGTTCGTAACCGGAAAGAAGAACTTGATTGTCTGTTCAAGCTTGACGCCATTCGGGCTAACTAAAACCACTCCGGCTCCCACGGAGTTTTTACCAGAAGCCCCATCCACATAAATGATCCAAGTTAAAGGAGATCTCTCGACTTGCTCAGGACCGGATTCTGTCGTATCCACCAAGAAATCCGCCAAGACTTGCGCTTTGATTGTCATTCGGGGAATGTATGATATTTCAAACTCGCTTAGTTCAATAACCCACTTGGCCAGTCTCCCTGAATGATCTGGCTTCTCAAGAATACTTTTTAGAGGATGATCCGTGATTACTTGGACAGGGTGAGCTTGAAAATAGGGACGGAGCCTTCGCGATGACATAACCAAAGCTAAGGCTAGCTTTTCCAGGATCGAATATCTTGTTTCCGCATCTTTGAGAATATGGCTGACATAGTATATCGGAAACTGTCACTTCTTTTCTTCCCGAACGAGGACAGAACTTACCGCATCTGGGCCGACTCCCAAATATAAGAATAATATTTCCCCCTCACGGGGACTTTGAAGTAGTGGGGTTGAAGTTAACTGTACTTTTAGCTGCTCGAAAGCCCTGTTGCACTCCTCGCTCCATTCAAATTTTGATCCTCCCTGGAGAATTTTAAAGAATGGAGCACTTTTATCTCCTGATTTGTAAATAAACCTGCTCAATCCTGCCAACCTTCCTCCAAGTTGCTGAACTTCCTTGGTACTATGAGGAGGAGTCATATCAAGGATGGCCTTCACCTTATCTGGGTTCGGTGCAAGGCCATTAGGAGTTAAGAGATGCCCGAGAAACTTTCCCTTGTTTGCTCCAAACACGCATTTCAACGGGTTCAATTTTAATTTGAACCTCCGTAGAGTAGCGAACGTCTCTACGAGGTCTTTCAAGTTTATTGAAAACGTTTTACTTTTCAGGAGGAGATCATCAACGTAAACTTCGAGGTTTCTACCTTTTTGATGCTTAAAGACGGTATCCATCATTCTTTGATATGTTGCGCCCGCATTTTTAAGACCGAAGGGCATTACGAGATAGCAGTAACACCCATCGTTTGTGATAAATGAGGTGTGCGGGATGTCAGGTTTGTGCATTTTAATTTGATGGTACCCAGAAAAAGCATCGAGAAAGCTCATAAAAACATACCCAACCGCGGAATCAACTAAGACATCTATCCGAGGCAGAGGGTAGCAATCTTTGGGACATGCTTTATTAAGTTTGGTAAAGTCCACGCACATGCGCCACTTCCCACCGGATTTCTTAACCATTACAACATTCGACATCCACGTGGGATACTGAATTTCAGAAATAAAGCCCGCTTTCAGGAGTTTGGCAACCTCCTCTCTGATGGGCAACGCCAGCTTGGTTGCCACTTCTCTCTTCTTTTGCTGGACGGGCTTGAACTCAGGAGATATATTCAGATGATGACAAGCCACGCCCGGATCTACTCCTGACATATCCTCCGCTGACCAGGCGAAGACATCCAGGTTCCCCAAAAGGCAAGAGATTAGCCGCACTTTTTCCTCTTCTTGCAGCTCTGCATTGATAACCAGTTTCTTGTCTTCCCCTTCAGCAATAGGGACTTCTTGGGTTGCCTGGGCAGGTTCCAGGTGAGCCCCTTCTCGATCTTTCCCCTCCTCAGCAGCCCTCGAGGATTCAACAATCTCAAGAACTTCAGTCGTGGCCTTGGGAAGTGAAACGTCGGTAATCATGTTGACGGTTCGGACGTAACACTCCCGAGCCACCTTTGGGTTGCTTCTGACCCGATACTGCCTTCCTTCGGCAGCGAACTTAAGAGCAAGGTGAAAGGTGGATACTATTGCTTTGTATGCATTGAGAATTGGCCTCCCGAAGATAGCGCAGTAGTTGCTTGGGGCATCTACTACCACGAAGTTGATCAGCTTTATTACTCCCCCAAGAGAGACTAAGAGCTTTACTGAGCCCTCCACTTCTTTCTTCTCTCCAGAAAAACCATAGAGGGGCCCATCGGTGGAAAGCAGAGGCTTCCCAGTCTTCAGGGCTTCAAAAGTCGGGCGGAAGAGAAGATTGACAGAGCTGCCTGTATCGATCAGGATTTTGTGGACAGTATAATTTTCGATGACGGCTTTGATAACCACAGCATCGTCAAAGGGATTGGCGTTCGGGGGAAGGTCGTCCTGACCGAAAGTGACAATGGTGCTTTCAGGGGGAGAACTTGTGGTTGCTGCCACTTCTTGTTTCAGGACCCTCACAATGCTGGATTTGCGAGACGACTCAGCCCCAGCTCCCCCATGAATGCAATAAATGTCCCCCAGGGGACCCGCATCATTAACTTCAATGCATTCAGTCGTAGGGTGGATGTCCCCATAGCAGTCGGCGTCTTCAACGTCGGCGCATTCCCAAGTCACCTCCACTGTTTCTTTTTTCTTTTCAGTGGCCGGCTCAACAGTTGCCTCCTTTCGAACTAGCCCCCGGAGCTTTCCTTCTCCCAAGAGCCTTTCTATCAACAAGCGGAGGGCCCGACAATTTTCGGTCAGATGCCCTCCCTCCTTGTGATATTCACAGAAAAGGTTCGGATTTCGGTTTTGGATATCTGATCTCAGAGGAGCGGGTCTTCTGAAATCCGGTCTCTTCTGGAGGATCTGGACGACTTCGTCCATAGTAACATTAAGTGGAGTAAATGACTCTTGCGAGTCATCATACTTGGTGGCCGAAACAGCTGGAGGTGGCTGCGCAGCATACTGTGGTAGGTATACCGACATGATTTGTGGAAGAGGGACGGATGGAGCGGGTGTGATGGCCAACAGCGGTTTCTGATCTTGAAACCGTTGATGGCCAATGAAAGGTTGCTTATTTTTATAATTTCTTCCCCTTTGGGAACGGGGCTCAAAGTGGGATTGGTTTGACGGTGGATGATGAAAGGAAGGGTTAGACTGTTCTTTGTCGCTCACTAGCTTCGCGACGTAGCCAGGATTACTCTTTTCTCCTCTAATGAATATGTTTGCCAGACTTATCATTTCTTGATAAGTTTTCGGCTCCCTTATGTTAGCTTCAAATTTCAGGGGGCCCTCCCTTAAGCCATGAATGAGGGCAACCTTGTATAACTCTGGATCCACGTTCTGAACTTCCATGATCTCCTTCTGGAAGCGGTCTACGAAACGGGCCCACGTTTTGTCTTCCCGCTGCCTTATGTCAAAAAGGGTCGCATGGCCACTTTTCCTTTTTCTTGAAGTAGAGAATCTCAGCAGAAATTCCCTGCGCAACTCAGCAAAACAACTGATTGACCCGGGGTGTAACCCGTAAAACCACTCCCTTGCTTGTCCTTCGAAGGATGTCACAAGGAGTTTACACTTGGTTGCATCAGATAGGGTTCTCAGGGCAATGGCCGATTCGAAGGCCTGTAGATGAACGGTGGGGTCAGTTTCTCCATTGAAAGCTGGCAGACGAGGCTCTCTGAAATTATTCGGAGCTGCTCCCCCCGGACTTCGTCCGCGAAGGGAGAAGTTTCTTCAATATCTTCATATAGAGGAGCAAAATAGTAAGCCGCCTGAGCTGCGGCTACTCGCGGATAAGCCGCTTGGTAGGAGGAGCGGACAGCGGCTTCTGGCGGATAGGAAGGATGAGCAGCGACCTCAGGCGGGTAGGAAAAGCGAGCTGCTCCTTCTGGCGGATAGGACAGGCGGGCTGCGTGAGAAGCCGCCCCCTGGAAATCAAGGACTCGAGCTGTCATGCTGTGCGCGGCTTCCTGGTAGAAGTTTTGCCTAGCCGCAAAACCTTCTTGTAGTGGCGGGAAGTTGGCGATTTGAGGTAGCGGATAAGGAGGAGGGGGAGGAGGGACCGGAGTGACCGCCTGGTTGACCGCGGTTTGCTGTGGGACTAACCGCTCGGTTAGTACTACTAAAGCCTGACTGATCGCGTCAGAGAATACCAAGACCCGCTCGTGATCAATGCTGGGATCGGGGATCCCTGTTTCAACGTAAAGAGAATACTAGTCGACAACGGGAGCTCAGTCGACGTCTTGTTCCTCTCCACTCTGCAGAGCATGAATCTCACCAAGGAGCACCTTAGCCCGGCAGCAGGACCCGTGTATGGTTTTGATAATCGCCCCGTCCCGGTCCAGGGCATGATCACCCTTCCGGTAACACTCGGCGAGTTTCCAAGACAGACAAGCCACAACATTCAATTCGTAGTAGTGGAGTCAAACTCCGCCTACAACGCAATTTTCGGGAGACCAGCGTCTGATCGCGTCAATGACGCTGGTCAATGACGCGATCAGTCAGGCTTTAGCAGTACTAACCGAGCGGTTAGTCCCACAGCAAACCGCGGTCAACCAGGCGGTCACTCCGGTCCCTCCTCCACCTCCTCCTTATCCGCTACCTCAAATCGCCAACTTCCCGCCACTACAAGAAGGTTTTGCGGCTAGGCAAAACTTCTACCAGGAAGCCGCGCACAGCATGACAGCTCGAGTCCTTGATTTCCAGGGGGCGGCTTCTCACGCAGCCCGCCTGTCCTATCCGCCAGAAGGAGCAGCTCGCTTTTCCTACCCGCCTGAGGTCGCTGCTCATCCTTCCTATCCGCCAGAAGCCGCTGTCCGCTCCTCCTACCAAGCGGCTTATCCGCGAGTAGCCGCAGCTCAGGCGGCTTACTATTTTGCTCCTCTATATGAAGATATTGAAGAAACTTCTCCCTTCGCGGACGAAGTCCGGGGGGAGCCAGCTCCGAATAATTTCAGAGAGCCTCGTCTGCCAGCTTTCAATGGAGAAACTGACCCCACCGTTCATCTACAGGCCTTCGAATCGGCCATTGCCCTGAGAACCCTATCTGATGCAACCAAGTGTAAACTCCTTGTGACATCCTTCGAAGGACAAGCAAGGGAGTGGTTTTACGGGTTACACCCCGGGTCAATCAGTTGTTTTGCTGAGTTGCGCAGGGAATTTCTGCTGAGATTCTCTACTTCAAGAAAAAGGAAAAGTGGTCATGCGACCCTTTTTGACATAAGGCAGCGGGAAGACAAAACGTGGGCCCGTTTCGTAGACCGCTTCCAGAAGGAGATCATGGAAGTTCAGAACGTGGATCCAGAGTTATACAAGGTTGCCCTCATTCATGGCTTAAGGGAGGGCCCCCTGAAATTTGAAGCTAACATAAGGGAGCCGAAAACTTATCAGGAAATGATAAGTCTGGCAAACATATTCATTAGAGGAGAAAAGAGTAATCCTGGCTACGTCGCGAAGCTAGTGAGCGACAAAGAACAGTCTAACCCTTCCTTTCATCATCCACCGTCAAACCAATCCCACTTTGAGCCCCGTTCCCAAAGGGGAAGAAATTATAAAAATAAGCAACCTTTCATTGGCCATCAACGGTTTCAAGATCAGAAACCGCTGTTGGCCATCACACCCGCTCCATCCGTCCCTCTTCCACAAATCATGTCGGTATACCTACCACAGTATGCTGCGCAGCCACCTCCAGCTGTTTCGGCCACCAAGTATGATGACTCGCAAGAGTCATTTACTCCACTTAATGTTACTATGGACGAAGTCGTCCAGATCCTCCAGAAGAGACCGGATTTCAGAAGACCCGCTCCTCTGAGATCAGATATCCAAAACCGAAATCCGAACCTTTTCTGTGAATATCACAAGGAGGGAGGGCATCTGACCGAAAATTGTCGGGCCCTCCGCTTGTTGATAGAAAGGCTCTTGGGAGAAGGAAAGCTCCGGGGGCTAGTTCGAAAGGAGGCAACTGTTGAGCCGGCCACTGAAAAGAAAAAAGAAACAGTGGAGGTGACTTGGGAATGCGCCGACGTTGAAGACGCCGACTGCTATGGGGACATCCACCCTACGACTGAATGCATTGAAGTTAATGATGCGGGTCCCCTGGGGGACATTTATTGCATTCATGGGGGAGCTGGGGCTGAGTCGTCTCGCAAATCCAGCATTGTGAGGGTCCTGAAACAAGAAGTGGCAGCAACCACAAGTTCTCCCCCTGAAAGCACCATTGTCACTTTCGGTCAGGACGACCTTCCCCCGAACGCCAATCCCTTTGACGATGCTGTGGTTATCAAAGCCGTCATCGAAAATTATACTGTCCACAAAATCCTGATCGATACAGGCAGCTCTGTCAATCTTCTCTTCCGCCCGACTTTTGAAGCCCTGAAGACTGGGAAGCCTCTGCTTTCCACCGATGGGCCCCTCTATGGTTTTTCTGGAGAGAAGAAAGAAGTGGAGGGCTCAGTAAAGCTCTTAGTCTCTCTTGGGGGAGTAATAAAGCTGATCAACTTCGTGGTAGTAGATGCCCCAAGCAACTACTGCGCTATCTTCGGGAGGCCAATTCTCAATGCATACAAAGCAATAGTATCCACCTTTCACCTTGCTCTTAAGTTCGCTGCCGAAGGAAGGCAGTATCGGGTCAGAAGCAACCCAAAGGTGGCTCGGGAGTGTTACGTCCGAACCGTCAACATGATTACCGACGTTTCACTTCCCAAGGCCACGACTGAAGTTCTTGAGATTGTTGAATCCTCGAGGGCTGCTGAGGAGGGGAAAGATCGAGAAGGGGCTCACCTGGAACCTGCCCAGGCAACCCAAGAAGTCCCTATTGCTGAAGGGGAAGACAAGAAACTGGTTATCAATGCAGAGCTGCAAGAAGAGGAAAAAGTGCGGCTAATCTCTTGCCTTTTGGGGAACCTGGATGTCTTCGCCTGGTCAGCGGAGGATATGTCAGGAGTAGATCCGGGCGTGGCTTGTCATCATCTGAATATATCTCCTGAGTTCAAGCCCGTCCAGCAAAAGAAGAGAGAAGTGGCAACCAAGCTGGCGTTGCCCATCAGAGAGGAGGTTGCCAAACTCCTGAAAGCGGGCTTTATTTCTGAAATTCAGTATCCCACGTGGATGTCGAATGTTGTAATGGTTAAGAAATCCGGTGGGAAGTGGCGCATGTGCGTGGACTTTACCAAACTTAATAAAGCATGTCCCAAAGATTGCTACCCTCTGCCTCGGATAGATGTCTTAGTTGATTCCGCGGTTGGGTATGTTTTTATGAGCTTTCTCGATGCTTTTTCTGGGTACCATCAAATTAAAATGCACAAACCTGACATCCCGCACACCTCATTTATCACAAACGATGGGTGTTACTGCTATCTCGTAATGCCCTTCGGTCTTAAAAATGCGGGCGCAACATATCAAAGAATGATGGATACCGTCTTTAAGCATCAAAAAGGTAGAAACCTCGAAGTCTACGTTGATGATCTCCTCCTGAAAAGTAAAACGTTTTCAATAAACTTGAAAGACCTCGTAGAGACGTTCGCTACTCTACGGAGGTTCAAATTAAAATTGAACCCGTTGAAATGCGTGTTTGGAGCAAACAAGGGAAAGTTTCTCGGGCATCTCTTAACTCCTAATGGCCTTGCACCGAACCCAGATAAGGTGAAGGCCATCCTTGATATGACTCCTCCTCGTAGTACCAAGGAAGTTCAGCAACTTGGAGGAAGGTTGGCAGGATTGAGCAGGTTTATTTACAAATCAGGAGATAAAAGTGCTCCATTCTTTAAAATTCTCCAGGGAGGATCAAAATTTGAATGGAGCGAGGAGTGCAACAGGGCTTTCGAGCAGCTAAAAGTACAGTTAACTTCAACCCCACTACTTCAAAGTCCCCGTGAGGGGGAAATATTATTCTTATATTTGGGAGTCGGCCCAGATGCGGTAAGTTCTGTCCTCGTTCGGGAAGAAAAGAAGTGGCAGTTTCCGATATACTATGTCAGCCATATTCTCAAAGATGCGGAAACAAGATATTCGATCCTGGAAAAGCTAGCCTTAGCTTTGGTTATGTCATCGCGAAGGCTCCGTCCCTATTTTCAAGCTCACCATGTCCAAGTAATCACGGATCATCCTCTAAAAAGTATTCTTGAGAAGCCAGATCATTCAGGGAGACTGGCCAAGTGGGTTATTGAACTAAGCGAGTTTGAAATATCATACATTCCCCGAATGACAATCAAAGCGCAAGTCTTGGCGGATTTCTTGGTGGATACGACAGAATCCGGTCCTGAGCAAGTCGAGAGATCTCCTTTAACTTGGATCATTTATGTGGATGGGGCTTCTGGTAAAAACTCCGTGGGAGCCGGAGTGGTTTTAGTTAGCCCGAATGGCGTCAAGCTTGAACAGACAATCAAGTTCTTCTTTCCGGTTACGAACAATCAGGCAGAATATGAGGCACTTCTGGCTGGTCTGAAGCTCGCAAAAGAACTGGGCATAGAACACTTACATATTAAAACTGATTCACTTGT
This sequence comes from Dactylorhiza incarnata, assembly GCA_033032865.1. Lineage (NCBI taxonomy): Eukaryota > Viridiplantae > Streptophyta > Magnoliopsida > Asparagales > Orchidaceae > Dactylorhiza > Dactylorhiza incarnata. Next base: position 467,809 of record JAWHQI010000296.1, on the reverse strand, counting down.
CATGGCTTCTCAGGTCCTGGGTAATTTCGAGACAAGAGAACCAATTCTGAGAAAATATCTACTGCTAACTAAGAAAGAGATCAGAAAATTCAGGTCATTCATTATCGAGCATATTCCACGAGCACAAAATGAGGAAGCAGATGAGTTGTCTAAGTTCGGTCTTCCATCCGGGGGGTGACCTTTGAACTTTTTCATCCGGCAGTAGATGAAGGGGAACTTATGCAAATTGATCAGAATCCTTCCTGGAAGGATCCTTACGAATTATTCCTATCAAAAGGGGAATTCCATCATTCCGTCAAGGATAGAAAGAGATTTAGAAGGAAAGCGGCAAGGTTTTAAATGTCGGATGTCGGAGACATGTCAGATTGGGTTTTTAGATGTCGGATGTCGGAGACATGTCGGGGATATTTTAATATGTCGGATTCCTAAAAAATATTTATATTATAGGTTATACCATATTATCTTAGCTCTATAAACTACATTAATTTGTTGTACTCAATTGACACATTTTCTACTTAGTTGTATTACTTTCAAAATACTCAAATCTATCTTCAATCACCATTATCTTCTAACCATGTATCTATTTTCTTTGTATGTATCTCAATTTATTATTTTTATTTTTAAGCACTTAAATGTTGAAAATTATTTTATCATTCTTCCTCATTGTTGGAAATGGAAATGATATCAACCTGCATTAAATAATAGTTTTTTTTTACTTCCATATAAACATGCAAATTAACTGTACAATACTAAGAATAAATGTGGCAGGCTTGGTGACAATGACAAAACTTCATGGAATAAATTGCAGCAATCAAATACGCAACTGATACTCCATACATAAAGCATGCAAGAAGAAAGCATTGGAAGGAGACAAGTGAAAATCAAGTATAATCCACGTGCTCGGAAATGTGCAATCAATAAAATGGGAAAAACTTAGCAAAAAACTCTCCCAACGGCGAGGGCGGAGAATAAGCGGAGAGAAATCTCTGATCGTGGGACATTTAGAAATGTCGGCGGTGGCAGATATATCGGATTTAATCGGATATGTCGGCCGACATAATGAAAAACGCCATAACCTTTAAATTTTCATTATGCAAGTCGTTTTTGGTTCAAACAGGACATGTCGGACGACATTTAAAACAGTGGAAAGCGGCATATTATTATCTAATAGCGGGAGTTCTCTACAGGAAGACTTTGATCTCTCCCTCAGCACGGTGTGTTTCTGAGGACGAAATTCCAACCATACTTCAGGAGGTTCATTCTGGGGAATGTGGTAGCCATTCAGGGGCAAAGACTCTGGAGAAGAGAATCTTCAGGCAAGGGTATTTCTGGCCAACGATGAGGAAAAATGCTGAAGCATTTGCCAAGCGATGTGTTCAGTGTCAAAAGTTTGCTCCTCTTCAACATCTGCCCGCTCAGTCACTCAGATCAATAACTGCACCTTGGCCTTTCGCAGTTTGGGGGATGGATCTCATTGGACCCTTCCCAATGGCCAGCGGGCAGTGTCGCTTTATCATTGTGATGATTGAATACTTCAGTAAGTGGATTGAAACAAAAGCATTGGCGAAAACTACAACCCAAGTTATCAGAAACTTCATCTGGGGAGAGATAGTCTGCCGACATGGAATTCCGCTAGCAATTGTCACTGATAATGGTCCGCAGTTCAACAATTCGGAGATGATAACTTTTTGTGATCAGATTAGGATTGATCTTCGGTTCTCTTCTGTGCATCACCCAAGGACTAATGGTCAGGTGGAAGCAGCAAATAGGCAAATCCAGCAGCTTCTGATGAAGAGGGTTTTGAATCAAAGAGGGAACTGGGCAGATCAACTCCCTTCTATTCTTTGGACTCTCCGTACTACTCCTTCAGCAACGGGGGAAACACCATTCAAATTATCTCATGGCTCGGAGGCTGTTATTCCTGTAGAATTTGAGGTGGTCACTCCAAGAGTTGTGTACGCAAGGGGGGGAGAAGAAGCCTGGATAGAAGATAATGATGAGGCCGTCAAGCATAGTTTGGATATGATTGAAGAGCTTCAGGATGAGGCAACAATCAGACAGGAGGAGGTAAAGAGGAGAATGACAAAGTACTTTGACAGGAACGTCAAGGTTAAACACTTCGCAGTTGGTGACGTTGTGCTAAAGAAAGTTGATGCAGCAGCCAGAACAGGCAACGTCGGAAAGCTAAATCCCAACTGGGCAGGACCTTTCATTGTCAAGGAGGTGCTAAAAAGCGGGACTTATCGCCTCCAGACAAGCGAAGGAGAAGACATCTCACACACTTGGAGCGGGGACGACCTTAAACGGTTCTATCCTTAAAATGTCTTCACCATTTCTTGCATTTTTTCGGATATTCGAATGAAAAGCCCCATGCTGACACTTCTCCATGTTTGGTGACTCATTTTTACACTTGTTTATATCTCCCTCACTGAACCGCAGAGACATCGCCGAGCTCTGCTTGAACCCCCTCGGATTGTAGTCATTAGCGTAAAACCACGAAGATCATGTGTAGCGGGGAGTTTTCGCACACGTGTAGTGGTAGCTTGCCAATTTCCGTGCGGTGGTCTTCGGAACCTTGGATCCCGGCTGATACCCGACACACCCCTGCATCAAGGGAGGTCCGGGTGAATGTCGGCTCTATCATGCCCCGAAGGGGATATAGTTACAGCCTTGATGATCTCTCTGAGGAAAGCAATGTCGGTATGGCCTTCGCGGCATAACCACACCTGCCCAATTGATCATCATGGTCTGTGACCATCAAATACTCCTAGGTACTCTCAAGCGATGCCTAAGTGGGACCCACAACTGGGTTGATCTCTCTGAGGAAAGCAATGTCGGTATAGTCCTCGCGACATAACCACACCTGCCTAATTGATCAACTCGGCTTGTAGCCCTAGGCAGGAGAGCAGTTGAGTCGCTCACAGCCCTCATGACCACTTGAGGAAAGCAATGATTGCCGCCTTGGCCCACCTGCCCACTTGGTCGTCTGGGTCTGTACTTATCATTTTTTCTTTATTTCTACAACTCTTATGACCATTTGAGGAAAATAATGGTTGCCACCTAGGCCCACCTGCCCATTTGGTCATCTGAGTTTGTAGCTACTTTTTTACCATATTACAGGGAATTATCTCATCACGTAGGGTCCTTTTTGGACCATATGAGGAGAAGACAGGCATATCGCAAACCAGGCGGTTTGTATTTAAGCCTTGCGGCTTGAAATGAGCAGGCACCAGGATTATCGGGTGGTCTAGTTGTGAAACCGATCGGTTTTAATAAGCAGGAAATCATAAAATACCATAAGGCAGGTATCAGGAGATCAAACATAATAATGACCGGTCGGTCTCGTCATTCGGTTTGTGAATCTATCATCCTTATAGGTGTTAATTCGATCTACTCGGTTAATAACGAGCTCTTCACAATCAAGCAATTATGATTCCTATAGAATGGCCATTGAGATATTGAGCCACTAACCGTTCAAAGTATATATGGACCGAGCGAGTTTATCAACCCAATATTACATAAAGCAAAGTTATGTAAATCCGTTCGGGATTATCCAGAAAAATGAGATTCATGGAAACCTGAGCTATGTGAACCATCCGGATTAAATACTAATCGCACGGCCTGCTGATTATTTTCTTATGACATGACATTCTCAATCTGGTGAAGCAATTATGAAAAGCTGGGTTATAATCGCACGGCTTGGTTATGTTCGATTTTCCGATTGGATTTCTATCCGCCCGAGTTATATATAAACCGCACAGATATATCGGTTATTGGTTATATTCAAAGGGATGGGATTTGCGAAAATCTGAATAATAAGTTGTCTGAATCAAAATACTAATCGCTCAACCTGTTGATTGTTTTCTTGTGACTTGGTATATCTCGCGAAGCAATTGTATAAGACAGGATAATGTTCGCGCGGCTTGTTATCAAATATGTAGAGTCATCTAATCAGACAGGACAAGTTCAAATCGCATGGTCATGATTCTGCAGCGGCCTGAAGTTATGTTTGGATTCCTGGTTATTACAAGGCACTCATAATAGGATGCATCGAAGAAATAAGCCGCGCGAACAGATTTTATAACGTTCAAGTCGCTATTTCACCGCACGACCTGATTCGAAGAAAGGAGACCGCAATAAAACGCAAGTAAGCCGCAGGAAGAACGAACAATTAAACAGGTAAAAAAGTTTCATTTCATCATCAAAATATATTTACATTGTTTTGTGACCGACCGGCTAACAAAACTAAGCCGTCGGCTATGCAAAATAGAAAACAAAATTCAAAATAGCAATCTCCGCTATTCGTCCGGTTTTAGTTTTTTGGCCGCAGGGGAACTTGAGTCTTCACTGCCGTCAATATTCACGTCGGGCGAATACCCTTCACTGGAAGAAGAGGAACCCGAGAAGCCGCTACCCGAGCTATCTGAGCCGCCCGACTTGCGGGACGTGGACCGCCCCGTTTCGTCAAAATCACCGGACTCTGCATCCAAGCCATCCTCTTTTTCTTCAAGACCCGCTGCGGGTTCTTTTTCGACCTCTTTGTCGTTGCTCTCTTCCTCGGAACTGCTGGACTCGGCTTTGCCCATCCCCTTGGCTCGGCGGGTTATTTCATCTAGTTTGTCCTTCAGTCCAGGATAGAGGTCCGGGAAGGTAGTATCTTCAAAACCCCCAGACAGACCGTCCCGATCTCGCAGGCGATTTAAGGCACCGTCGATTCCCTTGGCAACGTGGGGGAAGACCTCGTCCTGGAAATCCGGGTTGTCCATATCATATTGATGCTATAAGAAGAAAATAAAAGTCAGATCTTGCGGTCAGGAAATGATAAGCCCGAAGTGTTCGTCAAAAACTTACCGCTATAATCTCCTTCAATCTGGCGATTTCATCGGCCTGGTCGGCGAACTTCTTCTCCAAGTAGGTATGGGCTGAGACCAGTTGCTTATATGAAAGTGCCATAAAATCATTGGCCGCAAAGCCCCATGCACCGGCCTGCGCGGCTACTCGGGAAAGCTCCTCTTCTGGAACCCTCTTCAGTCTCTTCAAGGTTTTTCGGCCATACATAGCAGCCCCGGCGGCTAATGCATGTCGGCTGATCTTGTCGCTCCCCCAGAATGGGAGAGCGGTAGATACTTGTACGCACTCACCGTCCTTGTGCCAAAGGATTGTCGGTTTGCCTTTGAGGTCGCGCGGGTTGCTGCAAGAGCGAAGCAGCTCGAACTCGCCCGAGGAAGCCGGGCCCTCCTCATCAGACCACTGCGGGTCGGATTTCCTCTGACGCTTCTCCCTCTGGGTCAGAACCAGAGCATCCGGAGTAACCGGATTATTCAAAGGAACGACAGTAGCAGCTGCAAAAAGCTGAAACATTAGAAACACAGTCCACGCGGTAACAAAGCGGCGAGTAGAGGAAAGCTTACTATCCTCAGGGCGGACATCTGCCAGTTCCGCAAACAACGGAATGTAATGATTCACGTTGAGCCGCTCGTTCTCCAGGGATTCGAAGATCTCTTGCTCGGCCTTTCTAAGCTTAACCGACTTAAAATCCGCCGCACTCCTCGTATGCGGGTTGACTTGCAATAACCCGAGGGGGCCTTCGAACATTATATATCGTTCAGACCAACTCGCTACCTTGTTCGCGAGATTAATGACTTTCATCCCTCGGCATCCAAAATAAACATGCCTCATAAAGATGGAGGTTCCGGTTTCCGGAATAGACCGCACAGAGAAAAATTTTCGGAACAAAGAAATCGAGAAACTAACTCGCTCTGACCGCAGATACGAGATAAAACTATAAATAGAAGCAATAGAATTCGACGGGAGTTGACCGGGCACAACCCCATAGTGATCAAAAATAGTAATGACCTCGAGTGGCGGAGGGAATCTGAAGCCGTACTTGAAATGATCAATGGGGATGGCGATTTTAGTGGAAGACAAGGAGTTTATCCGCTCGTCGCGTAAAGGAAGCCGAGCGGTTATACTACTCCCAACCATGTATTCTTTAATGAAGTCATCCAACTCGCCTTGAGTTAAGCGGCACTCTTTGTGATTGGCTGATCGGAAAGCGGAAGCCGCGTCAGTTCGGACCGCGTGAATCTTCTCAGATCGCGACGACTTGCTCTTAGCTCGCGCCATTTCAGAAGGCATGGATAGGTCTCCGTAATAACTACTACTTATAGAGATAGCGATCTGCAAATAGTAAAATTGTGTGGCGGGTATAACATCAAACCGCGCGGACTATACCACAACACTAGCTCAAGTAATACAGATAGCAGAAATATGAAATGGCTTGCGCATAGACAAGTCAGACCGATTTGACAGAAACCTGCGATCAGCATGTTAGTAAAAGTTCAACAAAAATCTCAAGCATTTGGCGCAAGTCGCGCGATCTACATAACAAGTCGGATTATAGGAACAAGCGCGGGTTACTTTAAACCACGCAAGTTATAAGCACATCAGAAGGCACTAAAGAAAAATATCATCCAAAACAAACACAATCATCAGATCGTCTCGAGAAATAGACAGAAATATTACGAATATTGTACTTAAAGTTAAAAGCTGTTCACGGCTGATGATGCTCTTGAGGGGTATCCTCGCGATGAAGTCGAGCGACCTGGTCGGCGGTTTGAATAAGGAGGCCATAAATTTGGCTCGAATGATAATGAATATGGTTGAGCGTGCTATGAAGCCGCGCGGCATCTCGTTCTACCCGTGCGGCAGGAACCGTACGAGCAGAAGGGGCCCCGGCGGACTCATTGGCAGCAGGATCGAACGCCCTGACTGGCGGGGGGTTTAAGCTCGCCCCAGCAGCCGGGCGGTTCGGCATCCTCAACCTTTCATCATTAACGGGACGCCGGCTTCCGCCGACTTCCCTGGTCAAGCCGAGGTATTTGTCCTGGTAGTATTTACAGTCCTTTTCAAACTTCAAGGACATCTTTCTCTCCTTATCAAGGCGCGCGGTTATAGTGGCGATCTGGTCTACCATCATTTTCTCCTTCTCAAGCCGCGCTTTCTTCTCAGTTTCTAGTTGGGCCTCCAGCGCCTTCTCTCTTTCCGGTCGCCCTTTCTTCTCGACCTCCAGTTCAGCCCGCGCGGCCTCCAGCTGGGCTCTAATCATCAGATGTTCTTCTCGCCGCTCTTTCTTCTCCGCCTCCAGCGCAATTCGGGCAGCCTTTTCTTTCCCTTCCATTTCCCTTACCGTCACTTCCAAATTGTTGAGATGGAGTTGAAAGTTGGTCAGCTCCTCCTGTCCGGCATTTGATCTCGGCACAAGGCTTGGCACCTGGGACAGAGGCGGAAGGCTAGATATAAGGTCGCCCGGTCTTACTCTGTCTTCCGGCTTGTCTACAAATAAAAGTTATAATTAGCACAGCCAAAGGCGAATAGAACAACTAAAGGAATATAAGATTAAATGCCTGAATGAACAGGCCGCTTCAACTGTTCCGGATCCATTCTCCGGCGTTGTTCTCGCCAGATTCTTTCACTGTTCCTTCGTCTAATGGCTAAAGCCTGAGTCATGGGCGGGAAGAAGCTCGGCGACGAATTCAATAATAATTTGTTTTGCTTTTTTCGTGGACGCGGAACGAAGAAGCGGATAGTTCCATAGCCCGCATCGCGCTTACCTGGGGAAAATAAGTCGGGCAGTTGCGACTTGCCCTGAGCCCGTATCTTTTCCGCTTTTATCCCCATCAAACGCAGCCCGGCCAGTGCTTGGTCGTTCTCCTCTCGTGCAACTTTTTCAGAATTGCCCGTATTCTCGCCAGGAGGGACGGCTTGGCTCGAAGTCCCAGGACTATCGAGTAACTTATCTTGGTTCAGAAAATCGTCCATTCCTCTGAGGATACCACCAATCGACACACTATTCGCAGAATTCGGGACAAGGTCGTCCGACTTGACGGGAGGGGTATTGGGGGCGTCGATCTCCTCCTTCACACGCGGAATACTTTGAAGACAGGCCGCGGTTGGTTTCTTAAAGGCTTTATTCTTCGCCTTCAATTTTTGAAGCTTTCTGGCAACTCGCTCTGCCGACGAATAGCCCCTTTTCCTTTTCTTCTTCCCCAACTTCGGGCTGACCTGCTTTGAAGGGCTGGAGTCATCGAGAATCAGCACCGGCGAGGTAGATAACCCTTCCGGCTTGGAAGAAACGACCTCCCCTTCTTCAACATTCAGTTTCATATGAGGAGTCCCCGACGGAGTAAACTCCATGTCAAAGGAAAGGGTAGGATGGTCCGCACCGAGTTCTGCCGACTTCTTCTCTGGGGTCTTCTTCTCAGGTAGTGTGACCACTGCGGCTTTAGCCTTGGCCGCCTCCGCCTCGGCGGCTTTAGCCTTGGCCGCCTCCGCCTCGGCGGCTTTAGCCTTGGCCGCCTCCGCCTCCGCGGCTTTAGCCTTGGCCGCCTCCGCCTCCGCGGCTTTAGCCTTGGCCGCCTCCGCCTCAGCGGCTTTAGCCTTGGCCGCCTCCGCCTCGGCGGCTTTATCCTTGGCCGCCTCTGCCTCGGCGGCTTTAGCCTTGGCCGCCTCCGCCTCAGCGGCTTTAGCCTTGGCCGCCTCCGCCTCGACGGCTTTAGCCTTGGTAGTCTCTTCTTTTGCGGCTTCAGCTTTGGCCGCCTCTTCTTTTGCGGCTTCAGCTTTGGCCGCCTCTTCTCTCGCAGCTTCAACCTTGGCCGCCTCTTCCTCCATAGACCTTTTCCTGGCCGACAACTCTTCGGCGGTCTTCTTCTCTTCTGCAGTTCTCTCTCCGGTATTCTTCTTAGATCCAGAAGGTTCCACTCTTGGAGACCGCCCGGTCTTGTCAGATCGGTGACTTTTTCTTCTTTTCCGGGCATCCTTCTCTTTCCGTTCTTCGTCCCTCTTCCGGTCACTACCCTTGTCTACGCGGGTTTGAAGGGAATCAAGGAAATCCATTCTGATCAAAGGGGTGCCGACCTGAAAAATCCTAACCGCTATTGGCGAGTAGCGTCCCGTGGTCTCAGAAGAATTATGTAAAGTAGAGAGCTCTCAGGCAATTTTATAGGCAACAAGTACAAGTCGGGCGCGGTCTTGCGGCTAGAACTAATATTTTCGAAATCTCTTCGGAGTTTGAAAATATATGGGAATTATGTTTACCCAGAAGACCGCATCCGAATAGCACTACTCGTAGACCGGGCGGTCTGAATATACAAGTCGCCCGGTTCAGATTTGATAAGGTCTATCAGCACCAACCGGGCGGTCTGAGGATTCAGGTCGCCTCCAAAGATTGAAGATCACCAAGGCCCAAGTCCAAACAGCAGGCCGCGGTCTCAAGTCGGAGACCGCCCGGGTCGCACCATGAAGACTGTCAAGGCCCAAGTCCAAACAGCAGGTCGCGGTCTCAAGTCGGAGACCGCCCAGGTTGCATCATCGCCTTGGTCACAACATCTTCAGCCCCTGGTCAAGACAGATCGGAAGCGCAAGCCGCCAGGCCGTGCGGCTTCTTTCTTTGTTCCTTTCTGTATCCCGTCACCGCCTGCCCGTTTCTCCTGTACCCGGGCAGGCAGTTATTTTATCCCTGCCCATTCGGGCGGCCCCCAAGCCTATAAATAGGGGGCGGTGACGTTCCCAAGACACGCACACTCGAATCCAGGAGCTCGCTTGTTTGAGCTGCGGTCTCGAGTTTCCCGTCTTGCGACCTGTCTGACCGGCCGGCTTCTATTCTCCTGCATTTGTAACCCGCTGTAACCGCTTCTTCTTAATCAAAGGAAATCCCGTCACAGGAGTGGCATTTCGCCGTGACGGGCGAAGTCTGGCCTTGACCGCTGCCAGCGGTCTCGATTTCCCCAACCAAAAAGTAACCGGCAGCCCGCAGCCTACGATTTCCTTCGGAGGTGCGATTTTGGACTCAACAATCACGGACTTCCAGCGATTCCTCCAGCGCCTGCACCTTCGCAATCGATCGCGGCCTTCCCACGCTTCACATGCATCCCGCTTCTGCTTCCAGTGCTTCCGCCAATTCCAGGTCCGTCGTACTCCGTCTGCTTGACTGCTTCCGGTGATTCCAGCGCTTCCTTCTGATTCCAGCGCTTCCGCCGATTCCAGAGGCCGTCGACCTTCGTCTGCTTATAGCAATTCCAGTGTTTCATTCTACTTCTTTCACCTCCTACCGCCCACTTAGCGTTGGATGTTTCTGCGGCCTCAGCACTGCTTCTTGCGCTTAGTCTCCGCCCACCGCCACACCCCATTCAGCCGTGTAGCCGTTGTCTACCTTCATCCTCGTCATTCCATGCCCCAGACACGTTCAATGGCCCTCCACGTCGACGAGGACACCTCCGCCTCCGTGAACACCCATCTCATGGATCAACTCGAAGCACAGCTTGAGGATCTCATTCTCCTCCTTCGAGAGCTCGCGTACACGACGGTAAATTGTCGACCGGCCACTCCTCCACCACTACCGCAACCCCCTAGGCCCGTCACAGACTACATGGGGTTTCTCCACCCCGCCACGGACATCCACCTGTCCCATCTCCGTCGAATCGAGATCCTTGTGTTCGACGACACCGACCCTCTCGGTTAGATCGTCCGCGTCGAACAATTCTTCGACCTTCAATCCACCTCTGCCAACCAGAAAGTTCATATAGACCACTTCGGCACTCCATCGTCTCTTCGGTGACAGGTAGCTTATCAGATGTTCACTAAGCCTTCTATCCTGAAATCATTATAAGTTTATTTTTTGGTTTTAATTTCTTGTGTTGAATCTTGTGTGGATGCACTGTTTTGGAAAATATTAGTGTCTTAATACCAATATTAACCTGGGACTTACCGGATTTTGTTCGTTCAAATATTTGTTTACTAGCACTCTTGCATATGTAATACATTATTGTTCCTTTAATAGGGATTCTATTAGATAGTGATTGTTGCGTCATATTATTTATAATTTCAATAGTTGCAAGCAGAGCGTCGGATTCGTGTCTAAGATTTCATTCAAGCATTCATAGAGTCGATATATACTTTTGCTACATTTGTCCTGCGTCGTGGCTCTTTTACAGCAAATGAATGTCCCGAAGAGTTTGTAGAATGAAGATGTCCTCAAAGTTGTTTACCACATTAACCATAAGCCTACTTCATTTTTAGAAGGTAGAAGTATTTTTTGGGTACTTAAGACAAACTACTTATGCTTCCCTCAAACTTTTTTGGGTATGCAACATTTGTTCATATTATTGGTACTGACCAAGACAAATTTGGAATGTGAACACTCAAATGTGTTCGTGAGTTGTGTTGCACATCAAAAAAGGTACAAGTGATAACATCGCATCTTCCAGGAAGGAGGCGTCAAATAACTCCCATATCGAGGGATCTCTTAGTGTGAGTCCCCGATTCGTCCTCAACAACGACTACAATCTTCTCCTTAAGCATATCCTAAATCATAGGCTCGGCCTCCGCGTCGATAAGCAGATTCCATGTGGAGCACTGTGCCGCCACGTGGTTTCTGCCATAACATCTATAACACTAGATGCCCTCAAGCTTGGGATCCCCAAGGATGCCGCTTCGCACTTCATGTCCAAGGGCATGAGGAGGGGCAATAGTAGTAATGGGCTAGGTCAGTTGCCTAAAGGTTGAGTTGTCGAGTCGTGAGATGACCTACTTCGGACCTGAGGGACACATGTACTTCTCATACTCTCGGGCGAGCTGGAAAACCTGCTCGACCATCTCTAAGCAACGGGAGATCAGTTCACTACGAATGTCAGATCTAAGACCTACTGACACACGATGAATGTGTGTTGCAAATTCCGAAGGAAGAGCTACGGTAGTCTACCGGACGCAAATAATAAAATGAGTGAGTTGTTGATATCAGGGAACACATCGGAAATTCCCAAAACTACAATGTCGTTGACTATCTAAGAGATCGAAAAGTGGTTTGCCCTATGAACTAAAAGCATGAACAAGAATTCAAAGAAGAATACTATCATCACAATCAACCACATGTCATGATTAAAGAAAAAATCAACACATTCAATAACAATAAAAGCATAAAAGTGTATGATTAAAGTTCATCAAAGTAAGACATGATTACAATCCAAAGAAATAAAACAGATTCCGGAAACCTCCAAGGTTTGATTGAAGGGAAAGAAAATACGGAGGGAGAAGAGAGGCTACTCCTCGAGTATGAAGGAAAAACCACAGGTCGTCACTCCGGCTTCCTTTCAATCCTTAGCCTCGTATGAGGTCGAGGAGTTTTCGCCAACCTCCCAATGTTACTTGTCTTCTCTCTATGTGCCCTTGCCTCCACGTTGTCTTCCTTTCCCTTGTTGTATCATTAGAGTTCTTTGGATCTCTGCTTGAAGCTCTTGGAACAGCTGGAAGGAGACAAAACGAAATGGGATTCAATCCTCAATCGATGTTCGGTTCCCCCATGATGGAACTAGAAAACAGAATATACCCAGTAGAAAATGATTATGCAAGATCGAGCGCACAGTTGTGTGTCTGGTGGTGTGTGGCAATGGAAAAAATGACGGGAAAATTATAATAAGATAAAAAGGAGAATGGCAGGGTGTCAGGATAAGGCGCACGATCGTGCGTTGTGGGGCGCACGGTCGTGCGTTGTGGGGCGCACGGTCGTGCGTTGTGGGGCGCACGGTCGTGCGTTGTGGGGCGCACGGTCGTGCGTTGTGGGGCGCACGGTCGTGCGTTGTGGGGCGCACGGTCGTGCGTTGTGGGGCGCACGGTCGTGCGTTGTGGGGCGCACGGTCGTGCGTTGTGGGGCGCACGGTCGTGCGTTGTGGGGCGCACAGTCGTGCGTTGTGGGGTGCATGGTCGTGCGTTGTGGGGCGCACGATCGTGCCGCTATATGCTGCTACAGCGGAGGAGGGCGACGAGACGAGTGAAGGTGCCGCCACCACCTGTCGTGTGTCTGGTCGTGTGCGGCAATGGTAAAAATGACGGGAAAATTCTGAAAAGATAAAAAGGAGGACGACATGGTGTCAGGATAAGGCGCACAGTTGTGCGTTGTGGGGCGCACGATCGTGCCGCTATATGTTGTTACAGTGGATGAAGGCGACGAGACGAGTGAAGGTGCCACCACCACTTGGCGGGTTTATTCTCGGAGGCCAAAGCCAACGAACATGCCAAATTAAGGGTGTGACAGCTCTTTTATCTATTTAGCTTTAATAACTATTTTGCCATTGTACGGGGGTATATATATTTCCTTCGTGTTTCATTGTTGTTATCTTTTGATCTTGGATTTGTGTTTTGGAGCCTAGGGCAGACAAGAGATTTTCTCTTGGGATTTACTAAGCAACTTCAGTTTTCTCTCCATCAAACCCCAAGGGGTAACAATTTGGTCTGACCTTGCCGTCTCGCCCGCTTACAGTCGTCGGATCTCGTCTCCACTCGTCGTTCGCTCGCGATTCCTGCTCTGTCGATCCTCTCAACCGGCATCCCGCTCGTCTCCTCCCTCACACGTGTCGACGTCGCGGACGACGCCTCGATCGATCTCCTACGTCGTGTGTTTCCGCGTCACGACATCGCCGATCCTGACTCCACCAAACCGCCGCGCATTCATCACCGTCCGCAGCCTCCGCTCCTCCGCTTCATCTGGCGCCTCCGCAGTTTCTCCGCCCCTCCACTCGAGCCATATCGGAGCAGCGCCTTGACGTTGTCGAGGAGGGCCTCGAGGAGCAGGCCTCCAACCTCGCCTCCCTGCAGTTTGCCTTGCAAGCCAATACCTCCATCCTCGCCTCCCTATAGGCCACCATCCAGCACCTGGACGACCGCGAGGCCCACGCCTCTAGTCACGCACCACCGCTGTCCCCGACGTTTACCCCTTCCTGCTCCACCGATCTAGCCACACCGCCACTGGCTCCCACATCCTTGGCCGCTCTAGCCACCGCCCACGCTCCGCGAACCTTAGAGGTTCCTCACTACAACGGCTCGGATCCCCTCGGCTGGATTACTAAGGCCGTACAGTTCTTTGACATCCATGATACCCCCTATCCCCAAAAGGTCCCCATAATGCTCCTCGCAATGGAAGGCTCCGCATTACACTAGGTGTGTTGGTTACGGAATTCCTCCTCGCTCCTCTCCTGGGCGGACCTCAAGGTGGCATAAGTCAAACGCCACGATCATCGCTACTCTGGCAATGCTGTGGAGAACTTGTGTGGTCTTCGCCATTCATCTTCGGTGGAGCAGTACATCGACGACTTCATCGAGCTGGCCAACCATGTGTCTGGTCTTCCGTCGGATCACTACATGGGCTTTTTCCTTCAGGGTCTCCAACCCCGCATCCGCTCTCGTCTCCGCGCACACCATCCTTCCGACATCTCGGACGCTATGGAGATCGTGCGCTTAGTGGAGGCGCACTTTGTCGTCCGAACCACTGACCGACCTCGTGGGCCTCCCGCCACTGTCAGCTCCGCCCCGCACGTTGCCCTTGTCCCGACCATCCACCCACAGCCCCCGGCCCCCGGCAGCCGACCCCCCACCCCCACCCCCACGGCTCCTCCTGGACGACCGTCGCCGCCCCCCTCGGCCGTACCGGCCTCCATTTCATAATCGTCAATCGACTCAGGAATACAATGAATTGCGGAGTAAGGGCCTATGTTTTCGCTACAAGCAACCCTACTCGCCAACCTACGCATGCCCGCTCAAGGAGTTGCGGGTGTTGATGTGTGCTGATGATGATGAAATCACGGCGGCCAACTTCGATGCCCTAGTGTTGGAGGACACGCTATCGGCCGACCCGACACCATTGGACTAGTCACGGTTGGACCTGTCGCACTTGTCGCTTGCGGGCATTTCCGGGTTACGTACCATGAAGCTACAAGGGCTTCTTCGAGACTCTCCCGTCATACTCATGATCGATAGTGGCGCAAGCCACAACTTCATATCGGCGGCTCTTGTGACTAGGCTACAATTTTCCACCAATCCGACTGCCGACTTTCTCGTCCACCTGGGGGATGGTAGACGATCCAAGACAGTCGGCCTCTGTCGTAACCTTCCGTTCTTTGTGGGCACCTACAATGCAACCGCGGATTTTCATGTCTTTCCTCTGGGCGGAGTAGACATGATCCTCAGGATTGCATGGCTTCAGACTCTGGGTGACATCCGTCACAATTGGGCTTCCATGCGGATGACGTTCCAGTGGGCCCACCGGCCTTGCACACTCGTGGGGAAAACCTCCTTACAGAGCCTTGTCGTATCGGCGCGCGCGGCTCAGCATACGACCTCCACGAATTTCAGGGCCATGTTGTGGCACCTCGCTCCGTCGGCCCAACTAGTCTCCACATCCCCGTCGACGCAGGACCCCGAGCTTTCTGGTCTCTTGGCTCAGTTTGTCAATGTCTTCATTGGCGTCATGAGCCCCCCCCCCCCCCCCCCCCCCCCCCACCGCCCCATCGACCACTCGATTCCACTCCAGGAGGGCACCGGAGCGGTCTTAGTTCGACCTTACCGCTATGGCCACATTCAGAAGGACGAGATCGAGCGACTTGTGTCCGATTTGCTGGCATCCGGCCTTATCCACCCTAGCTCCAATCCGTTTTCCATCCTGGTCCTTGTGCGTAAGAAAAACGGCAGATGACGCTTCTGCGTCGATTATCGGGCGCCCAACAAAGCCACCGTGCCCGACAAATACCCCATACTAGTCATTCAGGAGTTGTTGGATGAGTTAAGCAGCGCCACCTTTTTCTCCAAAATTGATCTCTAATCCAGATACCATCATATCCGGGTGCGTACCTTGGATATTCACAAGACAGCGTTCCGCACTTATGACGGGCACTATGAGTTTTTGGTTATGTTGTTCGGCCTGACCAACGACACAGCTACATTTCAGGAGACTATGAACGACATCTTCCGTCTGGCACTACGTAAGTTCGTTCTAGTGTTCTTTGATGATATTCTTGTCTACAGTCTGACCTGGCAAGACCATTTACGCCATCTGGAGTTGGTTTTGTCCACCTTACAACGACACTCACTAGTGGCCAACTTGAAGAAACGCGCATTTGGTCACTGTGAGATTTCCTACCTAGGCCATACTGTGCCCGCTCGGGGAGTGGCCATGGACCCGGACAAGGTCCAGGTGGTTCTGCAGTGGCCGCTACCACGTACAATGCGAGATGTCCGAGCATTTCTGAGCCTGACCGACTATTATCGTCGGTTCATCCGTGACTACGGCACCCTGGCGTTGCCTCTTACACGCCTGCTGCGCAAGTCCGCCGACCCCACCTTCCAATGGCCTCCCGAGGCCACCGCCACCTTCTCAGCCTTACAACAGGCCTTAATGACAGCCCCGATTCTGACCATGCCAGATTTCTCACAGCCCTTCACAGTGGAGTGCAACGCCTCGGGTACCGGGGTCAATGTCGTCCTCATGCAGGTTGGCCGGCCCATTGCGTACTTCAATCGGTCCTTCTCCACCATTATCTGATCCCGTTCGGCCTACGACAACGAACTGATGTCCCTCGTTCTGGCCGTGCAGCATTGGAGGCCTTATCTTCTTGGCCGACAGTTTGTGGTTCGGACAGAACCACCATAACCTCCGTTATCTTCTGAGCCAGAAAATGACCACTCCCACACAGCAAGTTTGAGCGGCCAAACTTTTGGGTTACGACTTCACGGTGAAGTTTTGCTCGGGCAAGAACGTCGCGGCGGATGCCCTTTCTCGCCAATCTGGTGCGGCGGAATTGACCGCCATCTCCCGCCTTATTTGGCAAGAGGCGACTACCTTGCAGAGTGAGGTGGAAGCGGATCCGACTCTGTGCGCCATCATTGACCGCTTACGCACCGATGCGTCCTCAAACCCGCTGTATTCTTTGGTGGGGGGTCGGCTACTATACCGGGGCCGCATGGCGCTGTCAACTTCATCTCCCAGCATCCCACGCTTCCTCGTCGAGTGCCACGCCACACCAGCAGGCGGGCATGTCGGTGCCTTCCACACTTAGCGCCGCCTAACTGCGGCCCTGTATTGACGGGGCATGATGCATCAGGTGGAGAGCTATGTTGTCGCTTGTTTAGTCTGCCAGCACTCCAAATATGAGGCCACATTTCCTGGAGGTCTCTTGCAGCCCTTGCCTCTACCCGACCTCATATGGGAAGACCTGGCCATGGACTTCATTACGTGACTGTCGTATTCCTCTGGGTACGACTGCGTCCTCGTGGTGGTGGACCGTCTGTCCAGGTATGACCACTTTCTCCCTTTGTGACATCCGTTCACCACACCGCTGGTGGCGGAGGCTTTCATATCGGGGGTGGTACGCCTCCATGGTTTTTCCCGCTCGATCGTTAGTGATCAGGACCCTGAGCGACTTTTGGCATGAGTTAGTCAAACTCCAAGGCACACAACTGAGGATGAGTTCAGCTTATCATCCACAGACGGATGGCCAATACGAAGTGTTGAACCGCTGCCACGTGACGTACCTACAATGCTTCATGTCGAACCGCCCACGTGATTGGAGCAAGGGGTTGGGATGGGCCGAATTCTCGTACAACACAACCTTCCACCATTCGGCTGGCATGACGTCCTTTCAGGATGTATACGGCTGCCCACCACCTACAATCCTACAACACCTCCCGGGGGAATGCCATGTGGGGGCCGTGAGAGATCTGCTCAGGGACAGCGACGAAACGCTTAAGATGTTGAAGACCCACCTCCACGCAACACAACAGAAGATGATCCACCACGCCAATAAGCGTCGTCGCCACGTGCAGTTTCAGGTTGGAGACTCAGTGTTCGTCAAGCTCCGCCCCTACCGTCAGTCCTCTGTCGCACGGTGGGGCCACCTGAAACTCTCAGACCCTTCGAGGTGATCACACGAATCGGCAAAGTGGCATACCGACTCCGTCTTCCGCCCCACAGCAGAATCCATCCCGTGTTTCACATCTCGTAGCTTAAACCAGTGGTGGGGGATCACACCGTCGAGAACTCCTTTCCAGCATCTTTTGGACCAGATGGCGTCACCTTGTATCTTCCTGACACCATCTTCGGTCACACATCCGATCAGGTAACCGGTCGTGAGCAGGTGTTAGTGGCTTGGCAGCACCGACCTCAGTCAGACGCAACATGGTGAGACCGCGATGATTTTCGCACATAGTTTCCGGAACAAGGCAATACTTCCCGGGGGAATCTCATTGTGGATCTACAAGTGAACGGAATGCAATAAGCCTAAACTAATCTGACTCTTCCAATGGGTCAGTCGAGTGCATCAAACTAGTTTGTGGATGTAGAAAACTCTACTTATAAGAAAATGAATTACAAACTCCAAGAAATTAATGCTCGGAATACTAAGAGACTCGATTAAGTCGATGTAGTATTTTTGCAGGGAGTGTACTTCTATTAAGTGAAGTAGTTAAATTAATTAATGTATGGGGATGAATCTCTATCTCTAGATAAGAAGAAGGCATGTGTCGTTACAATATACTTAATCATATTTTAGATTTTGGCCAACTGGCTGGGCAAGAGATTGATCTCTTGAGTTCTCTATATCAATAATGCCATTTTTTCTTCCTCCAAGTTCCAGGACTGTGCTAGCAACGAATGCAGGAAGAAAATGCATGGGAGGAGAGTGTCAAAGAAGATAGACAGAGAAGATTGTCTACGAATTGTGATATGCACCAGAGAATTGTGAACTGTGATGTGTCAAAAAAGATAGTCAGGAGGACCCCTCTACAATCTCGTTGAACAAGGACGCATAAGAATGTGTCTGCCAAGTGCGATAGGCATGAGAGGACAATTATTTGTGACTAAGAAGAGTGCTTACAAAAGATCATCTTTGCAGCGGCAGAGAGGGGAAGAGTGATTCTTTTCTGCAATGGAAACAACCGAATGAAGCCAAGGGCAGTGGGCCGTTGTAAGAA
This sequence comes from Dactylorhiza incarnata, assembly GCA_033032865.1. Classification (NCBI taxonomy): domain Eukaryota; kingdom Viridiplantae; phylum Streptophyta; class Magnoliopsida; order Asparagales; family Orchidaceae; genus Dactylorhiza; species Dactylorhiza incarnata. The sequence continues at coordinate 449,017 of JAWHQI010000296.1, read as the reverse complement.
GAATCGCATGGCTAGGACAGGAACTCTCGCTATAATATCATGAAACACAAAGAAGATAGTGTTATACATTCGCACATACATCTTATTGTATATACAAAAAGGAAATATCTTTGAATTATTAGAATGCCCATGGGACATATAAATATACAAATAGAATAAAAACACAAATGAAAAAAAATTATCAATAATATATACAACAAATGCATAGTTCAACACTTTATCTCTATCCCTTGCCTCCCTTCCTTTGAGGTATTCATTTGTCTTCTTCTCAATTTATGCACTTTGATTAAAATCAAATTAGCATGTTCACGGAACATGCCAGATCAGGTTCAAGTGTGCTTCAACAGCAATCCAACCTGGCCCAGCAAAAATGTTAAAGAAAGTGGATGTTGTAATAACTATCCATATGCATCAGATGGAGATTAGTATCTAATACCACAAAGAACCCTTTCTAACTTTCCTCTTCCAGTTGAACAACCGTACTCAATCAAACAATTTTCCCCATACTAGATATGAGATGAGTTTAATCAGATTCCTTATTTAAAGTAAACTTTAATAAGAGTAACTTGCAATATATGTCATATGAAATTTCATTTGTAAATACATGTGTGACAGACATTAAAGAGAAGTTCCTCTTGTTTTATGCTAGTAAATTCCAAAGCATGGTTGATATAGGGTAGGGTGTGTGGTGCGAGACTACGATGCAATTCTAGTGGACGGTGGGATTTAGACTCTTCGACCCCGCTAAATGCAATGCAACCATGCAAGGAATGGCGACAGTAATCAAGAGTAAGCAATAAACATTAAACCCACGCAATTATAAATAAACAAGCGACAGTAATTTTCTTTTGGGCTAACAAGCAATGGCTTTCCTTTGCGTGAAGAGTCAAAGCAAAGCGCGCGGTGAATGATTCCTTCCAGCAGATCACAAGTAAATCTAGAACAAAATTCCACAATGCTATTTATCCACACATGAAATCACTACAACATATTTCAATATAGAAAAAGCATAGATCCATACAATAAATAAATACGTTCAAAGTACGGGGGCTGCCGTGGGAGGGGAGATCCGAAGATGTCGGCGTGACGGTGACTGAAATTTGAAGCAGGATAGCCGGTGGACTGGACCTGAGTAGAAGGGGGTGGGGCTGTGGTAGGGTGGTCGGTTGTAGGCTCCAGGAAAGCGGTTCTCGGTGGTAGCGGGAAGGAGGAAAGGGGAGGGAAAAACAGGGTAACGACCCTAAATTGGGTGGTGTAAGGGGGTTGGAGGTCGGCCGGGATGGTGGGGAAAACTGGTGGGGCAGCGGTACAGCGGGGGCTAGGGTGGCGGTTCAGCAAGGTAAGGGGATTGGCGGTGTGGCAGGGAGCAGAAAATGGGGGGAAGAAGGCGGGGCTGGCGACAGGTTGGAGTGTTCGGCTTGGATTTTGGAGAGGTTAGGGGGTGCGTCTAGGGCTTGGGAGGGGGGATGATGAAGGTTATGGATGGGAGATACCTTTGGGATGTAGGAAAACACCTAGGAGTCGTCACCTAGGGCCTCACGGAGTCGTCACCAGAGGGGATCACCGGATTCCGGGAATGAACATCTTCAAAATCTGCAATAGCCTCTTAGCAGCCCTCATACTCCCTATTTATAACAAAACAATATTAGGGCACCCCGACATCGACGGATATGATTGGCCGGGGATGCGGCGGGCCCGATTTCATGAAATAAAATGAAACATAGCGATACAATATATGAAAAGGTAGGTAAACGACGAGCCGGACGTATCCGTGGAGTCGGATAGCCGATCCGATCAAGTCCTCCTGTACGAATACATGAACGTAGGCCCCTCCCTACGACGAGCCAACTCTGACGGATCCCCATCAATGGTTACACAAATAATTGAAAAAAAAAATGTATAAGAGCTTACTGGAGATGAGCATGAAGGGCAAGTATATCCTGCAGGTGCAGTTTGAGGTGGAAAGGTTTGGATATGTGAAACCAAACAATTAGTGTGCATAACATCTACAATGAAAACACGTGAAACATGGTATTACCGTATAAGACAAGGAAATGCTTTAGAAATACATTTTGCATAGAGGAAAGAAACAATCATAAAAGAAGCTTTTCATACGCAAGCAACCCAGTCGTGTAGTTTCACTTCCTGCCTTGAGCTCTTCTTGGCACAGGGGACAAGTAGGAGGCCAATCATATTCTCCATTAATTACCCAATCAGAGTACTTTTGGACCTAAATTCAAAAGATACGTCAAATTTCTAATGAAAAGCCTGGCATTAATAGAAGTATACTACATTAAGTAATCATGAGAATATGTACAGGAATACAGATAATAGTTTTCACATGCAGATGAAAAATTATATTTATATGTGTTATGCACACTAACTTTTTGGCGCAAAATGTCAACAACCCTTCTTATCATGAATCCACTAGCTACTATGCAGCTATTTTGAGGATACAATAAAAGCATTTCCTAAAGGTGGGAAGTTTTGATTTTATAGAAGAAAATCTAATGCTAACTGTGACGATCCACAGGTGGCGGACGCGTGATACCCTGCCCCAATATGAATGCAAGCAATCACATAAATGCAATGGATCTAAGACCAACAATGAAATGAAAGTGCAAGGGTAAGCTGATGCAATCTGAGTTGCATGTTTATTTTATTTTTATTTACCGCATTTTGTTTTTGTATAGCACATGTCTTCGCATATGTTTGTGTTTTATTTTTCGCATATGTTATTAGTGTGTGTTTGCATCGTGCATGTACCTTGCGCAAGTTCGCACGATTATTGGCGTGACCGAACAATAAGATCCTGAATGAAAAGGTCCGTCAATTTAGGTTAAATGATAATTATGGAAAGCTTTAAAAAACATATTTTTATTAAGTATTTTAATTTATGAAATTATCATTAAACACATTAATTTCAATAACTATAATTTTGAGAATTATAATTATTGGGAATACCAAATTAGGAGATCTCTTGAATCAATTCCACTTTATTTCATTCCTAGCCGTTTCTTTAAACCTTTGAAAACTTCGTCCTATAAGTTAAAATCTTTTATGAAAAAAAACCATAAACACCCTTTATAAAAACAGTCGGTCCACCCTACTGCTCAACAGCCGGAATAGAAACGACAGAGAAAACTTCTATGTTTTGTTTCTCCAGTGCGATGACCTCGAATATTCCCTTCTAGCCGCCTAGCGCCTACTCTCCCAGCTCTGACGCCGCCTCTAAAGGCCCTTTCGAGGACCAGTGATCACTACTCTAGTTGATGCCAAGAGATTCGACGACTCCTCCGATGAGTTACATCTCTCCCATCACCTGAGCTCGTTCCACCCAGGCGCGCCGACGCCTTCCACGGTATCCCTGGCCTCCGACGACCACACCTTCCCCAACCTCAGACAGAATTGACTCCACCTTAGTCGTAACCAGCTTCCCAGCTACCAAATTGTAGCAGAACCCAATCAAGCCTCTCGTGCAACCACCCTTCGTCTCAAACAGGGGCTGAAGTCCTTCTCCTTCTGTTGAGAACCGTTCAATCCTCCTCTACCCGAGATTGTCTTTTAGCAGATCAAGCCTATTGCTTCTTCACTATTCTACAGCCTCGGATAAACAGTCCACACTCAAGGATTCAGTGTTGTTTCGATTCAACGTATACCTTGCACATTCTCATTTGCTCGTATTTTGTCAGAATACTTTATGACTAATTAAAAAAACTTTAAATGTCTGAGCTTGCCTCTTAATTATCATTTTGCTTGTTTGTCATTAACTAAAAATCGCTCTTGTTCATCTTTCATGAAATAGCATGTGGAATGTTACATCATGTTAATTCAAAGTTCGAATGTTAGCTGTCTATGTGCATTTGCAAACTCAAAGTTGAGTCTCGCGTGAAATTATGCGCGAATGTCGCGCTAGCACCGCATTTTTTAAAGATCCCAAACTTAATTTTTAAAATCAACTTCTGGAGTCGGTGTGTTTCACTTCTATCGTGAAACAGATGATCCATATTTACATTAGTTTGGTATCAGAGCAGGTTTGATTCACTTCTATCGTGAATCAGGCGATTTGTTGTTTTGCCAAAAGAAAGAAGGGTTTGTTCTTTTTCTTTAAGTTATTGAAGTTTTAAAAAAGAAATCAAAGAACTTTAAAAAAAAAATTTGCTCTCTCGAGTTTAAAAAATTTATCCTTTAAGATGTGATATAACCAAAATAAATATTAACTCACGTAATTTAATTTGAATATTTTTTTCATTAAATATCTGGAATTGATAGTTCAAAACGATGGAGGTGTAGATAAAGATGTGATAAAGATGTGTAGATAAAGATGTAGATAAAGAAGCAGCTTGGTTGAAGTGGAGAGGCACGTCTGGGATCTTATGTGAACGTAAAGTACCATTAAAACTTATAGAAAAGTTTTACCGCACTGCAATTAGACAAGCGATGCTCTACGGTACTGAGTGTTGGGCAGTAAATAGTGTATAGGAGCAACAACTGGAAGTTGCGAGATGAGAATGCTCAGGTGGATGTGTGGACACATGAGGCTTGAAAAAATTAGGAATGAATATATCAAAGGCTAAGACGGGAGTGGCGCCAATTATAGAGAAGATGTGAGAAGCTCGATTAAGATGGTTCAGAGACGTACAAAGGAGACCATTAGAGGCACTTGTTAGGCATTATGAGATTTTAGCCACTAGGCATGTTAAACGGGGGAGGGGTACACCAAAAAAGTCTTCAAATGAAACAATGTAATATATGAAATCGTAAGTAAACGAGGAGCCAGACGCATTCTCGCCGAACGGACCCAAAACTCGTCCTCCGCCGCGGGTTCGCATCTCCGTTCCGCATCATTCTCTCCGGATTGAAAGAATTCATCTCCTAATGAATAGAGATCAAAATCCTTTCGGTGTATGCCAAGTAGAAATCCATGAGGTCCATCAGAGGTCGTCAAACTATCGTCGACGACAGAGCATTCTTGCCAATGGTACTCCAGTCTCTATCTGTCCGCCATCCACTCCAATGGTACTCCGGTGTCTGTCCGTTAGGCGTGGCTATGCACTCGTAGGCCACGATATCCGTAATGTTCTCAAAAGTCAAAAGGTGTGATGGTGGTACTGGTGCGATCACAGGTACTGGCGGTGAAGCCATGGGCAACTGACCCAAAGGCAGGTGGTGCTCAGAAGTGGACTGGGTGTGGGGTAGGGAATGGGGTGGTGTCGGTTCAGGAGTATCTCCACGACCCGGATCCACATACTCGTGAGGCTCGTAATACGATGCCAGGTCCTCAATATTAAACACCGGATGGATACCCATGCTTGGAGTGATATTAAGCTCGTAGGCATTATTTGTCCCAATGCGTCTCATGATAGTGTAGGGACTCATTCGCTTGACGCTCAGATTCTTGGCAGGCCCCCGAGGGAGCCTCCTCGGGCGGACTCGTCATCACCTGTTCACCTTCTAGAAATATCTTCTCTCGCATGTGTACATCTGCGTGTGTTTTAAATATTCATTGCTAACATTAATTTCTCATCTGACCGACTCATGCAAATGAAACACGGCAGAAAAAACATGCTCTCTAGGCGGAAATCCGATAACGAACTGAATATCTCTAAAATGAGGAGACCTATCAGGTGGATCTTTAGGTGGAATATAGAAATACTCGTCGAGTGCGTGACGAATACCTAAATGACAACATGAGACATCAACACTAAAATACAAGCTCCTAACGTGCCAAATGCCTCTCTGGGAATGTGACGCATCAGGGGGCTCACCAGGAAGTATGTATGAAAATTCGTCGTGAGTGCGACAATCACCCGGATGAATACCAAAGACATCAACAATATGATGTAATTCTCGCGTGTGGCGAGTGCCTCTAATAATAAAGAACTCATCAGGTGGGTCAACAGGCGGTGTGTCCAAGAACTCATCAAGAGTGTGGTGGATCATATGGTTGACTCGCGGAGTATGCTCAAATGTATCTAAGAAAAGCTCTATGTACTTGATGCATATGTTGCACCGGCACTGACATATGACATGCGACATGACACGACACGACACGCGACTCGTCAATTCTAAAAAAATACCATATTCCGACACGCTGGGACACGTATATTAAATATTTATTTTTTATAATTATGAAAATCCTAAAACATTTAACAAAAAATAAAATAAAAAACAATTAACAAATATTCTAATAAATTACGTCATGTTTAAATATTACTCATCAAATATTCAAATGTAAAACTTAACAAAAGATCAAAAAATGATAACACATTAACACATTACCATTATATATCATCAGTAAAAATAATGGATTCCATATCGGGCTCATCAAGTGAAAGATTTGCAATTTCAAGCATGCCAACATCTTCAATCGTGTCAAATGAATCTCCAGCAATATTCCACATCTTGGTCTCTCCTTGTGCGTATTGTGGATTTTTTCTGGATAGAAGACGTAGATTGATGTGTATAAAAACTAGATCTTCTGCACGTTTTGGAGTCATTCTATTTCTTCTCATTGAGTGTATAAAGGAGTATATACTCTAATTCCTCTCGGCACATGATGAAGAAGATGGTTGTGCAAGAAGCTTTAAGGCTAAACTTTGTAGCATAGGTGCACTTGCACAGTGAATAACCCACCAAGCCTTAGGATTCATTGAAAATCGACTGTGAACTGAATCAAATTCTCTAAATTCTCCATTTATATAAGGAAAATTTGTGTGCTCTAAATTCACCTTGGTGCGATCCTCAATATTAGGAAAGTGCTTCCTAAAGCATTTTTTGGTTTCTTAAATGATTTCACTATCCTTGTATGGAGAAATTATAGAAGAATCTTCATTGAGTCATTGTTCACTATAGTACCTAAATCAAACAAATAAAACAAATATTATTGTTATAACAAATAAAAAATAAAAAATAATGTAATTAACTCGTGAAATTTTAGAACTTATTTAGGATTCAAGGCATGTGCTAAGCAATGAAGTAGAGTGTTGTTCTTTGACCAACGATCCATAAGTATTGTTTGAACAACTTCATAAAATGTAGATTCCTCATCTAGCCTTTTCACCTCATGTACAACACTTTTTACTTTTTCAATCATTGAATCACACATGTTATAGACTAAGTGAAGACAAAGCTTATCGGTATAACAAAGTAAGCATATCATAAATAGGAGACGTGAAGGAAAGTATGTAATCAATTTTATCCCACCAATAATCATTCAGTACTTGATCCTTAACAAATTTCACCCTCTCTTGATTATCATCTCGATAAATATTCCATTTTTCAGAAATAACCATGCTTTGAAGACCACTTTTGATTAACTTAAACCTCTTAAGCATCACAATCATCGAATCAAACCGTGTATCAGCTATGGAAAGCAATTTCAAGTTAACAAACTAATTGTATATAGCCAACCTCATGGAATGGTTCATGATAAAAAAAATTTATTTCCATAACTTCAGAAACAATTTCAGAAATCCAGTTGCATTCTAAATAAACCTCTTGATTGACATTTGTATTCTTTGGGTCACATATGTTCTTTAATGCAAGATTAAGGGTGTGCACCACATAAGGAGTCCAAATAATGGAGGGAAATTCTTGTTCAATGAGTTGTCCCGCAACCTTGCAATTAACAGCATTATTTGTGATGACTTGTACAACTTTCTCATGACCAATTTCATTTATAAGTTCTTTGAATAAGTTAAAAATGAAATACATATCCTTTGTTTCTCCGGAACAATCAACCGCCTTTAAAAACATAGCTTCTCCATCAGACACAGACATAAAATTAATAAGTGATCTCCTTTGTGAGTCACTCCATCCATCACTCACAAGGCTTACACCCTTCTCCTTTCACATGTTTCTAATTAGTGCACACAATCTATCAATATTTAACTTCTCTTTTTGTAACAAGACGGTCTTCAACAAATTGTATTTTGGTGGTACATATCCTGCAATATTATGATTTGCAACATAAGTAAAAGCGGATATAAAGTAGGGATTTTTTGCTAGGTTAAAAAGCAAACCTCCCGAATAAAACATTCTAGCAATCTCATAATCTAAATGTTCCCGTTGACATATGTTAAATGCATTCTCAAGCAAATCTTTTCCACCACTTTCAATCTTCCTTTTTCTAGAAAAAATATCCACCCCACTAGTAGATCCACCTTCACTACTTGAAATGCTAGAAGGGGGCAAAGGAAGTTTTTTAGGAGCAAGACTCGCTATTCTAGCATTCACCTCATCTTCTAGTTTTTCCATCTCTAATAGATCACTCCTTAACACTTTTAAACACTTTCCAATTCCTTTTCCACCAATCATTAACAAATGTGCTCTCTCTTGTATATGAACTTATAAAATATTTCTCACAAAAATTGCACTTCCAAGACAAATTGCATCCCGCCTCACCATGAGTAGTTAGCTTATTGACAAACCTCCATAATGGTTTATTTGGATCATCATCAATAAATATAGGCTCTTGTGAACCACTATTACTATCCTTGCTTGAAGACATTCTACAAAAAAAAGGAAACTAACTGGCTGAAAACAAAAACGAAAATGAAAACGAAAATGAAAACGGAAGAGAAATGAAGAGGGATTGGAGAAACGAAAATCTGCGAGTGGGGAACTGGGGAAGTGTCGGTGAGTGCTGGAGCGGCGGTGTGGGGAACAGGGGGAGAGCGACGGCGACCTGCGGGTGCTGAGTGGGGAAGCTAGGGCTCACGCGAGTGCGGAAATGCCTGCGGGTGCCGGGTGGGGAAGCTAGGGCTCACGCGAGTGCAGAAATTCCTGCGGGTGTCGGGTGGGAAAGCTAGGGCTCACGCGAGTGCGGAAAGGTCTGCGGGTGCCGGGTGGGGAAGCTGGGCTCACACGTGTGCGTTTTTTATTATAAATTAGAACGAAGAGGCTCACGCGGGACTCGCGTGTCCGATTGAGCTGGACACGCGAGTCCCGCGTGAGCCAACGTGTCGGGCTTCTGACACGCATGTTCGCGCGTGTCCCCGTGTCGTATGCGTGTCGGAGAGTCCGACACCGACACTCTGGGCATTTTGAAGTGTCAGTGCTTCGTAGCTCGATGTTACACTCAGGATCCACTCTCTAGAGCAAGATCTGGGGCGATAGTTGAAGAGATGTCAATAACTCAATACTCGTAAATGGTTCGCTCCCCTAAACCTCATCCTCACAAGGACGAGGTGGCTCATCAAAAGGCTCAGCGGGGGGCTTGTCAAAGAACCTGTCAACAGGGTCATGATCCTCTGGATGAGTGCCATCGTAAGGGGTAGTGTCCTCATAAACGGGTGAGGCAGCCACTACGAGATCAACACTAGACTCTTGGCTCTTGGTCATGATGTGTCTCGGGACATTGATAGGGAAAGAGTGAAAAGGACATACTCTCAAGAATGGGTCTATAGGTAAGGTGTCAATAAATAGGTCTATGGTATGGGCACTAACTAACCCTGGGCAAGGCGGAAGGAGGGGGTAGGTGAGGGACACATCACTATAGGATCAATAGGTCGCTCTGACTCACTCTTAGTTGGGGTTACAAGAAATGAATCAGAAATAAATGACGGACCACTCACCGTACTAAGTACCTCACTGGAGCGAGAGAAATTTGTATCAGGTATTATTTATATTGTGTCCGACAAGACAAGGGTAGGCGAAGTGGTGACCTCAGTACGGGAGGGACTCATACTAGGGTGGTCAATGTGTGAATCCACTCGGCCAACTCTAGTGGATCTCAAGGACTGTTCATGATGAAGGGCGAACTGATATGTCTGCTCAAGGGAATCCGAGGGGTGATAGATCAACTTAGTACGTATGTCAGATCGAAGTCCAGACCAAAATCGGGAAGCGGTCATAGTTGGCTCCTATCGGATGTCGCTCCTCACCATCAACTCATCAAAACGATCCTTATACTCAGTGACGAATAAGGATCCTTGCTGAAGGGAAAATAATTGTTCCAGCAGGCGACTTCGATATGATGTCGGCAAATACCTCTGATACAGCATACGCTTCATCTCCACCCAACAAGTGATGCGGTGAAGACGATCTCGCTCATGGGTTCTCTCAATACTAGACCAATATGCCCTCGCCTGATCTAGAAGTCTAAGTTTCGCAAATTTTTGGGGGCGCTCACCGAATAATTCAAAATAATCAAGATAATATTTCACGTCCACGAGCCAATAACTGAAAAACTCGGGATTCGATGAACCGTCAAAAGATGGAGCAACAACACGAAACCTACAATCGAGAGCTCTCTCAAAATGATGATCTTCGTAATAGTCATCCCTAAAATAGTCGTGTTGAAGGGTCGACAGGATCAACTCGTGCACAGGGATGGGAACGAAGATAATCATCATAGTAATCATCTCTAGCATAGCAGAATCGCGTCGAGGGGTCGACACGATCTCTAGAAGTGGTGTGCGTCGAGCGATGATAATCATCGTAATAACATGAGAACTCCTCTAAAGGGACTCTATGGGATCGGGTATAGGTAGACTCGGGATCCCCAAATAGAGGAGAAGAGTGATTGCGATAACTAGTCATAGATTTAGACTAAAGACTCTATATGACCAACCACTACGTATATAAATGTGGCCCAAACCTTGGCTCTGATACCAACTGATGTAGGGTAGGCTGAGTGGTGAAGACCTAGGTTGCACGACTAGTGGAGGGTGAGCTTCCGATCAACAATTCCTATCCTAGTATGATGCAACCATGCGAGAGATGACGACAATAATTAAATATAAGCAACAAACATTATGTTACGTGCCAGGAGCTGAGCTCGCGTAAGCAGTCGACTGGAGGCGAAACTCTCCAGGATGGGGCGGCGGAAGGCACGGCGCTCGGCTGTGGCGGAACGAAGAGGGGGAAAGGGGATGAGAAGGAGAAGATTGGATGAGAGGAGAAATTTATTCTATTTCTTGTTGTCTTTTTCCTCCCAGCACTTCCACTTAAATAGGGTTTTAGAACCATAAAAGCGGACCCCCCGTTTGGGCCTTAAACAATGGGAACACATAAGAATATAAGTTCTAGCCATAATTGAAAGGACTAAAATAGGCAGAAAATAAAAGATACAATTATGGTTCCGCGGTGGTGTTGCGGCGATGGTAAACCCACCCCCAACGGGGATCTTCCGCGATGTCGTCGTCCCCGATTGGTGTCGTAACATCTCCATCCTCGTCAGAAGACAGCTTGTCCTCAAGCTGTGTTGGAAGGTCCACGAATGGAGCTGTGGGAGGTTCGCCGATGAAACGTTTGAGTTGGGATACATGGAACACGTCGTGGATGCGCGCCTCGGGTGGGAGATGGAGGCGATAGGCGACATCGCCAATGCGTTTGGTGATTTGGAAAGGGCCGTAGAACCGGGGTCCTAATTTGGCAGAGGCGGTGGTGTCCCGAAACGTTGACTGGCGATATGGCCGGCACTTGAGCCATACCCATTCTCCAACCGCGTAGGTGACATCGCGATGGCCGCGATTATACGTTGTCTCCATGCGGTGTTGCGCTTGAAGAAGGTATTTGCGGGCGGTGGAGAGCATTCGATCCCGCTCTTGAAGTTGTTGGTCCACGGATGTCATTGTGGCCTGTCCTTGGTCGTAAGTAATGAACTTCGGTGGGTCGCGGCCATAAATTAGTCGAAAAGGTGTTGTTCTGAGGCCGGAGTGGTAAGACGTGTTGTAGTAGTATTCAATCCATGGAATCCATTGTGCCCACTCCTTTGGGTGTTCGCCAGTCAAGCAACGGAGGTACATCTCCACGGTCCTGTTGACCACCTCCGTTTGGCCGTCGGATTGCGGGTGGTATGCAGAGGAGAACTGTAACGTCGTGCCGCTGAGCGTAAATAGCTCCTTCCAAAAATGGCTGGTGAAGGTCTTGTCGTGGTCGGACACGATGCTATTCGGTAAGCCATGTAGTCGGAAGATTTCGCGGAAGAATATTTGAGCCACCCGTTCCGCGAGGAGTGGGCGGGTTAACGGAAGAAAATGTGCCCCTTTGAAAATCTGTCCACTACCACCATTAGGACCGATTTGCCCTTGCTGCGTGGAAGTCCTTCGACGAAATCCATGGAGATATCGGCCCAAATTTGGGTCGGCACCAGTAGTGGTTGTAGAAGCCCTGCCGGTAGTAGGTTGACCGCCTTCTGTTGTTGGCAAACGTGGCATTGTGCGATGAATTCTTGGACGTGGCGGCGAAGCCCCTTCCAATAGAATGCGGTCCTAATCCGGTGAAGGGTTTTGTGAATCCCTTCATGAGCTCGATCATGCGTTTCCCGCATTATGGTGAGGATGTGTGTGGATGTTGGGCTTAAGTAAATTCTGTTCTTGTAGAGAATGAGTTCGTCGTGTACCTTCCATGTGGGCAGTAAAAGGCCCTCGTGTGCCCGGTGAATCAATTCGGCGAGAGCCGGGGAATTGATGTTGTCGGACCGGATGGCATCTGCCAAGGGGGCGGTCGGTTGTGAGATGGCACATAGTTGGACGGCGTCGTTGGAGTGGCGGCGCGAGAGGGCGTCCGCGGCCTTATTGAGAATGCCCGCCTTGTATTCGACAGTGAAAGCAAAGCCCAATAGTTTGCTTACCCATCGTTGTTGTGGTATGGGGGTGAGCCTTTGCTCCAAGAGATATTTCAAACTATAATGGTCCGTGCGGGCGACGAAGGTACGGCCTCACAAGTAGGGTCGCCAATGTTGGACGGCCTTTGCTAGGCCGATGAGTTCCAACTCATATGCCGGTAATTTGCGGTGTTGTAGCGCGGTGCGGCGGCTGTAATAGGCTATTGGGTGCCCTTGTTGTTGAAGGACGGCGCCGCATCCCATAGCGGAAGCATCGCATTTGATAATGAAAATTTTATTGAAGTCCGGAAGTTGTAATACCGGTGCCGCGATGAGGGCGGCTTGGAGGGCTTTGAATGCTCGCTGCTCGGTGTCTTCCCATTGGAATTCTTTGCGTCGTAGGAGCGCCGGGAGTGGTTCGGCCATGTTGTTATAGCTGCGGATGAAACGCCTGTAGTATCCCGTCAGTCCAATGAATGACCAGATGTCGTGTTGTGAGCGGGGAATTGGCCATGCGGCGATCCCTTGCAATTTCTCCGGATCGGCGGAGACGCCGCGCTCATGGACTACATGGCCAAGGTAGGTGACGCTAGATTGTCCGAAGGAACACTTGGACTCCTTGAGGACGAGGTGATGGATGCGGAGTAGTTTGAGAACCTCGCGCACATGGAGTAGATGTTCCGCCCAAGACTTGCTATAGATTAAAATATCGTCAAAGAAAACAAGTACAAATTTACGGAGCACGGACTGAAATACCTCGTTCATGAGTGATTGGAAAGTGGAAGGCGCATTAGTTAGGCCGAAGGGCATGACAAGGAACTCAAAATGTCTGTGGTGCGTCCGGAAGGCAGTTTTGTCCACATCCTCCACTGCCATGCGCACCTGATGATATCAGGAGTATAAGTAAAGTTTGGAGAAATGACGTGCGCCGTGTAACTCGTCGAGAAGCTCCTCGACCACCGGAATTGGAAATTTGTCCTTGACCGTTTTGGCGTTGAGTTCGCGGTAGTCTACGCAGAAGCGCCAGGTATTGTCTTTCTTGCGTACTAGGAGAGCGGGAGAGGAGAATGGGGAGACACTCCGACGGATGAGTCCTTGTTGAAGCATGGTGGAGCATTGCCGTTCTATTTCATCTTTTTGGAGAAACGGGTAGCGGTAGGGGCGAACCACGACCGGCGCCGCTCCTGGTAAAAGACAGATGCGGTGATCTTGTAACCGGTGCGGTGGTAGTAGCTCCGGAATGGTGAATGTATCTGCAAACTCTTTTAGTAGAAGTTGGAGTTCAGTGGGGCGATCTTCTCCCGGTTGATCCGATCCTTGGATGAGGAAGGCCCGCGGTGTGGAGCATTGACCCGTTTTAGGTTGATGTTCTCCCTAATATTATGAGCGCGGGCATCTGGCGGAACCGAAACCCCACCCTTAGCTATTGTGAAGAGGATTGCAACCTCGGGTCACGATATGTCGTTTGGGACTAGACTCATCAAGGTCGGCCATCCTTGATGAGAGTCAGCTCATAGTGAGAATCCGAGTTGAAAAAGACTCGTCGATTGCGTGTCGTGAATGCACAAAGCGGGTAAGCCTATATCAGAGTTGAAAAAGTACTTGTCGATAAACGCATCGCTCTCAATGAAAAAGGAATGCTTCTATGCGGTGCTTAGATGCACCTGTGATATATATACTGTTATTGCTTGCCTGCAGGGAAGGAGCACCGCCGCCCCGAGCATGGGGTGGGGTCGTTATAAATCTTGGTCAGTTAAAGCTGACCGGTTACTTGTTTTGCCCACCGCTTTGTGGATTTGTTTGTACAGGTCCTGGCGAGACTAGCGGGAAAATAGTGGGCTGAAGCCCCTGCTGCAAGCTTTTGTTTACTGTGTTCATGTGTGGCCGGCCTGCGTGCCGATGTTTGGAAACCACTCTTATTATTTAAACAAACATTGTAAAGAACTTATTATGTCTTTCAGTCCTAGTGGCTAGTGTGGACAATGTGTATACTAGTTTTTAATTATAACAAAATGCTTCCGTTGTGTGACTATGTGTGCTGAGATGGTTGGTATTAACTGTTTAACGCTAATTCAGTAACGCGCTCTTCTGTTCGTTTAATATGGCGTGGGGTCCCGGCCGGACCTACTGCTATATTCTATGTAACAGGGAGGGTGTTACAAATTGGTATCAGCTACGGGTCTCGTTCCCTTTCCGTCTGGATTCGTGGTCGAATTCTTTTATGGGGTGGTGAACACGTGTGTGCGTCGCCATTAACTCATGTAAATAACCAGTAATTGTCCACTTTAGGAATGAATTACATGTAGGTGTGTAGCATTGGGATGGAACTTTTGTGTTCCTCTAGTGATCAATGCTATCTCTTAGTCGCTAATTGTGTTTTGGGCACTTATATAGGTGACTGGGAGTGGAGCGGGGCCATCTCGACCCCCGCGTTCGACTGCCAGTAGTGCACCAACTGCGGTGCCGACTCCTCCTTCTACTGAGACAGTAAGGATGATAGCCGAAGCAGTGTTTGCAATGTTCACTGCGCAACCTGGAGGGCATGTCCCTGGACAGCCTCCTACTCCTGGAGTGGCTCCAGTGCCGATTGCGGCAGCTGAACCTGCGGTTGAAAGGCCAGTGCCGGTGCGGGCACGAAGAGCTACAGACCAACAACTGCAGTATTTTCTGAGTTTCCATCCTCCTACGTTGACGGGGGCAGGAACCCCGACGCAAGCTGAAGATTGGCTATCAAAGGTGCGCAAGACCTTGAAAGCCACTGACACGGAGGAAGGCCAGAAGATTACCTTAGCAACCTTCCTACTAGATGGGGAGGCACAGTTATGGTTGGATGAGATAGAGCTACATCACTTGGCAGGAAGGCAGCTGGTGGACATCTCGTTTGACGAATTTTCGAGATTGTTCTTAGCGAGGTATCTCCCACCTGCTCAGCAAATCGAGATGGAGAACCAGTTCAACCGCCTGACTCAAGGTGATCGCATGATCGATGATTACCTCCATGAGTTTACACGGTTGGGGAGATACGCAGGAGCGACCTTTGCCGATGAAGCTCGGAAGACAAATCGGTTCTATGAGGGTCTGCGAGAAGAGTTGCGGTTCCTTCTGTCGGGGGCAATGACACAGGGGTTTATGACCCTGGTTAATACGGCTCGTTCCTTAGAAAAGGATATGAAGCGGTCCCAGACCAGGAAGGAGCTAGCAGTTGTAAAGCCAGAGTTCAAAGTACCGAGCTCTGCGAAGTCTGGGAGAGGCAAGTGGAAGAGCAAAGCGCGACCATCTGGGTCAGCTAAATCTACGGCCTCGGGTATGACAACTGGGCGAGGCCCACTCACTTGTTATAACTGTGGTAATCCGGGTCATATAGCCCGAGAATGTCGTGGAGGCAAGAAGGCGGCTGCGGCTTATGCGGCAGAGAAAGGGAAGGCAGCGGAGTCAACCGCATCCCATGTTGCTCCCAGCCTAGAGTGTACAATCTTGGCCAGCAGGAGGCCATCAAACAAAGCGATGTGGTGACAGGTATGCGTTAGTATACAGCTTTTGTTGCTTTTTATACTCATACCTTGTGCATTGCTTGTAATCGTTTGTGTATTAGGCTTTGTCCTAATCTTTAACTCTCCGGCGAGAGCACTGTTTGATACGGGTGCTTCACATTCATTTCTATCGGAGGCCTTCATACAGCAACTTGGAGTGCCTTCGTCATTAAGAAAAGAACGATTAGATGTGATGCTACCCAATGGCTGCTCGATGCGTGCGGATCGAGGCTGTGTTGTAAAGGTGCGAATAGGAAGTCAAGATTTTGATTTGGAAGCACTGATACTGCCACTTTCGGAGTTCGATGATCTTTGGTATGGACTGGCTGTCAGCGCAGCAGGCCTACACTGATTGCACTTCTAAGGAGGTCACACTGGGGCGGAATACCGAACGTGCAACTACGTTTGCCGGTTTGCGTGGGTCGAGCAAGACGCTGATGTCTGCTATCCAAGTCGTCAAGGCCGTTCGGCAAGGCGCAGAACTGTGTGTTGTGCTAATTGGGGCTGAAGCCTCAGCCCAGTCTGAGTGACGTTCCTGTTGTCTCGGCGTATCCTGATGTGTTTCCGAAAGATCTTCCTGGGGCTCCACCTCAGCGAGAGATAGACTTCACTATAGAGTTAGTGTCAGGTGCCAAACTTGTGTCACGCTCTCCTTATAGAATTGCGCCAAAGGAGATGGCAGAATTGAAGGTTCAATTACAGGAGATGCTAGAGCAAGGCTATATACGTCCAAGTACATCACCTTGGGGTGATCCGGTCCTTTTTGTGAAGAAGAAGGATGGAAGCCTACGTCTCTGTATTGACTACCGTGAATTGAACAAGCTGACCGAGAAGAACAAGTATCTGATCCCTCGAATCGATGACTTGTTTGATCAGCTAGTAGGTTCGTCGGTGTATTCAAAACTGGATCTTAAGTCTGGCTACTACCAGTTGCGAATACGGGATTGTGATATCCCCAAGACGGCATTTAGTACCCGCTATGGGCACTACGAGTTTACAGTCATGCCGTTTGGACTGATGAATGCGCCGTCAGTGTTTATGGATCTGATGAATAGGACCTTTCGAGAGTACCTGGATCGATTCGTCATCGTCTTCATTGACGATATCTTGGTGTACTCTCAGTCTGAAGAAGAACACGCAATTCATTTGCGCGAAGTTTTGGAGACCCTGCGACGGAGTCAGCTGTATGTCAAGTTCTCCAAGTGCGAGTTTTGGCTAACTTCAGTAGCATTCCTTGGTCATGTTGTTAGTAGCGAGGGTATCGCGGTGGATCCGGCAAAGATCGATGCAATTCAGAAGTGGCCCGTTTTGGCAACAGTAGCGGAAATCAGGAGTTTCCTTGGACTTGCCGGCTACTATCGGCGCTTCGTGGAGAACTTTTCGCGAATCGCTCTACCTCTCACCACCTTGACAAGGAAGGATCAGAAGTTCGTTTGGTCACCAGCGTGTGCACGAGCTTTTGACGAATTAAAGAGTCGTCTGACCACGGCACCGATTTTGTGTTTGCCATGTGGTACGGAAGGCTATGAAATATACAGTGATGCGTCAGGGAGCGGCTTAGGCTGCGTACTTCTTCAGCATGGTCAAGTGATAGCTTATGGCTCTCGCCAGTTGAAAGTGCATGAGCGGAATTACCCGATCCACGACTTGGAGTTGGCGGTCGTGATCTTCGCTCTGAAATTGTGGCGACACTACTTATATGGTGTGAAGGTTGACATTTTTACAGACCATAAGAGCCTTAAGTATCTGCTAAATCAGAAGGAGCTCAACATGCGACAGCGAAGGTGGATGGAGTTCCTGGGGGACTACACCTTCGAAATACACTATACTCCCGGGAAGGGAAATGTAGTCGCGGATGCTTTGAGCCGGAGGTCTTCTGCGCAGGCCAACTGGATTCAGATGTATGATCCACGTCTGATCAGTGACTTGGAAGCCTTAGAGATCTCCTGTGTGGAGATGAGTTCTAGTGCGAATGCGTGCTTAAACTGGACGGAGTGCAATATGACCTCGCGGACAGAATACGACAAGCCCTGGAGCTTGATTCGAACATGCAACGCTATTTGGCAGAGTCTGAAGTTGGGACTGCTGCAGAGTTTGTGTTAGACGACGGTCTATTGTAGAAAGACGGTCGATTGTGCGTCCCAAATGTGGGTAAATTACGGGAAGAATTGATGTACGAAGCACACTTTACAAAGTACTCAATTCACCCAGGGAGCACAAAAATGTACCAAGACTTGAAGAAGCTGTTTTGGTGGTCAGACCTAAAGAAAGACATCGCCTTATACGCGGCAAAATGCAAAACTTGCGCACTTGTGAAGGCGGAATGTCAGAAACCTGAAGGTTTCCTGAAGTCGTTGCCAGTACCGGAATGGAAATTTGATGATATTTCTATGGATTTCGTGCACGGTTTGTCGAGATCACAGAGTGGGAATGATGCTATTTGGGTGATAGTGGATCGCTTGACGAAAGTAGCCCACTTTATTCCGAATCGACGGGACGATGCGGTAGAAATGTTGGCAAAACTTTATGTTGATAGCATTGTACGATTGCACGGTGTGCCTCGTAGCATCGTCAGTGACCGAGATGGGCGCTTCACTTCGAAAGATTGGAGGCTAATCCACCAGTTGTTGGGGACAAAATTGAAGATTAGTACTGCCTTCCACCCTCAAACGGATGGGCAGACTGAACGTACGAACAGAACACTGGAGGATATGCTCCGTATGTGCGTCCTAGATTTCGGTAAGAAGTGGGAAGATCATCTTTTCATGATCGAGTTCGCTTATAATAACAGCTATCAGACAAGTATAAAGATGGCACCCTTCGAGGCCCTCTATGGTAGAGCTTGTCGCACTCCCTTAGCCTGGGCAGAGACAGGTGAAACGAAGCTGTTTAAGCGAAAGGAAGTCGAAGATGCAAATTCGGCCATTCAAACAATCCGGGAGAGATTGTTGATTGCACAAGATAGGCAGGCGAAATACTATAATGTCAAGCACAGAAACGTCGAGTTCACCGTGGGCGACTGGGTTTATTTAAAGATCAAACCTTTCAAGGGTGTGTCCAGGATTCGGCGCTTGAAAAAGCTGAGTCTGAGGTACCTTGGACCGTTTGAGATTCTGGATCGTGTTGGTGAAGCTGCCTATCGGCTCGCTCTTTCGACAGAGCTGAGCGGACTGCATGATGTGTTCCACATATCTGTGCTACGGAAAGCTGTGCCAGAGCCTAGCCAGGTCCTGGTAAAGAATCAAGTGTCAGTCGATGATGAGCTAAAGACGTTAGTCACACCGTTGCGGAACAAAATGATCCGAATGGTCAAAGTCCGCTGGAACAATTGCGGTCGTGAGGAGCTTTCGTGGGAACGGGAGCAAGCTATGCGAGATGAGTTCCCCGAACTGTTCCGTTAAGGTACAAATTCTATTTTGTATGTTGTTGTTCTTTGCACTGTTTCAAATTTCGGGACGAAATTTCATTAAGGAGGGGAGAATTGTAAAACCCCAAGTTTCGTGTGCAAAGAAAGTGGAAATGTGCAGAAGCTAAAGAGCTAGCGCCTGGCGCTAGCGATAGCGCCGGCGGTAGTGCATTTCCTGCTAAACCTGTTTAGTTCTCGAGGGACAAGTGCATTTCCCGAGAAATGAAGCATGCTGAAATAGATGAGCTAACGCCAGGCGCTAGCGATAGCGCCGGCGGTAGTGTTTTTCCGAGAAGTGTGTTCTTTCTCGAGGAGCGTGGCATTTCGCGAGAGGTTTGTCAAATAAAGATAGCGCAGGCGGTAGCGCTAGCGCTAGCGGTAGCGATTTCTCGCAAAATCCTTAAGCGGTAGAGCGGTACCGACTCTGAGATAGCGCCAGGCGCTAGTGGCTAACGCCGGCGGCAGCGGAAAATTATATGAACACTCAACTTCGACTTTCCTTCTCATTTTCTATGAATCTTCTGCCATTCTGAGAGCACTGAGCAGAGAAGGAAGTCCGTTGAAGGTTGTTGTGCCAAGGGCAAATCCGCGAAGGAGTTCTTGGGCGCTTGTGCCATCGTCGATCTTTTGAAGAGGAAGCTATTTCAAGGGATTCTAACTGATTCCCTCTCAGTTCTATGGCACCAAAACGAGCGCCAAGGGTAACGATTCTCCTCCCTCATCTTTGGACACGTTCGTCCTTTGATTTGCATAGTAGTAGGCAGATTTCCACTAGCAAGTGGATAGATTTCTGCCGACGGGTCGATATTATCCCCGTAGAAATTGCATATAGAGCCTGGAATTGAAGTACGGGCATAGGCATGCTGTGTGAAGCCCATCTGGACAGGTTGGTCTGGATTGGTGATGTTGATATGCTATTGCACTCCGGAGAAGACTCTGTGATCTATGCTGTGTTTTTCGGGTGTTATGTACTGTTTCGTACTGCAAAAGAGATCTGGAGGTGTTTCCCAGAAATACCCGGAAAAGAGTAGCAGAACTGAGTTCTGTCACTAGCGCCGGGCGTTAGCGCTAACGCCGGCGATAGCTCCCAGTGAGCTGTGTGAAAGCCTGTGAAGCCTATGCGCATGAACTGGGTTGAGCAGCAGAAGCGGAAGGACCGCGTACCTTGCTTCATTGACCTTACGAGTCAAGAGCGGACTAGGGAAAGCCGTACCCGTTTTAGGTTGATGTTCTCCCTAATATTATGAGCACGGGCATCTGGCGGAACCGAAACCCCACCCTTAGCTATTGTGAAGAGGATTGTAACCTCGGGTCACGATATGCCGTTTGGGACTAGACTCATCAAGGCCAGCCATCCTTGATGAGAGTCAGCTCATAGTGAGAATCCGAGTTGAAAAAGGACTCGTCGATTGCGTGTCGTGAATGCACAAAGCGGGTAAGCCTATATCCGAGTTGAAAAAGTACTTGTCGATAAACGCATCGCTCTCAATGAAAAAGGAATGCTTCTATGCGGTGCTTAGATGCACCTGTGATATATATACTGTTATTGCTTGCCTGCAGGGAAGGAGCACCGCCGCCCCGAGCATGGGGTGGGGTCGTTATAAATCTTGGTCAGCTAAAGCTGACCGGTTACTTGTTTTGCCCACCGCTTGGTGAATTTGTTTGTACAGGTCCTGGCGAGACTAGCGAGAAAATAGTGGGCTGAAGCCCCTGCTGCAGTGATGTGTTGGTCCTTGAAGGCCAAAGCTTTTGTTTACTGTGTTCATGTGTGGCCGGCCTGCGTGCCGATGTTTGGAAACCACTCTTATTATGTAAACAAACATTGTAAAGAACTTATTATGTCTTTCAGTCCTAGTGGCTAGTGTGGACAATGTGTATACTGGTTTTTAAATATAACAAAATGCTTCCGTTGTGTGACTCTGTGTGCTGAGATGGTTGGTATTAACTGTTTAACGCTAATTCAGTAACGCGCTCTTCTGTTCGTTTAATATGGTGTGGGGTCCCGGCCGGACCTACTGCTATATTCTATGTAACAGGGAGGGTGTTACATTAACTCCCACATTTCTTTTGCAGTTTGACAGAATAGGAAGTGACTTGCAATCTTGGGTTCCATAGAATTGGACAAACCAATTTATTGCAGTAAAATTCTCACCTTCACATTCCTCATATAGAGGATCAATCTTGCTTGGGGTGGGCTTGGATCCGCATAGATTGAGACCATAGGAGGTAGTTTCTCCCAATGATCTTGATGTGAGTGACCCCTTGATTGAAGTCCATGTTATAGCTCCCTCCACTATAGTGTTTGGGTTGGTTAACGGCCCCTTCAGAGGCACTTGCACTTTTCAAGTTTTCCTCCATACGGACACACAAGCCGGCTGGACCTTTGGGAACCCACAGGAAACAACAGCAGACGCGGGAAGCAGACAGGAATCAACAGCAGGAGACGCAGGAAGCAGATGCAGGAAGCAGACAGGATCCAGACGCAGGAATCAACAGCAGGAAGCAGACGCATGACTCAACAGCAGGAAGCAGATAGGATCCCGACAGCAGCTGGAAGCAGCGGCTGAGACGAAGACGGCGGAGATTTAACGGCAGCGGCTTAAGACGATCCTTCAGGTCGACGTCCAGCGGAAGACAGGGCGCAGACGGAGACGTAGACGGCAGAGCTTCGGCAGCGGCTGAAGACGATCAAAGCGCCGACAATCGACGATCCTTCAGATCGACAAGAACGCACGCACGCGGAGACTGCAGGGGAACGCACGTCGAGCCTTCAGGTAGACGGGAAAAAGCACCCCTCTGATACTATGTTGAGAGCGAGAAGAGAGCTAACCTTAGGGGTTTTTTTCACGACTGCAGCCGGACCAGACCCTTTTAAAGCCAATTAGCCACCTCCTTGGATACATTCACCATCCGGTGAGAGAGTATTAGTTTGCAGTTTAACAAGGACAACAACTCCCCAGATATGTTAGGAAGTTTCATGGTGAATATGGGGACTAGTAACTTCAAGAAGGTGTTTGTTTTTTTATTCAGACACGCTATTTTGAGCAGGAGTAATAACTAATAAATGCAACAAGTTAGTGGATAATGTCATTGTCAAGGAGATAAGATATAAACATGTTGTCAAGGTATTCAAGACCATTATCACTGTGAAGGATCTTAACGGTGGCATTATAGTGATTGCAAATAAGTTTATGAAAATGTCTAAAACATGTAAACACTTCATTTTATTGACCAAGTGGCATGCGAGCATTGTTGTAGATGTCAACCGGCATGTTCGGCATGTCGTCCGATATAAAGATTTTGGGGAGAAAACGTCACGGCATCGACGCTTTAAGCAAAAATATCATTTTTGAAAATAACGCACGACATATCGATTTTACCCAATATATCAGGCGATATTTCGAGGTCGATATATCGATGAGTATTAAAAATATATCTTATTTCATTTCTTTTAAGCGACTGAGCGGCAATATTTTTGTTATGTGCTTCATTTTGAGCATCTTTCTGCGCCTAGCTTCGACAACTTTCTCTTCTTGCTCTCATTTGGTACTCTTTATGTCGTGTACTTTCGATGATGTCTTTTTCTTATGTAATTTATAAACATATATTATGTGTATATATATATTGTGTAGTTACATGCATTATATGCACAATTGTACATATGTACAAAAAATGTGTGTATATACATGAATAAATTTATTTAAATATTAAAATCTGATATAGTAAAATATCCCTACTATATCCTCTGACATCCAACATTTCAAACGCAAATTGATATGAATCTGACATCTGCAACCTTGTATGCGAGAAACAATCAATAAAGGTAACATCCATCAATGACCAGCAAGAGAAGCAGTGGGACGAGCATCAGTATGAATAAGAGAAAAAAAGTTACAATACTAGGAAGAGCAATATTTAAAGTGGTACGACAATGTTTGTTATATTCACATTCATCGAATTTGAAGTTTTGAATAATTTTGGAAGAAAATGAAGGAATCATTTGTCTCGTAACAGAGCGAGGCAGGTGCCCAAGACTACGATGACAAGTGGAAATAGACAAAGATGCTGAGTGAGCCCGAGGCAAAATCTGCAAGGGTTTATCTAGCACAAAGACCATCCTACATTCTATTTAATCAAATAGTTTGTTTCGGAATCAAATCCGGAAACAAAGTATGAGAGGGGTAATGGATAGCAGAGCAATTCAGATGTTGAGTTAAATAACTAAAAGATAATTTTTTTTAAAAGAACTATGAACACGAAAAACAGAAGATAGGTAAGAGAAGAAGACTGAAAGAGAGTTCCTTTGCAGAAATAGAGGTAAGGGAGTCATAGCAAGACTAACATTATCCTTGCAAGAGAGAAGAGTATATGAGGTAAAACCTATAGATGAACCATTCATGTGATTGGTGGCAAAAGAATCAATGATCCACTGGGTAGAGCTAGAGGCGGAGACAATACTCACGGGTCATGTGTGAAAGTTAAAGATGAAGGCTTGGTAGATAAGCCATGCATAAGATGTTGTAAAGCCTAAAGTTCTTCAGCATTAGGTCAACCTAGAGAGTCAGCAAGGGTAGTATACTGAGAGTTAGGGGCATTAGAAAAATGCATGGCGGGAGTTCTGAAAATGTTATGGCCCTTCCCCCCTCGACCACCATGTGAAATAGAGTCACAATGACCTGATGGGAAACCATGCAATTTATAAAAAGTTTCTCTAATGTGTCTTGGTTTGTTGCAGTAATAACAAAAATGAAATCACGATCGGGATGAACAAGAAAATCATGCCCTCTATGTGAGGAAGTAAAAGGACGAATGACATCAATTGTAAGGATGGATATGCCCTTAGCAACACAGAGATTTAGATTCCCTCCGGTCAGCATCTTACTATAAAATATAAAAATGTTTCCTGCAAAATGGTAGGAACACGTCCTAAAATTTGTAGTCTGGTCTGATCAAAATCCTGATTTAGCCCATGTAAATACTGATACTCTACCTACTTCTTTCCATTTTTGAGAGGCATCAACATCCTCAGTTTACTTAAGGAAATAGGGTCATGAAAGTTGTACTCCTGAAATAACTTGCATAACAAAGAATAACGTTGAGAAACAATCTTCTCTCCTTGAACAAACTGATAAATGTTTCCCTGTAATTGAAAATAGTGCATAATTCCCATGGTGGGAGTAGGAAGCTTCACCTAAGTCAAGAGATCATATGTCGCACTGAGCAACACATAAGTACTGTAAATGTAGAACTTCGTCAAATTGAGAAGACAAGAGACAACCAAGGAATTCTCGGACTCCCATTTATCAAAAGTGGGGTCCATGGAAAGAAGGGAGGGTTTACTCCCACTACTATACCCAAATAGACAACGACTATTAAAAGCAAAGACAACACACGGGACCAAGTGAAATAATTTGTATCATCAAGAATAATGGACGTAATGGTAATCGGGTAAATCTCATGCCAACTGCAGGAAGGCAAAGTGGAAGTTACAATAACTTCTGAAAAAGTTGGGGAATACATAGCCGACATCTGAGTCAAAAAGGAGGAACACAATCACAAAAGAGAGGAAGAGAATCAGGTATGATTGTCTATGAGCTCTTCAAGGCTGTCAAAGCATATCAAAATGTTAGTAGAAAAACGGCTAAGCAGCATCATTGTCGGTAAAGGAACGGGTCGTCGAATCTTTTCCTACGTAACGATGATCAACAAAGGATTGTGCCATCGAATGCTTTCTCGTGGAACAACGATCAGCAAAGGCGGGTCGTCAAATGCTTTGCGGAACGACAATCGGTTGAGATGGGTCGTCAAATGATCGATCGAGAGAAGCAGCAGACAAAGGATTAGGAGAGCCGTACAAGAAGATCGATCGAGCAGCGGCATCCCCTAGGTCATTAGTACCATGCTGAAAAAAATAATACTTTATTTCTCATACATTAGAATACAAGATAGTGAGCCAAATATAGGAAGATCATAGTAACAATATACACAAACGAACTCTTAGAAAGAATAGCTACAAACAGCACTACTTGTCCATCTAACAAAAAATCTTATATGGGTATCATTTAATGGACAATTGACCAAAAGGAAAGAGGTTAAGCCACCAATTAATAATTGATTGACGGTGGTATTCTACAATCAAGTTGTTTCTCTAATGAAAAGAGTAAGTTACCACTTCCTCAAGGTTATCTGATATTAAGAACTATACACGTTCACTTGATTCATGTTAATCTCAAACAAAAGACTTCGGGCAATTTTGATTATCCCAAATCTTATCAACTACAAGTCACCCTTCAAACTTCAAGGTTGTTTGGTACAATGTAATTTACATGCCGGCACTATTAAGATGTCCATTTGTGCTATCGAATATTAATATATAACCATATGCAATTTCTAACATGTAAATGGTCTTTAGATGTAGGATGAACCCGGAAGGCATTCAAATGTCATTCTCATAGGACACATGTCATTTCAAAACATATCATTTGAAAATGTTTGCAAACCTAATAGCCAAATATGTTTAAATAACATACCATCACATTACAATGTATGTGATTCAAAACAACCACACAAGGAAGACATCATGCAAAAATATAATTAGAAGCTATCATGCAATTGGCACAATGCACCCTGCAATTATCTGTTTTTGGCGGAATGCACCCTAAAAGTTTAAATCGGCACAATGCACCCTCTAATTAAAGGATGGCTGGCACACCGCACCCTGGTTTGCTAATAATATGGGTGTTTTGGTCAGGATTTTTCTCAACTCACTCTTTTCATTGAACCGAACAGTAAATTTAAGTTTTACCTTTCGTTTTACCCGTAGCAGCGGCATGTTTCCGATCTCCTCCATCATTGGCAGTTGTGCTGATCTCCTCCATCGACGACAGCTGCGCCGACTATCCCTTCAATCAAAGACGACAACAACTTCCGACGAAAGTTCTTGCTGCTGCGACGCCGCCGGATTGGCTCTTCCAGCAACTTCTACCTGCGTTTTCTTCCGACGAAAACTGCTTCTGACACCTTCTGTTGTACTTCCGGGGACTTCTTCCGGCGATTTCTTCCGACACCTGCTGCCTCTTATTCTGGTGACTATGCGATCCCCGATTTTTTAATTAGGGTTTTGATAGAGCCCCTCAAATTTTATGCAGATTCTCTGTAACGAAGTCATCGAAGAGCACAATATCTGCTGTGTATTAAGGGTGTGATTCTCCGACAGCCCCATCCTTAGGTAAACTATAACCTAGATTCATAATGATTTTTTTTCTCTATAAATTTTAGTCTCTTGGGTCTGCCCTCTCTGATGTCTTTGGCTTTGATTTGAGGGCATGATTCCGCAGCAAACGCGATGGTATAGAGGGCCACTATTTCAGTGGTACTCTGTGAGCAGCCACTTTGTGCATTTATTGTCAAAGGTTAGGTCTTTCTCCTCTGAGAGAAGCCACTTTGTGCATAGTGCCAAAGGTTAGGTCTGTTTCCAATCTTCCCCCGCCCATACCCCCAATGATTGGGGACTATATGGGTTCTGTTGTTGTTGTTGTTGTTGTTGTTGTTGTTGTTGTATAAATTTTAGTCTCTTATATGAATTTATTTATGATTAAAGAATGTCGCATTCCGGTGAAGTTGAAGGGATAATATGTTGATTGATGCACATGATTCTCAAGAGGGAATTTCGTTAGGTAATGGCAGTTATTCAGACAGAATGGAGGATGACGATGATGATTTTGATTTTGATTCCTCATTTACGAATGATTTGGAGAAAAGTGAATTTAAGTTTGATGATGCTACGTATGCTGAACATATCGATGATGAAATTCAATCGGTGGGTGGAAGAAATTCAAAAAATTATGTCAGTGTCAATGCTGGATTACCAACAATACAGCAAGTTAGTCATTCATCGTCCACATCTGAGAAACGAAAAGGTTCACAAATACAGATTTACCAAGGAGACGTCAATGATTCTGACTTCGAGTTTGAATTGGTTTGTGTTTCAATACCGCAACAGATTTTAGGGATGCAGTTAGATTGTATGCTACCAAGCAAGGAAGACCACTAAATTTTACCAAAAATTGCAGCGATAAATTTTAAATTACCCGTGATTGTGAGTGGGTTTTATTTGCTTCGTTCATATCAAAAGAGTGAGGACTTTTCAGGTGAAGACAATAAAAGGGGAACATACATGTTATAGGGTTGCAAACTCCCTACACTGTAATTTTAAGTTTCTAGCGAATAAGTATGAACACCACATTAGGAGCAACCCAGAATGGCCTGCAACTTCAATGCAAGAGGAGAACAAAACATCATTGAGTATTTGGAAGATGTATAGAGTGAAAAAACATGCTTCCAAAGCAATTAGTGGCACCGAATTGGAGCAATACGCTAAGCTTTAGGACTATTGAGAAGACATTTATAGGACTAATCTGGAGGCCACAATTAAGGTAAAATGTCAGCACGATATAGTCTCTCAAATATGCATTTTCAAGAGACTTTACATATGTTGAGGTGCATTGAAAAAGGGATTCATGGTTGGTTGTAGACCGATCATAGGTTTGGATGACACTCACATTAAAACAACTGTCGATGGGGTATTATTATGTGCAGTCGGCATTGATGGTAACAATAACATGTTTCCTGTTTCTTACGCTTATGTTTTGAAGGAAAACACCAAAAGTTGGACATGGTTTATTAGTCTCCATATGGAAGACTTGTGTATGGAGAACAGTCATATATGGACAATCATTTCAGATAAGCAAAAGGGGTTGATAAAGGTTGTTGAAGAGTTATAGCCTAATGCCGAACACAGATCTTGTGTAAGGCATATACATAACAACTTCAAGCAAAAAGTTTAGAGGCTTATAGTTAAAGGAGTTGTTATGGAGAGCTACGTCTGCTACAAGGGTTGTTGATTTTAAAGCTAAAATGGAGAAGCTGAAGACATGTGATAAGAGGGCTTACGATTGGGTTAAGGAAAGACACGAGAGACATTGTGCAATGTCTCATTTTAATGTTTGGTCTAAGTGTGATGTTGTTAAATAATTTTTGTGAAAGTTTTAACAATGTAATCTTAAAGGCTAGAGATAAGTCTATTATCACAATGTTAGAGACAATAAGGGTAATTCTAATGAAAAAAGGCTCCATACTCAAAGAGATAAAGTGCTCAAAATTAGTGGAAAGGTATGCCCTTCCATACAATTTTTTTTTTGAAAACAACAAGAAAGATGCACACGGCTATATTTTAGTATGGAATGGTCAAGATAAATTTGAAGTTCAAGGATGGAATGGAGATAAATGGATGGTGGATTTGACTTTGAAAATTTGTAGTTGTAGGCGGCGGGATCTCACTGGTATTCCTTGTCTGCATGCAACGTCGTGTCTCTTTTATCGTAGGGAAAATATTGAGGGCTACGTCGAACATTGGTATAAAAGAGATATGCTCGTGAGGGCTTACGAGTACTTATTAAATCCTACAAATTTAAGCAAGGAGTGTCCCTTAGCCAATTTGAATCTCATCGTTCCTTGGACTAACATACATAAGAAGCCCGGAAGGCCGTCACAACATGGTAGAAGAAAAGAAGTTGAAGAATTAGAGGCGTAAAAATATGGAATTAAGAGACACTTTATAAAGTACACATGCTCCAACTGTGGAGCACGAGGGCATAATAAAAAAGGTTGTCCGGAAGCATCCCAAGCAACAATGCCTTCAACGACTACAAGAAAATCAAAAATTCCGAAAAGCATTAATTTCTTTTATATTTGTTTTGCAATTTCTCTTTTTATTCTATTGCTAATATTTAAATTGCATTGAAATGTAGGTGTGTAGGAACACATGAAGTGTGAAGCTTCGGTCAAAGCTTATCTACCATTTTGGAGCTCGTGGTAAGATGCTTCCGTCGAGCACTGCTCCCATTTTTCATTTTAGGTATTGCCCTAATTAAAAAAAATCAGAGTTCTTTTTGGTAAAGATTAGTTCATCTTATATTTCTTTTAACATGCAGGTGTAGAGGAATACGAGATCGTGATCGAGATCAAAGCTTCCGTCAAATTTTCGTTTTGCTAGTATAGTTAACCGATGATGAATATTATTTTGCTGGAATGTATTGATTATGATTATGAGAATATGATTTCTTGGATTGCACTGGTTGTATGAATTTCATCTAAAATTGAAATGTTTTCTGGAATGTACTGGTTGTATTGCTTATAATTGAAATGTTTTCTAGATATTCTCAGCACAAGTTTGAGATTTGCTAATACTCACTAATGTGCAAAATTGCTAGCTGTTGTATGTCTGAGATTTCATTAAAATATGTATGATTAGAATCCTTCTCTGCACATGTTTTAGATACAGCAGCAACTGTTGCTAGCTGCTGATTTGAATCCTACTCTGCGCATGTTTGAGATTGCAAGCTAGCTGCTGTATGTTTTATAACTTTGAATCCTTCCCATGGAGCGCGGTGGAGTGTTCAAATGAAAACTAGGGAAATGATGAGGGAAATACAGCAGTTTGGCGAGAATGATAAAAAAAATTTACCCAATTGTATTTTGGGGGTGCAAAGTACAAAATTACAAGAATTAGGGTGCAAAGTGCCAAATTTAGCATTTCGGTGGAGCCACGGACTAAAATACCCTTGAAATTTTAACATGGGTGTGAAATGCCAAATTTAATGTAATTAGGGGGTGCAAACTGTCAATTTTAAACTTTCGGGGTGCAAAGTGTCAAACTACTATATTTCAGTGGTGCAAAGTGCCAAAAGCCCCAAAAAAGGTAAGAAGTTTAAATGCACATACAAAAATATAGCTAGATCTAGTAGTAAAACAAGCGCGCATATTTTGGCAAGGTAGAAGCTATGTAAAAAAAAATGAAACCACCTTCTTAGAACAAATATAATCCATGTAAAAGCATCACAAGATGGAGAAATTACCACACATATCTGGTGCTCCGGAAAACAAATGCACTCCCCGCAAACAGGAACCTGGTGCACGAAGCAATAAATTCTAGTCGCCTGAAATCCCAAATATCGAGGCCATTCAGTTATCAGTCCAAAAACAGTCGAATAGATTCAATCAAATAATAACATCCGGGACATATTCTCATAATCACTCGAGGCAATAAACCCCGAGAAGACTCCAATTTCATCCAAATTCCCAAGCAACCACCCACGATCCAAAGGAAAAACTCCGCAGACTACAACCCATTGACAATCAACATAAACTAGAAACGTTAATCTCTGGTTTCCTCCAAAAGCTTGAAAAGGTCACCAATCGCAGAGATCCTCAGGAAAAAAAGTGCAAAACCTCAAATCCAATTTCATGGATCTTGATCGGACGATCGGAAGTACCTTGCGACATTTGCAAACCACCATAGCTCATCAAATCGTGACGGCGACAGAAATTCTTGAGCTGCAAATCGAAAGATCTGTATAACCAGAGAGCCGGAGCGAGTGAGAGGGGAGATCTCAACAGCGGACTCGATGACTATCGGGGCTTCATCACGGAAGGGAGTTCCGAAATGAATTTTGGTTTAAAAGCCACGCCGATCTTACAGAAAACAGGAGATCTCAGCCGTCCATTCCAGCTGGAACACTGATGAGCTTTTTATTTAGAAAAAATTTTAGGTGGGTTTCTGTCACCTACGATCACGCGCATCAGACCGTTGGTTCTCTGTGATTGACCGTTGGTTCTCTGTGATTGATCGAAATACTGTCGTATTTGTCAATTAAAAATACCGTCAGTATTGCGAAAACAGATCAGTCGTAGGATTTCAGATCATACGGTTGTATTTAATCTCTCACCTAAAACTAGGTGGGAGAACACACCTAAAAATCTCTCTTTTATTTACCACCCGTTTCTCATCAAACGGCCAAGATTCTTGAATCCAACTCCTGACAAAGTTACAAACTCTACCCATAAAGGGGAAGGGGCGGTAAAGTGCGGGCGGTGCACTTTACTGTAAAGTGCAGACATCCAACGATCCGCGTGGATGTCTGCACACATCCCAAAGCACTCTGCTAGCATCCACTAAATTACTCAAACTACACCTTCACAATGCATAATGTAAAATAAATATTGAATTTGTCAAATATTAAATAAATAAATAATCAAATGTCAACATCATCCACTTTTGCCTTGAAATATTTTAAAACTCATACTCAATAAATCACAATAGTATTATCATAATAACATCAGGCAATAAGGGCAGAAAATAAAACCATAAATTTGTGAGATATGCAATCTTAAAACATGTTTTTTCTTAACTTAAAACCATAACAAAAATAACAATGAGAAGAAGAATCTTAGCATTGCTTTGCACAAGATTTGTTTGTATAAAAGAATTGGGATCGCTCGAGTTCTATAGATCAAATGTGAGAGAGTCATGCGTTGATTTCTTTCATACTCAATGTAACATCCCACCTACAAATGTAATTTAATATGAATTCGGTCTGGACCCCACAGCATACCACATCCGCCACAAGTTAAACATCAAAAGATAATACATAAATGAAGTAACTAATACAACATAGTTTAAGCACCGGCGGAAGCACATAAATTCATTATAGAATGTCCACAGTATGAGTAGTAATAAAATAGAGTTCGGTATAATGGCCACTACAAGTCCAAATCAACTAGTGCATACATACATGCAATCATAAATATCGCATCATCAGTTGGGACTGAAAATACAAAAGACAAAAGCAGAAAAGTGAGGCTATTCTTTTCTTGGGCAGTTTTGGACTTTAGTCTGCTAAGGTCCACCAGGTGTTATGCTACCTGCAACCAAACATAAGTCAGAGAAAACGAGGGTCAGCTATGAGCTGACCTCAAATTGCGTAACGATCTCTCCCTCGGGCCATCCTAGTGGACTCAAAGGTGAGTCACTGCACACCTGAAAGTACGCACGTAGATCAAACAATATGTATCCAAACAGAAAGTAAAATTTATTGCTACCCAAGGTGAAGGCTGTTAGAATGATGCTCGAAGCATCCGCGTGAGTGTCTAGTTTGGAACACTCTACTCGTTGCCCCTAGCAGGGTATTTATAGGCAAACCTTAATTCCCCGGCGGGTGCGTGGATCCCTAACGAGTCCTTACCTACCGCTAAGCATCTGTTAACCCGATAGTTCAATATACCTCAACATTCTCCTCCTATATTGTAAATATCGGGGTCACATCACAGATTACTTTAAACAAGAGTTAATAACGACAAACATGAGTTTTCCAGAAACATAAATATGAGTTTTAGAATACACAATATCTAAACTCAAACACAAGGCTCCAAACAAGAAAAACAGTAAGCAAAGCTGGAAAAACACTCAAAGAACAGATAAATGAACAGTGATCTATGCAAACAATAGATCATCATCATCTGGGTCGAAATCAACTTTCTCTCCTCCAATCTCCATGTGATCTGCAAACAGACATAATAAGAATGTCATGAGACAAATCTCTATGAATTCTAACATTTGCAAATCAAGAGTAAAGTGAATAGTTCTAGCAGTAAAAGAACGTAATACTCTAACCAGGAAGAAAAGAATCATATATCAGCATCTCTATCCAATTTACACAAAATTAGACAATTGATTTCAAAGAATCAAACCATGTTCCTTCGATTATTAAGATTATTACCAAACGTTTCACAATTGTATTATATCATCAAGTTTGGAATGATACAACAAGCTGTGACCAATATATCATCAAGTTTGGAATGATATAAGTAATGATCATAATATCAGGACGCATATCAGCAACTTCAATATTCGTTTTTGGAATGATACCCAAATCAGCCTTTGAATTAAAAATAATTGCGTAAGTCATCAAGTTTGGAATGAGTGGCAACTATCCATCTCTGGCTTTCATCAGATAGCATCTGGAATACTTCCGTGTGCTCACTCTAGATGCTCGAATGTAAGCAGACTACGGTTCTAAGATTTAAAACATAAGCAGGGTATTAAGTCATACTAAATGAACCTTAATCCCATCTCCCCTGATGTTTTATGTGTTAGAACCTTACATAAGCCCATGGTAAGGACATCTGCTACATTATCCTTCGATCTCACGTCCAATAGGGAGATTATCTCCTGACTGGTGAGCTGGGTCAACTAGGCCTGTTTCATCCTGAGTTGTCTTCGCTTCCCATTGAACAACGTATTTGTTGCACTGGTTTTTGTGGCTTGATTGTCACAATATAGCGAAATAGAGTTTATTTTTAGACTCGTCATTGGAATGTCGATGATCAGATCTCTTATCCACTCAGCTTCTTCTCCTGCTGAAGCGAGGGCATAGAGTTCTGATTCCATAGAGGAAAGTGCAATGCACGACTGCCTCTTTGACTTCCAAGCTACTGCTGCTCCTCCTAGGGTAAATACAAAACCGCTAGTGGATCTACTATCAGCAATTTCCGAACACCATGAGGCGTCAGAATACCCCTCAAGTACAGGAGGATGTCCACTGTAACATAAAGCATACTTTTCAGTGTGCTTTAAGTATCGCATAAGCCTTTCTAAGGCATTCCAGTGGTCCTGCCCAGGGTTACTCGTAAATCTACTTAACATGCCGACCGTAAAGGCTATATCAGGTCTAGTGCAGGTTGTAGCATACATGAGACTACCTATGAGTTTGGAGTAATCCAACTGTCTAATAAATGAACCTTCATTCGGTTTCAGTCTATTGTTATAATCGTATGGAGTCTCACTACCTTTGCTATTAACGTAACCCCACTTCTCAAGTAGATTTCTAATATAGTGACTCTGACTGAGGGTAATACCCTTGTCAGTGAAGTTCACTTCCATTCCTAGGATGGTTTTCACCACGCCTAAGTCAGTCATGTTAAATTGTGTCGTCAAGGCAGCTTTCACATCTTTCACCTCAGACTGATCAGTGCCCAGAATTAGCATGTCATCAACATACAAGCATATAATTGCAACTTTATTTGAACTTGTACGAACGTACAGACATTTATCTGAAAAGCTGGATTTAAAACTCATAGCTTTAACACAAGTGTCAAATTTTTCGTGCCACAATTTAGATGCTTACTTCAATCCATATAGTGACTTAATCAACTTACAGACCTTATTTTCTAGACCTTTTACCATAAACCCTTCAGGTTGGTGCATGTAGATCTCTTCGGTCAGATCTCCATTAAGAAATGCAGTCTTGACGTCCATCTGATGAACTGTGAAGTGTTCAATAGATGCTATTGCGAGAAGTATCCTAATTGTCGCACAGTGACAAACAGGTGAGTATATATCAAAGTAGTCTATGCCACTCACTTGAGTGAAGCCTTTTGCAACTAGACGTGTTTTGTATTTGGCAATACTCCCATCAGGATTAAGCTTCTTCTTCATAACCCATTTGTTTCCAATGGTCTTGGCCCCTTTGGGCAAGTCAACCAATGTCCACGTGTTGTTCTGCATGAGAGAGTTTAACTCTTCATCGATGGCTTCTTTTCATAATAGAGAGTCACAGGATCTCATCGCTTCCTTATAGGTAGATGGATCAGCTTCAACGTGGTAAGTCACGAAGTCTGTACCGAAGCTTTTAGGCAATTTCTCTCTAGTAGATAGCCGTCTGGTATCTAAACCACTCGTGTCTATAGGCCCAGTGTCAGAGTTACGTTGGCTTAGCTCAGCAGGAGGCTCAAGTCTAGTGGCTGGCAGACCTGGAAGCGTCAGGTTCTTATCCTTAAGGAACTTGTCCTTAAAGAAGACAGCGTCTCTAGATTCTATTACAGTGTTCGTTGATAGATCTAGAAATCTGTCTGCAGCACTATCCTCTGCACATCCTAGGTAGATACACGTATTTGTCCTAGGTCCAATTTTAGCTCTTCTAAGGTCAGGTATCCTAACATAAGCGATACAGCCCCAGGTCTTAAGATTATCAAATCTAGGAGGTCTCCTAAACCAAAGCTCATAGGGTGTCTTAGTCAACTTGGCATGGGGAACTTTATTAAGAATGTGATTAGACGTGAGGGCAGCTTCACCCCAGTAGGCCGCAGGCATGCCAGCAGTCAACAACATGGAATTCAACTTTTCTGTTAAAGTCCTATTTTTTCGCTCAGCAATACCGTTGGATTGGGGGGAATAAGGAGCAGTTGTTTCAGGTATGATGCCATTGCTGGCAAGGAAATCTCTGAACTCCCCGGAGACGTATTCTCCACCTCTATCACTCCTTAGCCGTTTGATTTTCATGTCAAGTTGATTCTCAACCCTAGTTTTGAATATAGGGAATTTTTCAAAAGCTTCATCTTTGTATTTAAGTAGATAAATGTGACTGAATCTAGAGTAGTCGTCGATAAAAGTTATCAGATACTTCCGACCTCCACGTGTGACAAAACTTTTGTAGTCACATATGTCGGAGTGTATTAACTCTAGCAAATGTGTTCTCCTAGAAACCTGACTAAAAGGTGCTCTAGTTATCTTAGTTTGAGCACATATTTCACATTTGTCAAATCTGGTTTTTGTGTCTAAAGGGATGTTGTGAGTTCTAGCTAGCAGGAGTAGTTTTCGATAATTGACGTGTCCTAGTCTTGCATGTAAAGTCTTAGGATTAATCAAATTAGAACTAACCTGATTTACTACTTCGTTTGCTAGACTCAACCTATACATGTCGTTGACGACATACGCACAACCAAAGTAGTGCGAGTGAACCATAAGCGTTACTCGACCACCACTAATGTTAAAGGACATACCCGCATCGCATAACAAACTAATTGAAATTAAATTAGCAGCTAATGATGATATAAATTTAACATTTTTCAAAGTAAGAGTTTTACCTGAGGAGAGCGTCAAGGTAGCATTGCCGACCCTCAGCACGTCAGCAACTCCTCCATCAGCAACAGTAACAGTCTCGCGGACTGTAGTGACATCCTCCAGAAGCGCAGTGTTGTTGCAGACGTGACATGTAGCACCTGAGTCTAGCCACCACTCTATATTGGCCTGTCCGTTACCGACCATGGCAACAAAGTCGGTGGGTGCAGTCTGATGGACCATATTGGCCCTATTATCAGGCTTTGGTGTACTAGGATCTCCTCTCTTGGGCTGCTTGCATTCGGAAGCACAGTGACCCCACTTGTTACAATTGTAGCACTTGTAGCACTTGCCTTTGAATTTCTTCGCCTTCTTGCTCGTGTCCACATCTGCGGGTGCACTGGATGACGGTCGAGTCTTGCCGAGCTTAAACTTCCGCTTAGGATGCGTGACCATGTTGGCAGCAGAGGACTGCTTGCTAATCGTCTCCCTAGCGTGTCTAGTCCTGTTCTCATCCTCAATGCAAATGAAGCGCTTGAGGTCTTTAAGACTGACCTGCGTTTTCTTCCGATACATCTATGTTTTAAAGGAGTACCACGCCGACGGGAGCTTGAAGATAATAGCTCCTGCAACAAATCCATCTGGCAGTGGGATGTTCTCACTGTTCAGCTTGTCCACCAGATTCTCAAAATTCGCGACCTGTGGAAGGATTTCCCTTTCCTCAGTGAAGGTGAAAGCCATAAACTTGTCCACGAGGTGCGTCTTGGACATATTTTCCTCTTCCTTGAACTGCTCCTCCAGAGCATCCCAGATTTCTTTGGTGGTCTTCATTTTGCTTTACGTCTCAGCAAGCTTGTTGGAAAGGCAGTTCAACAAGTAGTCGCGGCAGAAATCTTCATCGACCACCCACTGAGTCTCTCCAGCTGTCCCAAGAACCTCAACACGTACAGTCTGAATGGTGTAGAACACTTTCAGGTACTTCATGCCAAACTGAGTGTTCCTCTTCCAAGCACTGAACTCAGAATTGGAGAATTTCTCCAATTTTATCATCGGAACAGGAGTAGAGCCCTTCGACATTGTGTCTCTTTTCAAAATACGTGTATTCTACTAGTAAACGAAGTACGAGCAGAAAACTAGAGAGAGAGCACCTGAGACGTGTTTAGCCGAGAAAATCTTCGGATCCAATCCAGAAAATATTGTGTCGCACTCCGCTTCTTCGGCTAAACAAAATCGTCGAAGGCTAGATCCACGCTGACAACAACGGCCAGGAACCAAAAAGGAGCCAAAAACTGTCTCACTAAGAGGACTGAACACTGTCGGAATTCCGATAGTGATGTCGGAAAAACGACAGCGGACAACTGCAGTAACGACGTCGTTTCACTGTAGCGTCAGCAGCGACAAAACCTCCTTCACAGATCGATGGCGGCACTGCACTGTACTGCAGACAGCGGCAAGAACGAACACGGACTCCAGTCGGCGTCGGCAACGAGGAATAATCGTCAAGCGATTCTTCTCCTTGTGCACTACCCTCGACACAGATCTTCCACGTGAGGAAGAACACGAACAACCGGCGGCCTTCTGCGGAAGAGGAAGAGTAGCGACTGGCTGCAAGGATCTAGATGGCCTTCCTTCTTGCGTCGATCTGTGATGTCGACGGCGTGAGAGGAGCAAAACGGACAGAGCAGCGCTCGGCGGGAACGATCGAGAGCAGGGAAGCAAGCACTAACTTCCTCCTTGCAGCGACGGGAAGCTTAAGATCTCACGATCGGTGCTCTCCTTTTTCGCTGCAGGGAAACGAGCGGCCGAACGGGGAGAAGAAGACCTAGGGCACTGCGCCTCTCCTTCAGTCGACCGGCAGGGAGAAATCGTGACAATGGCGTCGATCGCACTTGCAGGGATTTCCCTCCTTCGATCGACAGCGAGCAATCCTGAACAGGGGCGGTGAATACTCGCGAGAATGCGAAAGGGAGGAGGCAACGATTCGTGAGAGGTTGCGACGGGGGTTCCTTCAACTGCAGTCCGCTATTCTTCCTGATGCGCTCGTCCGAAACCAGAGGAGAAGACGTCTGGAAGATCGACGATGGCTTCAGTAACTGAGAGAGCGACGAGAATAATCGATAGATCTACGTCTGGAAGATCGCCGATCGAAGAAAACGCTAAAGAGAGGCAGTGGGCGACGGTTACGGGAGAAAAACCGCACGGGAACGAGTGATCTTCGAGAATGTTAGAATGGTGCTCGAAGCATCCGCGTGAGTGTCTAGTTTGGAACACTCTACTCGTTGCCCCTAGCAGGGTATTTATAGGCAAACCCTAATTCCCCGGCGGGTGCGTGGATCCCTAGCGGGTCCTTACCTACCGCTAAGCATTCGTTAACCCGATAGTTCAATATACCTCAACAAAGGCTTAGATATCAATCAATCTTATATGTTGAGCAATATATAAAAAGGGAATCTAGGAATGCAATTTCTATGATTGTTGGTTCACCTGAAGGTTCACTGCAACTTCCTATCACATTACCACATGAAGCTAGCATATCGATCACACAATCAGAATATGATTCGTGGGTATTCATAACTGCATGACCACATGCTATCATATAATACACAACTACAAGTACTTGATGGGAGGTTTAGGTCATATCCACCATGAGTGTCGCGGTAGGAGGTGTAGAGTTATCTCTAACCAATGGTTTATTAGGAGGTTTAAGCTCATATCCTATTAGATCCCATTGTAGGAGGTCTAGGCCCATCTCCATAATGAGATCCATGACGAGAGGTTTGGGTTCATCTCCATCCCCAATCACAACACAAATAGGAATCCCAATTGGCTCTAAACATCATTCAATCAATGTGAATGTAGGCATGCTCACCCACATTCCTATTATCACGGATGACAGATAACAATTACAACCTAACCCTCTTCGCATAGTGGAATTCCGAATTTACCATTCTAATGACCTCCAAATCACGTGATCATGAATCCAACATCATAATAAATGCTACTCTCACTGTTGTTGAGTAATAATTACTTCCTAACCAGTGGCGGACGCAGAAATTTTGTTCTGTGTGGACGGAGTACAAAATTATTCAAGAAAATAAATCAACAAATATAAAAAATGTCTATATTACATTAATATCACATAATTTTTTTTAATTGTTGATCAATTTTAGAAAAATGGTTACCACCTTTCATTTTAAATATTTTTGATATTTTCACACAATAACCTAATCGTGAACTTATTTATAAAAACACTTTAAACAACTAAATTATTTATAAAAAAACTTTTAAACAACAACATAATAACAAATTTATTTATAATTTCAACAACATAACAATTAATTAATCTATATAAAAATTCTATACAATGACATAACAAGAAACTTATTTGTTAAAAAAAATTTAAGCAACAATATAACAAAGAACTTCTTTATAAAAAAACAGCATAATAACAAAATAAAAAAATACATTAAATTTTGTTTTTGGTAAGATTTGAACCCATGTATGCATTACTATCTCCACCAACTAAGCCAAGAAACTATGTATGCATTATTTTTACAATATATTTTATTATTCTGTAACTTATCTGTCATAATAAATAACTTGTCTGCTATTACCGAAA
Organism: Dactylorhiza incarnata; assembly: GCA_033032865.1. Taxonomy (NCBI): domain Eukaryota; kingdom Viridiplantae; phylum Streptophyta; class Magnoliopsida; order Asparagales; family Orchidaceae; genus Dactylorhiza; species Dactylorhiza incarnata. The sequence goes on along the minus strand of JAWHQI010000296.1, from coordinate 409,174 downwards.
ATTATTTTTTTAGAATTCAGTATGGGCTGCCGCCCACACTCGCCCCTATGTGGGTCCGCCCCTATTCCTAATTATTTCTGCGCCATGGAATCCACTAAAGGCCATTTTAACAACCACCAACATAAGGTTTTCCTAGGATGACTAAAAATCCTCCAATCGACCCAACCCCGCATTCATTATGTCATTTTTCTCAGAGTAATTCCCCATCACGAAAACTATGTTAGCACTATGCAAACGTCATAACAACATCATAGGTAGACTTTACACATCATGCCTAAATTTATATCATGAGATTCACCCATCAAATTTGAAAAATTATCATGTTCATTGTCCTTAACGATTGTGTCTGTTTTTGCACTTGTTATTGTAGAAACAATCTATATTGTGTATTTTTGGAGATGTTAGTAGACAATTAATTGAAGCATTATTCCGTACCACATCCTTAATCTCATTATTATGTGAAGCAAGAAAATCCAATAGTTCAAAAAAATTCGCTCTATTGATTGACTCGTTGGACTCTTCGTTCTCACGATAAGGCAGTCCTTGTAGTATAAGAAAATGGACACAATCAATAGATGCACCTGAAAGAGAACAATATTCAATGATTTGACTTTCTTCTTGACTTGCAAACTCAATCTGGAAACCCTATTTTGATTCATTAAAGCCTCACACAGTCTTAGCAACATTGTGTGCAATCGTGTGATTCCAGACTATTTTTCAAGTATAAGCTTATCTTTCCAATACCTAAATCCATGACTAACAAAAGTTTGATCACAAACTCTCTTAGGAAATACGTAACAAAAAAGATAAAAAGATTGCATTCTTTTTGGTGATGTATTCTAACCAACCCCTAAATTCATTAGACCAATTTTTATTGAAACAATGAGTTTTTTTCTCTCCCAATTTCAGTTTGAGGAAAATCCTCTAGATATGGTTGATAATGTCCATTCTGCAGATAATATCTTCTTATTGAGTAGTTGTGCATATTTACATTGTAAGTGCTTATAGACTTTCTTAAACCAGGATCCAAATGTAAGTCTTCAAGCTTAAACTCAATTCATTGTCTTTTACTATTCGTGGCGTGTGACTCTTGTGAATCACTGGTGGTAATTTTCTGACTTGATCCAACTTCATCCATAGTTAAGGAGTTTGATTATTGGTTTATCGAATATGCAATCATGTGCAATGTGATACAATAAAAGATGCATCAAACCTATACTACAATGGGATTGCAGCAACAACAATCAACAATTCAACTTATAATTTAAATGATCAAATAGCAATCATGTACATAAACTAATTTATAAATGAAATGAGTAGTATATTTATCATATGAGTAAACTGAACAATGGACATAGAGTCATAGATAATTGAAATGCCCAATTGTTTCATCAATTTGTTGGGCTAGAGAGCACGCAAGCCCGACCAGAGCACCTGCAAATTAGTTCGAGCAAGTACCTACACGGCCGCTTAGCGGTATGCTGATACACAACCAAAAAACACAGCACAAAATAACAACAATAAAGGTGACACACAGATATAACGTGGAAACTCAATAGGGTAAAAACCACGGGATGATCGGAGTCCAACCCGGAAAGCCGCCACTAAAAATGTGTAAAACAGATATGTTGACGCCAGGAAAATCCTGACCTCAAGATTCGGACCGATGCAGCCGGAGGCTACTCGCCCAGCAGCCCAACGAGATGGCTTGGCTGGCAACGACGAAGAAGCTAGAAGAGCAACAAACAGGACCCCGGGTGCTGCGGCAGGGAGGTCTCACCACGTGCCCAGAAGCTCAAGAGAGTCTTCCCCTCCAAAACCAAAGTGGCCGAGCATGGTACAGGGAAGGCACCAACTTGGCTAGAAGCAAGGGTGACGGGCTCGAGAGTTCGGGAATCGGGATCCAAAAGCTCAAGTCCAGGTGCCACCCCTGGGGTCCTATTTATAGGAAAACCAAAGGGTAGAGGGGGCTTTTTATAGCCCAGCCCCCCAACCCGGCGACTATGGGATACTCGGCGAGTACTATGCCATAGTCGCCCATCTGGCGAGTATTGGGTGATGCTCGCACACGCCGGGCCAATACTCGCCTAGGTCTTCTGCTGCTTTCCTGTGCGCGATGAACTCCTCTGGTCAATACTCGCCTATCTGGCGAGTATTACCTGCATACTCGCCAGAGTCTTTTCTGCTTCTGTCTTGGACTGCTGGTCTCTGTGTTGCCCCTTGACCTTTGACTTTTGCCTACGTGGCCTTGGGTGGGTCCACCCTCGGAGAATGAGGGTTGTACACAATCCCCGCTCTTTGCGAGTAACGTAGTTGCTCGGAAAGAATCATCCAACCTTCATTCGACGAGACTCCCTACTGGCGACTATTGGCTTATACTCGCCGTCTCGCTGGCCGACGCTCGAATTCTATAAATAAAGGGTCAGGGGTCTTTGGTGGCACGACTTTTCTGAACTCGCTTAAGATGGCGCGCGACTGTGCTGCAGAAGCTAAGGCGGCCATGGCTGGTCTTGTGGGCCTATTCGATGTTCCCTCGATCCCTCCACACCTAGGTCTCGAGGTTGATGACTTCCTCGCTACCAAGAAGAGGAAGAGGCTTGCGAAGAAGAAGAAGCAGGAGAAGAAGAAAGCCGCTGGAGAGGATGTCGACGCCCCTTTGGGTGACCAACACCAGCAGCTGCTAGACGAGATGGGGCTGTCTAACGAGGGCAACTCGCCGGTCGCTGATCCTCCTGCTCCAAACGTCGCCGAGGGGGCGAGCATGCCTGGGACCTCGGCCCAGAATCAACCGGAGAATCTCGCTCCTGCACGAGGTGGGAGCTACATACTCGCCACCTCCTTGATTAGTCTCAACTTGGTCTGTAATGCTAAATGCCTCTTCTATGCTCGCAGATTCGTCTACCATCGGTACTCAGGAGGAGTCATTGGCCGTACCTCCTCTGAGATCGTCGCCCATGATGTCTCCTAGGGGTGGTGGGCGCTCGACGCGAGTTCTCCACAGCTCTTTGCTGGAGAAGAGGCCGATGAGCGAGCAACAGGCTCCTCTGGCAGGCAGCGTGCTTCCGCCACCACCGCCTTTTCCTCCTACTGCCACTACTCAGGGCGAGCAGCGCCCTTCGACTTCTACTGCTCCCTCAACCCACCAGGGCGAATCCTCGCGCCGTGGCGGGAATGAGGGCCCTTCGGGCTTCTTTCCCCCGAGGGGGGAGGGCGACCATCTGATAGTCGCGGTCGAGGGAACGTGCCTCCTAGCCGGGGTCAGACCGCTGGGTCCCATTCTGCTCGGCGAGGTGATCATCATCGCAGCGCGTCTCCTCAACGAGGAAGGGGCTCTCCTCGCCGTCACTCTCGCAGTCCTCGACCAGGTACTTGGTCGCTGTCTTCGATAGTCGCCACTGTCTTCACTCTGTCCCTTTCGTCATCAAAGCTCTGACACTCTTACCCTTTTTGCAGCTCGCGCTCGTACTCCCATAGGAGCCTTGATCGACGCCGTCGGGCTTCCTTCTCGCGAGTACCAGGAGAGGGCTACTCGCGCGATCCTGGATTTGGAGGCAAAGTTAGAGCGCCTGGCGGTCAGTGAGCCTCATCGCCGCCTGACTGAGGTGGAGTCGCGGGTTGAGCGCCTGGCGAGCAGCGACGCTCATCGTCGCTTGACCGAGTTGGAGGTGCGAGTATCACGGCTGGAAGAGTTTGATACTCGCCTGGCTGGTGCGGAATCTCGCCTTCAGACTGTCAGCGACTTAGAGCGTCGAGTTGCGAGGCTCGAACATCGCCAGCAGCTGCACCATGATGAGATGGTAGGGATGCGCGCGAGCATGGGCTCGGTTGGTCGGCTGGCGAGGATTGAAGACCAGTTGCGGCAAGGAGAGGATGCGATGACCGTAGCCTTCGAGCATTTCAAGCGAGCTCGTAGCTTGGGCTGGGTCGGGCGACATCCTCAGCCTCAGGATCCTCAGGCGAATCTCCAGGGGCCTCCCTAGCTGCTGTCTTCTTTTTTCTTTTTTCTTTGTAGTCGCTCGATCGCCTTTGGGCGAGCATCCCTGTAGTTCTGAACACTTAGCTTTTCCCGATGTAATATTATTTGGCGAATATTGGAAACTCGCCCTCTATTACTTGTTTTGCTTTCTTTTTCTGTGATGGTTTTTTTGTCAGATTTTTTCTATCTTCTTTAATTTGGCGAGTAGTATCTGAATGTCTCCTGCACCTGGCGAACTTCTTTCATGCTTCTTCGTGTAGGTCTTCGCGCTTTGGAAGTCGGCACCTTTCTGACGCGCGCTGCTGAGTAGGCGACCTTAACTTAATACTCGTCACCCCCTTATTCTTAATCGCGTCGTCGTGCTTGATAAGCCAAGCTACCCGACTACTATAAATAGGGGGGTGAGTATTAATTACGCTTTCGGCGATCTTCTAGCTCACACGCGAGTATCCTCCCTCCTCTTCTCTTCTTCTCGCATTCTCCGATACTCGCCCTTCTTTCCTTCTTTCCTCGAAGATGACTGACGAGGCGACCATTCGGCGTGCGAATCACGCCAAGAACTTCGCGGCGACCACCTTCAAGAAATCGATCACAACCGAGAAGGATTTGGAGATTTTCTCGACGAAGTACATCCCGCCGGGGTTTGTCGCTCGACTTCCTCGCCAGGGTGAGCGACTAAACACCGTCTTAACCACCGAGAGGGTGTTCCCTACTCGCCACTTTGAGGTGGGCTTGCGACAACCATTGTGGACGGAGTTCTGCCAGATACTCCGCTACTTTGGGATAGTCCCTGCCCAGATCAACCCCAACGGAGTGGCGATGATCGTGGGGTTCCTCTGCTATCTGCGCGACCAAGGGATCGCCTTCGACCTCTCCATCTTCAGATGGGTATTCCACTTCATGGCGACTGGCGAGGGCGTCGTCTTCCTGTGCAGCCATGTCTGCACGCTGGTCGGCACGGCGAAGAAGAATCATCGCTGGGGAGAGCGATTAGTTGTCATTAGTGGCGACTTCCAAGAAATTCCTGACCGGTCCTTCCAGCCGCCGGAGAGCGTCTTCGGGGCTTCTCTCCTAAGTGAGAGCGGCGAGAAACTGCTCGAGTCCTTCAAGAATCGTCGCCTTGACGTGGTGTTCTAGAGGAAGCGAGTAGATGAACTCGCTGAGATTTTCTCGAGCGAAGGTAACCTACCGTGCGAGTATTCGTTATACTCGCTCTTCATCTTCAATCTGGCGACTAACTGGAGATGTCTTTCTTTTTGCTGCAGCAGTCCACATTCTGCCCAGCGATCTTCTCCCTATGGCGGTGAAGGTGGAAGCTTCCACACAAGGAGGTGCGAGGACCTCCGCTCGTGGGGATGGGGTTTCCCCGCCCATTGATTTGTCGCCAGGAGGCGATGAGCCTTTGATCGTCGGCGACGGTTCCGGACCTTCCAAGAAGCAGAAGGAGAGGGGCGAGCCCTCCGAACCCTCGCGGAAGAAGAAGGAGGTCGCTCATAGGGACCTTGGCAAGAAGGCGGATGCTTCTGAGGCTGGCGAGCCTTATGCCCACCCGAATTTCAACCTCGGCGGGCATGGTGAGGACGCCTATGGTCGCCCATTGGTGGCCTGGTCGGAGAGCGCCCACGTGGTGTCTCTAAGCTCCAACCTCCCGCCATGGTCGGAGGACTGGGAGGACAAGGGCGAGGGCTTCGACGTGCTCCACGCTATCTATGGTCGCGAGGATGCTGAGAGACTGCAGGAGGAGTCTTCCGAGTATCTGGCTCAACAGACCTCGCGATCTCTGCTGCGATCTGCCGAGCTGGCCCATTCGACAGCAAGGCGATTGCTTGAATATGAGGGGGTGATCCGGACCCAGTGTAAGAAAATGATCGCCATGGGGCTCAAAGAGAAGGAGCATGAGGTACTCGCTTCGCTTCTTTACTCGCTTCTAGGATACTCGCCATTTTGCCGAATAGTTTGCTTACTTTCCGTGTCTTCTCGTTTTTGCAGGCCGCCGAGGTGGAGATGGCGAAGAAGGCATCCCAGCTTGAGAAGGAGCTGTACGACACCCGGCTGGCTTTTTACTTTGCTGCGAGCTTTCAGCTCTCGAGGGTACACGATGCCTTTATTCAAGGGTCCCCTGAGCTAGTTAAATCGATCATCTCTTCGCCGAATCGGGAGGTCGGCGTCCAGACTTTTTCCTGGTAATCTCTCCAGTCGGACGAGAAGTGCGGTCGGTGGGAACCGCGGCCAACGTGCAAGGGGGAGCTGGTCTCGGCCGTCATTGCAGAGGCTTGGACTTAAGGGAACGCACACCTGAAGCACTGTCCCATCATCCGTTCTGAGTTCTTACGAGGGTTAAGTCGGAGGCTCATTTCCCAACCTAGCGTGGAGATCGACTTTACTGGCCTCCTTTCTTTAAAGACTTCTCTGGGATAGGAAGGACTGCCTCATCCCATGTTTCAGGGAGATGTAAATTTTTATTTATACATAAATGAACTTACAATGGGGGGCATGTATATTCCCTTTTAGGGATAAAACCTTTTCAGGTCATCGCCGCTCCAGGTGTTCCCCAGCAACTCGCTTTCCTGGTTCTGCAAGCGGTACCCTCCTGTCAGGAGTGCTTCCTGGATGATGAAGGGTCCTTCCCAGTTTGGGTTAAGCTTCCCGACGGTTGCTGATCTTCCTGACGCGTCCACCTTTTTTTGGACCAGGTCACCTGCTTGGAAGTGCTTGAGGCGGATATTTTTGTCGAAATGTCTTGCCATTCGGCGCTTGATCTCTTCTTGCCTAGCTGAGGCCAGGTCCCGCAGCTCTTCTATGTAGTCGAGGGATAGCTTCTGCGCTTCTTCATTCTCTAATCGCCATTCTTCGTTTCCGTCTTCGGCGGCTACCACCCTTGGGCTTCTGACTTCAAACTCTACTGGAATGAGAGCTTCCGACCCGTGAGAGAGCTTGAACGGTGTCTCCCCGGTGGCTGAGCTAGGAGTGGTCCTCAAAGTCCATAGGACCGAGGGGAGCTGGTCCGCCCAACTACCTCTCAGGTTCTCCACTTTCTTTTTTAGCAGATTGATGATCAGCTTGTTGGCGGCCTCCACCTGACCATTGCTCCTGGGATGGTTTACGGAGGCGAATAGAAGATCAGTTCCCAGCTGCATGCAAAAATCATCCAATTCTAAGCTGGCAAACTGGGGACCGTTGTCGGTGACGATGGCGAGAGGGATTACAAATCTGCAGACGATCTCCCCCCAGATGAAGTTCTTCACGACTTGAGAGGTGGTCTTGGCCAAAGCTTTGACCTCGATCCACTTGGAGAAGTAGTCGATCATGACGAGAACGAACTTCCTTTGGCCACTTGCTTGAGGGAAAGGGCCGATCGAGTCCATCCCCCAGATGGCGAATGGCCATGGGGCTGTGATTGATTGGAGCTGCTGGGCTGGCTGCAACTGAAGGGGGGCGAAGAGCTGGCACTTCTGACACTTCTTCGAGAAGGTCTCAGCATCCTTTCAGATAGTAGGCCAGAAGTAACCTTGCCTCAGGATCCTTTGCTCTAAAGTGCGAGTCCCAGAATGGCTTCCACACTCTCCCGAGTGGATCTCTTCAAACACTCGGGATACTTCGTCTTCAGAGACACATCTGGCCAGGGGGCCTGAGATGGTTTTGCAGTACAGCTCTCCGCTTTGCAGAAAATAGTACGCCGCCTTATACCGAAATCTTCTTTGATCCCCTTCGCCCGCTGTGAGCTGGCCGCTGACCAGGAAGGCCACAAAGGGATCCATCCATGAAGGGCGCTGCTCGATCTGCATCATCTCTCCCTCTTCAATGGATGAGCGGAATAGCTCGGTAATAGTTCCTCAAGCCCTCAGCCCATACTTGGCTAAGCGATCTGCTGCCGAGTTCTCCTCTCTTGGCACATGCTCGACGAAGAAGGACTGGAAGCCTCCTATCAACCCTATCACTTTTACTAAGTACTTCTGCAGGATGATGTCGCGCACCTCGAACTCTCCTCGAATCTGCGACGCGACCACCATCGAATCCGTGAAAGCCCGGACATCACGGATCCCTAACTCCTTGGCAAGGCGCAAGCCTGCCACTATGGCCTCGTACTCTGCTTGGTTGTTTGTGACGGGGAAGAGGATCTCGATGGCTTGCTCGATCCTTGTTCCCTGTGGGCCGACGAGCACGATGCCCACTCCCACAAAACTTCTGCCCGAAGCTCCGTCCACGAACATCTTCCATGGAAATGGATTGAGAGCTTCTTCCCCTGACTCCGTTTCCACCGAGAAGTCAGCCAAGAAGTCTGCTACCGCCTGGGCCTTGATCGCCACCCGGGGTGAGAAGGAAATGTCGAACTCGCTGAGTTCCACCGACCATTTCGCTAACCTCCCTGAATGCTCCACTCCCTCTAGGACATTTCGGAGAGGATGATCAGTCACAACCCGGATGGAGTGAGCTTGAACTAAGGCCGGAGCTTTCGTGCCGACACCACCAGGGCGAAAGCAAGCTTCTCCAGGATCGGATATTTCAACTCCGCCTTCTTCAACACCCGACTGACATAGTAGACGTGCAGCTGCTTCCTTCCTTCTTCTCGGACCAACACGGAACTTACTGCCTCTGCTCCTACTCCCAGGTAGATGAGCAGGTCTTCGCCTTCCTTCGGGTTCTGAAAGAGAGGTGTCTGAGTCAACTGCTCCTTCAGTCTTTAAAACGCCTTCTCACTTCCTTCGGACCACTCGAAACTTTCCATTTTGCGGAGTGTCTTGAAGAATGGAGAGCACTTCTCCCCGGCCTTCGATAGGAAGCGACTAAGACCCGCCATCCTTCCTGTCAACCTTTGAACTTCGTTCATTGTCTTTGGGGACGGCATCTCCAGGATCGCCCTAACCTTGTCGGGGTTAGGCTCTACTCCCTCCGGGCTAAGGGGATGCCCCAGGAACTTTCCTCTTCCAACTCCAAAGACGCACTTCGCCGGATTGAGTCTCATCTTGAATTTCCTCAGCGCCGCGAAGGACTCCACCAGATCAGCTACGTGTTCCTGGACGCTCTTGCTTTTGATCAAGAGGTCGTCCACGTACACTTCCAGGTTCCTCCCCTTCTGCTCCTTGAAGATGTGGTCCATCATCCGCTGGTAGGTAGCTCCCGCATTCTTCAACCCGAAGGGCATCATCTTGTAGTTGTAGCAGCCATCATCGGTGATGAAGGAGACATCGCAGCAATCGGGGGGATGCATCCGGATCTGGTGGTATCCTGAAAACGCATCAATGAAACTCATCACGGAAAAACTGATGGCTGAATCAACCAGCGCGTCGATTCGAGGCAGGGGATAACAATCCTTAGGGCAGCTTTTATTCATCAAAGAGAAATCAACACACATCCTCCAGCTACCCTCCTCTTTCTTCACCATTACAACATTGGAGACCCAGCCTGGGTACTGAATCTCCGATACAAAGCCTGCATCGAGCAGCTTCTTCACCTCCTCCCAGATCGGCTTGGCTAAGATGGTGGCGCTCCTCCTCTTCTTCTGGCGGACGGGCTGGACCGCGGGATCCAAGTTGAGGCGATGACATGCAACCTCAGGATCGATTCCTGGCATCTCGGCGGCACTCCAAGCAAAGATGTCGACGTTCTTTTGCAGACACGCCGCCATCTTGATCTTTTCCTCTGTCTTCAGCGACCCGCCGATCTTCAGCAACCCAGGTACTCCTGCTGCGGAGAGTACCTCGATTTCTTTAACTTCTTCGGCCACCTCCAGCCTTGCCGGGCTCTCCAACACCCTTCCGAATTCTTCTGCGTCAGCCATCCAGCTGATGGTACTGACGACGCTGAGATAACACTCCCGAGCGGCTCTTGGATCGCTCCTGATCCTTACCTGAACATCTCCCTTACAGTACTTCAAGCACTGATGGTAGGAGGATGGGACGGCCTTGAAGGCATTGAGAAGTGGCCTCCCGAAGATAGCCCTGCAACAGCTCGGGGCGTCGACGATGACAAATCGACAGCTGATGGAGGTGCCACCGAGCGTTACAAGGAGATCTGCTCTTCCTTCCACCTCTTTCTTCTCTCCGGAGAAGCCGAAGAGGGGACCATCGGCTGCCCGGACCCTTGATGTTCTGACTCCCAGTCCATCAAACGTCCCATTGAAAATGACGTTTACTGAGCTACCGTTATCGATCAGAATCCGATCAACGGTGAAGTCCTCTACTGCGGCTTGGATCACGAGGGCATCATGGAAGGGATTCTCATTCCCTAACATGTCCTCCTCAGAGAAGGTGATCTCCTCCATCGGGGGCGGTGCTTGCGAGGTCGAGGAGATGCTCCTGCGATAGATCTGATGGAGGCTCCCCTTGCGGGACGCTTCCAGCCCTGCTCCCCCGTGGATCACTCCGACTCTGCCTCCCTGAACCAGGTCTCCTCGACCTCTCTGGTCGACCCGGTCTTCATTCCTCCTTCGAGCGACGGCTTGTACTGCCGGCGGATCGACAGGGGCTTCGATTCTTCGCTGCTCCCCTCCACCCTCTCCTGCTTCTAGCCTCCTCTTGGCTTCCCAAAAGTCTGGGCAAGCCATCATCGCATGCCCTTCTGCCTGGTGGAAGTCACAGTAGAGGGGAACCTCTTCTGCCTGCTGCCTTCTCTGCCGCTGCTTCTTCCTTCCTTGACGGCGGCCACGCCTGGCTACCGCCATCGCTTCGTCTCTCCTCCTCTCCCGACGCCTCTCCGGCTGGCGAAAGGTTCTTCTCTCTGGGGATCCTCCCCTTTGATCCCGACGCTGGTGCCGTCCAGCCGGCCTCCAAGGTGGCCGGTTGACGGGGACCTGATAGCGCCTTTCCTCCTCCTGACGCTCCGGGGTCACGATGGGCCTCCTCTCATCGCTTCTCCTGGATTCCTCCCTCCGGGGATCCTCCCTTTTCTTCTCTTCTCCTCTCCTTTCTTCGCGCCGCTCCGGCCACTTCCTTTCCGCCCTGAGGGGCTTTTCTCTCTTCCTCTTCTCAGGGATCCTATCCCTCTCTTCTCCCTCACCTCCGGTCACCCTAGTAAGCCTGGCCAAGAAGTCAGGGTTGGAAGCCTCTCCTCGGACAAACTTGTTGGCCCTCTGAATGAGGTTGTCATAGGAATAGGGAGGATTCCTACTGAGCTCCAACTTGAAGAGGCCTTGCCTTGTACCGAACGTCAAGGCCAGCAACAGGATGTTGCTATCCACCTCCTGGATCTGCAGCACCTCCTCTTGAAAGCGCTCGACATAGGCTCCCAACGCCTCATCCGGCCTTTGTACTAGATAGAACAGGGCCGTTGCTTCCTTCTTCAGCTTCCGGGCCGTGTCGAACCGGGTCGTCACTCCACGACATAGGTCTTCAAAGCAGTAAATCGAGCCGACGGGCAACTGGTGGAACCAGTCCCAGGCCTTTGCCCAGAAGGTGATGGCAAACAGTCTGCACTTAAAGGCATCCGACATGGTTCGGATAGAGACTATATCCTCGAACCACTGGATGTGCCGGACAGGGTCATCCCTCTCTGAATAATATTTCTGCACGGGGTCCCTGAACCCTTCTGGCACGGGCGCGACAAGGATTTCCTCGCAGAAGGGGATCCTCCCTCCTGTCCGGCGACGATCCTCCACTTGGCGATTATCGCCACCATACTCGCCACATGGGCGAGTATCTTGATACCTCGCCTGCTCCTCCGTCTCGCGGAACGGATCCCTTGCGAGGTAGGCTGGTAGAACTGCGACCTCCTTGGTCACTCGGTCTCCTCCTCTACATGCTCCTTTCCTGCTCGCCAAGGGGAACTCCTTCCCTCGGTCAGAACCGGGCGAGGTCGCCGTGACCTCGGCGCGCGGCTGAAGTGATGCCCGCATGGTCCCTTCCATGCGCTGCGCGAAGGCCTCGAAAACTGGGCGAGGTCGCCGTGACCTCGGCGCGCGGCTGAAGTGATGCCCGCATGTTCCCTTCCATGCGCTGCGCGAAGGCTTCGAAAACTGCCAACATCACGAACTCGCCGCTCGCGGACGAGTTGCCGACTACCTCCTCATGGTCGCCAACTATGACCATCTCGCCTTCTTACTGAACTTTCCTTCTCTGACTACGGTCCACGCTCACCGCACCAAAGTGTTGACGCCAGGAAAATCCTGACCTCAAGATTCGGACTGATGCAGTCGGAGGTTACTCGCCCAACAGCCCAACGAGATGGCTTGGCTGGCAACGACGAAGAAGCTAGAAGAGCATCAAACAGGACCCCGGGTGCTGCGGCAGGGAGGTCCCACCACGTACCCAGAAGCTCAGGAGAGTCTTCCCCTCCAAAACCAAAGTGGCCGAGCTTGGTACAGGGAAGACACCGACTTGGCTAGAAACAAGGGTGACGGGCTCGAGAGTTCGGAAATCGGGATCCAAAAGCTCAAGTCCAGGTGCCAATCCAAGTACCCCTGGGGTCCTATTTATAGGAAAACCAAAGGGTAGGGGGGCTTTTTATAGGCCAGCCCCCCAACCCGGCGACTATGGGATACTCGGCGAGTACTATGCCATAGTCGCTCATCTGGCGAGTATTGGGTACTGCTCGCACACGCCAGGCCAATACTCGCCTAGGTCTTCTGCTGCTTTCCTGTGTGCGACGAACTCCTCTGGTCAATACTAGCCTATCTGGCGAGTATTACCTGCATACTCGCCAGAGTCTTTTCTGCTTCTGGTCTCTATGTTGCCCCCTTGACCTTTGACTTTTGCCTACGTGGCCTTGGGTGGGTCCACCCTCGGAGAATGAGGGTTGTACAAGATAGGTAATTACAAGGCTTTTCCTCCTCGATCCACACAGGATCTTCACCAACTTCGCACCACACAATGTTACACAATAAACAATAGCGAAAATTGCAAGTTACCGACAGTGGAGGATGAGACGGATTACACAAATCCTCTCCAAGATGCCTTTTCGAATTCTTGCCAAAGTCTGCTCCAGATCCAATCCGTGTAGGCGAAGTATTCCTCGTCAACGTCGCAGAGACGTCCAAGAGCTCTCCCCAAACTAAGACGCTTGCCACAAAGGCCTCTCTAGAAACTCTTTCAATGCTTGAGATGGGAGAGAAGTGGATTTCTTACCCCTCCTCCTTCATGCCTATTTATATGGCCAAAATCAAGGGGGTAGAGGTGGTAGATGGCATGTGCATGAAGCTTCCATGAAGCTTCCCTCGGTCAAAAGCACATGTGTGAAGCTTCCTATGTGGACTTTCCTAGAAGCTTCCTTCAAGAGCACATGTTGATTTCATAGTCAACGACGACTACCCCTTTTCATATTTGGCAAGAAACACATGCTTAAAAAGCATGGTCAAAAGGTGGCTAGCCTCTTTCACACTTAGGAGAAAATTATCTCATCAAATCTCCCCTTTTTCGACTAAGTGAAGAAACTTGTCATTCTAACAATCTTCCTTCAAATCTCCAGTTTGCCTCTCACTAGGGCCTCCATCAACATGTCTCCCATTTGATCAATAGATTCAGCGCCATCAAACTCGAATCCACAATTTTCTCCACAAAGGACGGGAACTGTACCCAACAATTTATCCCCATTGCTCTTATGTGGAATAGATCGCCATGCCTGCGTTCCTCACACAATGCTCAAACTTCCCCCTCGACACGGTCTTCGTAAGCATATCTGCTCCATTGTCATCCGTGTGCACCTTCTGCGAATCCATCTCTCTCTACTCTAGAGTATCGCGTATCCAATGATACTGCGTGTCAATATGCTTGGATCTTGAGTGGAAGGTGGGGTTCTTCCCTAAATGAATCGCGCTCTGACTGTCACATAAGAGTGTGTAGCGCTCCTGAGTGAAGCCCAACTCTTTGATGAAACGTTTCATCCAAAGAAGCTCTTTTCCTGCCTCAGTGACTGCAATAAATTCTGCCTCCGTGGTCGACAATGCAACACACTTCTGCAGTCTCGACTACCATGACACAGCTCCTCCTGCAAATAGGATCAGGTACCTAGAGGTCGATCTTCTGGAGTCCAAATCTCCAGCCATATCAGCATCAATGTAGCCCAGTAGCTCAGACTCACTATCTCCAAACCTTAACGTCAAGTCTGACGTCCCATGTAGGTATCTTAGAATCTACTTCACAGCGCCCCAATGTTCTCTTCCAGGATTGGAGAGAAACCTACTAACAGTGCCTACAACATGCGCTATATCAGGGCGGGTGCAAACCATGATATACATGAGTCTGCCAACTGCAGAAGCATAAGGGACATTTTGCATCTCCTCTTTCTCCTCAGGTGTGCTCGGGCACTGGTCAGCGGTAAGTCTGAAGTGAGCTGCAAGCGCGCCGCTCACCTTCTTCGCCCGATCCATACTAAATCTCTGTAACACCTTCCTGATATATCTTGCTAACCAAAGTAACTTAGAGCCTCTATCTCTCTGAATATGCATCCTTAGGATGGTCCTTGCACCTCCTAAGTCCTTCATCGCAAATGTGGAGCTCAACTGCTGCTTCAGCACGGCAATGCGCGCAGTGCTCCTCCTGACTATCAGCATGTCGTTAACATAAAGGAGTAAAATAATGAAATCCTCTGGAGCGTGCCGCTTCACAAATACGCAGTGATCAAGGGTGGTTCTCCTGAAGTCGGTCTCCCCCACAAAAGTATCGAACTTCTTGTACCACAGTCACGGGGCCTGCTTCAGGCCATATAAGCTCTTCTTCAAGAGACAGACTAGACTCTCCTTCCCTTTCACCTTGAAACCTTCAGGCTGCTCCATATAAAGCTCCTCATCAAGATTGTCATGCAGAAAGGCGATCTTGACATCCATCTGCTCAGTCTCCAGGTCTAGCCTTGCAGCAAGGCCAAGAACAACCCGGATAGACGACATCTTCACAATAGGAGAGAAGATCTCATCAAAATCAACTTCCTGTTTCTGACTGAAACCCTTCACCACTAATCTTGCCTTGTATCTGAGTGGTGTCGAGGGGTCTCCCTGCTTTACTCTGAAAATCCACCGATTCTTCAGAGCCTTCTTGCCCTTAGGCAATCGTACCATCTCATAAATATGGTTCTCATGCAGAGACTGCATCTCCTCCTGCATAGAAACCATCCACTCTTTCTTCTCTGAGCTTTGCACTGCTTCATCAAAGCACTCAGGCTCCCCCGCATCGGTCAACAAAATATAGTCAGTAGCTGAGTATCTCGAAGAAGGGTATCTGACTCGATCAGACCTCCGTGGAGCGTGCTCAGTTGCTGGTATCGGCACATCATCAGTGATGTCCTCTATAGGCTCGCCATCAGTAGCGTCATCATGGACTGTAAGTGGCTCAGCACCCTGCACCGGATCAGGCTCTACGGCCTCCTCAGTATCATCACCTCCAGTCATAGGAGACTCTGCATTAGTGTGAGAGTCATCTTTCTCAATCTTCTCAGGATCAACCATAGTTTGATTCTCATAAAATATAGCATCGCGACTGCGTACAATCTTCTTCTCAACCTGATCAAAGAACCTGTAGTCAAACTCGCCGCTGCGTCCATATCCCAAAAATATGCATTGACGGGTCTTAGAATCCAACTTCGATCTCTAGTCCTGAGGGACGTGCACAAAGGCTTTGCAGCTGAAGACCCTCAAGTGAATGTATGAAGGGTTCTTTCTGTACCAAACCCTATCAGGAACGTCCTCCTGTAATGCATAACTGGAGATAGGTTGATGACGTGTGTAGCTGTGTATAAAGCCTCACCCCAAAACATGTCAGGTAGATTTGACTCAGATAACATGCACCTCACCCTCTCCATCAATGTCCTGTTCATTCTTTCAGCTACGTCATTTAGCTGTGGCGTCTTGGGTGCATGTCTGATCCCT
Organism: Dactylorhiza incarnata; assembly: GCA_033032865.1. NCBI lineage: Eukaryota > Viridiplantae > Streptophyta > Magnoliopsida > Asparagales > Orchidaceae > Dactylorhiza > Dactylorhiza incarnata. The sequence goes on along the minus strand of JAWHQI010000296.1, from coordinate 393,407 downwards.
TGTTCTTTGCAGTATTCATCAAAGGGACCAATATACTCTCCTCCATTGTCGGACCTGATGCACTTTAGCTTCTTCCCAGATTGCCTCTCCACCTCAGCATGGAATCTCCGAAAAGTGTCGAGAACCTCACCTTTGGTCTTAATAGCATAGACCCAAAGTTTTCTCGAATTGTCATCAATGAACGCCACGAAGTAAGATGCTCCTCCTCTCATCTGGACCTTCAGTGGCCCACAGACATCAGTATGTACGAGCTCTAGTGGCTCAGATCTTCTTGTGGAAGTGTGGCTCTGGAATGATACTCTATTCTGCTTTCCAGCTATGCAATGGTCACATCTCTCTAACTGATCCACAGATAGATCAGAGATCATCTTCTTTCGGGAGAGACATCCCAGACCCTTCTGGCTAATGTGACTCAGTCTCCTATGCCATAGGGACGTGGATGCCCTGTAAGACCCCCCCCCCCCCCCCCCCAAACTGAACCGGGTTCAGGGAGGGGGGATCTTACTGCCCAAAGATGGACACTAGTGCTTCCCGGATGGCAACGACCCACCCTCTCAAGCACTGAGTGGTCTCCTTATCAGGCACGAGAATCACAACATCATATCAGAACGCACAGCGGAAGCAATCGAATAAACAAAACCAAACATACTGCTTATATTTACATATTTAAATAGGGCCGAAGCCTAATGTTTACAACCACTGCCTCGGGGGCTACATAGACTATAACAAAGACCCTAGGCTAGTCCTATACTCTAGGACTCACGTCTGGGAAGATAGGGAGAGGCTGGAGTGTCCGATCGAGCCATCTCTAAGGCTGGTAACTCATCCTGCGGTGCGGGGGCTCCGCGTTGTCCCATCTCCTGTGACTGGTTATAAGAAATAACCGTTAGTCACAGAGCTAAGCAGAAAACACATCCCCTCCCCGGATCCATATGCAGGGGGCGGGCTAAAGGACATAAATAAATAGCCGAAGCAAGGAAGAGGGTTAGCAACAGTTAGTCATATATATATACACATATATATCTATAATTAGGGCTTCCCGCCCTACTATCCATAATCGCGCAGTATAGTAAATACACAACCCTATCTCGCGCATACTCGCACTCAGGTATTCAAACCTGTACACACACAAAAGACCCTGTGTCGACACAGTTTAGACCGCTTTATTTCAAACAGGGGAGCTAACCCTGCGGGCCTCACCGATGTGGCCGTCGGTGACAGTGGCCAGTCTTGCCACTTCTGAGTGTAGTCGTATTGTATCACCCAGGCCCTCCTGTACAACTTGGTGTACTAACTGGATGTGAGCGACATCCGGAGAACCGATTTTTAGGCCGACCAGCGGAGGCAAAACTGCAGGTTCGAAGTGGTGATAACCTGCTGTGCACATCTCCCTATCGCCATGAGTTGTCAACCCACCCGCACCGGTACGAACGGTCTGCGGGCGTGACCGACCCACCACTTCCAAACAATCTTCAACTGCTTAAATACAGAATAAGCGCTTTAAGACGCGCAGTAACTTACTCAACCGGTCATACGACCTCTGACCGGGAGGCTCAACGGTATGAGGGCTCCTTACTTGGGGCTAACCTGGGAGGAGGGGCTCAACTCCGGGTTTTCCCCAACTAAGGCCTCGCAGAAGGGAGGATAAGCACCGCTTGCTAGCGTAGGACCGAAGTTAGCGCTGAATTAGAAAGTGCAATATAAGCAGTAAAATAGGCCGGAAGCAGGGGGCCATAATATCAAGCAGTAAGATAGGCCGAAAGCAGGGGGCCATAATATCAAGCAGTAAAATAGGCCGAAAGCAGGGGGCCATAATATCAAGCAATAAGATAGGCTGGAAGCAGGGGGCCATAATATCAAGCAGTAAAATAGGCCGGAAGCAGGGGGCCATAATAACAGGACCAGTGCGAGACTGGAGAAATGAAAGTACTGAAAGCAGTAAATAAGGACCAGTGCGGGACTGGAGAATGAAAGTACTGAAAGCAGTAAATAAGGACCAGTGCGGGACTGGAGAATTGAAAGTACTGAAAGCAGTAAATAAGGACCAGTGCGAGACTAGAGAAATGAAAGTACTGAAAGCAGTAAATAAATAAAGGGTTAGTAGTCCAATCACTCCATAACAGGAGGCTTCAACGTCGACTCCGTTCTTAGGAGGAGGTTCTGCTTTCTCCCCGTTCATAGGGTTCTACTCCATTTACAGGAGTTTATTTACGTTCCATGAGATTTAGTATTTTCCCTTTGCCGTGGATTTGTTCTTTTTATTATCTCGACATTACTGCATTGCGGCGTCGACCGTGATCTCGTCCCAATTTTCGCGTCGATATTTTAAACCCAATCGATTCCTTAGATCGATACGCGTAATTTTATTGTACCGCTAAAATACGCGTCGTAAGGACGCCGATTTATTCCGATGAATTTCGCTCCCTTTCGGGCGTTTATTTTGCTTGTAAAAGCTTTTAGAGGACCAAAATAATATGTCACACTCCCCAACTTTAATAGTAGTTGTAAAATACCCTTAATTAGAGCCTACGATTTTTGGGGATTTTTACGAATTCATTTGGGCTTTTTATTCCTTAAAATAAGCTTTATAAAGGGGTTTAAAAATAGCAAATGTGCTCCTAAAACTCCCAAAAAATTTCAGGAGCTGCCCCTCAGAGTGGGACACATTTTTCATCTTGGAGGTTTTTGCTGAAAAAGCCCTGATTGTCCTCAGGAAAATCAAATAGGAAAGGGGGCTTTTGGGGTGCGGATAGCAGGAAGGAGAGGGGCTGCGGGTGCTCCACCGCGCGCCATCCCGCGGCTCCCACAGCAGATCTACGGCGGATCAGCTGTGGGGGGGCACACAGGTGGAGGCGGGAGGCGGGAAACAAGGTGACAGGAGCCGCCCGATCTCCTGGGGGAGATCGTGCGGCTCCCGTTCGTTTAACGGGAGGCGGCCGCTGCCGACGCCGGGCAGCGGCCGGCTGGGGCCGGCGCCGCCCCCGGTCGATGCACCGGGGGCCTGCGGCCACTCCGGTGGTGGTCCGGTGGCCTGGCGCCGCCGGCTACAACCGGGAAATAGACAAAGAGAGGGGCGGGGGCGGTGGCGCAGCCTGCATGTGCCATGCAGGCTTGCTGCGCCACCTTCCCCGCTGGGAAAGGCTTCCCCTGCCGCCCCCGGTCGGGGCGCAGGGGGAGGGGCAAACCTCCGGCGGGGGTCCGGCTGCCTAACGCCGCCGGGCGCCGACGGGGGTGGGGCTTTTCCCCGTACAGGAAACGGGAGGGAGGGGGAAGCACGGGTGCCGCCGGGGGCGCGTCCTCCGGCGGCCCGGCCGCCTCCTCTTCGTCGGCGCCAAGGTCCCCGAGTGGGGACCTACTCCCCCCCAGCGCCACCACCGGCGCTGGGGGTTTGGCTTCCACGGCCAGCCTCCACCCGAGCCTTACAAGGCTCAGAGTGGTGCTGGCGGCGCTCCGGCGACGGGGAGGGGGTCGGCCTGGCTCAGGGGAGTAGGAAGGAGGAGGGGGAGATGTCTACCTGTAGGGGAGGTGGAGCTCGGGAGGTGGAGGGTCGGCTATCCATAGGAGGAGGAGTGGCGGTGGTTTGGGGTTGGGCAGAGCTCCGGCAGGGGGTTGGCTGGCATGGGAGAAGGAGGAGGAGGAGGAGGCTGAGGGGGGGGGGGGGGGGGGGGGTTGGCACTCAGGGAGGGGCTGAGCCCCTCCTTATATAGGGGAGGGGGAGGCCTCCCCTCTCCTTCCTTTTAGCCCATGTGGCTAAAAGGAAGGGATGGGTGGGGGGAGATATTTTCTCCCCTCCCCCCTTCTCTCTCCTGCCCCCTTGCCACAATAGGGGGTTGCCTATCCATGGGCAGCCCCCTCCATTGGGGGAGGGGCTTCTCTCTCTCCCCCCTTTCTTTTCTAACAGATTTCAAGCTTGGGGGGGGGGGGTTGACCGAGGTCAACTTAGGGCGTGGTCCTTCATGGTCCCGGGGTCCATCAAGATTTGCCGGGGCCGATGCCGAGCTTGTGTGCTTCTCATTTCGTGCGTTGCACTGAGGTGGTCTGCATATTCCTAAAATGGCATACTCTCCATACGACCTCAGATCGAGGCGTAACGAATTCCGTTGCGCTTGTATCGTTCATACGAGTCTAATGGAACTGACAGAAGTCAATTCGGAGTATGTTTGGCCACTATCCCACTATAGTGGGGTAGCGACGCACAACGATACTCAAAATGGTCGTTTTCTCTAAACGACCTCAGATCGAGGTGCAACGAATTCTGTTGCACTCGTATAGGTCACACGAGTCTAACGAGACTGACGGAAATCAGATCGGAGTATGTTTGACCACTATCCGACTATAGTGTGGTAGCGGTGCGCAACGATACTCAAAATGGTCATTTTCTCTAAACGACCTCAGATCGAGGTGCAATGAATTCTGTTGCACTTGTATAGGTCACACGAGTCTAACGGGACTGACGGAAGTCAATTTGGAGTATGTTTGGCCACTATCCCACTATAGTGTGGTGGCGGCGCACAACGATACTCAAAATGGTCGTTTTCTCTAAACGACCTCGGATTAAGGTGCGACGAATTCTGTTGCACTCGTATTGGTCATACGAGTCTAGCGGATCTGACAGAAGTCAATTCGAGATTCATAGCACATAACCCCTCATCGGGTTATGTCTACCGTTCGGGCCTACTTTTATTGGGCTCACTAGGGCCTAGTGACCCAATAAAAGTCGGGATGTTACAATCTAATAAAAATAAAGGGATTTTCGTCCCCGAAAATTGCTTAAAGTAGGGGTTAGAGAGGCATACCTGGGGAAACAGTGCCGGGTATCTTTCTCAGACGAGAGCTTCTGGTTCCCAGGTGAATTCCTCGCGTCCCCCGTTTGACCATAATATCTTGACCATCGTGATGGTTTTGTTCCGTAATTCCTTGATCTTGGAATCTACTATCTTCACTGGTTCAAGTTGAACAGATCGGTCAGATTGAACTGATGCTGGCGGCACGGGAAGATGTTGCTCTGGTTAGCGAAGTACACGCCTTAGTGAAGAGACGTGAAATACGTCATGGAGGTTTCCCAGTTCAACTGGCAGAGCTAGCTTATAAGCCACCGGGCCAACTCTTTCTATGACTTGATATGAGCCCAGATAGCGGGGATCTAGCTTTTTCTGCTTCTTTATTCGGGATATCCCATGCATAGGCTTAATTTTTAAGAAAACCAAGTCTCCTACTTTGAACTCCACGAGGCGATGACGCGCATCGTAATATTTGGCTTGTCGGCTCTGTGCCTCCAGCATACATTCTCGAATTAACCTTATTGCGGTGGTGGTATCATCTATGTAGGTGGCTCCTAAAGCTTCGGGGTCTTCATCTTGTGCCCATGTTAGTGGTGTTCGACAGCGTCTTCCGTAGAGGGCTTCGTACGGTGCCATCTTGATGCTCGCCTGGAAGCTGTTATTGTACGAGAATTCTACTAAAGGTAGTAATTGTTCCCAAGGCTCATTGTGTTCTACTATGCACAACCGGAGGAGGTCTTCCATCGTCCTGTTCGTCCTTTCTGTTTGCCCGTCGGTCTGGGGGTGGAAGGCGGTGCTAAAAGCTAATCTGGTTCCCAGATAATCTTGCACTCTCCTCCATTCTTTTGATGTAAAGCGCCCGTCGCGGTCCGAGACGATTGATTTGGGTACCCCATGAAATCGGACCAGTTGTTCTATAAATAGTCGAGCTAATATGTCGACACCATCGCCTTGCCGGTTCGGGATAAAACGGGCTACCTTGGTGAGGCGATCTACTACAACCCATATGGAGTCGTTCCCTGCACGAGATCGGGGAAAGTCCATGGAAATATCCTCGAACTTCCATTCTGGTATGGGCAGAGGTTGTAGTAAACCTCCTGGGCTACGACATTCTGCCTTGACCATTTGACAGGTCTGGCAGTGCGCTACATAATTGGTAACGTCCTTCTTCATTCCTGGCCAGTATAATGTCCTTCGCAGGTCTGTATACATTTTTACTACCCCTGAGTGTATTGAATACCTTGTCTGGTGTGCCTCGCAGAGTATTTCTTCCCGGATTCCCTCTGCAGCGGGGATGAATATGCGGTGTCTGTACTGCAGGATGCCATCATACAAATTATAGTCTTCTTGTGCACCGTGTTGCAAGGCCTGAATGATCGGGGCTGCTTCTACGTCGATCTTCTGTGCCTCTCGTATTCTGTCCCTGATGTCGCACTGTATCTCCATCCAGTAAAGCTGGGCCTGGTATTCTATCGGGTTCCTTCGGGCGATGAGAATAATATCCAATTCTGCAAAGGATTCGACTAATTCCTCTGGTATCATCTCTAGCCAACTCCCGGTCCTCGGAGGTTGCCGACTTAGGGCATATGCAACTTTATTGGCTTTGACGGGGTGGTACTGAAGGGCAAAGTCGTAATCGCACAGAAACTCCAACCATCGGCGCTGACGGAGATTTAGCTCTTTCTGGGTGAAGATGTATTTGAGGCTTTTATGATCGGAGAAGATCTCGCATCGTACTCCGTAGAGGTAGTGCCTCCAAACTTTTAATGCGAAAACTACCGCACCCAGTTCTAGATCATGGGTGGCGTAGTTTAGTTCGTGAGGCTTTAGCTGACGTGAGGCATAGGCGATTACCTTGCCGTGTTGCATTAGCACGGCTCCCAATCCCTTTAGTGAGGCATCGGCGTAGATCTGGAAGCCCTCAGTACCTGAGGGGAGTGTTAGAATCGGGTTCGATATCAGTCGGTTCTTCAGCTCTATGAACGCTGCTTCACATTCGGGAGACCACTGGAACGTCACGTCCTTTTTGGTGAGGGAGGTAAGTGGTAATGCAATCTTAGAGAATCCTTCTACAAACTTACGGTAGTAGCCGGCGAGGCCAAGGAAACTCCTGATGTCTGCTGCTGACTTAAGTGGCGGCCAGTCTCGTACTACTTGTACCTTGGCTTGGTCCACCGCTACCCCGTTCTTGTTAGCTGTGTGTCCAAGGAAGCCGACTTCTTCCATCCAGAACTCACATTTGCTAAACTTCGCAAAGAGCGAGTGTTCCCTTAGCTTGAGCAAAACCATTTGGAGATGCATGGAATGATCAGTTTTGTTCTTCGAGTAGATGAGTATATCGTAAAGTCCATAGCGGGAGCTGAAAGCGGTCTTGAGAATGTCTTCTTCTCGTACTATGAGCTGATAATAGCCGGATCTTAAATCCATCTTGGAAAAGACGGACGCGCCTTGTAATTGATCGAACAATTCATCTATTCGGGCCTAGGGATATTCCGGACAGTGAGTTTATTCAGTTCCCTGTAGTCAATACAGAGACGCAGGGATCCATCTTTCTTTTTAACGAGTAACACTGGGGCTCCCCAGGGCGAGGTACTTGGGCGGACGAAACCTGCGTCAACTAGCTCTTGTAGTTGGATCTTGAGCTCGGCTAGTTCCCTCGGGGCCATTCGGTATGGAGCTCGGGATACGGGTCGGGCTCCATGAGTAAGTTCAATTTGGAAGTCCACTTCCCGTTGCGGGGCAACCCAGGAAGAGATTCTGGAAAGATGTCTGGGAAGTCCCTAATTACGGGCACTCTAGCGAGTACTTGCGTCTTGTCCTTCATCTCGAAGTAGATTAGGTACACCTCGTCCTTCCGCCGGACTGCTTTGACTGTTTGCGCGGACGTTAAGATAATGTGAGTGACAGAGGGTATACCAGCTAGTGTGATAAATTGCCCATTCGGGTTCCGGAGGTGGATTTCTTGAGTCGAACAATTGATTTGGGCGATGTGCTCGGCCAACCAATCCATCCCTAAAATGATGTCGAATCCGGTTATCGCCAAAACGGTTGCGTTGACTTCGAATTCTATGCCTCCTAGCGTTGCTTGGAAGGAACACTTTTCTGTGGACGTCATATCCGATCCATCCGGAAGTCGTATTCGTATTGACATCCCGGATGATCGTACAGTGTTTCCCTTGTCAGCGATGAAGTTCTGTGCGACGAAGGAAAGCGTGACACCGGTATCGAACAACGTTTTAGCGGGATGACCTTCTACCAAAAGTAAACCTGATAGTATGTATATACTATGATCATAAACTTTTTACAGATATACAGGAGTAGAGACTATACAAAAGGTCACAACATATATATATGACTATAACATGCTCCTAGGATATCGTAACTACTGAAAGTAGATACCTATCACTACATCTGGTGCAGGACCGTGCTGGAGATCTAATGCGTATGCCTCGGGCGGTGCTGCTCTGCCCTGCCTAGCTGGCTCCCTCCTGCCTGCGGGACGTCCTCTGCGTCCACCTCGTCCTCTCTCCGCAGCTCTCTGTACTGCTCCTAAACCGGGTCTCCCTGTAGCCCGAGGGCAAAAATCTCGTATGTGCCCGGGCTGCTGACATATGTAGCAGTTCCCTGCAAAGGGGACATCTCGTCGTGCAGCTGGGACGGCCTGAGGTGCTGGGGCTGGGGGTGCTGGTCGGGGCTGGGCTGTCTGCCCATATGGCTGGTGGCGCTGACGCTGTCTCCTACCCCGGTCCTGTCTGCGAGGACCTACTCCTCTCTCTCGGCCCTGAGCCCGGGGAACCTCCGCATGTCCCCTACCCTGCTGGGCCACCATCCTCTGATCTAACTCTAAAGTTGCGGCGTGCGAGGCAATCGTGTGGAAGGATGCCTGAGAAATCATGATCAGAGCCTGGCGGAGGTTGTCTCGTAGTCCTCGGTAAAATCTAGTCGCTCTATCCCTGTCCGTAACTGCTAAAGTCCCGGCGAAGCGGGCCAAATGAATGAACTCTCGTTGGTACTCTGGTATCGTCCTCTCCCCTTGCCGGATCTGTAAGAAACGCTCCTGAAGTACGATCCTATCTGCGTCCGAGATGAAGTGCTCTAGGAAGGCCTCTGAGAATTCCCCCCAGAGGATTGTGTTGAGTGGTCGCCCTCTAAACGTGGAGCGGCTGGCTGCTCTCCACCAATCTCGGGCATAGCCCTCTAGCATGGTCACCACCAAGGACACTACGACTATGGCGGGGCACATCATCCCGACTAAGATCTCCTCTACCCTCTCCACCCACTCTTCGGCTTAAATGGCTGACTCGGTACCTCGGAAGGTGGGGGGCCTTAGCCCCCGGAATGTCGTCAGAAGATCGGTGGTTACGGTGGCCTGCTGGGGTGGTCGTAGGGTGGCCGTCTGGAAAGCGACTAACAAAGCTATCAGGGTCCGTCCTAGCTCTGTATCCCCAAACGGAACTGCGACTGGAGTGGCCGGGGCTGGTGGTGGAGTGGTAGGGTGGTACTGATCCCTAGAGGAGGACCTTCCGTTACTCGACTCCGGTATCTGGAGAAGTAACAAACGAACATTAGCACTTGCAAAAATAAGGGAATTTTGCAGGACTGAAACGAAAAGAAAGCGGAAAGCGTGCGGGTGTACTACCGTGCAGTCTCGAATCCTTAACCTTAAACCTAAAGGGTCCACCAGGCTTCCACTGCCTGGTTCGTCCCGAACCAAGAAACGGAACCGGGGAAGGGAGGATCGAAAGACTGCCCCATGTGGTCGAATCGTGGTAGCTCTGATCCATTTGTAAGACCCCCCCTCCCCAAACTGAACCGGGTTCAGGGAGGGGGATCTTACTGCCCAAAGATGGCCACTAGTGCTTCCCGGATGGCAACGACCCACCATCTCAAGCACTGAGTGGTCTCCTTGTCAGACACGAGAATCACAACATCACATCAGAACGCACAGCGGAAGCAATTGAAATAAACAAAACCAAGCATACTGCTTATATTTACATATTTAAATAGGGCCGAAGCCTAATGTTTACAACCACTGCCTCGGGGGCTACATAGACTATAACAAAGACCCTAGGCTAGTCCTATACTCTAGGACTCACGTCTCGGAAGATAGGGGAGAGGCTGGAGTGTCCGATCGAGCCATCTCTAAGGCTGATAACTCATCCTGCGGTGCGGGGGCTCCGCGCTGTCCCATCTCCTGTGATTGGTTATAAGCAATAACAGTTAGTCACAGAGCTAAGCAGAAAACACATCCCCTCCCCGGATCCATATCCAGGGGGCGGGCTAAAGGACAGAAATAAATAGCCGAAGCAAGGAAGAGGGTTAGCAGCAGTTAGTCATATATATATACACACATATATATATAATTAGGGCTTCCCGCCCTACTATCCAATAGACAAAGAGAGGGGTGGGGGCGGTGGCGCAGCCTGCATGTGCCATGCAGGCTTGCTGCGCCACCTTCCCCGCTGGGAAAGGCTTCCCCTGCCGCCCCTGGTCGGGGCGCAGGGGGAAGGGCAAACCTCCGACGGGGGTCCGGCTGCCTGGCGCCGCCGGCCACTGCCGGGGGTGGGGCTTTTCCCCGTACAGGAAACGGGAGGGAGGGGGAAGCACGGGTACCGCCAGGGGCGCATCCTCCGGCGGCCCGATCGCCTCCTCTTCGTCGGCGTCAAGGTCCCCGAGTGGGGACCTACTCCCCCCCCCCCCCAGCGCCACCACCGGCGCTGGGGGTTTGGCTTCCACGACCAGCCTTCACCCGAGCCTTACAAGGCTCGGGGTGGTGTTGGCGGCGCTCCGGCGACGGGGAGGGGGTCGGCCTGGCTCAGGGGAGTAGGAAGGAGGAGGGGGAGATGTCTACCTGTAGGGGAGGTGGAGCTCGGGAGGTGGAGGGTCGGCTGGCCATGGGAGGAGGAGTGACGGCGGTTTGGGGTTGGGCAGAGCTCCGGCATGGGGTTGGCTGGCATGGGAGAAGGAGGAGGAGGAGGCTGAGAGGGGGGGGGGGGGGGGGGGGGGGGGTTAGCACTCAGGGAGGGGCTGAGCCCCTCCTTATATAGGGGAGGGGGAGGCCTCCCCTCTCCTTCCTTTTAGCCCACGTGGCTAAAAGGAAGGGATGGGGGGGGGGGGGAGATATTTTCTCCCCCCCCCCCCCCCCCCTTCTCTCTCCTGCCCCCTTGCCCCAATAAGGGGCTGCCTATCCATGGGCAGCCCCCTCCCTTGGGGGAGGGGCTTCTCTCTCTCCCCCCCTTTCTTTTCTTTTCTCAACATATTTCAAGCTTGGGGGGGGGGGGGGGGGGGGGTTGACCGAGGTCAACTTAGGGCGTCGTCCTTCATGGTCCCGGGGTCCATCAAGATTTGTCGGGGCAGATGCCGAGCTTGTGTGCTTCTCATTTCGTGCGTTGCACTGAGGTGGTCTGCATAATCCTAAAATGGCATACTCTTCATACGACCTCGGATTGAGGCGTAATGAATTCTGTTGCGCTTGTATCGTTCATACGAGTCTAATGGAATTGACAGAAGTCAATTCGGAGTATGTTTGGCCACTATCCCACTATAGTGGGGGTAGCGACGCACAACGATACTCAAAATGGTCATTTTCTCTAAACGACCTCAGATCGAGGTGCAACGAATTCCGTTGCACTCGTATAGGTCACACGAGTCTAACGGGACTGACGGAAGTCAGATCGGAGTATGTTTGGCCACTATCCCACTATAGTGTGGTAGCGGTGCGCAACGATACTCAAAATGGTCGTTTTCTCTAAACGACCTCAGATCGAGGTGCAACGAATTCCGTTGCACTCGTATAGGTCACACGAGTCTAACGGGACTGACGGAAGTCAATTCGGAGTATGTTTGGCCACTATCCCACTATAGTGTGGTGGCGGCGCACAACGATACTCAAAATGGTCGTTTTCTCTAAACGACCTCAGATTGAGGTGCAACGAATTCTGTTGCACTCGTATTGGTCATACGAGTCTAGCGGATCTGACAGAAGTCAATTCGGGATTCGTAGCACATAACCCCTCATCGGGTTATGTCTACCGTTCGGGCCTACTTTTATTGGGCTCACTAGGGCCTAGTGACCCAATAAAAGTCGGGATGTTACATGCCCCATCTCTAATAGTGTTGGCCTGAGCAGCTTCAGGTCTCCCCTCCATATAGTATAGGCCAGTGTCTCTATAACCTCTGGCCACTACCAGCGACCCCATGATTAACTTCCAAAAGTCTCCACCAAAAACACTTAAGTGTCCTTTATCACCTAACTTTCCAACTGAAACTAGGTTGAAGCGGATGTCAAGTACATGTCGCACATCTCTTAGGATCATCAATCCTCCAGTGCTCGTCTTCAGGTGCATATATCCTCTTCCTATGACTTTAGATGTGCCACCATTGCCCATCCTAAGCACCCCACAATTGTGAGTAGTGTATGTGGCAAATAAGTCCCTGTTGTGGGAGACATGTGCAGAAGCACCTGAATCAATAATCCAGCTTCGGTCATCGCAAGAGAGTGCAGCTGTGATGTCATCTCCAACAATGATGACAACGTCCTCTGTAAATACAATAGCTGCAGTGTGACTCTCCTTCCTATCATCAGTAGCCACTCCTTTATTCCTTTCGCCATTCTTTAGAGAATAACAGAACTTCTGAATATGCCCCTTCTTATGACAATAGTGGCACTCCACGTTTTGATAACGTGACCTGGACTTCCCCCTGCTTTGTCCTCTCTCGCTCTTCCTTTCTCTACTCTTGCTTCTGCCTCTCCCCTTGGGCTCAGTGTAGAGGATGTCAGCTCGTGAAGAAGAGCCTGATATCCCTTAAGACTTTCTACTCACCTCTTCGTTCAGGATGTCACTTTTGGCAATCTCCATAGTAATGATGCCCCCGGGAGAGGAGTTGATTAGAGAAACTATAACCATCTCTCAAGAGTCTAGAAGAGACTTCAGCAACCATAATGCGTTGACCTCATCCTCGAAGGTCACCTTCATAGCAGTAAGCTGATCAATAATACTTTGGAACTCATTCACATGATCCAGGATAAGGGATCCTTCCCTGTATCTGAACTCACCCAGCTTCTTCAGTAGATATGGCTTGTTGATGCCAGTACTCTTGGCATACAACGTCTCGAGAGTCTTCCCAAGTATCTTTGCATCAACAATACTCGCGACATGATTGTAGACATCCGGTTCCACGAACCGTCTGATGAATCCACATAACTTCCGGTGCTCCACATTCCACTTATTTGGATCCATATCTTTAGGCATCTCCTCAAAGATAGGAGCATGCTAGCCCTTGACGTAGATGAGATCTTCCATCAGTAAGTGTCACTGATGGTAATTTGCGCCGTTTAATTTCACCATTTGCTCGGAACTCGAACCAGAAGTAGATTCCATTATGCTATGTCAATCAATCAGACTGACCTTGGTTCTCTGAGCCGATTATTTCCAAGAAGAAAATCAAAGAGGATAGGGAGCGAACCAATAGTCGTCACCTACCGCACCCGATAACCAACCCGAAATATTCGATCGGCTCGTCTCAAATCTCAAATAGGTCAGCCTGATAACTGCTCTAATAATGAACCTAGCTTTGATATCACTTGTTGGGCTAGGGAGCACGCAAACCCGACCAGAGCACCTACAAATTAGTTCGAGCAAGTACCTACGCGACCGCTTAGCGGTATGCCGATACACAACCAAAAAAACACAACACAAAATAACAACAATAAAGGTGACACACAGATATAACGTGGAAACTCAATAGGGTGAAAACCACGGGACGATCAGAGTCCAACCCGGAAAGCCGCCACTAAAAATGTGTAAAACAGATAGGCAATTACAATGATTTCCCTCCTCGATCCACAGGATCTTCACCAACTTCGCACCACACAATATTACACGATAAACAGTAGCAAAAATTGCAAGTTACCGACAGTGGCGGATGAGACGGATTACACAAATCCTCTCCAAGATGCCTTTTCGAATTCTTGCCAAAGTCTGCTCCAGATCCAATCTGTGTAGGCGAAGTATTCCTCGTCAACGTCGCAGAGACGTCTGAAAGCTCTTCCCAAATTAAGACGCTTGCCACAAAGGCCTCTCTAGAAACTCTTTCAATGCTTGAGATGGGAGAGAAGTGGATGTCTTACCCCTCCTCCTTCATGTCTATTTATAAGGCCAAAATCAAGGGGGTAGAGGTGGTAGATGACATGTGCATGAAGCTTCCATGGAGCTTCCGTCGGTCAAAAGCACATGTCATGAAGCTTCCTCTGGGCACTTTCCTAGAAGCTTCCTTCAAGAACACATGTTGATTTCATAGTCAACGACGACTACCCCTTTTCACACTTAGCATGAAACACATGCTTGAAAAACATGATCAAAAGATGACTAGCCTATTTCATACTTAGGAGAAAATTATCTCATCACAATCAACTAGGATATTCCAGGATTATACATAATATAAATAGAGAATGGAAGGAGAAGAATATTTTGGGTTTACCAGGTCCAACACAATGAATTGAAATGCACAATCTGTTTAGAAGACAACTAACATAATAATTTATTATCCAGAAGCAGACAAGCCCAAGCGGCGTCGGGAGCACCTTGATCATCCCAAGGAATGTCGGCCGCCCAAGCAGCGCCGGAAATACCTCGATCAGCAGTCGGCCGAAGCAGCGGCTCGCCGGATGTGAAGGAGAAGAAAGGTCAGGCACCGACGCACCGCGCCACACACTCGTGCAATTGCGATCCCCGGTCGTCGCACTCGCCCACTAACTTTCTCCCGTCGTCACTCAAGCGTAAGAAGAACCTCAACCCAGGTCACAAGAGGGGATGAAGGGAATAAATCATGGATGTGAGCGAGATACCTATTTGTCGAACTCGTGAAAACACACTCGGTCACGTGCTCGGGTGTGTCTGCGTGTGGACTCGCCACTGTTTTATCTCCTCATGCACGACATATGGCCTTCCGAGATAGATCTGGGCCATCAAAATAATAATTGTCAAGATCCACTGCATGTGTAAAATGAAGTGATTACGTAACTCGAGCCATGTACACGGGTTGGTGCACGTGTGTCCATGGCCAGGTACCCTTCATGCATAGAAATGCGCTCCAAAAAAACTATCGAACATGGCATGCCCTAAGCATATACCTGTACATGGGTTTGGGCACGTGTGCAGGGGCGGATCCCCCCAAGAATTTTGCAAAATAGTTAGTGTTTTTGGATTCATCTCATCTAGGGAATGAATTTTGTCTACCTATACGTCAAAAATGGTGGCCGGGTAAGGGAGAAACGTATCCGATAAGATGGAAGAGTTAATTTTTTTTTCTTTTTTTGCTGGAGGAAGATAATGTCTGACCTCCTCATGTTGAAATTTCTGGACCCACCCTTGCATGTGTGTACAAAGCCTTCTACATCAATTAAATCCAACGTTGAACTAAGGATAGTACACGGCCATGCACATAGACGCGGTGCAAGCTGTGTACGTCCACATAGTACCGGACTCATGTTTCTCTCCGTCCCGCACGCCTGTAGCCATGGAGGATCGGTTGAAGAAGGGAGAGAAATCTTTGAATCGACGCCGCAGTGCGAGTATCTAATTGAGAAAAAAAAAGACCTAAAATCGAATGCAAGGCTAATAACAATAGCCTATTAATATTAGTAACAATTTCATTGACAAGTATATTAGCATTACTTAATTTTTTATGGCCCATCGTGCGAGGAAAATGCTACTGCCGAGCATTTCTCTAACTAATTGCAGATCTCTACTACATTAATATAAATATATTAAATATAATTTGATGAGAATATAATTAAGGCAATTGTTATAAGCACACCAGTTTTGGCTATTCGCACACCAATTTCAATGAGTTATTACACGCCTTTTGAAAATACGTCTTGTACATGTATTTTTAGGAAAAGTTTTCAACACAAAATTTGTAGATCTCGTCGAGATCTACAACTTTAATGTTGAACACTTAATAATAATTGTACAACCCTCATATTTTTCGAATCGGTGTGACCCGACCCGGACGAAGCCTAGACAACAAAAATGGCCGAGGCGAGCAAAACGATCCGCGCGAAGAGGTCACGGAGGGAGTGGGAGAATTTCCCTCACTCATCCGGGCGAGTGGGAGCAGCCCTCCCACTCGTCGGGCGAGTGGGAGGAGCCTCCCACTCGCCGGGCGAGTGGGAGGCGGCGAGTGGGAGTGGCCTCCCACTCGCCGCCCCCTTTGGGCGAGTGGGAGGGGCCTCCCACTCGCTCGGTGTAGGTCGGGAGGTCAGTGTGACCTCCCGTGAGGGGGGGGGGGGGGGGGATGGACACCTCGAGTCCCACTCGCCCCCCCCCCCCCCCCCCACGCGTGATCGGTGGTGGTCATGGTTGGACTGCGAATAGCAGGATTTTTGCTATCCGCAGTCCATTTTTGGGAAGTCTATAAATAGACCCCTATGGGCACCTTGGGAAGGGTTGGTTACTACCCCCTCCCTCGCGTGATCTTGTGAGCAAGCACCCCCCCTCCCTTGTTATCCTTCGGTTGACAGAGAGGTGGTTCTTAGTGCCCTCCAAGGTGCCCAGGCTCAGCATTGGCTTGGGAGGGGAAGCGCTCTAAGATCTTCCGGGTATGTGGTGGGACCTCCGCGCTGCAGCTTAAGGGGTCCATTTGTGGATTCGAGTGTTCAACAAGTCCAAGTCTTTCAGTTCTTAGTGACCGGTCAAGGGTCTAGGCTTAGAACAAGTAAGGGTTAGTCGCAACCCCCTTTCGAACGCTGAGACCGGGAAACTGGTTTCAACATTCTGGTGCGGTGAGCGTGGAAGCGACTAGTTCGGAAACCTCTGAGCCAAGTCCCATGGCTGGAAGCGACGAGTTGGGAGACCCGCCTCCGCCTTGCGAGTATGTGAAGAAGAGCGACTTCGACGAATTCAGCAAGAAGATCCTGGAGTTCATGCAGGCCATGTCCTCCGCTCGCGGCGAATGCTCAACACAACCTGCACCTAGGATCCCCTCACTCCCCCTAGTAGAAGTAAGGAACAGCCAACAAGGGAGGGAACCAGCCTCGGAGGAAGGCTTAAGTCTCCAAGCACGGGTGCTTTTCAATAGTTCACCCCGGACCAGCTGCCCAGGTGGGGAGGCGATGGGAACACCTCCTTTCAACCAAGAAGAATGGAGGAGCCCTTTCTGCGAGCTGGTCATGTCAGCTCCCGTTCCGGATGGGTTCCGCGATCCCGCCATGTCCTACTACGAGGGGGATAGCGATCCACTCCAGCATCTCCAGTGGTTCGAGGACATGACCTCGATCAGGCAAATGTCGGACGCCTTCATGTGCAGGCTTTTCGCCGTCTCATTCCAAGGAAAGGCGAGGGATTGGTTCCATTCGCTCCCGGCGGGAACAATCTTCCGCTTCGAAGATCTGCGCCGAAGTTTCTTGTTGAGGTTCTCTACCTCGAAGAAGAGGAGAAAGAGTATGGAAGCCTTGTTCGCAGTCAGGCAGAAGCCAGGGGAGTCGCTGCCTGACTACATGGACAGGTTCCAAGCGGAGGTCCTCCTTGTCGTCGAAGTGCCCGGACACACCCTGCAGCTGGCTTTCACCCTTGGGCTGCAGCCGGGGCTGTTCCAGATGAGTCTAACTCGGGACCCTCCGTTGTCTTTCGAGGAGTTAATGAAGCGTGCCGATCGCGAAACCGAGGTTGAAGCTACCAATCAGGAGTTCGTGGCTAGGTTAGCCGAGGTAGCAGAGGAGGAAAGGAAAGACCGTGGAGGAAGAAAGAAGGAGGAAGTGAAGAGTCAGGGACAACAGGGACCTCCCATTGGGCAGGAGCAAGGCTGGAAGTCGCAACCGACAGCCGCCCGACCAGCTTGGAGGTCACAGGTTGGTCCCCCTCAAGGCCAAGGAAGGGGCCACTTCCAGGGAGGAGGAGGCTATCAGGGGAGGCACGAGCGGTTCCACCCAGCAGGATGGCAACAGGGCCCGGGGCCGCTGCAAGTCCAACCCCTGAAAGCCATGGCCATCGGTCGGAAGAGAAGTGGAAGGAAGAGGGGACGTTGGGAGAAGCAGGGGGGGCGAGATGGCGCTGCTATACTGTAACTTCCACCAGCAGGAGGGTCACGCGACCGCAGCTTGCCCCGAGTTCCTCGAGATGAGGGAAGAAGGAAGAGCCCCAGCAGGGGGGAAGCAGCTGTGCCTGGAAGGACCTCGGACAGTGGAAAAGGGGAAGAGCAAGGAGGAGGATGATCCATGCGAAGAAAGGGTCGATATAGGGGCCCTAGGAGGGATCGGGGTCATCCACGGGGGAGCAGGCAAAGAGGCCACCCGGAAGGGGAGCCTCCATGCCATATACCGTCGGAGCATTGCCTCGACCTCCCGGTCCCCACCTCCGAGCGAGAAGATTACCTTCTCCATCCAAGACCTGCCGGCCAATGAGGATCCTTTCTGCGACGCGCTGGTCATCAAGGCGGCGATCGAGAACTTCACCGTCTCCCGGATCCTAGTCGACAACGGGAGCTCGGTGAACGTGGTGTTCAAGAAGGCCTTTGAAGGAATGAAGGTTGATGTCAAGCGAGTGCTAGCATCGGATGGGCCACTTTTCGGATTCTCCGGGGAGAGGAAAGAGGTGGAAGGGGGAGTCGAACTCCTCGTCACCCTGGGGGGAACTTCAAAGAATTGTCGGTTCGTCATCGTGGACGCGCCGAGCAGTTACAACGCCATTTTTGGGCGTCCCCTCATCAGTGCGTACAAATGCGTGCCGTCCTCCTACCATCAGTGCTTGAAGTACAAATCCGGAAAGCTCCAGGTGAGAGTCAGGGGGGATCCCCGGGAGGCGCTCCAGTGCTACATTACTGCGGTCAACACAATCGGATGGATGCAAACAGCCGAAGAAGTGGAAGAAGGGATGGCAGGAAGGGCTAAGGAGCAGGCGGCAGGATGAGCCCAGAATAGGCGAGGTGTAAGGAAATGCCCAGGGAAGGGCGAGATGTAACGGCGTGCCCAGATAGGGGCGAAGTGTAGTGAATTGCCCAGATAGGGGCGAGATGTAAGGAGGGGCCCAGAAAAGGGCGAGGTGTAGCAGGATGCCCAAAGGGGGGGTAGCGTAAGTAAGTTGTAATAGGTAAGAACTATGAATGGGAAAGGGGTTCTGGAAGAATATCTAGGTTCAAAATCCCTGACTAGAGACCCTCCGCCGGGTTAAGTCATGCCGGTGGAGGGGGGACGTATCAGGTCAACTCGTGGCTTGGTGATTAGATTGAGAAGGCGTGGAGTTCCTCCACACCCAGTTGAGCTAAGACTCCCAGGACATGGCTAGGTACTTCCACCTCCAGACAGATTGGGAAGGCGTTGAGTTCCTCCACACCCGGTTGAGCTAAGACTCCCAGGGCGTGGATGGGTACTTCCACCTCCAGTCAGATTGGGAAGGCGTCGAGTTCCTCTACACCCGGTTGAGCTAAGACTCCCAGGACGTGGATGGGTACTTCCACCTCCAGTCGTATTGAGAAGGCGTGGAGTTCCTCCACACCCGGTTGAGCTAAGACTCCCAGGACATGGATGGGTACTTCCACCTCCAGACAGATTGGGAAGGCGTTGAGTTCCTCCACACCCGGTTGAGCTAAGACTCCTAGGACGTGGATGGGTACTTCCACCTCCAGTCAGATTGGGAAGGCGTTAAGTTCCTCCACACCCGGTTGAGCTAAGACTCCCAGGACGTGGATGGGTACTTCCACCTCCAATCGGTAGGATCCCTGACTAAAAAAGACCACTCCACAGACTCAGTCATATTAACAGATGAGAGACTCATCGGGCCAGTCAACGACTCGGTGACCGATTCAAGCAAAGGTATCAACTCCTCAAGCAGTAAAGGAAAAAAATAAGCTGGGACAATTCGTTTAAGATAACTACTGATTCATTGATAACATGTACTACACGAATTGTTACTTCACTTTTCTAGTACATGCAGGCTTGAAGGAAAAAGGCAAACACAAAAAATACATAGTTCTCAGGAGGAACGGGAGAAAAGAAGAAGTCACAGGCCGCCCTCACGACCATGGGGAGTAGCCGCCGCTGCTAGGGGGCGAGCCGGATCGCCCAGGTGAAGGAAAGAGCTCGGGTAGGATGTCGCTGGCGGAGACCCCCCCTCCAGCTGTCTCGAATAGCGTCCACGTCATGGAGGCGACTCACCAGGGCTCGGGCCGTTGACGCCATGATTTTCCCCCGAGCACGCTCGACTTCAGCGGGTCGAGATGAGGCTGGCCTCGCCGCTCTCGAAGGTGCACCTCCTTCTCCCCCCCTTCTCTTAACTGCCTATGAGCTTCGGCAAGCTGAGCCCTTAGGTCCTGCACTTCCTGGTCCGACTCCTCACATCGTCTCCTGAGCGAGTCGGTGGCACCGGGTCCCTGCAGACCGGCAAGGCAAATAAGTTAGAACCTGCGAATAATAAGGAATTAAAAGGAGAAAAGGAAAGTGCATTAAGGAGGGCACGAACCAAGCCCCCGGATGACTCCTCCAGGAGTTTCTCGGCAGTGGCCAAGCGAGCCGCAATGTCAGTGGCTTTCTCTTCTGCATCCAGCTTCGACGCGTCCGCCCGCACCGACCGTTGCGAGAGACTAAGACCTCGGCGGACGGCCATGTGGGAGAGTTCGGTCGCACGAAGCTGGGCCTGGGAGCTCGCATACGCAAGATCATGCATGGACATCTCCCTGTAGGATGCAGCATCCTGCCGACCGTAGATGCCGTAGGTAAAGCTATACGCCGCGCCATCCGTGATATCTCCCTCAATCCACGAAGGCCGCTGGGAGGTGAGGGAGACCCGGTTCATCGTCTCATCCCAATAGACGATAGGTTCGCCTAGAGGGTCCGTGGCCTTTCCCCCCATCTCAAAGTTGGGATGATTGGCCAATGCGTTGGGGTCACTCGGTTGCCCCCTCTCCCTAGGCAGTACCCTGGAATCCCTTCGGCAAACTGCCTTCCCCCGCCGCATCCTCGGCTCCTTCGGTGGGGAGGAGGGCGCTCCCTCCTCAACCACCCGCTCCTTATCCCTCCTCTGACTCGACCCAAGTATCTTCAGAGCCGAAGCCGAATCAGCCGCAACCTCCTCGTTGAGCCCATGGGCGGAGGAGGAACTTCCTCCTGCAGAGGGAAGGCGTCGAGGAAGGGACCGAGCACCTGCACAAGTTGGGACGAGTTGAGCAGCAATGGGAGGAAATGAGCCATAAGAAAGACAAGTTGTCGAGGTCCAAGTACCTGCCCCCGGTTCCACGTAGGTGAGTTGATTGATGTTCTTCCGGAGGTGATCAACCTCAAAGCTCGCACCCTTAAGGAAGCGGTGCAGCTCAGCAGCCTCCCCACGTAGTGAGGGGGGTTTACAAACCTTCTCGGGCCTCTGTATGGGGGGAGAAGGGGATGCCGCCCAGGTCACCCCGAACGAACACAAATGACTCGTTCCAGTGGTGGACCTTGTTGGAGGTCTCGTGCACCTCCATGTGTGTGCCGGTCAGAAAGCACACCCCATCAGCGGTCGCTCGGAAGGTGAAGATCTTGCGGAACACGTTCAGGTCAAACATCACCTTCTCCTCCCGCAAATAGCACGCGTAAGCTGTTAACATCGAGATCGCATTTGTCTTAACCTGAGCCGGGACTACGCCAAAGTAGTCCAGGAACTCCTTCACCTCAGGCCACAAGGGCAGCCGTTAGCCCAGCCTCGAAGTGAAGGAGAGGAAATGCAAGCCAGTTATCGTAAAAGGAGTTGACGGTCTCACCCCCTGATGGGCATCTGCATTTCCACCCTTCGGGGAGGTAGGAAGTCCTAAAGGCGGAGAGCTCCTCCTTGGATACTTTCCCTATCCGAGAAGTTGGCCGCGTTTTGTTCCCGACCATTCCTCTTGACAGCTGAACGGTTGGATGCCATCGTGTGGGAGTGGAAGGAAAGAGTAGAGCCGGATCTGGGAGAAAGGCAAGGCTAGGGAGGAAATGAAGGTGAAGGTCCAAAGGGGGAAGGAGGGCGTATTTATAAGGGAGGGGTAAAAGGGGAGGCGAGTGGATCATGGGATCCACTCGCCCAAGGGCATGAATGGGGGGTGGACCAAGTGGTCCACTCGCCCCGGGCGAGCGGACCGCAAGGCCCGCTCGCCCCGAGCATAGGCGAGTGGACCTTGAGGTCCACTCGCCCGGTGCACGGGAGTGGACCTCATGGTCCACTCGCCCGACAGAGGAGGGAGGGCCTCGCAGCCCTCTCCCCTGAGGTAGCGATGCGGACCGAAGGGTCTCTACGCCTACGTCTCCACCCTGACACACCACCCAACTGCTTTGCCCTCGGACCGTCCACCCGAGGTCCCTATCCCCCGCCTGTTACTCCACTGTCTCAGTGTTGCTGCGCTTACCCTGCATGAAAGTTAGCCAAATAATGACAGCTCAACTGAGACATAACTCGACAGAGTTATTAAAACAAACATGACATAAACATGACAAAACAAATAGTCCGGTCGCGGAACAGATGAGCTGCTGCGACGAGTCGATCCTCATTATTACATAACAAATAGTACATCCCCAAAGGGGAGGGGTGGCTAACGCGCCGTCCACTTCCAGAATCCCTGGTCCAGGGTGAAGGGGATCCCCCCCCCCCCCCCCCCACGCGTGGATTCAAAGCATGCCTTGGCTGAGGAGAGCTCCTCGGTCACGGTATGCACAGAGGCCTCCACCCGGCGAAAATGATCCTCGAACGGTGTCGTCATGCCGCCAAATGCGAGCCGGACCTCCCCTCGTAGGAGATTGAGTTCAGCCTCCAGCCTCTCCACCCGACGCTCCATCACGCCAACACGGGCGAGGGGGTCGGGTCCGGAAGATAGCCTCCCCTCCCGCAGCTCCTGGGTAAGAGTCTCCAAGCGGCTCAGACGGACGAAGACGTCGGGACGGTCCCCGACGGGCTCCGAGATTTGTAGTAGGAGAGTGGGGTGGCGACGAGACTTCCTTTCGGCTCGACTGGCCCGTCGAAGTCTTGCCCCCTCCAGCAGATGAGTCATCGTGAGCAGTCGAGAGGGCGGCAGGTTCCCGGACGAGAGAGATAGGACTCACCCGAGCGTCTGCACCCGTTCCCTCTACCACTCTTCGGATCCCTTCGAGGTCATCCGCGAGAAGCTATGAACAATGAAAAAGCACGTTGTCATGGACAGATATAACCACAAGTGTGAAGCAGGAAGGAGGAGAGAACCGATACCATATCCATATCCAGTCCGCGGGCAAACTCGGTCACCCCATGAGAGGATGATGACGCAGCCTCCTTCACCAACTCGGGGCGGGGCTTCTTCCGAGGCGATCGCACCGCAGGGCGGGTAGGAGAAGACGGAGGGCCATGGACCAGAGCTTTAAGCTCCGTCACGTCAGACGAACCCTTCCCAGCAAAGTCTTTGAAGCGAGCCCTGAAGTCTCGAGGTGGATCCATCTCGTTCGAAGAGGGAGGGGGGGAAGCACTCAGGAAGGGTGCTCTTCTCACCCTTCTCTTCGAGGGGTCTTATATAGCCATCAGGTGGAACCCTCCAAAGATTCCCTCCGGGTCCCACCAACTCGTTCAATAGGTGGGTTGGACTTTCTTTCCGAGCTTGAGTCAAGCTCGCAAAGAGCGGGGATTGTGTACAACCCTCATATTTTTTGAATCGGTGTGACCCGACCCGGACGAAGCCTAGACAGCAAAAATGGCTGAGGCGAGCAAAACGACCGCGCGAAGAGGTCACGGAGGGAGTGGGAGAATTTCCCTCACTCATCCGGGCGAGTGGGAGCAGCCCTCCCACTCGCCGGGCGAGTGGGAGGAGCCTCCCACTCGCCGGGCGAGTGGGAGTGGCCTCCCATTCGCCGCCCCCTTTGGGCGAGTGGGAGGGGCCTCCCACTCGCTCGGTGTAGGTCGGGAGGTCAGTGTGACCTCCCGTGAGGGGGGGGGGGGATGGACACCTCGAGTGTAAGACCCCTTTTTTTGCGAACAAACACCGGGTCTTACCGCCCAGAACCGCCGTCTTGCGGTGGTACCCTCTCAAACACGGTCCCCACCACAACACGCCGATCCTGCCGGCTATTCAACAATATCCAGGCCAACCAAAATCTTAAAAGGAAGAGTGAATCAAAAGCACAAGTCCACAATAATCACCCCAAATAGAGAAACATGTCCAACAAGAGATAAACATACATAAATAAGAGTTCATCAGAGTGCGGAAATTAGAATAAAAGTACAACATGGGTCTAAGCCCGGTCCAACGATGCTTTCTTCGCCTCTCTCCTGGCGAAGATATAACAATCTAAGCATCCACAAGGCTCGACTCCCTCAATGACATATAACTCCGGCCTCTGACCTGGGTAGATGTGTAGCGAAGGTATATGAGGGGTCTTGCTTACCAGAGCTCTCCCGACAGCAGTTGAGGGTCCAACTCCGGGCCTGGTCACCGTCTCAGGCACCACCCTCTAGGGGTTGACCTGCTCTTCCTGGTTCTCCTGTAATAATAGGGTCCACTGACCGTCAGTCTAAAAGACTCAGCACATTCCTCACCGCCTCCACCCGCGACTCCTAGGCACCGATCGGGGAGGAGGAAGCGGAGGACAACAAGGGGTAGCAAAGTAAGCAGGTGACAGGTGGCAAGGAAAACTAATAACAATACATTAAGAAGTATTCTAGCAGTTCCGCAAGGAGAACTAATAACTGTGCAATATGAAAATATTCTAACAATTCTACAATCAATCTCAAGGTAGAGCCACAAAATAGAGAAACTACTGTAGCAGTAATAAGAGCAGGTAATAAGAGCATGTAAACAGCTAAGAAAACTAACCTTAACTTATATGCGTACACACGAGGCACATAAGTCAAGGGTTCTGGAAAAGGGTAAACTCATCGTATAAAAGAGCCCTTACAACTTATACGATGAGGTCTCTGGATGCGCAAACAAGCGATGTAATGATGTGCAATGCAATGATGCAATGATTGGATTATTATTTCATACAAATGCAACACACCCACACGACTCTGTACGTACAGACCTTTAGTTCCCATTTTTCGGAGGTAGCTAACCTCTCGGGCACCTCCCGTCATGGTCAAACGGTGGCAGAGGAGCGGGCGTCTCCTCACCTAGGTGGGTAAGTCACACTACCAGACCTAGGCCCAAACGTACGCTGTGATACCGGTACCCGGTATTCACGAGCTCTTGCGTACTAAACTGAATTGGCCAGACAGGGTTTAGGAGATTCGTCCCGTCGGACGCGCAGTAAGACAACCTGGCCCCAATAAAAACCACTAGCACTGCCGAGTCAAAGAACTGCTCTCAGTGTGACGACTAAAACAGAACCGAAGACCCACCACAACTTACACACAAGCAACATGTATTAGTTATTTACTACTGAGCCTCCAGCTCACATATTTGCATCAACATTTATAAAGTAGAGCCTACCGCTCGCCAGGCTATACCAGCCTTAGATTTAAACTACGAGCATACCGCTCGCTAGACTATACTGGTCTTATGTTTAGACTACGAGCCTACCGCTCACTAGACTACACTAGTCTTATAAGTAAAATATGAGCTTACCACTCACTAGACTATACAAGTCCATCCTTATAACCCGAGCCTACCGCTCGCCGGACTATCCCAGTCCATCCTTATAACCCGATCCTACCGCTCGCCGGACTATCCCGGTCCATCCTCATAAACCGAGCCTACCGCTCGCCGGACTATCCCTGTCCATCCTTATAACCCGAGCCTACCGCTCGCCGGACTATCCCAGTCCATCCTTATAACCCGAGCCTACCGCTCGCCGGACTATCCCAGTCCATCCTCATGACCCGAGCCTACCGCTCGCCGGACTATCCCAGTCCATCCTTATAACCCGAGCCTACCGCTCGCCGGACTATCCCAGTCCATCCTTATAACCCGAGCCTACCGCTCGCCGGACTATCCCTGTCCATCCTTATAACCCGAGCCTGCCGCTCGCCGGACTATCCCAGTCCATCCTTATAACCCGAGCCTACCGCTCGCCGGACTATCCCAGTCCATCCTCATGACCCGAGCCGACCGCTCGCCGGACTATCCCAGTCCATCCTTATAACCCGAGCCTACCGCTCGCCGGACTATCCCAGTCCATCCTTATAACCCGAGCCTACCGCTCGCCGGACTATCCCAGTCCATCCTTATAACCCGAGCCTACCGCTCGCCGGACTATCCCAGTCCTTTCTATATTTCCTTCTGGTTCGGGATGCAAGTTAACTTGTCGAGTTCTCCTATTCAACTAGTCTTGTCTATAATTTAGTTGGTCCTAGAAGTTTTAGGGGTTTGCCTTGGATCTCCGGAGGGTTACCCGGTGAGGGGCTCGCAGCGGTATTAGGAAGTGTGACGGGCTGACACCCCGAACTTCCTCCTACCAAGGCACTTAATCTTGTTGGTACCTACCCCTTTCTACTCGATCCCCATCTTCCTCTCCAATTACATTAGATCCCTAAGATGAGTTAGGCTTGGCACGTAAGATTGGGGGAGTTCACTTGAACTCCGACATCACCCACTGTGACCGGGTGTTGACTCTCCGTCGTCACGTTCTAAGCTCGTGTTTCCTTCTTCACCTAGGAACTACACACCTAAAATTCTCATCCTTACTTGGACCCGCACTCCTATACTTCGTCATCCTGAATTCAGGGTTGGCCTTAGATACTTCTCGACTACGCCCTTGAGTATTTACATTATGATGGCTCACCCGGCTAAGGGCGGTTCTACTTTCATATGATCACTTATTACCGATGAGTTGTGTGTGTGACCCTTGACAAGGTCTAACTTCCTTTTCTTATCGTCGAAGTGCCTGCACTTATAGCTTGCTAAACTCACCCCACTCCTTACTTCCCAAGTTGCCTTTAGAGATGCTCTCCCAAATGATCTGAGCCTTCATAATTAATAAAGAGTTAACAGTTCTATGTGTGAAGGTCAGTGGTGGTCTAATTCATGTAAATCAGTTTCACTATTCGCAGACCGAAATAAGGTTGATCTAGATTTAACTCCTATGGTGCGATCTTGATCACATCATATCCAAACGAGTTCCACTTATTACCATAGGTTTGCAATGAGTGGTGATCTAACAACCTCAAATCCTAATTTCATAGATTCTCTAGGGAATCTTAAATCATATTTTCTATTAAAATAGGAGGTGTGCAAATATGAGTTTCTACATATCAAGTATTAGATTATGATCTCAATAAACTCTGGGAAAATTACCATGACATAACACTGGTCTAAAAACACCAAATCCTGAATTTCATATTTTTAGCAGAAATATTTGACCATAATTATCATTTACTACCTTTGGTGTGCGTATAAGGGTTTACACTACGAGTGCAAAGTAAAGACTTCAATAAATTCTGGGAAAATTATTATAGGCTTATATTAGCATTATGACCTAATGTGATTTATCTCAATTTATCAGACATATAAAAACTCAATAGATGCACAAAATTCATAAAGGGTATATTTGTAAATTCATCTATTTGTATCATGAAATATTTCCCAAAAATTCTCAGAAAACTTCTGCTGCCAAAATAATGAAATCAAAGACTAAATGCTAAGTTTCACATCATCCCAAGTTCAGATGACCCCCTTTTCATTTTATAACCTAAATTAGGGGTAATTTAGTAAATTCCACATCTTGGGATTTTTGTACCCAAAAATCCCCAAATAACTTTTGGGAAGGCATATTGCTGCCAAGGAAGGACCCATGTCCAACATTTCAAGCCATTGGGTTAACCCCCAAGGCTTGGGGCTCACTCCACCCAAAAATTGCTAAGGGCACACATTTAAGGTCCTTAGCCTAGCACTTGCATGGCTCATAACTCCACATGCACATGGGCAAATGGTCCCAAATTTTTACCAGTGATATAGATATACATAAAGAACTTACCACCCAAATTTGGGGGTGTTTGGAGTTATACAACTCCATACATACCAAATATTTACTTTTCCTAATAAATGGAATACCTCAATGGATATACATCCAAAAATTCTCAAATTAAAACCCTAGGTGTGTCTTCATACCCTGCATGCATGGTAGAAAAATCAAGGGATTTGGTTAAGCCAATTGAAAGATATAGCCTTTTTTAATTTCTGCACTACACAAGGAGCAGTCCTAGGAAAGAGGGTGCCCTGATGTCCACAGTGCACCAAATCTGATTATTAAGGTGGCAAATAAAAGTAGACCCATAGGGCTACAAATGTTGTCTCTGCCCCTTTTTGCAAATATGGCCTCTAAGGCCTTCAAAAATTGCATGCAAACTACTTAAAATCCTGGACAGAATTATTGTGGTTTGCTAATAGACATAAAGAGCAGTCCTAGAAAAATGGCTCTACAAGGAGCTGTAACTCTCCAACTCACTTGATCTCAAATCCTACAGAAAGTAGACATCAAGAGCTACAAAAGTTGTCTATACCAACTTTTCATTATATGACCTCTAAGGCCTTCAAAAATTGCATGCAAACTACTTAAAAATCCTAGACAGAATTATTGTGGTTTGCTAATAGACATAAAGAGCAGTCCTAGAAAAATGGCTCTACAAGGAGCTGTAGTGCTCCAAATCACTTGATCTCAAATCCTACAGAAATTAGACATCAAGAGCTACAAAAGTTGTCTCAGCCAACTTTTCATGATATGGCCTCTAAGGCCTTCAAAAAAATTGCATGCAAACTACTTAAAAATCCTACACAGAATTATTGTGGTTTGCTAATAGACATAAGGAGCAGTCCTAGAAAAATGGCTCTACAAGGAGCTGTATTCTTCCAAATCACTTGATCTTAACTCCTACAGAAAGTAGACATCAAGAGGTACAAAAGTTGTCTCAGCCAACTTTTCATGATATGGCCTCTAAGGCCTTCCAAAATTGCATGCAAACTACTTAAAAATCCTGGACAGAATTATTGTGGTTTGCTAATAGACATAAAGAGCAGTCCTAGAAAAATGGCTCTACAAGGAGCTGTAATGCTCCAAATCACTTGATCTCAAATCCTACAGAAAGTAGACATCAAGAGCTACAAAAGTTGTCTCAGGCGATATTTCCATTTTCTGCCTCTAAGGCCTTCAATTTCTACTTACCAAACATATCCATAGTGTGACAAAATCTTTTGTATAGTTTTAATTTCATTAAAGTGGTCTGCGGTTAGAATTTCAGCGCAGATCCAACGGCTACAGGGTTGTCTTCCCCGATGAGCCAACGGCTCGGATTGACCGCGCCTGGGGCGTTTTACGGGCCAATTTCCGGCGAACTTAGGCCGTCTCCGGCCAAACGCTCCCGCCACCACCTCCAGTCGACATAGGGCTAACGACTGGTGGTGGCCGATTGACCTGGGGCGGCCGGAGTAGGGCTCCGACATCTTCCGTTTTCCGGCTTGGAACATTGAAAACTCGAGTGGCGATTTCGCCATTCGACAATGAATTTGAAAGGGGAAGAGTGGGGGAAGCTAGCACGAGTGGAGAGGGGAAGGAACTTGCCTGAATTTGGGTTTGGCGGCGGGTGTTGCGGCGGAGGAAGACCAAATTCCTGTTTCCGGCATCCATGGCTCCTGGTGCGGCTGAGATCGAAAGCTTGCTCTGGAAGGGGGGGGGGGGGGAGGCTCGATTGCTTGGAGGCTCCTGAACGTGATGAGAGGGAGAAAAGAGGGGGAGGGGGTGTATATTGCCGGATGTCAACACCGACGATTTCACCAATGTCGGCACCTCCCTCAGCAGCCACTGCTATGGCTCCAGCTCAGCAGGGATCAACTCCTCTCCTCAATTGCCGGTCACGGGAGGGGGAAAACGAGCTGAGTTGAATTCCTTTGGAGCTTTGCCATTAATGTGGCCGGCAAGGTGAGCTCCTCTCTCTCCTCCCCTCCCTCTCAACGGCAGCCAGCTCAGCCTCTCCCCTGCTGGTATTCTTGGGAAGGTTGAGAGCATGCCATGATTTAAGGAGGGGTGGCCAAGTGGCCACTCCTCCATGAATTCCTCTTGAATTCAAGCTTGGAGGTGGCCAGCCACCCCCTTGGTTGACCCCTCCCAAGGACCTAATGTAGACTCCATATGGTTCAGCCCAATGGTGGGCTCAATTAGGAGGGGTAGAGCCCAAAGTTCTAAAGTTGGGTTTGGGCTAGGTCCACCTAGCTTGAAATTGGCTCACTTGAGCAAAATAGGGCAATTTGGGGCTTTTGGGTTTAGGCCTGACCCTAGCTCACTTCATCCAATGTGACTGACCCACATTGTTTCCCAAGACCTTATGGCCTACCCCAAAAGAATTGAGTCAAGGTGGGGTCAATTGGGGCTTGATTGCACTTAATTGCCTATAGGGGCAGTTTGGGTATTTTGTTGATTTTGCCCCAATTCTTCATGGTTGAATGCACACCATGGTCCATTTAGGTCTCATATACTCCCTTTAGGTTTTAGGGGTGATCAATTTGGTCATACTAAGTCAGTTGGAGATTAATTTGGGTTTTAGCACATTTAGGTCAATTTGGGGCTTTTTAGAAATTGACCCAATTTTCCCAAATTGATGGCCCTATGATGGGGATTTTGGGTCCATTAGGTCCCCTAGGGAGGTTGCCTTAGAGGGTGGTTCCAATTTGATCATTTGGAGTTCAATTGCCTTTATTCATGGAGGTTTGACCTAGGATAGCTCAAGGTTGACTTTTGGTCAATTTGACCAATTTGGTTGACCCCAAGGGTCCCTAGTGGTCTACTCACTTCCTTGGATGGTCATAGGGATCATAGTGGGGTCATGTTGGCTTTTTGGAGTCTTTTGGTCACCTCTAAGCTAGGACATCAAAATTTGCTATTTGCACCCCAAAGTGCATTCCTTCCTATTTTAACTGAGTTCATGGGGCCTTCTTGGCCCACGTTGTGTACTTAACTCACCATATGAACTATTCATGGTTATGTGGGGTTTATAAGATATTTTATCCTCCCTTTTTGGTTCACTTCTCATTAGGGTGGATCATGATGGCTAAGTGCACACCATGTGTTTTTCACCTCTTTCATTTTCATCCTAGGGTTCTAGGTCACTTATCCTATTTTTGCCATGACTTGTCATGACAAAAATCATCTAGGGGCCTAGTAGTTTGGGGGGGATGTTACAAATCCCAATACAAAATAAAACAATTTCGTCCCCGAAATTTAGGATCGGGTGTACGGGTTTTCAGATCAAGCACAATAAAATAAAAATCAAATACATTCCTGCAATCGAGTGTTACCTGATTCAAATAGTTCCGGGTAGCGTTGCTGCATTAGATCCAGTGGTTCCCAAGTATGTTCCTCCTGCCCGTGGTTGGACCAAAGGACCTTTACTAATGGCACCTTCTTTTGTCGTAGAACCTGGACGCTGGAGTCGTCAATCCGGATAGGCTCCAAACGGACTGACCGATCTGTGTCTACTGGGCCTGAGGTACGAGTGATCTGTTGTTCTGGCTTAAGCAGAGCCCTCCGGAGCGAAGAGACGTGGAAGACGTCGTGCAGGTTCTCTAATTCTGGTGGTAGCTCCAGTCGGTATGCCAGAGGGCCAATCCGCTCCAGGATTCTGTAAGGTCCCATATACCTAGGACTGAGCTTCTTTAGCCTCCGTACCCGTGTGACGCCGTGCACTGGACGTATCTTCAGAAAAACTTTGTCTCCCACCCGAAATTCTACCTTACGATGCCGCGCGTCGTAATATTTGGCCTGCCGACTCTGGGCTTCTAGCATCCGCTCCCGAATTAGTCGCACCAGAGCGTCCGTGTCCTCTTCAAACTTCGACCCCGGCACCCCTGGAAAATCATCCTGAACCCATGATAGCGGGGTCTACATTTACGACCATACAATGCTTCGTAGGGGGCCATGTCGATGCTGGATTGATGGCTATTATTGTAAGAAAACTCGGTTAGTGGCAGCAACCTCTCCCAAGGTTCATTGCAGTCCAGAATGCAGAGGCGTAGTAGGTCTTCCATCGTCCGAATTATACGTTCAGTTTGACCATCTGTCTGAGGGTGGAAGGCGGTGCTGAAGGTCAGTCGAGATCCCAGATAGGCTTGAACAGCCTTCCATTCCCGAGACGTGAACCGGCCATCCCGATCGGACACGATCGACTTAGGGACTCTGTGGTACCGAACAAATTTCTCTACAAATAGTCGTACTAACGTTCCGACCGGAGCACCCTTCCTGACTGGAATAAACCGAGCCACCTTTGTCAGCCTGTCAACAATCACCCATACACAGTCATTCCCGGAGTGGGAGCGAGGTAGCCCATGCACGAAGTCCATAGATATGTTATCAAACTTCCACTCAGGCACAGGTAGAGGCTGCAATAGTCCCCCTGGCTTCTTGCATTCTGCCTTCATTTGTTGACAAGATACACAGTGCGTCACAAAACGGGCGATGTCCTTCTTCATATCGGGCCAGTACATCGACTTTCTCAGATCCGCCGTCATTTTGGAGATGCCCGGATGTATGGAGTACTTGCTATTATGTGCCTCAGCCATGATATCTTCCCGAATCCTGTCTCCTTGTGGTATGAGTATTCGCCCACGGAAGTGAATGAGACCATCATACAAGGTAAAGTTCCCTAAGGGGCCTGACTCCAGGGCCGCAAACACTGGTTCCAACGATGCATCTTGTTTTTGCCCAAATTTAATGTGATCTTGGATGTCACAGGTCATGCTCATGGCTGCCAAGTATTCTGCATAGGTCTCGGGGTTGGCCTTAGATATCAGTGTGACTTGTGTGTCCTGAAGTACCCTTATCAGTTCCATAACCATCAATCGAGGTTCCGTGTCGGATGTACTCTCTCTTCGGCTAAGTGCGTCTGCTACCGTGTTTGCCTTCCCGGGGTGATAGTGCATTGTGTATTGATAGTCACATAAGAACTCTAGCCATCTCGGTTGGCGTAGATTCAAGTCTTTCTGGGTGTCGATGTACTTGAGATTCTTGTGATCCGAGAAGATCTCGCAATGAACCCCATATAAGTAGTGCCTCCAAATCTTCAAAGCGAAAACCACTGCTCCGAGCTCTAAGTCGTGTACCAGATAATTTTGTTCATGTTTCTTTAACTGTCTCGAGGCATAAGCAATCACATGACCATGTTGCATGAGGACAACACCCATTCCTTGATAAGATGCGTCGGTGTAGATTTGGAATCCCTCCTTTCCGGATGGGAGGGTAAGAATGGGGGATGTGGTGAGTCGGTTCTTCAACTCCTGAAAGGCTGCCTCACACTTGTCCATCCACACAAATGCAGCATCCTTCTTTGTTAACGACGTGAGGGGAAGTGCAATCCTTGAAAATCCCTCCACGAACTTACGATAATATCCGGCTAGTCCCAGGAAGCTGCGGACATCCGAGGCCGACTTCGGTTGCGGCCAATCCCTTACTGCCCGTTCCTTGGCCGAATCCACTGCCAACCCGGCCCCACTGATCACGTGCTCTAGGAATGCCACCTCCCGTAGCCAAAATTGGCACTTCGAGAATTTTGCATATATTTGATGTTGCCGTAACTTGCTCAGGACTTGAGTCAAGTGTTGGGTATGCTCCTCCTTTGTTTTGGAGTAGATTAAGATGTCATCAATAAACACGATAACGAACCTATCTAGGTAAGGTTCGAACACACGGTTCATTAAGCTCATGAATGCAGAGGGAGCATTCGTGAGCCCGAATGGCATCACTGTAAATTCATATAATCCGTAACGAGAACTGAAGACCGTCTTTGGGATATCCTCTTCTCGTATTCGCAACTGATAGTATCCGGACCTCAAATCGAGCTTAGAGAACCAGAAGGCCCCCTGTAGCTGGTCAAATAACTCATCATTCCTCGGTAGCGGATATGTGTTCCGTACCGTCAGCCGATTCAGCTCTCGGTAGCGATGCAGAGACGAAGCGACCCATCCTTCATTTTTACAAATAGTACCGGTGCTCCCCAGGGTGATGAGCTTGGTCTGACGAACCCTGAGTCCACAAGTTCCTGGAGTTGAGTCCTGAACTCAGCCAATTCTCTTGGTTCCATTCTATATGGTGCCCGAGACACCGGTTTTGCTCCTGGTACTAGTTGAATTTGGAAGTCCTTTTCTCTGTGTGGCGGTAGTCCGGGTATTTTTTCTGGGAAGACATCAGGAAATTTTTGAACTACGGGAATATCAGTCAGGGGATGACTTTCCTCCTTCATTTCAAAGCAGATCATGAAGACTTCATCTCCTTGCAAGTGGGCCTTGACAGCTTGAATTGATGAGATTAAACGACGAGAGATAGGTTTAATACCTTCGATCACCACATCGTCGCCCTCGTGTTTTAGCATTATTTTCTTTGCCTGACAATCGATCTTGGCGTGGTTCCAGTATAGCCAGTTCATGCCTAAGATTAGATCGTAGCCCTTCATCTTTAGCAGTGTTGCCGGCGCTTCGAACATCTTCCCTCCGATCTCTACATTCATGTTACACTTAGCACATGTTTCTATCTCTGACCCGTCCGCCAGTCGCACTTTCCTTTCGACGCCTTCGAAGTGTTGTACTTGGTCCAAGTCGTCCACGAATTCCGCCGAAACGAATGAGTGGGAGGCGCCCGTATCGAAAAGGGTGTACGCAGGCTTTTTACATACTAGCACTATACCTGGGTGATTTTTGCGATTTTAGTTTATTGTTTGACGTAAGCTAAAGATCGGCAAGTAGTTAAACAATTATGTAAGGAAAACTGAGGTACCTGTGATCACATCCTCTGGATTTCTGGGTTCGGCAAGATCCAGTGCATACATTTGCTCCGGCTGCCTGCCTCTACCTGGTGGCCCTCGACCTCGTCCACGTCCTCGGCCTCGGCCCCTGATTTGTTGTACCGGTGGTGCTGCTATAGGTAGGGGTGGGGGGTTACCCCATCTCTGAGGGCAGTGAGCCCGCACATGTCCTGGTTGGTGACACCAGAAACACAATGGCGGGGGATGTGCTCCACCTTCTTGTTCTCGGGGCTCCTGTATCCGCAACGGCTGAGGTGCAAGTACAGCCGGGGGTCTCTGGTCCGGTCGGGGGTCTGGATGAGGTTGTCCTCTGCCTCTTTGATGTCTAATGAATCCACCGCGCTGTCGGTGGTCCCGTCCTCTATTCCCGTTTCCATCTTCCGCTGGCCTTTTTCCTCGGCCCTTCACCATTTGCTGATCTGCCTCCAGTCTTCTTGCTGCTTCACTGATTCGGGCTAAACTGGAGTCCGCCACATATTGTAGGGAGTGTTTGAGATCGTCTCGTAGGCCCTTGAAGAACCTCTTGGCGTACCCATAGTCGCTTAATTGATGTGATGTAGCGAAGCGAGTCAGGTGAGAGAACTCCCGCTGGTAATCCAACACTGAAAGATTCCCCTGCCACAGATGCAAGAACCTTTCCTCCAGTTCATCTCTTGCTGTTTGAGGCACAAAGTTCTCAAGCAGTGCCTCCTTAAACTCTTCCCACGTGATGTCTGTGTACTCAAAATCGGCAAAGGTGGTGTCTAAAGCTGACTTCCACCATCTCTTAGCATGAGATTTTAGGGCAGAAACAGCTAAGGACACTGCAACATCCGTCGGGCAACGAATCCCTGCCAGCATTTCCTGGATTGCATCCAACCATTCCTCCGTTTGCACCACTGACTCAGATCCTGTGTAAGATGGGGGGGGGGGGGGGGGAGAGGCCCCGGAAGACGCTAAACCAGTTTGCCCCTGGGTTGGGGGCCTGGAGTGGGACCTGTTGTTGAGTAAAAGCCTGCAGGATAGCGGTCAGGGTCTGACCCAGCTCCGTTTGTTGGAACTGGATGGGAGCCGGTGGGGGAGGGACCGCATTCTGTGCGGGAGGTACTTCGTCTTGCAGTGGGGGAACCGTAGCCTGTTCCGGAGGGACTTCATCTTGCACTGGGGGAATCACGACCTGAACATGGGGAATCGTTCTCCGGTTGGGAACGTTTACCGTAGGCTACATAAGAAAAGTGTTTAATTAGAAAGGTTGGCCCTAAGCATCTCGTTTGATGGACAATTTAACGTGATTTCTCCTATGGGCACACCATTGCTTCCGCTGCTAGTTTGTCCTCAAACTAACTCGAGCGGGGTTGCCCTAGGGTTGTGGACTCCTTATTTGGATCGGTTTTGGATGAGCTGATACCAGTTTGTAAGACCCCTTTTTTTTTGCGAACAAACACCGGGTCTTACCGCCCAGAACCGCCGTCTTGCGGTGGTACCCTCTCAAACATGGTCCCCACCACAACACGCCGATCCTGCCCGCTATTCAACAATATCCAGGCCAACCAAAATCTTAAAAGGAAGAGTGAATCAAAAGCACAAGTCCACAATAATCACCCCAAATAAAGAAACATGTCCAACAAGAGATAAACATACATAAATAAGAGTTCATCAGAGTGCGGAAATTAGAATAAAAGTACAACATGGGTCTAAGCCCGGTCCAACGATGCTTTCTTCGCCTCTCTCCTGGCGAAGATATAACAATCTAAGCATCCACAAGGCTCGACTCCCTCAATGGCATATAACTCCGGCCTCTGACCTGGGTAGATGTGTAACGTAGGTATATGAGGGGTCTTGCTTACCGGAGCTCTCCCGGCAGCAGCTGAGGGTCCAACTCCGGGCCTGGTCACCGTCTCAGGCACCACCCTCTGGGGGTTGACCTGCTCTTCCTGGTTCTCCTGTAATAATAGGGTCCACTGACCGTCAGTCTAAAAGACTCAGCACATTCCTCACCGCCTCCACCCGCGACTCCTAGGCAGCGAGCGGGGAGGAGGAAGCGGAGGACAACAAGGGGTAGCAAAGTAAGCAGGTGACAGGTGGCAAGGAAAACTAATAACAATACATTAAGAAGTATTCTAGCAGTTCCGCAAGGAGAACTAATAACTGTGCAATATGAAAATATTCTAACAATTTTACAATCAATCTCAAGGTAGAGCCACAAAATAGAGAAACTACTGTAGCAGTAATAAGAGCAGGTAATAAGAGCATGTAAACAGCTAAGAAAACTAACCTTAACTTATATGCGTACACACGAGGCACATAAGTCAAGGGTTCTGGAAAAGGGTAAACTCATCGTATAAAAGAGCCCTTACAACTTATACGATGAGGTCTCTGGATGCGCAAACAAGCGATGTAATTATGTGCCATGCAATGATGCCATGATTGGATTATTATTTCATACAAATGCAACACACCCACACGACTCTGTACGTGCAGACCTTTAGTTCCCACTTTTCGGAGGTAGCTAACCTCTCGGGCACCTCCCGTCGTGGTCAAACGGTGGCAGAGGAGCGGGCGTCTCCTCACCTAGGTGGGTAAGTCACACTACCAGACCTAGGCCCAAACGTACACTGTGATACCGGTACCCGATATTCACGAGCTCTTGCGTACTAAACTGAATTGGCCAGGCAGGGTTTAGGGGATTCGTCCCGTCGG
Organism: Dactylorhiza incarnata; assembly: GCA_033032865.1. Lineage (NCBI taxonomy): Eukaryota > Viridiplantae > Streptophyta > Magnoliopsida > Asparagales > Orchidaceae > Dactylorhiza > Dactylorhiza incarnata. The sequence goes on along the minus strand of JAWHQI010000296.1, from coordinate 356,269 downwards.
ACGCGCAGTAAGACAACCTGGCCCCAATAAAAACCACTAGCACTGCCGAGTCAAAGAACTGCTGTCGGTGTGACGACTAAAACAGAACCGAAGACCCACCACAACTTACACACAAGCAACATGTATTAGTTATTTACTACTGAGCCTCCAGCTCACATATTTGCATCAACATTTAAAAAGTAGAGCCTACCGCTCGCCAGGCTATACCAGCCTTAGATTTAAACTACGAGCATACCGCTCGCTAGACTATACTGGTCTTATGTTTAGACTACGAGCCTACCGCTCACTAGACTACACTAGTCTTATAAGTAAAATATGAGTTTACCGCTCACTAGACTATACAAGTCCATCCTTATAACCCGAGCCTACCGCTCGCCGGACTATCCCAGTCCATCCTTAAAACCCGAGCCTACCGCTCGCCGGACTATCCCAGTCCATCCTCATAACCCGAGCCTACCGCTCGCTGGACTATCCCTGTCCATCCTTATAACCCGAGCCTACCGCTCGCCGGACTATCCCAGTCCATCCTTATAACCTGAGCCTACCGCTTGCCGGACTATCCCAGTCCATCCTCATGACCCGAGCCTACCGCTCGCCGGACTATCCCAGTCCATCCTTATAACCCGAGCCTACCGCTCGCCGGACTATCCCAGTCCATCCTTATAACCCGAGCCTACCGCTCGCCGGACTATCCCTGTCCATCCTTATAACCCGAGCCTACCGCTCGCCGGACTATCCCACCATCCTTATAACCCGAGCCTACCGCTCGCCGGACTATCCCAGTCCATCCTCATGACCCGAGCCTACCGCTCGCCGGACTATCCCAGTCCATCCTTATAACCCGAGCCTACCGCTCGCCGGACTATCCCAGTCCATCCTTATAACCCGAGCCTACCGCTCGCCGGACTATCCCAGTCCATCCTTATAACCCGAGCCTACCGCTCGCCGGACTATCCCAGTCCTTTCTATATTTCCTTCTGGTTCGGGATGCAAGTTAACGTGTCGAGTTCTCCTATTCAACTAGTCTTGTCTATAATTTAGTTGGTCCTAGAAGTTTTAGGGGTTTGCCTTGGATCTCCGGAGGGTTACCCGGTGAGGGGCTCGCAGCGGTATTAGGGAGTGTGACGGGCTGACACCCCGAACTTCCTCCTACCAAGGCACTTAATCTTGTTGGTACCTACCCCTTTCTACTCGATCCCCATCTTCCTCTCCAATTACATTAGATCCCTAAGATGAGTTAGGCTTGGCACGTAAGATTGGGGGAGTTCACTTGAACTCCGACATCACCCACTGTGACCGGGTGTTGACTCTCCGTCGTCACGTTCTAAGCTCGTGTTTCCTTCTTCACCTAGGAACTACACACCTAAAATTCTCATCCTTACTTGGACCCGCACTCCTATACTTCGTCATCCTGAATTCAGGGTTGGCCTTAGATACTTCTCGACTACGCCCTTGAGTATTTACATTATGATGGCTCACCCGGCTAAGGGCGGTTCTACTTTCATATGATCACTTATTACCGATGAGTTGTGTGTGTGACCCTTGACAAGGTCTAACTTCCTTTTCTTATCGTCGAAGTGCCTGCACTTATAGCTTGCTAAACTCACCCCACTCCTTACTTCCCAAGTTGCCTTTAGAGATGCTCTCCCAAATGATCTGAGCCTTCATAATTAATAAAGAGTTAACAGTTCTATGTGTGAAGGTCAGTGGTGGTCTAATTCATGTAAATCAGTTTCACTATTCACAGACCGAAATAAGGTTGATCTAGATTTAACTCCTATGGTGCGATCTTGATCACATCATATCCAAACGAGTTCCACTTATTACCATAGGTTTGGAATGAGTGGTGATCTAACAACCTCAAATCCTAATTTCATAGATTCTCTAGGGAATCTTAAATCATAGTTTCTATTAAAATAGGAGGTGTGCAAATATTGGTTTCTACATATCAAGTATTAGATTATGATCTCAATAAACTCTGGGAAAATTACCATGACATAACACTGGTCTAAAAACACCAAATCCTGAATTTCACATTTTTAGCAGAAATATTTGACCATAATTATCCTTTACTACCTTTGGTGTGCGTATAAGGGTTTACACTACGAGTGCTATGTAAAGACTTCAATAAATTCTGGGAAAATTATTATAGGCTTATATCAGCATTATGACCTAATGTGATTTATCTCAATTTATCAGACATATAAAAACTCAATATATGCACAAAATTCATAAAGGGTATATTTGTAAATTCATCTATTTGTATCATGAAATATTTCCCAAAAATTCTCAGAAAACTCCTGCTGCCAAAATAATGAAATCAAAGACTAAATGCTAAGTTTCACATCATCCCAAGTTCAGATGACCCCCTTTTCATTTTATAACCTAAATTAGGGGTATTTTAGTAAATTCCACATCTTGGGATTTTTGTACCCAAAAATCCCCAAATAACTTTTCGGAAGGCATATTGGTGCCAAGGACCCATGTCCAACATTTCAAGCCATTGGGTTAACCCCCAAGGCTTGGGGCTCACTCCACCCAAAAATTGCTAAGGGCACACATTTAAGGTCCTTAGCCTAGCACTTGCATGGCTCATAACTCCACATGCACAAGGGAAAATGGTCCCAAATTTTTACCAGTGATATAGATATACATAAAGAACTTACCACCTAAATTTGGGGGGTGTTTGGAGTTATACAACTCCATTAATACCAAATATTTACTTTTCCTAATAAATGGAATACCTCAATGGATATACATCCAAAAATTCTCAAATTAAAACCCTAGGTGTGTCTTCATACCCTGCATGCATGGTAGAAAAATCAAGGGATTTGGTTAAGCCAATTGAAAGATATAGCCTTTTTTAATTTCTGCCCTACACAAGGAGCAGTCCTAGGAAAGAGGGTGCCCTGATGTCCACAGTGCACCTAATCATATTATTAAGGTGGCAAATGAAAGTAGACCCATAGGGCTACAAATGTTGTCTCTGCCCCTTTTTGCAAATATGGCCTCTAAGGCCTTCAAAAATTGCATGCAAACTACTTAAAAATCCTGGACAGAATTATTGTGGTTTGCTAATTGACATAAAGAGCAGTCCTAGAAAAATGGCTCTACAAGGAGCTGTAGTGCTCCAAATCACTTGATCTCAAATCCTACAGAACGTAGACATCAAGAGATACAAAAGTTGTCTCAGCCAACTTTTCATGATATGGCGTCTAAGGCCTTCAAAAATTGCATGCAAACTACTTAAAAATCCTAGACAGAATTATTGTGGTTTGCTAATAGACATAAAGAGCAGTCCTAGAAAAATGGCTCTACAAGGAGCTGTAGTGCTCCAAATCACTTGATCTTAAATCCTACAGAAATTAGACATCAAGAGCTACAAAAGTTGTCTCAGGAGGTTTTTCCATTTTCTGCCTCTAAGGCCTTCAATTTCTACTTACCAAACATATGCATAGTGTGACAAAATCATTTGTATAGTTTTAATTTCATTAAAGTGGTCTGCGGTTAGAATTTCAGCGCAGATCCAACGGCTACAGGGTCGTCTTCCCCGATGAGCCAACGGCTCAGATTGACCGCGCCTGGGGCGTTTTACGGGCCAATTTCCGGCGAACTTAGGCCGTCTCCGGCCAAACGCTCCCGCCACCACCTCCAGTCGACATAGGGCTAACGACTGGTGGTGGCCGATTGACCTGGGGCGGCCGGAGTAGGGCTCCGACATCTTCCGTTTTCCGGCTTGGAACATTGAAAACTCGAGTGGCGATTTCGCCATTCGACAATGAATTTGAAAGGGGAAGAGTGGGGGAAGCTAGCACGAGTGGAGAGGGGAAGGAACTTGCCTGAATTTGGGTTTGGCGGCGGGTGTTGCGGCGGAGGAAGACCACATTCCTGTTTCTGGCGTCCATGGCTCCTGGTGCGGCTGAGATCGAAAGCTTGCTATGGAAGGGGGGGGGGGGGGGGGGGGGGGGGGGCTCGATTGCTTGGAGGCTCCTGAACGTGATGAGAGGGAGAAAAGAGGGGGAGGGGGTGTATATTGCCGGATGTCAACACCGGCGATTTCACCAATGTCGGCACCTCCCTCAGCATCCACTGCTATGGCTCCAGCTCAGCAGGGATCAACTCCTCTCCTCAATTGCCGGTCACGGGAGGGGGAAAAACGAGCTGAGTTGAATTCCTTTGGAGCTTTGCCATTAATGTGGCCGGCAAGGTGAGCTCCTCTCTCTCCTCCCCTCACTCTCAACGGCAGCCAGCTCAGCCTCTCCCTTGCTGGTATTCTTGGGAAGGTTGAGAGCATGCCATGATTTAAGGAGGGGTGGCCAAGTGGCCACTCCTCCATGAATTCCTCTTGAATTCAAGCTTGGAGGTGGCCGGCCACCCCCTTGGTTGACCCCTCCCTAGGGCCTAGTGTAGACTCCATATGGTTCAGCCCAATGGTGGGATCAATTAGGTGGGGTAGAGCCCAAAGTTCTAAAGTTGGGTTTGGGCTAGGTCCACCTAGCTTGAAATTGGCTCACTTGAGCAAAATAGGGCAATTTGGGGCTTTTGGGTTTAGGCCTGACCCTAGCTCACTTCATCCAATGTGACTGACCCACATTGTTTCCCAAGACCCTATGGCCTACCCCAAAAGAATTGAGTCAAGGTGGGGTCAATTGGGGCTTGATTGCACTTAATTGCCTATAGGGGCAGTTTGGGTATTTTGTTGATTTTGCCCCAATTCTTCATGGTTGAATGCACACAATGGTCCATTTAGGTCTCATATACTCCCTTTAGGTTTTAGGGGTGATCAATTTGGTCATACTAAGTCAATTGGAGATTAATTTGGGTTTTAGCACATTTAGGTCAATTTGGGGCTTTTTAGAAATTGACCCAATTTCCCAAATTGATGGCCCTATGATGGGGCTTTTGGGTCCATTAGGTCCCCTAGGGAGGTTGCCTTAGAGGGTGGTTCCAATTTGATCATTTGGAGTTCAATTGCCTTTATTCATGGAGGTTTGACCTAGGATAGCTCAAGGTTGACTTTTGGTCAATTTGACCAATTTGGTTGACCCCAAGGGTCCCTAGTGGTCTACTCACTTCCTTGGATGGTCATAGGGATCATAGTGGGGTCATGTTGGCTTTTTGGAGTCTTTTGGTCACCTCTAAGCTAGGACATCAAAATTTGCTATTTGCACCCCAAAGTGCATTCCTTCCTATTTTAACTGAGTTCATGGGGCCTTCTTGGCCCACTTTGTGTACTTAACTCACCATATGAACTATTCATGGTTATGTGGGGTTTATAAGATATTTTATCCTCCCTTTTTGGTTCACTTCTCATTAGGGTGGATCATGATGGCTAAGTGCACACCATGTGTTTTTCACCTCTTTCATTTTCATCCTAGGGTTCTAGGTCACTTATCCTATTTTTGCCATGACTTGTCATGACAAAAATCATCTAGGGGCCTAGTAGTTTGGGGGGATGTTACAAATCCCAATACAAAATAAAACAATTTCGTCCCCGAAATTTAGGATCGGGTGTACGGGTTTTCAGATCAAGCACAATAAAATAAAAATCAAATACATTCCTGCAATCGAGTGTTACCTGATTCAAATAGTTCCGGGTAGCGTTGCTGCATTAGATCCAGTGGTTCCCAAGTATGTTCCTCCTGCCCGTGGTTGGACCAAAGGACCTTTACTAATGACACCTTCTTTTGTCGTAGAACCCGGACGCTGGAGTCGTCAATCCGGATAGGCTCCAAACGGACTGACCGATCTGTGTCTACTGGGCCTGAGGTACGAGTGATCTGTTGTTCTGTCTTAAGCAGAGCCCTCCGGAGCGAAGAGACGTGGAAGACGTCGTGCAGGTTCTCTAATTCTGGTGGTAGCTCCAGTCGGTATGCCAGAGGGCCAATCCGCTCCAGGATTCTGTAAGGTCCCATATACCTAGGACTGAGCTTCTTTAGCCTCCGTACCCGTGTGACGCCGTGCACTGGACGTATCTTCAGAAAAACTTTGTCTCCCACCCGAAATTCTACCTTACGATGCCGCGCGTCGTAATATTTGGCCTGCCGACTCTGGGCTTCTAGCATCCGCTCCCGAATTAGTCGCACCAGAGCGTCCGTGTCCTCTTCAAACTTCGACCCCGGCACCCCTGGAAAATCATCCTGAACCCATGATAGAGGGGTCTACATTTACGACCATACAATGCTTCGTAGGGGGCCATGCCGATGCTGGATTGATGGCTATTATTGTAAGAAAACTCGGCGAGTGGCAGCAACCTCTCCCAAGGTTCATTGCGGTCCAGAATGCAGAGGCGTAGTAGGTCTTCCATCGTCCGAATTGTACGTTCAGTTTGACCATCTGTCTGAGGGTGGAAGGCGGTGCTGAAGGTCAGTCGAGATCCCAGATAGGCTTGAACAGCCTTCCATTCCCGAGACGTGAACCGGCCATCCCGATCGGACATGATCGACTTAGGGACTCTGTGGTACCGAACAAATTTCTCTACAAATAGTCGTACTAACGTTCCGACCGGAGCACCCTTCCTGACTGGAATAAACCGAGCCACCTTTGTCAGCCTGTCAACAATCACCCATACACAGTCATTCCCGGAGTGGGAGCGAGGTAGCCCATGCACGAAGTCCATAGATATGTTATCAAACTTCCACTCAAGCACAGGTAGAGGCTGCAATAGTCCCCCTGGCTTCTTGCATTCTGCCTTCATTTGTTGACAAGATACACAGTGCGTCACAAAACGGGCGATGTCCTTCTTCATATCGGGCCAGTACATCGACTTTCTCAGATCCGCCGTCATTTTGGAGATGCCCGGATGTATGGAGTACTTGCTATTATGTGCCTCAGCCATGATATCTTCCCGAATCCTGTCTCCTTGTGGTATGAGTATTCGCCCACGGAAGTGAATGAGACCATCATACAAGGTAAAGTTCCCTAAGGGGCCTGACTCCAGGGCCGCAAACACTGGTTCCAACGATGCATCTTGTTTTTGCCCAAATTTAATGTGATCTTGGATGTCACAGGTCATGCTCATGGCTGCCAAGTATTCTGCATAGGTCTCGGGGTTGGCCTTAGATATCAGTGTGACTTGTGTGTCCTGAAGTACCCTTATCAGTTCCATAACCATCAATCGAGGTTCCGTGTCGGATGTACTCTCTCTTCGGCTAAGTGCGTCTGCTACCGTGTTTGCCTTCCCGGGGTGATAGTGCATTGTGTATTGATAGTCACATAAGAACTCTAGCCATCTCGGTTGGCGTAGATTCAAGTCTTTCTGGGTGTCGATGTACTTGAGATTCTTGTGATCCGAGAAGATCTCGCAATGAACCCCATATAAGTAGTGCCTCCAAATCTTCAAAGCGAAAACCACTGCTCCGAGCTCTAAGTCGTGTACCAGATAATTTTGTTCATGTTTCTTTAACTGTCTCGAGGCATAAGCAATCACATGACCATGTTGCATGAGGACAACACCCATTCCTTGATAAGATGCGTCGGTGTAGATTTGGAATCCCTCCTTTCCGGATGGGAGGGTAAGAATGGGGGATGTGGTGAGTCGGTTCTTCAACTCCTGAAAGGCTGCCTCACACTTGTCCATCCACACAAATGCAGCATCCTTCTTTGTTAACGACGTGAGGGGAAGTGCAATCCTTGAAAATCCCTCCACGAACTTACGATAATATCCGGCTAGTCCCAGGAAGCTGCGGACATCCGAGGCCGACTTCGGTTGCGGCCAATCCCTTACTGCCCGTTCCTTGGCCGAATCCACTGCCAACCCGGCCCCACTGATCACGTGCTCTAGGAATGCCACCTCCCGTAGCCAAAATTGGCACTTCGAGAATTTTGCATACATTTGATGTTGCCGTAACTTGCTCAGGACTTGAGTCAAGTGTTGGGTATGCTCCTCCTTTGTTTTGGAGTAGATTAAGATGTCATCAATAAACACGATAACGAACCTATCTAGGTAAGGTTCGAACACACGGTTCATTAAGCTCATGAATGCAGAGGGAGCATTCGTGTGCCCGAATGGCATCACTGTAAATTCATATAATCCGTAACGAGAACTGAAGGCCGTCTTTGGGATATCCTCTTCTCGTATTCGCAACTGATAGTATCCGGACCTCAAATCGAGCTTAGAGAAACAGAAGGCCCCCTGTAGCTGGTCAAATAACTCATCATTCCTCGGTAGCGGATATGTGTTCCGTACCGTCAGCCGATTCAGCTCTCGGTAGCGATGCAGAGACGAAGCGACCCATCCTTCTTTTTTACAAATAGTACCGGTGCTCCCCAGGGTGATGATCTTGGTCTGACGAACCCTGAGTCCACAAGTTCCTGGAGTTGAGTCCTGAACTCAGCCAATTCTCTTGGTGCCATTCTATATGGTGCCCGAGACACCGGTTTTGCTCCTGGCACTAGTTGAATTTGGAAGTCCTTTTCTCTGTGTGGCGGTAGTCCGGGTAGTTTTTCTGGGAAGACATCAGGAAATTTTTGAACTACGGGAATATCAGTCAGGGGATGACTTTCCTCCTTCATTTCAAAGCAGATCATGAAGACTTCATCTCCTTGCAAGTGGGCCTTGACAGCTTGAATTGATGAGATTAAACGACGAGAGATAGGTTTAATACCTTCGATCACCACATCGTCGCCCTCGTGTTTTAGCATTATTTTCTTTGCCTGACAATCGATCTTGGCGTGGTTCCAGTATAGCCAGTTCATGCCTAAGATTAGAGCGTAGCCCTTCATCTTTAGCAGTGTTGCCGGCGCTTCGAACATCTTCCCTCCGATCTCTACATTCATGTTACACTTAGCACATGTTTCTATCTCTGACCCGTCCGCCAGTCGCACTTTCCTTTCGACGCCTTCGAAGTGTTGTACTTGGTCCAAGTCGTCCACGAATTCCGCCGAAATGAATGAGTGGGAGGCGCCCGTATCGAAAAGGGTGTACGCAGGCTTTTTACATACTAGCACTATACCTGGGTGATTTTGCGATTTTAGTTTATTGTTTGACGTAAGCTAAAGATCGGCAAGTAGTTAAACAATTATGTAAGGAAAACTGAGGTACCTGTGATCACATCCTCTGGATTTCTGGGTTCGGCAAGATCCAGTGCATACATTTGCTCCGGCTGCCTGCCTCTACCTGGTGGCCCTCGACCTCGTCCACGTCCTCGGCCTCGGCCCCTGATTTGTTGTACCGGTGGTGCTGCTATAGGTAGGGGTGGGGGGTTACCCCATCTCTGAGGGCAGTGAGCCCGCACATGTCCTGGTTGGTGACACCAGAAACACACTGGCGGGGGATGTGCTCCACCTTCTTGTTCTCGGGGCTCCTGTATCTGCAACGGCTGAGGTGCAAGTACAGCCGGGGGTCTCTGGTCCGGTCGGGGGTCTGGATGAGGTTGTCCTCTGCCTCTTTGATGTCTAATGAATCCACCGCGCTGTCGGTGGTCCCGTCCTCTATTCCCGTTTCCATCTTCCGCTGGCCTTTTTCCTCGGCCCTTCACCATTTGCTGATCTGCCTCCAGTCTTCTTGCTGCTTCACTGATTCGGGCTAAACTGGAGTCCGCCACATATTGTAGGGAGTGTCTGAGATCATCTCGTAGGCCCTTGAAGAACCTCTTGGCGTACCCAGAGTCGCTTAATTGATGTGATGTAGCGAAGCGAGTCAGGTGAGAGAACTCCCGCTGGTAATCCAACACTGAAAGATTCCCCTGCCTCAGATGCAAGAACCTTTCCTCCAGTTCATCTCTTGCTGTTTGAGGCACAAAGTGCTCAAGCAGTGCCTCCTTAAACTCTTCCCATGTGATGTCTGTGTACTCAAAATCGGCAAAGGTGGTGTCTAAAGCTGACTTCCACCATCTCTTAGCATGAGATTTTAGAGCAGAAACAGCTAAGGACACTGCAACATCCGTCGGGCAACGAATCCCTGCCAGCATTTCCTGGATTGCATCCAGCCATTCCTCCGTTTGCACCACTGACTCAGATCCTGTGTAAGATGGGGGGGGGGGGGGAGAGGCCCCGGAAGACGCTCAACCAGTTTGCCCCTGGGTTGGGGGCCTGGAGTGGGACCTGTTGTTGAGTAAAAGCCTGCAGGATAGCGGTCAGGGTCTGACCCAGCTCCGTTTGTTGGAACTGGATGGGAGCCGGTGGGGGAGGGACCGCATTCTGTGCGGGAGGTACTTCGTCTTGTAGTGGGGGAACCGTAGCCTGTTCCGGAGGGACTTCATCTTGCACTGGGGGAATCACGACCTGAACATGGGGAATCGTTCTCCGGTTGGGAACATTTACCGGAGGCTACATAAGAAAAGTGTTTAATTAGAAAGGTTGTCCCTAAGCATCTCGTTTGATGGACAATTTAACGTGATTTCTCCTATGGGCACACCATTGCTTCCGCTGCTAGTTTGTCTTCAAACTAACTCGAGCGGGGTTGCCCTAGGGTTGTGGACTCCTTATTTGGATCGGTTTTGGCTAAGCTGATACCAGTTTGTAAGACCCTTTTTTTTGCGAACAAACACCGGGTCTTACCGCCCAGAACCGCCGTCTTGCGGTGGTACCCTCTCAAACATGGTCCCCACCACAACACGCTGATCCTGCCCGCTATTCAACAATATCCAGGCCAACCAAAATCTTAAAAGGAAGAGTGAATCAAAAGCACAAGTCCACAATAATCACCCCAAATAGAGAAACATGTCCAACAAGAGATAAACATACATAAATAAGAGTTCATCAGAGTGCGAAAATTAGAATAAAAGTACAACATGGGTCTAAGCCCGGTCCAACGATGCTTTCTTCGCCTCTCTCCTGGCGAAGATATAACAATCTAAGCATCCACAAGGCTCGACTCCCTCAATGTCATATAACTCCGGCCTCTGACCTGGGTAGATGTGTAACGTAGGTATATGAGGGGTCTTGCTTACCGGAGCTCTCCCGGCAGCAGCTGAGGGTCCAACTCCGGGCCTGGTCACCGTCTCAGGCACCACCCTCTGGGGGTTGACCTGCTCTTCCTGGTTCTCCTGTAATAATAGGGCCACTGACCGTCAGTCTATAAGACTCAGCACATTCCTCACCGCCTCCACCCGCGACTCCTAGGCACCGAGCGGGGAGGAGGAAGCGGAGGACAACAAGGGGTAGCAAAGTAAGCAGGTGACAGGTGGCAAGGAAAACTAATAACAATACATTAAGAAGTATTCTAGCAGTTCCGCAAGGAGAACTAATAACTGTGCAATATGAAAATATTCTAACAATTCTACAATCAATCTCAAGGTAGAGCCACAAAATAGAGAAACTACTGTAGCAGTAATAAGAGCAGGTAATAAGAGCATGTAAACAGCTAAGAAAACTAACCTTAACTTATATGCGTACACACGAGGCACATAAGTCAAGGGTTCTGGAAAAGGGTAAACTCATCGTATAAAAGAGCCCTTACAACTTATACGATGAGGTCTCTGGATGCGCAAACAAGCTATGTAATGATGTGCCATGCAATGATGCAATGATTGGATTATTATTTCATACAAATGCAACACACCCACACGACTCTGTACGTGCAGACCTTTAGTTCCCACTTTTCGGAGGTAGCTAACCTCTCGGGCACCTCCCGTCGTGGTCAAACGGTGGCAGAGGAGCGGGCGTCTCCTCACCTAGGTGGGTAAGTCACACTACCAGACCTAGGACCAAACGTACGTTGTGATACCGGTACCCGGTATTCACGAGCTCTTGCGTACTAAACTGAATTGGCCAGGCAGGGTTTAGGGGATTCGTCCCGTCGGACGCGCAGTAAGACAACCTGGCCCTAATAAAAACCACTAGCACAGCCGAGTCAAAGAACTGCTGTCGGTTGTGACGACTAAAACAGAACCGAAGACCCACCACAACTTACACACAAGCAACATGTATTAGTTATTTACTACTGAGCCTCCAGCTCACATATTTGCATCAACATTTATAAAGTAGAGCCTACCGCTCGCCAGGCTATACCAACCTTAGATTTAAACTACGAACATACCGCTCGCTAGACTATACTGGTCTTATGTTTAGACTACGAGCCTACCGCTCACTAGACTACACTAGTCTTATAAGTAAAATATGAGCTTACCGCTCACTAGACTATACAAGTCCATCCTTATAACCCGAGCCTACCGCTCGCCGGACTATCCCAGTCCATCCTTATAACCCGAGCCTACCGCTCGCCGGACTATCCCAGTCCATCCTCATAACCCGAGCCTACCGCTCGCTGGACTATCCCTGTCCATCCTTATAACCCGAGCCTACCGCTCGCCGGACTATCCCAGTCCATCCTTATAACCCGAGCCTACCGCTTGCCGGACTATCCCAGTCCATCCTCATGACCCGAGCCTACCGCTCGCCGGACTATCCCAGTCCATCCTTATAACCCGAGCCTACCGCTCGCCGGACTATCCCAGTCCATCCTTATAACCCGAGCCTACCGCTCGCCGGACTATCCCTGTCCATCCTTATAACCCGAGCCTACCGCTCGCCGGACTATCCCAGTCCATCCTGATAACCCGAGCCTACCGCTCGCCGGACTATCCCAGTCCATCCTCATGACCCGAGCCTACTGCTCGCCGGACTATCCCAGTCCATCCTTATAACCCGAGCCTACCGCTCGCCGGACTATCCCAGTCCATCCTTATAACCCGAGCCTACCGCTCGCCGGACTATCCCAGTCCATCCTTATAACCCGAGCCTACCGCTCGCCGGACTATCCCAGTCCTTTCTATATTTCCTTCTGGTTCGGGATGCAAGTTAACGTGTCGAGTTCTCCTATTCAACTAGTCTTGTCTATAATTTAGTTGGTCCTAGAAGTTTTAGGGGTTTGCCTTGGATCTCCGGAGGGTTACCCGGTGAGGGGCTCGCAGCGGTATTAGGAAGTGTGACGGGCTGACACCCCGAACTTCCTCCTACCAAGGCACTTAATCTTGTTGGTACCTACCCCTTTCTACTCGATCCCCATCTTCCTCTTCAATTACATTAGATCCCTAAGATGAGTTAGGCTTGGCACGTAAGATTGGGGGAGTTCACTTGAACTCCGACATCACCAACTGTGACCGGGTGTTGACTCTCCGTCGTCACGTTCTAAGCTCGTGTTTCCTTCTTCACCTAGGAACTACACACCTAAAATTCTCATCCTTACTTGGACCCGCACTCCTATACTTCGTTATCCTGAATTCAGGGTTGGCCTTAGATACTTCTCGACTACGCCCTTGAGTATTTACATTATGATGGCTCACCCGGCTAAGGGCGATTCTACTTTCATATGATCACTTATTACCGATGAGTTGTGCGTGTGACCTTTGACAAAGTCTAACTTCCTTTTCTTATCGTCGAAGTGCCTGCACTTATAGCTTGCTAAACTCACCCCACTCCTTACTTCCCAAGTTGCCTTTAGAGATGCTCTCCCAAATGATCTGAGCCTTCATAATTAATAAAGAGTTAACAGTTCTATGTGTGAAGGTCAGTGGTGGTCTAATTCATGTAAATCAGTTTCACTATTCGCAGACCGAAATAAGGTTGATCTAGATTTAACTCCTATGGTGCGATCTTGATCACATCATATCCAAACGAGTTCCACTTATTACCATAGGTTTGCAATGAGTGGTGATCTAACAACCTCAAATCCTAATTTCATAGATTCTCTAGGGAATCTTAAATCATAGTTTCTATTAAAATAGGAGGTGTGCAAATAGGGGTTTCTACATATCAAGTATTAGATTATGATCTCAATAAACTCTGGGAAAATTACCATGACATAACACTGGTCTAAAAACACCAAATCCTGAATTTCACATTTTTAGCAGAAATATTTGACCATAATTATCATTTACTATCTTTGGTGTGCGTATAAGGGTTTACACTACGAGTGCTATGTAAAGACTTCAATAAATTCTGGGAAAATTATTATAGGCTTATATCAGCATTATGACCTAATGTGATTTATCTCAATTTATCAGACATATAAAAACTCAATATATGCACAAAATTCATAAAGGGTATATTTGTAAATTCATCTATTTGTATCATGAAATATTTCCCAAAAATTCTTAGAAAACTCCTGCTGCCAAAATAATGAAATCAAAGACTAAATGCTAAGTTTCACATCATCCCAAGTTCAGATGACCCCCTTTTCATTTTATAACCTAAATTAGGGGTATTTTAGTAAATTCCACATCTTGAGATTTTTGTACCCAAAAATCCCCAAATAACTTTTGGGAAGGCATATTGCTGCCAAGGACCCATGTCCAACATTTCAAGCCATTGGGTTAACCCCCAAGGCTTGGGGCTCACTCCACCCAAAAATTGCTAGGGGCACACATTTAAGGTCCTTAGCCTAGCACTTGCATGGCTCATAACTCCACATGCACAAGGGCAAATGGTCCCAAATTTTTACCAGTGATATAGATATACATAAAGAACTTACCACCCAAATTTGGGGGTGTTTGGAGTTAAACAACTCCATTAATACCAAATATTTACTTTTCCTAATAAATGGAATACCTCAATGGATATACATCCAAAAATTCTCAAATTAAAACCCTAGGTGTGTCTTCATACCCTGCATGCATGGTAGAAAAATCAAGGGATTTGGTTAAGCCAATTGAAAGATATAGCCTTTTTTAATTTCTGCCCTACACAAGGAGCAGTCCTAGGAAAGAGGGTGCCCTGATGTCCACAGTGCACCTAATTAGATTATTAAGGTGGAAAATGAAATTAGACCCATAGGGCTACAAATGTTGTCTCTGCCTCGTTTTGCAAATATTGCCTCTAAGGCCTTCAAAAATTGCATGCAAACTACTTAAAAATCCTGGACAGAATTATTGTGGTTTGCTAATAGACATAAAGAGCAGTCCTAGAAAAATGGCTCTACAAGGAGCTGTAGTGCTCCAAATCACTTGATCTCAAATCCTACAGAACGTAGACATCAAGAGATACAAAAGTTGTCTCAGCCAACTTTTCATGATATGGCCTCTAAGGCCTTCAAAAATTGCATGCAAACTACTTAAAAATCCTAGACAGAATTATTGTGGTTTGCTAATAGACATAAAGAGCAGTCCTAGAAAAATGGCTCTACAAGGAGCTGTAGTGCTCCAAATCACTTGATCTCAAATCATACAGAAAGTAGACATCAAGAGCTACAAAAGTTGTCTCAGGAGGTTTTTCCATTTTCTGCCTCTAAGGCCTTCAATTTCTACTTACCAAACATATGCATAGTGTGACAAAATCATTTGTATAGTTTTAATTTCATTAAAGTGGTCTGCGGTTAGAATTTCAGCGCAGATCCAACGGCTACAGGGTCGTCTTCCCCGATGAGCCAACGACTCGGATTGACCACGCCTGGGGCATTTTACGGGCCAATTTCCGGCGAACTTAGGCCGTCTCCGGCCAAACGCTCCCGCCACCACCTCCAGTCGACATAGGGCTAACGACTGGTGGTGGCCGATTGACCTGGGGCGGCCGGAGTAGGGCTCCGGCATCTTCCATTTTCCGGCTTGGAACATTGAAAACTCGAGTGGCGATTTCGCCATTCGACAATGAATTTGAAAGGGGAAGAGTGGGGGAAGCTAGCACGAGTGGAGAGTGGAAGGAACTTGCCTGAATTTGGGTTTGGCGGCGGGTGTTGCGGCGGAGGAAGACCACATTCCTGTTTCCGGCGTCCATGGCTCCTGGTGCGGCTGAGATCGAAAGCTTGCTCTGGAGGGGGGGGGGGGCTCGATTGCTTGGAGGCTCCTGAACGTGATGAGAGGGAGAAAAGAGGGGGAGGGGGTGTATATTGCCGGATGTCAACACCGGCGATTTCACCAATGTCGGCACCTCCCTCAGCAGCCACTGCTATGGCTCCAGCTCAGCAGGGATCAACTCCTCTCCTCAATTGCCGGTCACGGGAGGGGGAAAAACGAGCTGAGTTGAATTCCTTTGGAGCTTTGCCATTAATGTGGCCGGCAAGGTGAGCTCCTCTCTCTCCTCCCCTCCCTCTCAATGGCAGCCAGCTCAGCCTCTCCCTTACTGGTATTCTTGGGAAGGTTGAGAGCATGCCATGATTTAAGGAGGGGTGGCCAAGTGGCCACTCCTCCATGAATTCCTCTTGAATTCAAGCTTGGAGGTGGCCGGCCACCCCCTTGGTTGACCCCTCCCTAGGGCCTAATGTAGACTCCATATGGTTCAGCCCAATGGTGGGCTCAATTAGGTGGGGTAGAGCCCAAAGTTCTAAAGTTGGGTTTGGGCTAGGTCCACCTAGCTTGAAATTGGCTCACTTGAGCAAAATAGGGCAATTTGGGGCTTTTGGGTTTAGGCCTGACCCTAGCTCACTTCATCCAATGTGACTGACCCACATTGTTTCCCAAGACCCTATGGCCTACCCCAAAAGAATTGAGTCAAGGTGGGGTTAATTGGGGCTTGATTGCACTTAATTGCCTATAGAGGCAGTTTGGGTATTTTGTTGATTTTGCCCCAATTCTTCATGGTTGAATGCACACCATGGTCCATTTAGGTCTCATATACTCCCTTTAGGTTTTAGGGGTGATCAATTTGGTCATACTAAGTCAATTGGAGATTAATTTGGGTTTTAGCACATTTAGGTCAATTTGGGGCTTTTTAGAAATTGACCCAATTTTCCCAAATTGATGGCCCTATGATGGGGCTTTTGGGTCCATTAGGTCCCCTAGGGAGGTTGCCTTAGAGGGTGGTTCTAATTTGATCATTTGGAGTTCAATTGCCTTTATTCATGGAGGTTTGACCTAGGATAGCTCAAGGTTGACTTTTGGTCAATTTGACCAATTTGGTTGACCCCAAGGGTCCCTAGTGGTCTACTCACTTCCTTGGATGGTCATAGGGATCATAGTGGGGTCATGTTGGATTTTTGGAGTCTTTTGGTCACCTCTAAGCTAGGACATCAAAATTTGCTATTTGCACCCCAAAGTGCATTCCTTCCTATTTTAACTGAGTTCATGGGGCCTTCTTGGCCCACTTTGTGTACTTAACTCACCATATGAACTATTCATGGTTATGTGGGGTTTATAAGATATTTTATCCTCCCTTTTTGGTTCACTTCTCATTAGGGTGGATCATGATGGCTAAGTGCACACCATGTGTTTTTCACCTCTTTCATTTTCATCCTAGGGTTCTAGGTCACTTATCCTATTTTTGCCATGACTTGTCATGACAAAAATCATCTAGGGGCCTAGTAGTTTGGGGGATGTTACATCGAGTCCCACTCGCCCCCCCCCCCCCCCCCCCCACGCGTGATCGGTGGTAGTCATGGTTGGACTGCGAATAGCAGGATTTTTGCTATCCGCAGTCCATTTTTGGGAAGTCTATAAATAGACCCCTATGGGCACCTTGGGAAGGGTTGGTTACTACCCCCCCCCCCTCGCGTGATCTTGTGAGCAAGCACCCCCCCCCCCTCCCTTGTCATCCTTCAACTAACAGTGAGGTGGTTCTTAGTGTCATCCAAGGTGCCCAGGCTCAGCATTGGCTTGGGAGGGGAAGCGCTCTAAGATCTTCCGGGTATGTGGTGGGACCTCCGCGCTGCAGCTTAAGGGGTCCATTTGTGGATTCGAGTGTTCAACAAGTCCAAGTCTTTCAGTTCTTAGTGACCGGTCAAGGGTCTAGGCTTAGAACAAGTAAGGGTTAGTCTCAACCCCCTTTCGAACGCTGAGACCGGGAAACTGGTTTCAACAATAATAATAATAATAATAATAATAATAATAATAATAAATTCCCTGCTCACATGGATCGAGTCACCACGTCACTATTTGAGCCCATTGCTAAAAATTTGCCATCACTAGAACATTATTTATAGGTGATTATGTTATTTGCAATCCACCTTTTTCAACTATGCGTGCAGATAAAAAAAATAGGCGATTGTTATCGGCACTACAGTTTTGGCTATCCGCACTTTTTTATGAGTTATTACGCGCCTTTTGGAAATACACCTTGTACATGCATTTTTAAGAAATGTGTTCAACACGAGAGATCTACAACTTTCGTGTTCAACACTTTTCCTAAAAATGTATGTACAAGGCGTATTTTCAAAAATTCGCTATAGTTACGCACATGTTTCAATCAGGGCGGCAATACGTCATGTGCGTGCATTTTTAGGAAAAGTGATCAACACGAAAGTTATAGATCGCTCGATGAGATCTACAACTTTCGTGTTGATCACTTTTCCTAAAAATACATGTACAAGACTGTTATACATCCATAGAGGTCTTGGGGTGCGTCTATGGAAAACTCCACTAAGATGATAAGAGGGAAGTGGGAGAATGGGCAACCCCACTATCTCCGCCACCAACCGCCCGTGCAAGACCGCATGCGATCGCCGCATCCGAACGCTACAACACCGCACAAAGCAGGACCGCGCGCGGTAGCGCCCTACCGCCCGGCGCTACCGCGCGGTAGCGCCGAGTCTCCCTTGAAGGGTGCGGCCAGCCCGCACCCCTCTTGGGGTGCGGCCAGCCCGCACCCCCCCTCCTGGGGTGCGGCCAGGCCGCACCCCCCTCCTGGGGTGCGGCCAGGCCGCACCCCCTTCTTAGGGTGCGGCTAGGCCGCATCCCTCTTGGGGTGCGGCCCGGGCACCCCCCCTTTTTGGGGTACGGTCGAGCCACCTCCCCCATGGTGGGGTTCAGACTCATCCTCTTCAAGCTCGTCGTGCGCTCTTCAGGTTTCATATTTCGCCCCGAACACTTCTATGTTCGTCGCACGCTCAGAACGCCTCTAAGCGCGTTCAGAGCGCTTCCGTGTTCATCGCACGCTCAGAACGCCTCTAAGCGCGTTCGGAGCGCTTCCGTGTTCGTCGCACGCTCAGAACGCCTACGCACTTCCCCGCGCGCTCAGAACGCTTCCCCGTTCGTTACGCGCTCAGAACACTTCTGAGCGCACTCAGAGCACTTTCACATTTCGGGCGCGCTCACTTTTTGTCTTTCTAGCATGCTCACATTTTGTCTTTCTAGCATGCTCACATTTTGTCTTTCTAGTTTCTCAGATTGCAGGAACGTATCGTCGCCTTTTTTGCCTTCAACAAAGCTGCCCGAACTGCCCGAGGACGAGACGGTCATTTACGAAAAATGGCGATCCGTGTGCTCCGAACCGGAAAATATGATTCGTCCGCCAGGTGGTTACGGTGGTTACAACGGCGAAATTACCAGGCTACTCCCGGCCAAAGCTATAAAAGGAGCCCAGAACCTTCATTTGGGAGGATCTTGTCTTCGGCACCCGGGAGAGCTCCTTGAAGATTTTTACGGAATTCTCTTTCGGCGCTTGAAGATCTCCGTGGACTTGAAGATTTCCTTCATCCCGAAAGGCGACTCAGCATTCTCACTTTTGTTCTCCGGAGTGTCTCACTTTTGTTCTCGCGGAAGGCGACTCAGCATTCTCACTTTTGTTCTCCAGAGTTCTCAGAAGGAAAAAAACTTAATTTTTCTGAAGGTGGTCTGTCACCTTCGGAACTCTCTCTCTCTCTCTCTCTATTATTGTAACGAGCAGCGGCCTGTCGCGCTCGAGTTCTAAGTCACTAATTGTAACCCCCCAGAAGATAGTGGAAGTTGGTCGGCACAGCTCCGACCGCGTGGTTTTTTACCCTTTCCGAGTTTTCCACGTTAAAAAGTCTCAGTGTACTTAATGAATCTCTAATTTGCTGTTTGCGCGCTCGGTTCGCTTCCGAGCTAAGGTGGTTCAATTCGACCGGTCTACCAGAGCACCCGAGCGACCCGCAACAAAGACATATTTTCAAAAGACGCGTAATAACTCATACAAAGAGAGTGCGGATAGTCAAAACTGTAGTGCGGATAACAATCACCAAAAAATAATAACTGCAGATCAAATTATAAGTGCAAATCCAATTATTACAAGAGGGAGGAGCCTCTTGCCGCACACCACCTCCAGCATAAAGGCCCCGAAGCCAAACACGTCGGAGCTGGTGGTGGTTTTTTCGGTCTGGATAACTCTGGAGTTGGTGGATTTGTCGATCAAAGATGTGAATGATGGAAGTCCTATGTTTTTTTTTGACATGAAGAGTTTAGTTGCAAATCAAAGTTTGAGCTTCGCCAACGGGAGTAGGGGAGATAGAGGAAGGCGGATAGTGGAGTGGCGGTCGGAATGGTGAGGTGCTCGAATCTGCCGTTTTTTGTAGAGTCGGATGAAGGGGAGCAGCTCGAAATCAACCTCCTCGTTTGTGGAAGACTTGGATGAGGATTGCCGATCTGAAATGGGAGGACGATTGGAGCGAAAAAGTGAGCAAGAAAAGACGGCCTTCCATTTATTGCGGTGGTTGGAGTGGTGAATCGGAGTAGGCGAGATGCGCGTGCAAGCAAATCCACTGCATGCTTCAGACAAAACGATATGCTACCGCCGACGGTAGAGGTACCGCTCGACGATAGCAATAATAGCATATGTAATACCCCAATTTTCATAATGCTGTGAAAACAAGCGTCTTGTTGCTAACGCCGAGCGGTAGGTGCTACCGCTAGCGGTAGCTGTATCGACGGGTTGAGGCCCATATCGTCAAATCATCGAGATAAGCCTTGTGTCGACTAAACGCTAGCGCAGCGCGGTAGTGTTAGCGCTGACGGTAGCAGTGTGCATCGAGAAGGTACGTCGAGAAGGTTCGTCGAGTAGATATCGTTGAGAAGCTAACGCGGTGTGGTAGTGCCACCACCGGCATTAGGTCCTCAGGACGATATGAGTTCAGAAAGCGCCCTTTCGCTAACGCAACACGGTAGTACTACCGCCACACGGTAGCTGACGAATCCAAATCCGTAAGTAGCGTTTTCTGGGCGTCCGATCTCCTTAGATGACCCAAGGGCTCAGATCAGTGCGTCTGAAAGCCCTAAATAAAGCAGAGGAACTCTCCCCTCTTATTTCTAAAGTCATTTGTGACTTGGGGCTAGGGTGAGAGGGAGAGCTTGGAGGAGGAAGAAGAGCAAGATCCGCCATTGTTGGAGCTTCGGAGCTCCGTTCGTCGATCCTAGACCGACAGCGCGGAGAAGGCTTGAAGGTGACGTTTTCCATCTGTACTTTTTGACCGTTCCATGGCGAGGAAGAGACTTCAATGGGTAACGACATCTCTCCTCCAGGTTTTAGGATGAGCGCATTGTTGAAACCGACAACCGGCTTCTTGAGTTCGGACCCACTGGGGGGGGGGGGGGGGGGGGGGGGTAGCCCGCACCTACTTATCTCTCACTTACACTCTTGATTGTGGATGAAGAACTAAGAATAGACCCGAGGTTGCAGCGAGGAGGTCCCGCCACACACCCGAAAGATCTTAGAGAGCTTCCCCTCCCAAACCAATGCTCAACCAGGCACCCTGGGGGGCTCTAACAGCCAACCCGAACCAGCCTAGGAGGAGAGAACTCTAAAGATCCGTCTCCTCCAAGGTGCCCTTAAGGGTATATTTATAGATTCTCTAGTCTAGTCTGCAAATAACATGAATCCGCCTTTTGATCTTACTAAACGCACCCCAAATTGGTCTGCTAACAGCCTAACTCCGCTGTTCTGAGGGGCTATTGGCAGCCCACCAGGGGTATCTAGGTCATTTCCCCCTTTAAGCCTTCTGGGGCGAGTGGTCCATGAAGGCACCACTCGTCAGGCTCCTTACTCTCCGAGTTCCACTGGGCGAGTGGTCCGTGAGAGCGCCACTCGCTAGGTTCTTAGCTCGCTCGGCGAGTGAAGTCCTGTCTTCCCTCACTCGCCCGTCCGCTTCGTTACTACGCAAGTACCCCGCGAGTGGGGCCTCTCTCGCCCGAGAACTCTCAACCTCATATAGCGGCCCTTGGAGCCCCGGGGACCCACTCGGCGAATACAGGGTTGTACATAATCTCCGCTATTTGCGAGTGAGTTTTACGCTCGGAAAGATGAGTCCAACCCAGTATTCAGTGAGTGCTTGCTGACCTGGACAGAATCTTTTCATGGGCCCCACCATAGTGCTATATATATACCTCTGATCTGAACCTTTTCTTCGGAATGCTTCCTTTCCTCCGGCAGAATTTTCTCCTCCGCTCTGAGCTTTCGCCACTCTGAATGACTTCTGTGAGACAACCCCCGAGGCCGATCTCGCAAGAGATGCAGGATTGCCTGGCCGCGACCCAGGGAAAGAACGCCTCTAAGGTCACCAGATTCGCCCCCTGGCTTTCTCCTTCGAAAAGGGACCCCAACTCTCCTTGCCGTTCAAGGAGAGCTAAGGTGGTTCGGCGGGACCCGGTGGAGGGGGAGTCTGCGTCAGAATCTCCCCATCTGGCAAACAATCCCCCCGATATCTAGATGCAGGTACTCGAAATTTTTCCTGACTTATCTTTAACTCTTAAGACATGGCCCTCCTGAGGGTCCTAACCACTCGCAGGTGGCATCGGTACCTGAGGATGGCCGCGAGACCGCCTTGATGAACACTGCGGCGCTCCCGCCTGCAGACGCTAGACCTCCGCTGGTTAAGGATCTCGCTCCTCCGGTTACTCTAGGCGAGACACTGCATCAACTTGGTAAGTTGTGGGTAGTGTAATCACCGTCCATATTGCATGGTTCTAATCGTTACTTCTCGCAACCCTTGATCCCGATGGCACGGGACAGCCTTCTACCCCTCACCATTCTCCCCTTCGCCAGGGAACTCCCACTTCCGCGAATGAGCAAGGGGGTTCACCTGGAAGGAACCTCGGCCGTACTCGTCCTACCACTGGCCAAGCCGCAACTCCTGCTGCCAACCCGGAACCGTACCGCCCCGGGAGGGGAAAGACTCTACATCCTTCTGCCAATCTGTTCGATGGGCAACCTTCCTCGTCGCGCCCCCTAAGCATAGGGAGCCTGTACCGGGTTAGTGACCTCACTTGGTTTAGCATGGTCTCCTGAATTGCCCAGTACGATAATTCCTATTCCTACATGTCACCGAGAAGCTTCCCCGATAGGATCGTACTATGAGGGGGGGAGAAGGGATGGTCTCGCCGCCCCCTCTCCTGGGGATCTCTCGAACTTTCTTGTCGATCCTTCCGATACCCAGACCCTAAATGAGCAAATGAAGGAAGTCCTTGGGAAGCTCATCTACATGCAGCGAGATCTTGCGGGTCAGATGGGTGGTCAGCGGATAGATACTGCGCGCAAGCTGAAAACTCTTTGACGAGACTATTCGCGCCTTCTTGTTGAGGTAGAGTGATAGGGAGCCGAGGGCGGGGAGCTTTCTCCCGGGAGGCATGCCACGCGGGCCAGGGACCAACTGCATTTGGCCAACCAAGAGATTACCGCCATGAATGTGTATTACTACTCGCTAATGCCCCCGATGGCAGGGACGCGAGGTCGGGATCGATGGCACTGGATAGAGCACTAGCCTACCGACACTCGCCCCCTTATCACCCCCTGCTGGCGCTTTGTGAAACATTGCTAAACTCTTTGGTTCTGTAATAATCTCTTGACTGTGTTCCACGAATGGGTTTTCTCTTCGGTACTTCGTTGTTTGTTTTAATCTCTCATGTCTGTACTCTCGTTGGTTTTTCTCTCTCTTTGTAATAATCTCTCATGTCTGTACTCGGTGATGGCGGGACCCGGGGGAGGGGGAGTCTGCGTCAGAATCTCCCCATCTGGCAAACAATCCCCCCGATATCTAGATGCAGGTACTCGAAATTGTTCCTGACTTATCTTTAACTCTTAAGACATGGCCCTTCTGAGGGTCCTAACCACTCGCAGGTGGCATCGGTACCTGAGGATGGCCGCGAGACCGCCTTGATGAACACTGCGGCGCTCCCGCCTGCAGACGCTAGACCTCCGCTGGTTAAGGATCTCGCTCCTCCGGTTACTCTAGGCGAGCCACTGCATCAACTTGGTAAGTTGTGGGTAGTGTAATCACCGTCCATATTGCATGGTTCTAATCGTTACTTCTCGCAACCCTTGATCCCGATGGCACGGGACAGCCTTCTACCCCTCACCATTCTCCCCTTCGCCAGGGAACTCCCACTTCCGCGAATGAGCAAGGGGGTTCACCTGGAAGGAACCTCGGCCGTACTCGTCCTATCACTGGCCAAGCCGCAACTCCTGCTGCCAACCCGGAACCGTACCGCCCCGGGAGGGGAAAGACTCTACATCCTTCTGCCAATCTGTTCGATGGGAAACCTTCCTCGTCGCGCCCCCTAAGCATAGGGAACCTGTACCGGGTTAGTGACCTCACTTGGTTTAGCATGGTCTCCTGAATTGCCCAGTACGATAATTCCTATTCCTACATGTCACCGAGAAGCTTCCCCGATAGGATCGTACTATGAGGGGGGGGGGGGGGGGGGGGGGAGAAGGGATGGTCTCGCCGCCCCCCTCTCCTGGGGATCTCTCGAACTTTCTTGTCGATCCTTCCGATACCCAGACCCTAAATGAGCAAATGAAGGAAGTCCTTGGGAAGCTCATCTACATGCAGCGAGATCTTGCGGGTCAGATGGGTGGTCAGCGGATAGATACTGCGCGCAAGCTGAAAACTCTTTGACGAGACTATTCGCGCCTTCTTGTTGAGGTAGAGTGATAGAGAGCCGAGGGCGGGGAGCTTTCTCCCGGGAGGCATGCCACGCGGGCCAGGGACCAACTGCATTTGGCCAACCAAGAGATTACCGCCATGAATGTGTATTACTACTCGCTAATGCCCCCGATGGCAGGGACGCGAGGTCGGGATCGATGGCACTGGATAGAGCACTAGCCTACCGACACTCGCCCCCTTATCACCCCCTGCTGGCGCTTTGTGAAACATTGCTAAACTCTTTGGTTCTGTAATAATCTCTTGACTGTGTTCCGCGAATGGGTTTTCTCTTCGGTACTTCGTTGTTTGTTTTAATCTCTCATGTCTGTACTCTGTGAATGGTTTTTCTCTCTCGTTGTTTGTTTTAACTAATGATTTTTCATCATCTCGTTCGCATTCTGCCGGACAACCACTCGCCAGGCATTCGCCATTACAGGGCGAAATGGACTGGCTCGGGTTTCGAGGCGCCGGAGAGGTATGGTTACTATCCGCACACCCGCATAGGAAATCCCTCAATTTTTCCATTTTCCTATAAATAGGCGGCCCTACCAACCACATTAAATATTCTCCAACCCAGCTGTCTCTCTCTCTCTCTCTCTCTCTCTCTCTCTCTCTTTGCGTCAGCACTCGCGCTTCTTTCCTCTACAAGATGGGAGGCGAACCGGATGGTAGGGCGAAATGCGCCAACGCATTCGCCAACCAGGCCTTTGACTCCTGCGACCTTACCGAGGGGGCCTACATGACCACTGTCGCGGACTACATTCCGCCAGGGTTTTCTACGAGCCACACTGGACCGGAAGACAGTATCAACACTTTCTCCCCGAACAGCCTTGCGATCCCGCTGGAATACTTCGAGGTGGGGTTCCGCCTCCCCATCTGGCCGGAACTTCGTCAGACGGTACGCTACATCGGGGTTGTTCCCGCACAGCTCAACCCGAATTCTATCGCTATGTTGGTAGGGTTTGCCTGTTACTTGCGCGAGGAAGGGATATAATTTAGTCTACCCGTTTTTCGTAAGCTCTTCACCTTGCGGGCGAAGAATGGTGTGGCTTTCTTCTCGGGCCTGAACCCGCTCAAAGTGACCGGTCTCGTGAATAAGAATCATGATTGGATTCGTCGCTTCGTCTTCGTCGGTGAGAAATTTGGTAATCTCCTCCTCGCGCCTGTGCAGGAGGAGGAGTCGACCTTCCGGCCCCCGACGCTGGGAGGTCATGAGGCCAAACTCCATCAATTCATCCTGGAGTGCGGGATGGACGTTGTCTATCTTCGGAGAAACGTCAATTCGCTTTCGCCCGTCCCTCAGAGCGAGGGTAATTTCGCGCGATTTCTATTTGCATGGTCTCATCCTTTCTTCTTGCTTCTTCATTAAGTGAGCTTTGTTGGGGTAAGTGTGCGCGATCTCCCGCTTCACCCCCTGCATCCGGCTGGAGCGGCGCTGGGGCCTTCCCTGTCCCTCGCACGGGCCGCCGCTGAAGCCTGCCGGGAGGGACCAGCTTCCTCGAAGCTTAGCGGCCAGAAGTGGAAGCTAGACGCACCCACTCCCGCCTCTTCATCCAAGAAGTCGAAACCCCCCTCATCCGCGTAGGGGAAAGGGACCTTGAGTGAGGTTCCAGAGGTGAATGTTCCTGCCGGAACCTCAGTTCCGCCGGAAGGGACCTCGTCGAGGCCGCTGCCAAGGGATCACCGGAATTTTGCAAACGGTGAGAAGTATGTGGACGCCACGGGTGCTCCGATTGTTCAGTGGGAAAGGAACGCCAGCAGGGTTTCCCTTTCCACCCTCGTTCCGTCCTGGATTGAATAGGACACCGCCAGTGGCGAGGCTTATGCTATCGCCTATGCTCTTTACGGCCGGGATGACGCTGAAATCTTTGATGCCGAGAAAACTTAGGTGCTCGCTCACGAGACTGCGCAGGACTTCCTCTGGGCCTTTGAGCTCGCGCACATGTCTTCACGCCGCAACATCAACCTTGCGCGAAGCCTTAGCGAAGTGGAGACGACACTGTCCATTGTCTCTGCCGAGATCCTAGAGCTGAAGCGTAGGCTGGAGGCCGCCCAGACCCTCCTCGCCAGTCGCCCTGTTCGGAAGGTAAGCGGTTTTCCGCGGATGCTTATGTTGTCGCTTCCCCTTGCGCCCGTCCGACCATCCTATTTTTTTGCAGGACACCACCAGCGTCAAGATGCTTCGCATGTGGGTGGCCGATCTCGAGGACGAAGTCCGGGAGTCCAAGGCCGAGGTTCGGCGCTTGCGAGAAACCGCAGCTCCGGTCCTTGGGGAAGGGAGTAGGAGGCACTCTTACTCTAATTATGAATTTGAGGAGTTGATGCAGGAGAGCGCCCAAGGTGCCGCGATGCACATGCTGCGAGTGCTCCGTGATGCCGGGTACTTGAAGGAGGGTGCCAAAAGACTCTCAGCCCGCCATGTCGTGCCCGATCTCTTCATCTCGATTCCCCTCCCGAATGACGAGGACCATCCGCAAAAAGAAGGGGTCAGCTTCCTGGGCTCGAACGAAAGTGGTGGATCCTCCGACGGTAACCCTAGGGATCCTTAAGAATTTTGTAATACATATCTGGGGCAAGACCCCTTTTTTGTTAATGATGGCTTTTTCCGTTACTGCTTCTATATTCTGCTTTCGCATCTCGCTAGGCTCTTAGGACACTACGCAGATGTGCGCTTGCCATGGCAGCTAGATGAATCGTAAAGAAAACCTAATATGTCTCGCTAATACTAGCCAATTGCAGATCGCTCCACCCGCCGCCCTGGGCTACTCGCCAGGGGCGGTAGTATCATATAAGTTAATGTTAAGTAAAATATGGATCGCTTAATTCGTGCATAGATCTCGCCCCTATACTAGGTAGCTTTGGCCCCAGGCGCTCTCGCCGAGATACTCCCGCCGCACAGGAGCGCCACTTGGTTACAACCCTTTCGCACTCGCCCCAGCCTCTTTAGGGCTCAAACGGTTCTGTTGATTTCTGTCGGGAACATGATTGCGCCGAGAACTAGCTTCATCCTGCTAAATTCTCGCAACCCTTGGGGACGGTCAACGTTTCCACTATGCAGTCGTCGGGTGAGTGTCTATCTTGAACTATATCATTCGCAATCATTCGCCGACCTCATGCTGAGACTCACTTCGTTAATTTTTCGCTTTGGATTTTTCTTTCTTACCTTGTCTTCCTTATGGGCCGTCACCGAATGAGCCTACGGCCCTGCCAGTTAGACGAGAGCCTGGTCAGCGGGTCTGCTCGGGGACAACCTCTGAAAATTTTTCCATCCTGCCACCGAGTGAGCCTACGACCCTGCCAGCTAGGTGAGAGCCTGGTCAGCGGGTCTGCTCGGGGCCAACCTTTGAAAGTTTTCCATCCTTCCACGGAGTGAGCCTACGGCCCTGCCAGCTAGGTGAGAGTATGGTCAACGGGTCTGCTCAGGGCCAACCTTTGAAAATTTTCCATCCTGCCACCAAGTGAGCCTACACCCTGCCAGGTAGGTGAGAGCCTGGTCAGTGGGTCTGCTTGGGGCCAACCTTTTTCCATCCTGCCACCGAGTGAGCCTACGGCCCTGCCATCTAGGTGAGAGCCTGGCCAGCAGGTCTGCTCGGGGCCAACCTTTGAAATTTTTCCATCCTGCCACTGAGTGAGCCTATAACCATGCCAGCTAGGTGAGAGCCTGGTCAGCGGGTCTGCTCGGGGCCAACCTTCGAAATTTTTCCATCCTGCCACCAAGTGAGCCTACGGCTCTGCCAGCTAGGTGAGAGCGTGGTCAGCGAGTCTGCTCGGGGCCAACCTTTGAAAATTTTCCATCCTACCACTGAGTGAGCCTACGACCCTGCCAGCTAGGTGAGAGCCTGGTCAGCGGGTCTGCTCAGGGCCAACCTTTGAAATTTTTCCATCCTACCACCGAGTGAGCCTACAGCCCTACCATCTAGGTGAGCGCCTGGTCAGCGGGTCTGCTCGGGGCCAACCTTTGAAATTTTTCTATCCTGCCACCGAGTGAGCCTACGGCCCTGCCAGGTAGGTGAGGGCCTGGTCAGCGGGTCTGCTCGGGGCCAACCTTTGAAATTTTTCCATCCTGCCACCGAGTGAGCCTATGACCCTGCCAGCAAGATGAGAGCCTGGTCAGCGGGTCTGCTCGGGGCCAACCTTTGAAAATTTTCCATCCTGCCACCGAGTGAGCCTACGGCTTTGCCAGCTAGGTGAGAGACTGGTCAGTGGGTCTGCTCAGGGCCAACCTTTGAAAATTTTCCATTCTGCCACCGAGTGAGCCTACGACCCTGCCAGCTAGGTGAGGGCCTAGTCAGCGGGTCTGCTCGGGGCCAACCTTTGAAATTTTTCCATCCTGCCACCGAGTGAGCCTACGGCCCTGACAGCTAGGTGAGAGCCTGGTCAGCGGGTCTGCTCGGGGCCAACCTTTGAAAATTTTCCATCCTTCCACCGAGTGAGCCTACGGCCCTGCCAGCTAGGTGAGAGCCTGGTCAGCGGGTCTGCTCGGGGCCAACCTTTGAAATTTTTCCATCCTGCCACCGAGTGAGCCTACGACTCTGCCAGCTAGGTGAGAGCTCGGTCAGCGTGTCTGCTCGGGGACAACCTTTGAAATTTTTCCATCCTGCCACCGAGTGAGCCTACGGCCCTGCCAGCTAGGTGAGAGTCTGGTCAGCGGGTCTGCTTGGGGCCAACCTTTGAAATTTTTCCATCCTGCCACCGAGTGAGCCTACGACCCTGCCAGCTAGGTGAGTGCCTGGTCAGCGGGTCTGCTCGGGGTCAACCTTTGAAATTTTTCCATCCCTTACCTTGCAAACCATTATATCGTTTACTTTAGAAACAAGAATTTTTAAAGAATAAGTCCTTTCATTACATGAATTTAAGGATAAAAACTCTTCAAATCATCACCACTCCACGTATGACTAACAGACTCGCCTTCCACATTCTGGAGGCGATATCCAAGGCTTCTTCGACTACATAGGGGCCCTCCTAATTGGGATTGAGCTTTTCTACCGCAGCAGACCTTCCGGCCGCGTCAACCTTTTTTAACACGAGGTCTCCCTTCTCGAATTGCTTGATCCTGACATGTTTGTCAAAGTACTTGGCCATCCGCCGCTTGACTTCCTCTTGACGGATGACGGCAAGATCTCGGACCTCCTCGATCAGATCCAGGGAGAGCCGCAGCTCCTCCTCGTTTCTTGCTCTCCATTCTACATCACCCCCCTCGGCATCCCTTACTCGCGGTGTCTTGACTTAGAACTCCACGGGAATAACAACCTCGCAACCGTGGGAGAGCTTAAAGGGGGTCTCTCCAGTGGCGGTGCTGGGCATAGTTCTCAGAGCCCATGAGACCGAAGGGAGTTGCTCTACCCAATTACCCTTCAAATTCTCCACTTTCTTCTTGAGCAGGTTCACTATGATCTTGTTCGCCGCCTCCACCTACCTGTTGCTCCTGGGGTGATGGACGGATGCGAACCTGAGGTCTATCACCAACTGGCTGCAGAAGCTGATGAACTCCTCACTGGCGAACTGCGGACCATTATCTATGACTATGGCTTGAGGGAGCCCATGTCTGCAGATAATCTCCCCCCACACAATGTTGCGGATTACCTGGGAGGTGACTTGGGCCAAAGCTTTAACCTCCAACCACTTAGAAAAGTAGTCGACCATGACCAGGAGAAACCATCTTTGCCCACTTGCTTGGGGGAAAGGTCCTACCAGATCCATCCCCCATATGGAGAATGGCCATGGCGTCGTGATGCTCCTTAGCCTCTGAGCTGACAAAAGTTAAAGCGGGGCAAACAACTGGCATTTCTGGCATTTCTTGGCGAACTCCGCTGAGTCCTTGCTCAGAGTCGGCCAGAAATACCCCTGCCTCATTATCCTTGCCTCCAATGTCCCGCTCCCCGAATGACTACCACACTCGCTGGAGTGAACCTCATCCAGGACCCTCGGGACTTCCTCCTCAGATATGCATCGCGCTAGGAGTCCCGAGAGAGTCTTTCGATACAAGTCCCCTTCGTGAAGCACATAGTAGGCGGACTTGTACCGAAAGCGCCTTTGGTCTGGAACCTCTTCCGAAAATTTTCCCGTTGCCAGGAAGGTCACGAAAGGGTCCTTCCACGAGGGCCGCTGCTCTATATCCATGAGTTCTCCCTCCTCAATCGATGGGCGGAATAAATCCATCAAGGTCCCTCCGGCCCGAGGACCGGACTTGGCCAGCCGATTCGCTGGGGTACGCTCCTCCCTTGGTATGTGCCTGATGGAGAAGGTTTTGAATGTTCCGATGATGCCCCTCACTTTGGCAAGATACCTTAAGAGTGTGGGCTCCCTTGCCTCGAACTCGCCTTTGATCCGTGAGGCTATCACCATTGAGTCTGTGAGGACCTCCACATAGTGGACCCCCAGCTCCTGGGCCAGACGTAGGCCGACGATCACTGCTTCGTACTCCGCCTGGTTGTTGGTGACAGGGAAGTGTATCACTAGCGCTTGCTCAATTTTCACTCCATGGGGGCTTTCCAATACCACCCCTCCCCCTAAAGAATTCTTTCCTGAGACCCCATCAACCAATAGCTTCCAGGGGACGTGGCGAAGGGCTTTCTCCTCCTCCATCTCGCCCACATAGTCTGGCATGAAATCTGCCACAACTTGAGCCTTCATTGACAGTCGCGGGACGAAGGTGATGTCAAATTCATTCAGCTCCACCGACCACTTTGCGAGTCTCCCTGAGTGCTCCACCATCTCGAAGATTTTGCGAAGGGGGTGGTCAGTCACCACTTGGATCGAATGAGCTTGGAAATACGGCTTGAGCTTCCTGGTCGAGATGATCAGGGTGAAAGCTAGCTTCTCCAAGATCGGGTATCAGAGCTCCGCCTTCTTCAAAACCGTGCTCACGTAGTAAATGGGTAGCTGCCTCTTTCCCTCTTCCCGGACCAAGACGAAGCTCACGGTCTCAGCCCCCACTATGAGATACAAGGCTAGGCCTTCCCCTTCCTTAGGATCATGGAGTAGTGGGGCCTTGGTGAGCTGATTTTTAAGGCCTGGAAGGCCTCCTCGCACTCTTTCGTCCATTCAAACCTTTGATTGCCCCATAACACTTTGAAAAAAGGGGAGCACTTCTCCCCCGCCTGGGAGAGAAACCTACTCAACCCAGCGAGCTTTCCCGTCAGGCGTTGGACTTCTTTAGCATTTCGTGGCGATCCCAACTCCATTATAGCTTTGACTTTGTCCGGGTTCGGCTCTACCCCGGACGGGGTAACGAGGTGACCCAGAAATTTCCCCTTGCCGGCCCCGAAGATGCATTTTGAAGGGTTCAAACTCATCTTGAACCTTCGCAGAGTGGCAAAAGTCTCCTTGAGGTCCTTGAGGTCCTTGAGGTGAGAGCTCATGTCCTTGCTCTTTACCATGAGGTCATCTACGTACACCTCCAAGTTCCTCCCCCTTTGTTCCCGGAAGACTCGGTCCATCATCCTCTGGTATGTTGCCCATGCATTTTTTAGCCCAAACAACATCATCTTATAGCAGTATCACCCTTCCCTCGCGATGAAGGAGACATCCTTGACATCTGGCGGGTGCATCCTGATCTGATGATAACCTGAAAAAGCATCTAAAAAACTCATTACAGAAAAATCGACTGCTGAGTCAACCAGCGCGTCGATCTGAGGCAAAGGATAACAATCCTTAGGGAAGGCTTTGTTTAAACGAGAAAAATCGATACACATTCTCCAGTGACCATCGCCCTTCTTTACCATGAAGACATTGGAGACCCAGCCTGGATACTGGATCTCTGATACAAAATCTGCTTTGAGGAGCTTCTCCACTTCCTCGCGGATCGGCTCCTCCAACTTGTCGGCAATGTCCCTCCTCTTCTATCTTATGGGGCGGGCCCTGGCTCGAGGTTGAGTCGGTGGTAGGCCACGTCTGCATCGATGCCCGACATGTCTGCCACGCTCCATGCGAAGTTATCCACGCTCCTTTGGATGCACTCCAGCATCTTCCTCCTGTCCTCTGGGCCAAGGCCCCCACTGACCCGTACCTTCTCCACCTTCCCCACCTGGGTGGTGACTTCAATCTCGACTACCTCTTCAGCCGCCTAAAGCCGGTCGGCTCTTCCCATCTTCCCCTTGCCTCCCTTCCTTCTGCAGAGGTCTCCTCTTCTACCGCAGCCTCCTCCATTGGCTCGGCCCGCTCCCCCTGAGCCTCCTCCATCTCCTCTTCTCGGGTACTGCTCTCTCCTTCCTCTCCTGCCTCCTTCTTCTCTTCCAGCCCCTCCGACCCCTCATATCTCTATCCACCTTCTCTGCCTGCGCCATCCAGGAGATGGTGTTGACGGCAGTCACATAACACTGCCTCTCCACCTTCGCATCCCCCCGGATTCGGACCTGGAACCCTCCGTTGTGGAACTTCAAGCACTGATGGAAGGACGAGGGAACGCACCGAAAGGTGTTGATGAGAGGGCATCCAAATATTGCATTGTAGCTGCTCGGAGCGTCAACGATGACGAACCGATAGTTTCTGGGGACCCCTCCCAACGTCACCTGGAGGGCGACTCCTCCCTCGACCTCCTTCCTCTCCCCTGAAAACACAAACAAGGGCCCGTCCGAGGCCTGCACCCTCTTCGCCTCTATATCCATCGCGTCAAAGGTCATCTTGAAGATTACATTCACGGAACTCCCGTTGTCGACCAAGATCCGGGAGACCGTGAAGTTTTCAATGGCCGTCTGAATCACCAAGGCGTCACAGAACGGGTCTTCATAGTCCGACATGTCTTCCGACGAGAATGTGAGCTTCTCCGAGGGGGTGGGGTTTGGGAGATCGACGCGGCGCTCCTTCTGAACATCGCTTGGAAGATCCTCTTGCGAGTTGCCTCTATCCCAACCCCACCATGGATCACTCTGATCCATCCCCTGGCTCCTACATCTGTCCTATCTTCACATCTATCTTCCCCCTTTCTGGGTAGCACTTCTTTAATCCTTACAGGTCGCTGTTGCTGCCGACCTCTTTCCCTCATCTCCAGAAACTTCGGGCAGGTGGCCGTCGCGTGACCTTCCTCCTGGTGGAATTCACAATAGGGCAACGCCACCCTGCCCCCTCTTCCTCCTCTTCCTCTTCCTCGGCCTACTGTCATGGTTTGCTCCTGAGGGGGTGAGGGGGTCTGGGACCTTGCCTCCATCCCGGATGATTGACCCTCCCTTCCCCCTTCCCTGGTGACCTCTTTCCTGACCTCGCACCGGTCCCTCCTGGGATCTCCAAGCCAGCCGGTTATTGGGCTCCTGATACCCCCAATCCCGCTGCTGCCACCGGATCCCCTGACCTCTATGTTCATATCTCTTCTCCTTCCTTCATGTTGCCTCGCCTCTGGCTCGCTCAGCCTCGCCAGCCTCTTTACAAACTCTGGGTTGGCGGCCTCCCCTTCGATCTATTTCGCAGCCCGCTCCATCAATTCCTCGAAGGACAGAGGGGCCCTCCGCTTCAGGTCCATCTTGAAGAACCCCTCTCGCAGCCCTACTATAAAGGCCAGCTGGAGGGTGAACCCGGGCACCTCCTGGACTTTCAGGACCTCTTCCTGGAACTTGTCCACGTAATGAGCCAGCGACTCCCTTGGCCCCTTGCTTAATCTTAAAGAGCGCCTCCGCGTCCTTCTTCCTCTTCCTTGATGTTGAGAAGCGCAGCCGAAAGCTCTAACGCAGATCCTCGAACGCATAGATGGAACCCACGAGGAGCAGGTGGAACCAGTCCCTTGCCTTCTCTTTCAGAGTGGTGGCAAAAAGCCGGCACTGGAAGACATCCGACATTGGAAGGATCGAGACCATGTCCTCGAACCATTGCAGGTGCAGGACTGGGTCATCCTTGCCGGTGTAGTAAGTCATCTTCAGCCCTCTGAACCCCTCTGGAACTGGGGCTGAAAGGATCAACTCACAGAAGGGACTCCCTTCCCCTGCTCGGCGAGTGGTCCTCTCTCGCGGAGTCAGCTTGCAGACCTACGCACTCGCCGGGCTACTGAACAGGTGCCGCCCGGGGAGGTCTCGCGCACTCGCCTCTGCCTCTACCTCCTTCCCGGGCCGCTGGGGGGGCATTCTCGCCTATCTGCTGGGGCAGGACCGTCGGAACTGCGGGTGTCTCGCACTCGCCCCTTGTGGCGAAAACAAGCTGCAAGGTCTGCATGACCTCCCGCTTGAATTCTTCAAGCATCCCCACCGTGACCCCACTCGCGGGAGGTTGCGAGTGACCTGGGTCAGATCCATCTCCTCCATCTCCAGCCATGGAGCTCAGCTTGAGATTTTCTTGAACAGGCTACGGTCCATGCTCACCGCACAAAAAATGTTGAAACCGGCAACCGGCTTCTTGAGTTCGGACCCACTGGGGGGGTGTAGCCTGCACCTACCTATCTCTCACTTACACTCTTGATTGTGGATGAAGAACTAAGAATAGACCCAAGGTTGCAGCGAGGAGGTCCCGTCACACACCCGGAAGATCTTAGAGAGCTTCCCCTCCCAAACCAATGCTCAACCGGGCACCCTGGAGGGTTCTAACAGCCAACCTGAACCAACTTAGGAGAAGAGAACTCAGAAGATCTGTCTCCTCCAAGGTGCCCTTAAGGGTCTATTTATAGATTCTCTAGTCTGGTCTACAAATAGCATGAATCCGCCTTTTGATCTTATTAAACACACCCCAAATTGGTCTGCTAATATTCTAACTCCGCTGTTCTGAGGGGCTATTGGCAGCCCACTAGGGGTATCAAGGTGATTTCCCCCTTTAAGCCTTCTGGGCGAGTGGTCCGTGAAGGCACCACTCGCCATGCTCCTTACCCTCCGAGTTCCACCGGGCGAGTGGTCCGTGAG
This sequence comes from Dactylorhiza incarnata, assembly GCA_033032865.1. Taxonomy (NCBI): domain Eukaryota; kingdom Viridiplantae; phylum Streptophyta; class Magnoliopsida; order Asparagales; family Orchidaceae; genus Dactylorhiza; species Dactylorhiza incarnata. The sequence goes on along the minus strand of JAWHQI010000296.1, from coordinate 320,995 downwards.
GGCGCCACTCGCCAGGTTCTTAGCTCGCTCGGTGGGTGAAGTCTTGCCTGCCCTCACTCGCCCGTCCGCTTCATTACTACGCGAGTGCCCCGCGAGTGGGGCCTCTCTCGCCCGAGAACTCTCAGCCCCATATAGCATCCCTTGGAGCCCTGGGGACCCACTCAGCGAATACGGGGTTGTACACGCATGACATCTCTGGTTTTGCCTTTCTTATTTCTGCATTTTTGGCACTGGATCTCTCAAATGAGAGGGGTTTGGGTCGCCTTGGTTCAAGAGACACCATCGGGTTGATTGAGTCTGTCCCCGACATTATTTTGCATTAGAGATCCGCTCCGTTAGCAGGTTAGGCATTGTGGGTGAAGCCGAAGTCATGACCGGTGGTCCGATTCGGTGATGTTGCTTAACGTGCATTTTATGGATTTTTGCTAGAAATCTGATTGTGGCGAAAACGTCATTGTGATCGCCTTCTATTTTCGTGTGAGAACGAACGCTGGCTTGAGGCAGGAAAATCTGTGCGTGCTGAATGACTTGTGATGTCTGTTTGTGTGTGAATGCGTGGCTTTGTCTTTGTGGTTGGTTGGCTAGCTCGTGTTGAAATTCTTGTGTGGAGAGTGTCCCAGCAAGATAAGTCCCCTTTTGTGATAACTGATGAGAACGTCTGAGCTGATGGACAAGCCCAATGACATTGTGGGTCATGTGCAGGTGAGTTCTAGGCAAGAGTTCTTAGCATCGCTTGTGCTTGGCTTGATGATTCTGGCGAGAACGGGTGAGCTGATGGACAAGCCCGATGACATTGTGGGCCATGGGGTCTCAGCGGGAGTTCTCGGCCTTGAGCTTGCATGCCTTTGGGGGAATTGATGAATACCCCTATGTTTGTTGTGAAGTGATGATGTGTGATGATATGTTAGAAGAATATATACCATATGACGCCTTGAGTGAAACCCAAGTTTGCATACATGCTGCATTGGTAGACCCCTTATTTTATTTGCTCAACATAGAAACGTGGATGATGTTTGTGACACTCATACATATTTTTTATGTTACTTCTGTTTAATTACATTTGCATACGAAATGCTGACTTGCAGGATGATGTAGCTCCCCGGGGTCCGCTAGGACGGCTGGGAGGAGGGGTGTTGTTACACTATTTATCGTCAGCCATAGCCGACCCTCGTTATACCATTTTTTCTGTAATAAATGCAGGACAAGGATAGCAAGCTGGTGCCAGCTCGCCTGCCAAAAAGGCCTAAGCCTCATGAAGTGTACATCCTTCTGTTTTCTGGTTGTTTATGTTTTCGTTATATTGTTCCGACTTGCAAGCCTAGGTAGCATATGAATGCTTTTATCCTTTGAATGTTTTGTGCTGTATGGATGATGATTTGAACATTGGTATTGTAAGGTCATAAAGCTAGGGTGCTCCTATGTAGTTGTGGCAGCTTCTGTGTTTTGCTAGTGCTTCCGCTGTGTTTGTTCTGAGTTTTGAGTTGGGTAGATTTTATATCATTTTTAATACTAAAGCTCTGACGATTGTATGCTGTGGAGTCCCGACCGGACCCATATTATATGGTCAATATTACATGGGAGGTGTTACAACATAGCTCCAATCATGATCTGATTTTCTTCTCTTTAGGGGCTGAACCCCAACAAATGGAGTGGTGAATCGGAGTAGGCCAGATGCGCGTGCAAGCAAATCCACTGCATGCTTCATACACGTGCTTGAATCTAGCAAGAGGCGGAATCAGGGAGGTGGAAGCAGGAAGGGGGAGATGGTTTGCACCTATCTAAAATTAGACATTTTGTTTAATTATTTTATAATAAAAATTTTATTATTTAAGTGGTTTGCACATATATATAAAACTGGTTTGCACATAACAATCATTTTTATAATATCTGGTGGTGGCCTTTTATTAAAACACGTACCGTTTCTCTACTTAATTTTGCGGGCTCTACAATTTGCGCCTATAGACTTGTGTAGCAATTGTGCAACGATTTTAGTTAGTTGCGGTAATAACTGAGAGGGTTGCTCGAAGCATCCGGAGGTCCATCAAAGTGGAATGAACTTCCCGTTGCCCCTAGCGGGGTATATATAGGCAAATCCTAAGAGTGTCTACGAGTATCGGGTATCCGTGTACTCGATCGACCCGTTTAGCCTCCGAACAATATTATTTATCCAAATATACATTAACAATAACCAGCATCATGCTGCAGTATTCAAACCCGCGCGACAAAAAGTGATGCTGTGGATTCTATTTTGTAGTGGTTTACCTCCTGGAGAATTGATATAGCAACAAAATAACAGCAATTGAAGAAGAACCTGTAAATATAGGCAAAACAATTAAATTGGTGCCAAAATAGCAACAATGCGCCTCTATAATGTGAAAATGGGAATTTTATTTACTGCATTTTCTATTAGCTTGTTCGAATTTCCGATCCAATCCGTGGTTCAAATGGAACCATCATATACAGAGATCCAAGGTGGGATTTTAACCGAATAAATAGTCAAAGATTTGTAAATAAGGCGGCGTTTGGTTGAGCTGAGACGCACCATGATTTTGATAAGAAGCGATGTTTGGTTCCACTGTTTACTTAAACTCCGTTTTATTATTTCCGCTAATTCTATTATATCCCCAGCCACAACTTGGAACTGCGGTGAACCGCAGAAGCTCCGTTGTTCATCCTCCCGATACCCTACCCATAACGAGCGGCGATATCCCAATCCCCCCTTTCGCTGTCGTCGGCGGCGATAAACCACAGCTCCGTCGATCCCCCCTTCACTATCGTCGACTTCGATCCCGCTGCCCTACCGCGTGATCCCCTCTTTTTACTGTAGCTTTTGCAATTTCCCCTGTTTTGGTCGATGAGCTTGCCGCCGTTTCTCTGTGCCGTCAAATAAAGCATGTCGATCTAGTATTCCTGATAAATCTGTGGGCAGACAGAAGTTGGAGACTGGGTTGTGGTCGTCTTATCCCTTTCCTGAGATTGTTTCATCTGGCCGCTTTGGGATCTGATTTATGATTCTTTTGGTAGCTTGAAGTTAGGAAATATGTTTCATTAGATGAGAAAATTTGTTAATCTACTATTTGTTGAAAGTTAGCAGAACATTTGAACGCTATATTTGTATGTCAATTATTAAAAATATAAGTTATCATTTTATGAAAACAAAAATTTCATCCAAAATTTTGTTTTGTTCTCAAACAACTTTTTCAAAACTCTGTTTTACAAACTCTATTTCACTCAAACAGTTTTTAACAAAACTTTATTTTTCAGAAACAACATATTTCTCAAACTCCATTTTCAATCAGCAGTTTTTCATCAGCAACAACCCAACCAAACAGAGCCAAGTTAATCAAAGATTTAGTTAAGACCCCAATTTTCATACCATCCACACACAGAATAAAACAAACCTTGAAATATCAAACGAAGATTTTGTGTATTAAATCATGCTTGAGTTTATACCCAAACGAATAATATAAATCATGCTTGAGTTTATACAATATACGGCTACCAAATCACTGCTGACTAAAATTCAACAATGAGATTATCTTGTGGATAAAAAGGTTAATCATTTGGCGATATCATTCGCGTTGAGTTTGTGATGCAAGAGTTTAGTTTATTGAACTCGATTATGTTAATATGTATTATCATAATATACATTAATAAGGGATGATGTTTATTAAATTATTGGGTGCATGATGTGTATGTACATTAAAACAATGAGGATATGATATGCATGTGTATTAAAATATTATGTGTGTGATTTGTATAAGTATTAAAATATTAGGTGTGTGATATATATACACGTGGATTAAAATAATGGAGGTGTGATTCATATGTATATTAAAATATTTGATGAAAAACCTCATATAAAGGGATAATAGTCCATTTGTAAGCATCAAGTTTGGAATAAGATCTTAAGTGCCCCTCTCTCTTGCTCTCATGTGCTCTTATTTTGTTCATTCTCATCCGACCTTCTGTTTTCTTCACGCTAACAACTGGTATCAGAGCTAAGTTCTGATCTTGAACATAAATGATTTAAAAAAAATCCGATCGAATAACCTAACCTAACTCCGAATAAAAAGCTCGGAAAATTAAAAGAAAATGCATTAAAAAACAGAAAACCGGGCAACCTTTGGCTCCGATCGTCCATTTGACTATACAAAATGTCGATAATTTTCGGCCTGAGCTCTGCAGCAAAGCATGAAAAATCTGCCCGAGTTCTTTTCGGGTTGCCAACATTTGAAAGAACAAAAAAAACAAAAGAAAGCAAATTCTGGAAGATTCTCTTTTCCCTATAAACAGTACGTAGTTCAAAAGGCAAGGTTGCGGTTAGAAAGTTGCGACTAAAAGAAGAAGAGGCGGCGGTAAGGCGATAAGCCTGACGATAAAGGCGGGCGGCAACTCCAGTGATCAGCCTACGGTTAGCAGAAGGCGGTCAGCGGCTAGCGCCCGACGGTAACTACGGTTAAGTTCAAGTGTGAGATCGACGTATGCGCGCGGTTAGAAGTGTTTGTGTGAAGTTGTAACACCCAAGTGTGGGTAGTTTGCATGTGTTGAGTTGTACATGGTTGTGAAGTCAATTTGGTACCATCGTAATCTCTTAGTGAGTTATAAAAAATAACTTATTTATAATTGCCTCTTCTGTTGTTTGTGTTTCTGCCCACTAATAAAGTTTCCAACAAGAACACCAAAAGAAACATGTAATGCGGGTACTTTCGGAAGTTGAATGCAGAAGAAAACCTTTTCCGAGATTAGAAGATGTTCAAAAGCTCTCTTGTTTTTCTTCTTATGTGTAGGAAATGGAAAGAGATATATCTATCATATATATATATATGTATATGTATATGTCTAATTAGTCTATGGAAGAGATATAGATATATAATTACATGCATGATTCATATATAAATATTTATTTAAGAATTTTGAGTGAATAATATTTATGCAGTGCGCGCGACTTTGTAAGGTAAGTAGCAGTTACGCTTTCTAAGGTAGCATATCTTCACCATTTGTCTGCTTTTTCCAGGAATGAAAGCCTTCTTGCTTCAGCTTTGAGATGCTGCTGAAGCTTTATGTGCTCTCCCCGCCATTGTTTCTCTTTTGCGCTTTAAATGAAGGCCTGGGAGCTCTTGATCATCCAGCCTGTAATATAATTTGCCAAATTCTTCTGTCACCATATATATGAAATTATATAACAATAATTAATTTCAACAGCTAGAGAGAGAGATGAGAGAGAGAGAGAGAGAGAGAGAGAGAGAGAGAGAGAGAGAGAGAGAGAGATGAGAGAGAGAGAGAGAGAGAGAGAGAGAGAGAGAGAGAGAGAGAGAGAGAGAGAGATAGGGCTCTAATCTCCACCTTGCGTACTGCAGGTGAAGGTTTTGAAGCCCTACAAGGTAATATAATTCTCTCTTGACCAAATTCGTACACTATAATTATTAACATTAAGTTTAATTTTCCCGTATTTTTGAAAACCATATATTCATATATATTACTCGTTTTGAAAATAAAATAAAAAAACTTTAATTTTTTACATGAAAAATCTCAAAATAGATTATCTATTTAATACTTATGCCTTGGTTTAATCTATACTTATTGAAGAGGAAAAAAATTCCTCCTTGTTGTCAAACAAAATTCCTAGATCGAAATGTTAACAACTAGACTTTCTTGAAAAACCTCAAAGAACACCCAATAAACAAAGAGAGTTGATATTAGCAGTCCAATTCTCGCTATTCGCACCCCAAAATGGTAAAAAATCTAATTATATTTGTAGTCCAATTCTCGCTAATCACACCCCATCAAATAACATCCTCTCCATCTCTCTCCCGTTGCCTAAACTCTAGCCGTAGTTCTATCGGTCGCGTCGCTTTTCCCCCTCTTAGATTCACCTTAAAAAAGAGAATTATCCAGCGAAAATCTAAAAAAAAGTTGTCAGTTTTCTGGTTAGAGGAACGTTTGCATCTCATTTAACTTGGTTTAGAGTTAATTCCTCTATGCATGTCATTTAACTTGTTTTTTGTTAGGTTTTTAAATTGTTTGTCTTTAAGATGTTTTTCTAGGCTTCTAGTACTTAATAAATCAGCAAATTGTTTTGCTTATTTGGGTGAGAGTGGGGTGCAAATACAATTTTAGACTACAAATAAAATTTATGGACTACGAATAGCGATGGACTGCAAATAATTAAGTCCTAACATAATACCTTTACTTGATGGTTTATGGGAAATTAGTTTGTTGGCCTCCGACATAAGTCTAAGTACTTGATATGCATTATTGAGTTAGTCCTCACATTGCATGTTAAAGGGTTTTTGTACTTTTGTATAAGTCTAAAGGAAGCGCTCTCTCTCCTTTTGAGTATGATTTAAGGCTGAAAAGGCATAATAACTACCAATGAAACAGGCTAGGATCTAATGGCTAATTACTCTAAGTTCATTAAACTAGAAATAAAGAAATTCAAAAATTAGAAGCAAAGACCTTACACATGAGGCGCATGTTGAGAATATATTCCCACATCAAGAATACATGCAAATCTGTTCTATTATTATAGATCTTCAAACCATCTACCAAAACATAAATGATTTTGGACCGGATACGTACATGTGTTTTGCATGGCATCAAAGCTCATGGTTTAGAATATCTACCAAATTTTCCTAAACAAATTAGGTTGCTGACCTCCAATGCAATGCTCGGTATATGAGGGAAAGGTTGTATCGGCCTCGAACCGTCTATATATGAGGTTTGATATTTGTTTATAGGTGCGGAGAAAATTCACCATTTCAGATAGTTTTTGGAGTCTAAATTAATAAGACACAATATTGCCCATATGGATAGATATCAGAGTATTCTAAGATCAATTGCAACCTAACATGACACCCAATTAAAAAATAATCCACTTGTTGGAGCTACCCAAAAGTAATATACACAAGGGACATACTGTGAATACAGTCTCACGTCAAGAAATTAATGATTTTGGACATTTAATATAGATCTTGATAACTTTTACTACATATAATTAATTTTGGGTTGGATCTATGGACTCTTAACAATTATGAGTACAAGCATTTAAACCCAAAAATATATATGCGATAAATATGGGAGTATTGTAGATCATGGCCAATTAAAGAGCTTGCTTGAGTGATGGATAACACTATATCTCAATTTAAAACTACATACTATATCCCTCAACTTTAGTTGAATAATTATCACCCACCCGCGCATTGAAAAAGTATATAAATCTCTCAGCCATCTTGAGGTAGTGCTTACAAGGGAGAGATATTGAGAAGAATACAATCCCGCTAATTCAGCTCATCAAAATAATAATCCAACTATAATTTTCCATTAGGATCAAATCCTAAACCCTAATTTTCTCCCAATTGTTTAATTAACAACGTACTAAATTAATATTATAATTTTAGCATACCCCATTGTATTAATGACAAATGAATCATACCGATAAAATGAGTATACTATACTGTATTACGTACTTTTGTAAAAGGACTTACTAAGAGACCCTTAGGATCAAATGCTAAACCCTAATTTCCTCCCAATTGTTTAATTAACAGCTAAATTAATATTATGATTTTAGCATACCCCATTGTATTAATGACAAATGAATCAGACAGATAAAATGAGTATACTATATTGTATTACATACTTTTGTAAAAGGACTTACTAAGAGGCGCATAAGCGTATCAGAGGAATTACGGATGATTGAGTATCAAATAATCTTATACTCCTTTTTTTTCTAATTTATCTTCTCTAATTTTTTAGTTAATTAGATCTATTAGGCTTTCTAATATTGTTAAATTAGTCTCTCTTGGATTGTTACACTCATATTTTCAACAAAGGAAAAATATTATTTTATTGTATAACTATATTTTAACATTACTTATTATAATATATAATCATTCCAATTGCCACACGTTATACCAAGTGTATAAAGTAGAATGAATTGAAAATGCATTGTTAATTTATAACAACAACATAACCCATATAGTAATATGTAGAATTTTTTTTACCATATGCATTCTTCAGCTTTAGCTCCTTTGAAAGAGGGCTTGAGAAAAACTATGTATGTGAGCGTGTCACAGAGAGAGAGAGAGAGAGAGAGAGAGAGAGAGAGAGAGAGAGAGAGAGAGAGAGAGAGAGAGAGAGAGAGAGAGGAGAGAGGAGAGAGAGAGAGGATCGGTTTAATTGATCTCCTTGGAACCGAGATTACAGCTTCCTTTAATTGCTTCGACTTAATTTCAACTATGTTTTTCAAGATTTCCTCTGCATATAACGAGTTTAGATCTTAGAACCCTAATTAATTACAGGAAATTTATCATTTATTTAAAGTTCGAAAGGGGTATGGAGAGAGAAATCTAAGTAAGAGCTCTTACCTCGGAGCAGGAGGAGAAATGCAACCATCCGGAAGCAGCAAAGCACGAAAAAGTAGTAAATCACCCCAAAAAAGAAGCAGCGGCTTAATTAATTACGACGACGAACTGGAAGAGGAGTCAGGAAGAAGGGCCCACTCCGCTCCTCCCCTCATGGCTTCCGCTGATGAGATGATGATTATGATGAAGATAATGCGCACGTTCTTCATGGAACTGAGCCTCGTGATGCTCTTTCCCCCTATGCTGCGGCGGTGCAACGGCCATCGTCAGTGAAGATGAAGCCTCGGCGAGAACACCGCTGCCGTCGGCGATCAGTCTCTCTATCTCTCTCATCTCCTGCTCTCTAGCGGCCGCAACAGCTTCAGCGAGCTGCTGCACGTTAACAATCTGGGGGTCCTGGTGATGAAATGGATTCTGATCTCTGTATGTCACCGGAGCCATGGACGGCGGAGGGGTCTGTTGGCTGGCGAGACCAAGGCCGATCCCGACCCCGGCGTGGAATTGATGGTTATTGGGAGCGAATGGACCGAGGGTTGTATGGCCGATTATGGAGGAAAGCTCCTTTTTAGCAGCGAAGAGATCGCGCTGGAGGAGGAGGAGCCGGTGCTGAAGAGCTGAGAGATAACCGACGCATCCATATACTGGATCGTGGAGACGAGCCTCCGCCTCGTAGGCAAGTGAGTTGACGGCGTCCTCCCGCTGTGCCGGTGTGAGATCGTTCAGGAGTTTCGCGACGTTACTAGCTCCAAAAACGCGGTGAACATGGGAGAATTTCGCCGGGTTGTCGGGAGGGAAGTACGGCGCGAAGACGCACCCCTGCGTGCATTTTCTCCGTAGAAATTTGCAGGCCGCGCACGGCGAGTTCGATGATGACATCGACTTCAATCTGTCGATATTGATTCTCAGCACCCTTCTCGGTATCCAGAAGAAGACAAATGGAGAAACAATGGATCAGCACGATGGACAGTATGATTCGCACTAGTAGTAATGATTGCGGAACGAAGGCAGGCAGCTGGTCCCTTACCTAGGGTTAGGGTTCGAGGTAAGTGATGGCGAATCTCGGGAGGTTGTCGGAGAAAGCAGATCCAGCGAGGCCGGGTAGATCGGGTCGGAACAGGAGATCAGGTAATTAGCGGATATCGTTCGTTACGCCGATCTCACCGGCGCTGTACAGCGGTTGAAATATTTCCCGCCGTCTCCGGCGGCGGAGGACAATCGGCTTTCGCTTGAATCGCTTCCCCTCGATTCAGCTAATCAGCTCAGATCGAAATGAGGTAAAACTTGAAAAAAAAATTGCAAAACGACAATTTCGAGAGCAAAACAAGAAGAGGAAGCGATTTGTTCATAATTTTTTTTTTACACTAAAAACGAGAGCGCCATAATCGCATGAATTTTCGCTCCGGAGAAGGGAACAGATCGTGCAGGAGAGAGAAAGAGAAAGATGGGTTGTTAGAGTTTCAGACTTTCAGATCCCAATAGAAATGGAAGGGAGGGGATATTAAAATAATAGGGTGATTAACTGGGAGAATTAATAATAATATTAAATTAATCATAATTGTGAGGTTAATTTTTTATGCGGGGGGGGAAAGGTGGAGGATGTGAGCCCGATCCGGTGCATCGACATGGACCGTCCAGATCAGGTCGCGGGTTTGTGGCCGTCCGATCAGAACAGCCTTCACTGGGTTCGAGGTTTTTAATTTTGAAAATTTTGATTTATTTCCGGATCTTTGATTGGTCATATGCTGACGTAGCAACGAGAAGGATCCAGAACTTTTTCCCATGAAACGGATGTACACGTGGCGGGTGTGATGCGGGTGCTGAGCTTTCAGCCGATCCGTCCGTACAACAGCATCCCCGCTCATCCGGTGGCGGACAGTGCTCCGATTCTCTCCGCCGTGCATTTCCAAACCCGAGTTCTTGGTTATCGACGGAGCAAAAAATTTTACCCGTCCTATTTTCGGAAAATTTTCTTGTACGGCACCATATACGTTAAAATTATATCCGATTTTCTGAACACCGCATAATTCTTGAGACGTGACATCTAAGACAACGAATAGTATCCTTTCAAATTTTTTTTAAAATAATTTTAAAAATTTTATTTATGTATGCAGAATTATTTTATTTTATTTTATTTATAGTTCTAATAATGATGTAAGAAAAGTTGAATCACTGTGATAAATTTGACCGTGCATGATAAATTTGATAGTGTTATACATAAATTAAATATGAGAATTATCATTATCTCCTCCTCAAGTTTTGGGCAATTGGGCGCGACCTCGACGTCTGGCTCGACGAGCCGGTGGCCGTCCGTTCGGACCAGTTCCTCCCCGGGGGATGGGGTGGGGGGGGGGGGGGGGGGGGGGGTGCTCAGCTTCATGACAACGGTGATGGTGCACTCTTTTGACTGGTATCTACAGAACAGAGAGACGCCAAAGAATTTGGATATGGAAGAAGGGGCGAACAAACTCTCTCTACCTAGGTCCGTTCCGCTCACAGCCGGACCCGTGCCCCGACTTTCGCCGGCGGCGTACCTTCAGGAGTCGATAGACGTTGCTTCTCTTTCTTTTGGTTTGACTTTTGAGCAGGGAGCTTGGTTGACTGATGGGTTCTGCCCATTAAGTCGACGATGGTACAAAGATGGCTCCTACGGCTCGCGGGTTTGTCCACGGCGGAGCAATTTTTTTCTCAGATTTTGTTTATGGGTGTTGCGGTTCGATCACCATTATGTATATGAGGCAACAAATTGAAGAAATTCATTAAAATAGATGAGAAAGCATTGATTGCGGCCTGTTGCAGCGCACAATAAGAAAAACATCATTTAACAACGAAAATTAGGAAGGCTAAATAATTTGTTATTAATTAACATAGAATTTAGCTAGGAATATCGATATTTGCTTTTACCTACAAAAATAGTAACGAAAATTTTCGTTGCAAAAATAGCCACGAATTATTTTGTTGCAAAATACTTGTTGCTAAATAGAAACGAAATATTTAATTATTTCCTTTCAAAATTTCAATTCTAACTATTTTAGATTAAAATATTTTTGGAGAGAGATTCAGTTTCCTCCAAATATTTTCATCTCATTTTTAAAAAGATTCATTTTCCTCCAAATATTTTGATCTCACTTTTAATAAAAAAATATATTTGTTGTATACCCGTGAAGGCCTCAGGATGCACCCAAAGGAAACCTCGCAGAAGAGAGATGGGGGGTAGCGATCGAAGCACGCACGAGCCCCAGATATGTACGTGATCGCGCGCAAAAGCGCACGGCAGCACGTGGGCTGCACCACTCGCCGCAGGGAGATGGCCCGAACACGCCCCGACCGCACCACCTTGGGGGGGTCCGGCTCATTCGCACCCCCCAAGGGGGGTGGCCGGCCAAGTCGCACCCCTCAAGGGGGGTACGGGCCGACCGCACCCCCGAGGGGGTACGGGCCGGCTACACCCCCCAAGGGGGAGCCGCACCCCCCAAGGGGGTGCGGCCCGGCCACACCCCTTGAGGGGTGCGGCCAAGCCGCACCCCCCAAGGGGGTGCGGCCAAGCCGCACCCCCCAAGGGGGTGCGGCCAAGCCGCACCCCCCAAGGGGGTGCGGCCAAGCCGCACCCCCAAGGGGTGCGGCCAAGCCGCACCCCCAAGGGGTGCGGCCCAGCCGCACCCCTTGTGGGGTGCGGCCCAGCCGCACCCCTTGTGGGGTGCGGCCAAGCCGCACCCCCCGAGGGGGTGCGGCCAAGCCGCACCCCTTGGGGTGCGGCCAGTCCGCACCCTCCCCACTCGGGGGTGCGCGGCCGTGCCCACTCCTTCTAGGGGTGCGGTCCGGCATCCGCTCCCCTCCGGAGAACTTCAACCGCTCGCTAGGGAGCGGCTCCTCGATTCGCCGTCCGTCCGAGGCATTTCCCGGGGCCCGTCGCGCATTCGGGGAGCTTCAGCGCTAACCCGCGCTCAGAACATTTCTGAACGCAGTCGGGAAGTCTTCTCACTTTTTGTCTTTCCGGCTTCTCACTTTTTGTCTTTCCGGCTTCTCACTTTTTGTCCTTCCGGCTTCTCACATTTTGGGTTTCAGGCTTCTCACTTTTCAGGAACAGTTAGTCGCCTTTTTCACCTCCAACAGAACTGCCCGAACTGCCCAAACTGCCCAAGCTGCCCGAGGGGCAAGGTGGTCATTTACGAAAAATAGTGATCCGAGGGCCCCGAACCGGAAAATATGATTCGTCCACCGAGCATTTATGGAAACAGCCAACGGCAAAATTACCGGGCCGCCCCCGACAAAAACTATAAAAGGAGCCCCATGGCTTCATTTGAAAGGACCTTGACTTCTGGACTCGGGAGAGCTCCTTGCAGACTTTTGCGGAATTCTCCTTCGGCACTTGAAGATCTCCTTCGGGACTTGAAGATCTCCTTCGGGACTTGAAGATCTTCATCTTCCAGGAAGACGACGAGCCTTCTCGATCCCGAAAGGCGACAAGCGGTTCTCAGAAGAGAAAGACGACTAGCCTTCTCGATTCTGAAAGGCGACAAGCAGTTCTCAGAAGAGAAAGACGACTAGCCTTCTCGATTCTGAAAGGCGACGAGCAGTTCTCAGAAGAGAAAGACGACTAGCCTTCTCGATTCCGAAAGGCGACAAGCAGTTCTCAGAAGAGAAAGACGACGAGCCTTCTCGATTCCGAAAGGCGACGAGCAATTCTTAGAAGAGAAAGGCGACCAGCCTTCTCAATTCCGGAAAGGCGACTAGCAGTCTTTGAGGGGAAAGGGACTTAGTTTTTTCGTGGGGTGGCCTGTCACCCTCGAAGCTCTCTTTCTCCAAATATTGTAACGAGCAGCGGTCTGTCGCGCTCGAGTTCTAGCTTCCAAGTTGTAACTCCTCCAGAAGATAGTGAAGTTTGGTCGGCACAGCTCCGGCCGCGTGGTTTTTTACCCTTTCCGGGTTTTCCACGTTAAAAAGTCTCTGCGTACTCAACGAACCTCCAATTAACTGTTTGCGCGTTTAGCTTGCTCACGAGCTAAGGCGGTTCAAGTGAACCGGTCTACCAAGAGCCCTAAGCGTTCCGCAACAGTTTGGCGCCGTCTGTGGGAACATTCCCAGAACTTTTTGAAGGTCAACCGCGATGGCGAGGAAGAGTACCCGCACTGCGGAGGGATCAGCGCTGGAGGGACGCGTCGACCCAGCTCCCTCCCCCTCGCAAATCGACGCACCACCCGCAGAGCAGGCACTCCCTGCGCCAGCAGCTGGGATGGAAGTGCGCATACGGCGAATCGAAGAGCACCAAGCCGAGATGTTGGCTCTCGTAAGGGATCTCGGAGCTCCTCAGGCTCCGGTCCAGCCACCAGCTCCAAACGCACCGCCACCCCCAGTTCTAAACCTTGTCCCGAACCAAGAAGCCGTCCAGGAAGATGAGGCTTCAGAAGGATTCTCCAACGCGGCGAGCTCCGCTCACCTTGTCCTGCCGGCTGGAGGACCGGAAGCTGACCACCGTCGCCACCATCCCAGAAGAGCCCCCCCGGAGCGGGCAATGGAAAGGACTACACGCGAAGAAATCCGTGATATGATCGAAGAAGAGTATGCCCAAGCAGGACGACGCGCCGCGCTCGCTCGCCGCCCCGCGCATCAGGGCTCCCCCCTGTCACCTCAAGTCCTAGCCCATCCAATCCCGAATGGCTTCAAGCTTCCTAACATTGAGACATTCGACGGGACGGACGACCCTTTGGAGCACGTCAACCATTTCACCACCATCATGAGGATCTACAGCGCTCCTGATCAGCTCCTCTGCCAAGTGTTCCCAGCGACCTTGAAGGGCCAAGCGCGCACTTGGTTCCATTCTCTGCGGAATGGGGCCATCAACAACTTCACGGAAATGGCACAGCAGTTCGTGGATCAGTTCATCGCCAACCGCCGAATTATCCGGGATCCCTCCCATCTCTCAGGGATCCGCCAGAACGACGGAGAGACGCTCAAGGACTTCTTCCGACGCTTCACTACCGAGGCGCGGCAGATCCCAGGGGTTGACCCCGAACTCTTGCGAGGAGTTTTCTTAGGAGGGCTCCGCCCAAGTGGATTCTATTCGGCTCTCATGAGAGAAACCGTACCAAGCTACCCCGACCTTGTTCACAGGGTCGAAGCGCAAATAGCTGCAGATGAGGCTATCGAAGCACACCGTCGGCAGTTCGAAGGAAGCCAAGGAAAGAAAAGGGGAACAGATCAAGCCCCTCGCGAACGAGAAGATCGTCGCGGCGAGGAGCGCCGCGGCGACGGACGTCGGCATGACCCCCGAAGGGATCTGGGACCGCAGCCGCCCAGGACCTACACCCCACTGAACACCACCAGAACGAACGTGCTCTACGCCATTCAGAACAACCCCGAACGTCGCATGCCCCGGATACCCCCGCCAAATCCGAGGGGTGACCAGTCCAGATACTGCGAGTTCCATCGAGGAACAGGACATACCACCGAAGAGTGCACCAGGCTCAAAGACGAGATCGAGCGCCTCATCCGCCAGGGACTCCTGGGAAGATTCTTACAAGGCCAGATCCCCAATCAGCCCCAGCAGCCTAGGGAGGCAGGAGAGCAGCCCCTGCCCCCCGAGGCGCAGGTGGAGGAAGGCCGATGGTAGGGGAAATCGAGACAATCGCCGGACCGCCAGTCTTGGCGTCGCAGATCCTCTCGATCGCCCAGCCCGCGAGAGACCACGAAGACAAAAAACTCAAGCAGGATATTACGATAGCTTTCGGAGATGAAGACTTACGAGGGTTGCGGCTTCCACACCAGGATCCGCTCGTGATCAGCGCAGGGATCGGGGATCCCTGCTTTAAAGTGAAGAGGATACTAGTCGACAATGGAAGCTCGGTCGACGTCTTGTTCCTCTCCACCTTGCAAAGTATGAAGCTCACCAAAGACCAGCTTAGTCCGGCAGCCGGGCCCGTCTACGGCTTCGACAACAGACCCGTCCCGGTGCAAGGCATGATCATCCTCCCAGTCACGTTGGGCGAATTTCCAAGACAGTCAACGCACAACATCCAGTTCATGGTGGTAGAGTCCACCTCCGCCTACAACGCCATCTTCGGAAGACCGCTCCAGTCAATCTTCGGGGCAATCCCCTCTATTCCACACCTAGCTATGAAGTTCCCCACCGCCGCAGGAATAGGAGTCGTAAGAGGAGACCAAGAGGCAGCCAGGACTTGCTACCTGAAGCAGGCCCAGCCAGCAAGGGCGACCGCTCTCAACATCAATAACTTCGACCTGCGAGACGAGGCGACTCTGCAGCGAGGAACGCCCGTCGAAGGGCTAGTAGAAGTACCGCTCTCCCGGCGAGACCCGACTCGAACCGTTCAGGTCGGGTCACTCTTGACATCACAAGAGCAAGAGAAGTTCGCCACCTTCCTGCAGGAGAACGAGGACATTTTCGCGTGGAGCCCGGAGGACATGCCTGGGGTAGATCCCGACGTCATCTTTCACTCGCTAAACATCAACCCCGCCTGCAGACCCGTGATTCAGAAAAAGAGGAACTTCGCCCCCGAGCGCCTAAAAGCAATCGAGGAAGAGGTAGCTAAGCTCCTGGAGGCACGATTCATTCGCGAAGCAGAATATCCCACATGGCTCGCCAACGTGGTCATGGTCAAGAAGGCCTCGGGGAAATGGCGAATGTGCGTCGACTACAGCAACCTGAACCAAGCCTGCCCGAAGGATAGTTTCCCCCTGCCAAGGATTGACCAGCTCGTCGACGCTACGGCAGGCCACGAGCTACTCAGCTTTATGGATGCTTACTCAGGGTACAACCAGATAAGGATGAACCCCGCAGACGAAGAGCATACCGCCTTCCGCACCGACCGGGGAGTCTACTGCTACAAGGTGATGCCCTTCGGCCTTAAAAACGCCGGAGCCACTTACCAAAGGCTGATGAACAAGGTCTTCAAGGATCTCATCAGAGAAACGATGGAGGTTTACGTGGACGACATGCTAGTAAAGAGCGTCCACCGGCGCGACCACTTGGAAGACTTAGAAAAGTGCTTCCAGCTTCTCCGTCGCTTCCAGATGCGGCTCAACCCCAGCAAGTGTGCGTTTGGTGTGACGGCGGGGAAGTTTCTAGGTTTCATGGTAACCCATCGGGGAATCGAGGCCAACCCCGAGAAGATCAAGGCGTTGGAGGATATGTCGCCACCTCGCTCAATTAAGGAAGTACAACGCCTAAACGGGAGGATCGCAGCTCTGTCCCGTTTCTTATCACGGACAGGAGACAAGTACCTCCCCTTCTTCAAAATCCTCCGGGGAGCGCGACATTCAGGTTTCCAATGGACGGACGAGTGCCAGGTGGCCTTCGAGCTTCTCAAGCAATACCTGGCTTCGCCACCGCTTCTGTCAAAGCCCACCCCCGGGGAAACTCTGTTCTTGTACCTGGCCGTATCGCCTACGGCTCTTAGCTCAGTGCTTGTGAAGGACGAAGGAGGAGTGCAACGCCCGATCTACTACCTCAGCAAAGTCCTCACCGATACCGAAACCAGATATCCGGCAGCAGACAAGACAGCCTTGGCTCTTGTCTTCTCGGCTAGAAAACTCAGACCCTACTTCCAGGCTCACACAGTCAAAGTATTGACACAACTCCCATTACGGGCGATCCTCCAGAAGCCGGAAGTCTCGGGGAGACTTGTAAAGTGGGCCGTAGAACTCGGCGAATTCGACATCCAATTCCTGCCTCGCCCTGACATCAAGTCGCAGGTGCTCGCCGACTTCGTAGTAGAATACACCATCCCGCCAGAAACAACCCTCATCAAAGACACCGCAAGCACCCGGTGGACCCTCTATGTCGACGGCGCCTCGGGAGCTGAAGGGGCCGGAGCGGGATTGCTCCTTATGAGCCCCGAAGGGATCACCCTGGATTACGGACTCCGGCTAAAGTTCCCCGCAACAAATAACATCGCAGAATACGAAGCACTGATCGCCGGTCTCCGGCTCGCTATCGACTGCAAAGTTGAGAACCTAACGATTTATACAGACTCCCAACTCGTGGTCTCACAGGTTGAAGGAGATTACGAGGCTAAGAGCGAGCAGATGGCGAAATACCTCGCATTCGCAAAGTCGCTTCTCCAGAAGATCTCGTCGTATCAGATCCTACACATTCCCCGAGAACAGAATACCAGGGCGGATGCTCTATCCAAGCTCGCCACCTCACCCTCCAGCTACCAGTCTCGAAGACGCCGAATCGAAGAAGTTGTGATCCCAAGCATTCAAGGGCCATGGGAAATCACAACCATCCACCAGGAGGAGTCGTCCTGGATGGCCCCACTACGAGCCTACCTGGAGCAAGGGCACCTTCCTGAAGATCGCCTAGAGGCGCGAAGACTGCGAATGCGGGCTGCATCGTTCACCATTATAGACGGGGAGCTCTACAAACGGGCATTCTCAGGCCCATATCTGAAGTGCCTGCCGGCAAGCGAGGCGGACTACGTACTCAGGGAAATACACGGAGGAGTCTGCGGAGAGCACCTAGGCGGGAAGGCATTAGCGCGGAAAATACTGCGTCAAGGCTTCTATTGGCCGACAATAAGAAAGGACGCGGCCGACTTTGTCCAGAGGTGCAAAAGCTGTCAGCTACACGCCAACATGCCTCATCAACCCCCGGTCTCACTTACCACGCTGCAGAGTGCGTGGCCATTCGCACAGTGGGGGATCGACTTCCTCGGTCCCCTACCACTAGCATCTGGACAGAGGAAGTTCATCATCCTAGCCATCGACTACTTCACCAAATGGGTGGAGGCAGAGCCCCTGGCCAAGATCACCGAAGAAAACGCCAAACAATTCGTCTGGAAAAGCATCGTTTGCCGCTTCGGCATCCCGGCTACGATCATTGCCGACAACGGCACTCAATTCACTGGGAAGTCCTTCACCAAGATGTGTGAGGATCTGAAAATCAACCTGCGCCACACGGCCGTGGCGCATCCACAAGCCAACGGACAAGTAGAAGTCACGAACCGCACTATCCTCAAAGGGCTGAAAACACGCTTGGAAGAAGCCGGGGGACAGTGGGTAGACGCGCTCCCAAATGTATTGTGGGCATATCGCACAACAGAAAGAACTCCTACAGGAGAGACACCTTATAACCTCTGTTACGGAACCGAAGCTGTCATCCCCGTCGACATCGGCGTTCCGAGTGCTCGAGTACTCACTTTCGATCCCAACAAGAATGATGGACTGCTCCGAGAGAACCTCGATCTAATCCCCGAAGTCCGGGACAACGCTGCTTACCGTGCTGCACTCTACCAAATGCGTGTAGCCCGGACCTACGACAGGAGGGTGAAGCCCAGACCAATCAACGTAGGAGATCTCGTCCTACGCAGCATCGAGGCCGCCGGTAAAGGTCCCCAAGGAGACAAGCTCTCAGCGGCCTGGGAAGGCCCGTACATAGTCACCGCAGTCATAAAACCCGGAACATACAGACTCAGGACGGCGGAAGGGAAGACTTTGCCACGTACCTGGAACGCTCAGAACCTGCGCCGCTTTTACCAGTGATCCCGGGACCTCTACCATGTACTAAGCCACGAGTTCAAACTCGTGCAAACTTATCTTCAACTTCTGTACCAAGCCGCGAGCCCTAACTCGTGCAAATCTATCTTATAATTTGTGTAAAAGCCGCGAGCTCAGACTCGTGCACCTATCTTATCTTACATAAAGCTGTGCACCAAATGATTTCTTATTGAAAAGCTATGTTTTGACACCTTCACGCACTTAAGAAAAACTTTGCAACGAGGCCCTGCCTCGGGGGCTTTGCACCGCCGTCGATTGAAGGTTCGCCCTTCTCCTCCGCCGTCAAGTCCCAGCGTCGTAGGGGCCAGCCTCCCTTACGAACGCCTCCGGTTTGAATACACCAGCTATTCACCGGCCACTTCGAGGCCCTGCCTCGGGGGCTTTGCACCGCCGTCGATTGAAGGTCCGCCCTTCTCCTCCGCCGTCAAGTCCCAGCGTCGTAGGGGCCTGCCCCCCTTACGAACGCCTCCGGTTTGAATACACCAGCTATTCACCGGCCACTTCGGGGCCCTGCCCCGGGGACTTTGCACCGCCGTCGATTGAAGGTTCGCCCTTCTCCTCCGCCGTCGAGTCCCGGTGACGTCGGGGCCTGCCCCCCCTGCGTTCACCCACGGTTTGAATACAAACGCTATTCACCGGCCAAGCCGCGAGCCCGACTCGTGCAAAAAGCCGCAAGCACAGACTTGCGCAAACTGATTTTCTATTGTGTAAAAGCCGCGGGCTCAGAACCGCGCAAGCTAATCTGTCATTTTGCAGAAACCCCTCAGCTCATGCGGATATCAGAGCTGAGCAGCAAGCCCACAACAACATCGGAAAACCAGCACCCTCCGACATCAGCTCTTACCAGAAAAGCGCCGCACAGTGGACAATGGGTAAAGCCGCCACGGAAAAATCAAAACCTTCGAACTCCTCGCTCAGGAACTCGGACTCCGAAGGTTTGGGGGGCTTATGTTGTATACCCGTGAAGGCCTCAGGATGCACCCAAAGGAAACCTCGCAGAAGAGAGATGGGGGGTAGCGATCGAAGCACGCACGAGCCCCAGATATGTACGTGATCGCGCGCAAAAGCGCACGGCAGCACGTGGGCTGCACCACTCGCCGCAGGGAGATGGCCCGAACACGCCCCGACCGCACCACCTTGGGGGGGTCCGGCTCATTCGCACCCCCCAAGGGGGGTGGCCGGCCAAGTCGCACCCCTCAAGGGGGGTACGGGCCGACCGCACCCCCGAGGGGGTACGGGCCGGCTACACCCCCCAAGGGGGAGCCGCACCCCCCAAGGGGGTGCGGCCCGGCCACACCCCTTGAGGGGTGCGGCCAAGCCGCACCCCCCAAGGGGGTGCGGCCAAGCCGCACCCCCCAAGGGGGTGCGGCCAAGCCGCACCCCCCAAGGGGTGCGGCCCAGCCGCACCCCCCATGGGGTGCGGCCCAGCCGCACCCCTTGTGGGGTGCGGCCAAGCCGCACCCCCCAAGGGGGTGCGGCCAAGCCGCACCCCCAAGGGGTGCGGCCAAGCCGCACCCCCAAGGGGTGCGGCCCAGCCGCACCCCTTGTGGGGTGCGGCCCAGCCGCACCCCTTGTGGGGTGCGGCCAAGCCGCACCCCCTGAGGGGGTGCGGCCAAGCCGCACCCCTTGGGGTGCGGCCAGTCCGCACCCTCCCCACTCGGGGGTGCGCGACCGTGCCCACTCCTTCTAGGGGTGCGGTCCGGCATCCGCTCCCCTCCGGAGAACTTCAACCGCTCGCTAGGGAGCGGCTCCTCGATTCGCCGTCCGTCCGAGGCATTTCCCGGGGCCCGTCGCGCATTCGGGGAGCTTCAGCGCTAACCCGCGCTCAGAACATTTCTGAACGCAGTCGGGAAGTCTTCTCACTTTTTGTCTTTCCGGCTTCTCACTTTTTGTCTTTCCGGCTTCTCACTTTTTGTCCTTCCGGGTTCTCACATTTTGGGTTTCAGGCTTCTCACTTTTCAGGAACAGTTAGTCGCCTTTTTCACCTCCAACAGAACTGCCCGAACTGCCCAAACTGCCCAAGCTGCCCGAGGGGCAAGGTGGTCATTTACGAAAAATAGTGATCCGAGGGCCCCGAACCGGAAAATATGATTCGTCCACCGAGCATTTATGGAAACAGCCAACGGCAAAATTACCGGGCCGCCCCCGACAAAAACTATAAAAGGAGCCCCATGGCTTCATTTGAAAGGACCTTGACTTCTGGACTCGGGAGAGCTCCTTGCAGACTTTTGCGGAATTCTCCTTCGGCACTTGAAGATCTCCTTCGGGACTTGAAGATCTCCTTCGGGACTTGAAGATCTTCATCTTCCAGGAAGACGACGAGCCTTCTCGATCCCGAAAGGCGACAAGCGGTTCTCAGAAGAGAAAGACGACTAGCCTTCTCGATTCTGAAAGGCGACAAGCAGTTCTCAGAAGAGAAAGACGACTAGCCTTCTCGATTCTGAAAGGCGACGAGCAGTTCTCAGAAGAGAAAGACGACTAGCCTTCTCGATTCCGAAAGGCGACAAGCAGTTCTCAGAAGAGAAAGACGACGAGCCTTCTCGATTCCGAAAGGCGACGAGCAATTCTTAGAAGAGAAAGGCGACCAGCCTTCTCAATTCCGGAAAGGCGACTAGCAGTCTTTGAGGGGAAAGGGACTTAGTTTTTTCGTGGGGTGGCCTGTCACCCTCGAAGCTCTCTTTCTCCAAATATTGTAACGAGCAGCGGTCTGTCGCGCTCGAGTTCTAGCTTCCAAGTTGTAACTCCTCCAGAAGATAGTGAAGTTTGGTCGGCACAGCTCCGGCCGCGTGGTTTTTTACCCTTTCCGGGTTTTCCACGTTAAAAAGTCTCTGCGTACTCAACGAACCTCCAATTAACTGTTTGCGCGTTTAGCTTGCTCACGAGCTAAGGCGGTTCAAGTGAACCGGTCTACCAAGAGCCCTAAGCGTTCCGCAACAATATTTATAAGTTCTCAAACAAAATAAAGAAGCCCTTGCTACCCCCATTCCCATCCCGATATCTGCTCCCTGCCAAGATCGTCACTCTCCCGCGCGATCTCCCCGCCCTGCTCCACCGAGAAATAAATAAATATATACATATAAAATATATAAGTATATACATACATATATAAATTAATATATATAATATATATACAGAAATATATATAAATATATACAAAAAATATATGTATATAAAATATATACATATATATATATAATATATACAAAAATATATAAATATATACCTAAATTATATACATAAATTATAAACAAAATAGTAAATTGGGTGAGTTGGATGAGCTTTATAGATTAGATATGCGAGGTCAGCAACTCGAATCCTGCATAGCCGATTATTATTTTTAATTTAAATTTCAAAACTGTTGTCTGTAATTGCTGAGTGTTGAATCTTAGTTGGTGTATTGTCAAATTGAAACTAGTTGCTGCTTTTGAAACTTGTTTTTTTTCTTGGGTATGGATGATAATGTTGTATGTGTGTTTGCAAAAACTGTTTCACAAACTGAAACAGTAATTGAAACTAGTTCCCTGATAACGATTGTTACTATTGTCTAGACTGCTTTCCCTTATTGTTTCAAGAGTTCAAGCTCAAGCTAGAGCTCATTTCAGTCTGTTCATAGGAATCTTCCTCTTAGGACTGGGTTTTTTTCTTGCAATTTTTTACTGATTGAATGTTGAACTTGGTAATTTTATCTGATACTTCACTTCATAAAAACTGCTTCGCACCATAATAACTTAATGCAATATTTCATCTTTAATTTTATTTGATACTTCTCTTTATAAAAACTGTGTCGCACCGTAATAGCTTCATGCAATATTTCATAGGATGTTAATGTTCTTGTGCTTTAAACTTGCCGGACTACAATCCTCCGTACATATTCATCTCCCTCGCCAATAAGGATCGCGTTCAGTAATATATATTCTCGATGGATCGTCGGGAAAACAATAGGAATCGCACAAATAATAGTACTCTATTACTTTCCAACAACTATATTTTTTGGGTGCTTTTCAGACACGTCGCCAAAACATAAACAACATCATGCCAAGCCTCTTACTGTTACTGATTTCAACTAACACATTCATTGAGTTTACTTTAGAACTGCTTTTTCATTAGATGTCGATTCTACAGCAACTACTCTGCACGTCCTAGTAGAAAATTGAAGATGTAAATAGAGGGACTGATGGAAAATTGCCACCAACATCATGACACACAATGCCTAAACCGACATACAAATATCAAGGTATTCGAATAATCATACCTAGAGTGCCTCGCGATCTACCGGGTGATGCCAGATCCAATACTTACCCAATACCAAAGTCTTACAACATTTCAAAAGTACAACAACCGCACAAACAAGGAGCTACTGTTGATTTTTAGGAAGAAAAACAAAACTTAATATAGAAACAAAACATAACATAGAAATAAAACAACAAGAAGAGGGCGAGGGGAGGAAGAGCCGAACGCGCCACCAGGAGACTACATTGTTTTCAAAATGGTTTTTACTAATACTTTCTTCAGATGATACGTGGAGAGTACACACATATATATAGGTGCATTCGGTTACATTAATTGAGACACATAAAGTAGATGGTAGATAGGAGTTTACAATAAAGAGACTTAACGCTAATACATTTCCAATGTTGTGCAATAATTGTGGCAGGTGAAGGGCTTATTTCCAACACCCTCCCTTAAGCCAAAATCTGCGACAAAAGATTTTCTTCCATAGATGATGATGATGATGGTGGATCTTGTTGGAAGGAGGTATGACAACACTGTCGGGTAGGCGAAGTGGGACAGAACTCAAAGCGCCACCGGGGAAATTCCGTTTACTTTTCCGGTCCCTCGCGTCATGGGTATTCCTTGATTCTGTACTCCAAAAACGCTTCCACTGGGATTGTTTCTCGCTTTGTCAGCAAGCCGAAATCAAGCCACATGCTTGCTGCCAAACGAATTCTACGATACATACAAGGGACAAAGGGGCATGGACTTGTCTACCAGCAGGAAGAACACAATCATCTGAATGGTTTTTGCGATTCAGACTGGGGGAGCTCCGACCTCGACAGAAAAAGCACAGGTGGCTACATCTTCTTCGCCGGCAGCAAACCCATATCATGGTCCTCCAGAAAACAAAGCACAGTTGCCCTTTCCTCTACGGAAGCGGAATACATGGCCCTGTGTTCTGCTTCCTGTGAGGCTGCCTGGCTAAAGAGAATCTACAGAGAAATTGAAGGAAGAGAGGGAGACGGAAAAGTTATCCCTATCAGCTGCGACAATCAATCTGCCATTGCCATGTCCAAAAACCCTGTTTTTCACAAGCGCAGCAAGCACATCGATCTCAAGTACCATTTCGTGCGCGAAATGGTGGAGAAGAAGGAAATCCAGGTCAAGTTCTGCCCAACCGACCATCAGCTGGCGGACATTTTTACGAAGCCATTAGGAAGAGTCAAGTTTGCTCTGCTGCGGGAAACTCTGAATATTCGTGACGGTCCAGATCACGAGGGGGTGTCGAGAATGGATCTGAACCGCCTCCATGCCATTTAATGTTGTTTGCTGACTCCCGTTGCAGCTTTTGCTTTGGCTTCTGGTCATCCGCTTTGGCCTCTGGTCCTCCTGTCTTTTTCCTGCAATAGTTAATGAAAGTTCATTAATGCTGTTATGAGTCCTTATTAAGTTGTCTTATTTTCAGCCTATATATATGTGGCTTATTGTGTATCCGTTATTAAGCAAGTATTATGAAGAATCAAGCATGTTTCCTCTCATCGTTTCTCTTCCTCCCCTTCTCTCTGTGATGTTTATTTTTCTATAGAGGACTTTTGATCATGTGGTGGCCGCCATTGAAGAAGCCCATAATATTGAAAACCTGTCTCTCATTCAACTCATGGGGTCTCTCCTATCTCATGAAGATCGCATTCAGCGCACCAAACCTGCCATTGAAGAAATGTTTCAAGAGAAACTTCAACTCCACCAATCCTCAACCAGCTAGTGGTAATAGCTTACACACTCCCAACTCCTCTAAGAACAACAATCTCACCTCTCCTTCTCTCCCCTCACCTTAGCAAAATTCCAGCCAACAGCCCAATATGTCACCAAGTACCCACTACCAGGCAGCCAATCATCTCTTCATTCCTCCTCTACATCATCCCAACCAATCACCTAACAACCTCCAATATCCTCACACACCCAATACCCATTTCTTTTTTAACCCATATCTTCAATACACCGACCAAACACCTCCCAACTTTCCTCAGAACACCAACTACACTTCAAACAACTCCAGCACACCCTGGAACTTTGCCTCCTCTCGTGGCAGGGGACGTGGAAAAAAACAACCCCATCAAGGTCTTCTTCCTCTCCCAAATCACAATAATCCTCCTTACTGCTCTCTCTGCAAAAAAAATTCTCATGACAATAAGGACTGCCAATTCAAGTGCAAACGGTGCAGAAAACCTACCCACACAGATCGTGATTGCTGGTACCAAGAAGAAGCCAAATTTCACGAGGGGCCCCAACCTGAGCATATGTTTTACATCAACCAGCAAAATGAAAAGAAACTTACAGATTGTTGGTATGTCGACATCGGATGTTCGAGTCATATGACTCACAACAGACATTCCTTCATTCACCTCGATGAAACCTACAAATCTGAGGTTTTTTTGGGAGATGGACAAGCTCAAATCATTGAAGGGAAAGGCACCATTTCATTCACTACTACCACTGGACACAAATGACTCATCACCGACGTTCATTACGTTCCCAAGCTTGCTCAGAACCTTCTGAGTGTTGGCCAACTCACACAAAAGGGCTACACAATTATTTTTGATAAAGACGGCTGCCGCATCATTCATGACTCATCCAATCAACAAATTCTTGTTACTCCCATGACGAAGAGCAGAGTTTACCCTTTTGTAATGGAAGATGCCCACCATCAAGCTCTCTATAGCAATACCTCCAATACCTCCTCTCTATGGCATCAACGACTTGGACATCTCAACTATCAGTCAATGCAACTACTACAACGTCACAACATGGTAAGAGGTCTCCCCCGCACTAATTTTAACCACTCTTTCTGTGAAAGCTGTCAGGAAGCCAAAGCTCATCGTCAGCCTTTTCCTCAACACTCAACCTGGAGAAGTACTTCCCCTCTTGAGCTTCTCCACGTTGATCTTTGGGGACCTGCATCTACTCCAACCCAAGGAGGAGCTCGCTTTTATTTTCTCATCGTGGATGATTTCTCACGCTTCATGTGGATTTTCTTTTTGCAACAAAAGTCTCAAACCTTTGAACATTTCTCTAACTTTTCAACCATGATTGAAAACCAATTGGGAAAGAAGATTAGGTGTATAAGAAGTGACAGGGGGGGGGGGAGAATTCTTATCATCTGAATTTCACTCCTTCTGCCAGGGGCACGGCATAAGGCGTGAGCTCACTGCCCCCAATTCTCCCCAGCAGAATGGAGTTGTAGAACGAAGGAATCGAACTGTTCTGGAAATGGCTCGGTCTCTATTGCACTCCAAATCAATGCCCAAAGCTTTCTGGGCCGAAGCCTGCAATACAGCAGTTTACATCCTAAACAGATCACCAACTAGAGCCCTTGTGAATACCACACCCTTTGAAATGCTGTATCAGAGGAAGCCCTCCATTGCTCACCTAAGAACCTTTGGGAGTCTAGCTTATCACCTTATATCCAGTAATAAGAGAGAAAAGCTTGACAAGAAAACTCAAAAATGCATCTTAATTGGGTACAGCCTCGAAACTAAACGATATCGTCTCTACCATCCCTCCACCAAAAGAATCATCATCTCTAGAGACGTCACGTTTAATGAAGAAGAGCAATGGGACTGGGCATCAGAACAGGAGATTGACAGGCGGCTGGTGGTGGTTGCTTGTGACCTCCCGGAAGTCGACGAAGCCATCCAACACACCCCTTCCACTGAATCCAATTCACCTTACACTGAATTGGAGCAGTCTCCCTTATCATCATTACCAAAAATGACTCGATCTCTACATGAGATTTATGAAAACTCCAATCTTGTTCTATTTTCCAGTGCCCCCACATCTTATGAAGACGCCTCCAAGCAGGAGGAATGGAGATCAGCTATGAATGAAGAGATGCATATGATAGAAAAAAATAATACTTGGACTCTCACTGATAGGCCTCCCAACAAAGAGATCATCGGCCTAAAATGGGTATATAAAATTACAGAAGATGAGAATGGCTGCCCAATTAAATTCAAAGCCCGTATTGTTGCAAAAGGCTATTCACAGGTTCGAGGAAGAGATTATGATGAAACATACGCCCCCGTTGCTCGCATGGACACCATTCGGCTTATCCTCTCTTTTGCTGCTCAACACAATCTCCCTGTATTTCAAATGGACGTAAAATCTGCCTTTTTGAACGGGAAGATCACAGAAGAAGTTTATGTCAGCCAACCTCCTGGTTACGAAGTTGATGAGAAACATAAAGTCTACAAACTATCAAAGGCTCTCTACGGTCTTAAGTAGGCACCACGCGGCTGGAATGACAACATTGATTCTTTCCTCTGCAAAGAAAACTTCACTCGAAGTCCAAATGAAGCCTCCCTGTACATCAAAAGAAGTGGGACAAATGACACTATCATCGTTTGCATCTACATCGATGATCTCATTGTTGCCGGGAACAATGCTGCGATGATCGACGACTTCAAATGCAAAATGAAAAAGGAATACGAAATGACCGATCTTGGGCTTCTCAGACATTTCCTGGGAATGCAAGTTAAACAAAGCACTGGGCAAATATTCATCTCTCAAGAACGATACGCCATCGACTTGCTGAAACGATACTCCATGGACAATTGCAATTCCTGCACCACCCCCATGGCGCCAGGACTCAAGCTGACCCAGACCCAAGAAGAAGAAGATGCAGATGGTGAATCCTACAGAAGTTTGGTGGGCTCTCTACTTTATCTCACCCACACTCGACCCGATATAGAGTATGCCGTGGGGATTGTTTCTCGCTTTGTCAGCAAGCCGAAATCAAGCCACATGCTTGCTGCCAAACGAATTCTACGATACATACAAGGGACAAAGGGGCATGGACTTGTCTACCAGCAGGAAGAACACAATCATCTGAATGGTTTTTGCGATTCAGACTGGGGGAGCTCCGACCTCGACAGAAAAAGCACAGGTGGCTACATCTTCTTCGCCGGCAGCAAACCCATATCATGGTCCTCCGGAAAACAAAGCACAGTTGCCCTTTCCTCTACGGAAGCGGAATACATGGCCCTGTGTTCTGCTTCCTGTGAGGCTGCCTGGTTAAAGAGAATCTACAGAGAAATTGAAGGAAGAGAGGGAGATGGAAAAGTTATCCCTATCAGCTGCGACAATCAATCTGCCATTGCCATGTCCAAAAACCCTGTTTTTCACAAGCGCAGCAAGCACATCGATCTCAAGTACCATTTCGTGCGCGAAATGGTGGAGAAGAAGGAAATCCAGGTCAAGTTCTGCCCAACCGACCATCAGCTGGCGGACATTTTTACGAAGCCATTAGGAAGAGTCAAGTTTGCTCTGCTGCGGGAAACTCTGAATATTCGTGACGGTCCAGATCACGAGGGGGTGTCGAGAATGGATCTGAACCGCCTCCATTCCATTTAATGTTGTTTGCTGACTCCCGTTGCAGCTTTTGCTTTGGCTTCTGGTCATCCGCTTTGGCCTTTGGTCCTCCTGTCTTTTTCCTGCAATAGTTAATGAAAGTTCATTAATGCTGTTATGAGTCCTTATTAAGTTGTCTTATTTTCAGCCTATATATATGTGGCTTATTGTGTATCCGTTATTAAGCAAGTATTATGAAGAATCAAGCATGTTTCCTCTCATCGTTTCTCTTCCTCCTCTTCCTTCCCTTCCTCTGCAAAGAAAACTTCACTCGAAGTCCAAATGAAGCCTCCCTGTACATCAAAAGAAGTGGGACAAATGACACTATCATCGTTTGCATCTACGTCGATGATCTCATTGTTGCCGGGAACAATGCTGCGATGATCGACGACTTCAAATGCAAAATGAAAAAGGAATACGAAATGACCGATCTTGGGCTTCTCAGACATTTCCTGGGAATGCAAGTTAAACAAAGCACTGGGCAAATATTCATCTCTCAAGAACGATACGCCATCGACTTGCTGAAACGATACTCCATGGACAATTGCAATTCCTGCACCACCCCCATGGCGCCAGGACTCAAGCTGACCCAGACCCAAGAAGAAGAAGATGCAGATGGTGAATCCTACAGAAGTTTGGTGGGCTCTCTACTTTATCTCACCCACACTCGACCCGATATAGAGTATGCCGTGGGGATTGTTTCTCGCTTTGTCAGCAAGCCGAAATCAAGCCACATGCTTGCTGCCAAACGAATTCTACGATACATACAAGGGACAAAGGGGCATGGACTTGTCTACCAGCAGGAAGAACACAATCATCTGAATGGTTTTTGCGATTCAGACTGGGGGAGCTCCGACCTCGACAGAAAAAGCACAGGTGGCTACATCTTCTTCGCCGGCAGCAAACCCATATCATGGTCCTCCGGAAAACAAAGCACAGTTGCCCTTTCCTCTACGGAAGCGGAATACAAGGCCCTGTGTTCTGCTTCCTGTGAGGCTGCCTGGTTAAAGAGAATCTACAGAGAAATTGAAGGAAGAGAGGGAGACGGAAAAGTTATCCCTATCAGCTGCGACAATCAATCTGCCATTGCCATGTCCAAAAACCCTGTTTTTCACAAGCGCAGCAAGCACATCGATCTCAAGTACCATTTCGTGCGCGAAATGGTGGAGAAGAAGGAAATCCAGGTCAAGTTCTGCCCAACCGACCATCAGCTGGCGGACATTTTTACGAAGCCATTAGGAAGAGTCAAGTTTGCTCTGCTGCGGGAAACTCTGAATATTCGTGACGGTCCAGATCACGAGGGGGTGTCGAGAATGGATCTGAACCGCCTCCATGCCATTTAATGCTGTTTGCTGACTCCCGTTGCAGCTTTTGCTTTGGCTTCTGGTCACCCGCTTTGGCCTCTGGTCCTCCCGTCTTTTTCCTGCAATAGTTAATGAAAGTTCATTAATGCTGTTATGAGTCCTTATTAAGTTGTCTTATTTTCAGCCTATATATATGTGGCTTATTGTGTATCCGTTATTAAGCAAGTATTATGAAGAATCAAGCATGTCTCCTCTCATCGTTTCTCTTCCTCCCCTTCTCTCTGTGATGTTTATTCTTCTCTTCCTCCCCTTCGCTCTGATACCACTATAGTACATGTGTACTTTTGTTGCTCAGACATAGGGATTTTGCTTTCATTTTTATAGAGATGAAATTGTATAAAAATTGGAAATATGATTTACCTCTCCATTTTAGGGTCCGTCGTTGGTGAGATTTTTACATCCGGGTCACTTTCTAAAATCAGAGTTCGGGACCCGTGACATATTGCCACGTGAAAAAAGCAAGGGATGAGATCTAAAATAAAAACCCATAAAGAAAAGGTGAACTCGTTTCTATCTACATGGAGATCGATTCGGTTTCTATAGAGATAATCCCGGAGTCCGGGACGCGGACGCCAAAATTTTGCCCGTCGGTGGGGATTCAAGAAACAGAATGGGAGGAACTGTGGGAAATGAAATACAAATCCCAAATTCACCGATTATAGCGATTAGGTTCAGCGATTATACCCGTTAGGTTCAACGATTATACCTCGCCTAACATCTGCCACCTCAGAAGATAGAGGGAGAGAGAGTGTAACGCCTCTGAATTTTCAGGAATTATTTAATCCTCTTCGTGACATCCTAATGACGTAAGGGCGTTACGTTAGTGCGGAGTTAGCGGTGCGTCGTCGTTTGCGCATTTTCGCGTTCATTCGGTTAAGTCGACCAAATTTTGAAGCGTACCAGAATTGGAAAGTTTTACGTTAGAAAATTAAATTATTTAACTTTAGAAATTCCCGTCGAAGTTTCGTTGCGATCCGAGCGATATTAGATCCTCAATGGTTTTTCAAAGATTTGTATGTTTTTCGTTCGCCGTAAACTTCAGAAATTTAAATCTCGAGAACGGCTCGTCGGAATTTGATTCCGACTTCTCTGTTGGGTTCGTAGTGCCGGCTTTCGCCTTTGGTGCGATTTTCGTTCGAATCGGTGTGCGTTTAGCCATGTGTAATAATATGTTAATATTTATAACACTAATATATTATTATTAGGACTATTATTATTATTATTATTATTAACCTGTTTATAAAAATCTTTTCAGAATATATTATACCTAGTTTGTCGTGTCCTATTCATTAAGAAACTGAATCAGCACTCATAATTTCTATAAAATAATAATAAACTTTCTTGGAAATCTAAACCACTTACTTAGAAGATTTAAAAAGGCCCGCTTGACTTCATCTTCTTCCCAAGCCGATTCCTTTTTCCGAGAAGCTAAAACCAGAGAGAGTTGAGAGGGGAGAAGGAGTTTCTCCGTGAAGCCTTCCGATCGCCGTCGCGGGAGCTCCGGTGTTCTTCATCTTCGTCAGAGCGTAGCTTCGGAAAGCTCTCGGTTTGCTCTTCACGTGCGTATTCTTCATGCCGCATCTCCTTTGGAGTATATGCGAATTTGAGGCAAGTAGCGATTTGCTTTCTCCCCCCTTTATTTCCTTGCTTCCCTTGTCTTGTTTTCTTAGGCTTAGAAATATGTGCCTCCTCGTTTTAAGACTTAAGACTTAGCAGTTTTTTTTTTGTCTTCAATTCATCGAGTGATCTCGAGAGGTTAAGTGAATTTGTTGAGTGATCTCAAGAGGTTTAAGTGAATTCGTCGAGTGATCTCGAGAGGTTTAAGTGAATTCGTCGAGTGAAGTCAATTCGTCGAGTGATCTCGAGAGGTTAAGTAAATTTGTCGAGTGATCTCGAGAGGTTAAGTTAGATTCGTCGAGTGATCACGTCGATTCGTCGAGTGGTCTCGCAGATTCGTCAAGTGGTCTCGTCGATTCGTCGGGTTGTCTCGCATATTCGTCGAGTGGTCTCGTCGATTCATCGAGTGGTCTCGCAGATTCGTCGAGTGGTCTCGTCGATTCGTGAAGTGATCTCGTGTGTGTGCTTTTCTTGCCGAGGAGTGTCTTTCGACTTTTCCTTCTTTGTTCGCCTTGAGTTAATTTCCTGGTTGAAGTATAAGCAAAACCTTCTTCATTGATAAGCAAGTGGCTATATTCTCATTCTTGTTTATCTTCCTTTAATGCAAGTAGCCTGATTTATTCTTTGTTTTCCTCGGGTTGATTTTCTGGTTAGGGTAGGAGCAACCCATTTGTCTTTCTCTTTATTCGTTGAAGTGGGATCTTTGTTCAAGTAATTATTCTCAGTGATGAGTATTGCTTCATTCTCTCTGTTTTTAGTAATCTGGTTGGAAGTAAATGTTTTCCTTGTGGTTATAGGTTGCAGGTTGCTGTTACCTTTTCTATTTTGGTTTTCATTGTATAATTTTCCTGGTTGGCATTGTGCTGCGAGTAGCAGCTTTTCTCCTTGATTAGTTTTTATTGAAATTGTTGGTTCAAGTATACTTTAGGCTGAACTCTTGTTATGCTAGGTTGTATAGAGTAATCTTTATATCTTTTGGTTCTTAAACCTGATGTATTTTCTCTTCACTCATACAAGTCCTGCTGCCGGAGTAGTCAAGTAGCAGTTGTCTTTCCTTGTTCGTATTTGTTGAGTTATTTCGTTAA
This sequence comes from Dactylorhiza incarnata, assembly GCA_033032865.1. NCBI lineage: Eukaryota > Viridiplantae > Streptophyta > Magnoliopsida > Asparagales > Orchidaceae > Dactylorhiza > Dactylorhiza incarnata. The sequence goes on along the minus strand of JAWHQI010000296.1, from coordinate 288,433 downwards.
ATATTCCAAGTTAGATTTTGATGAGTATTCTTGAGTATTTTAATCTATGTTGTCAAATGCTCTGAGTACCCTTGTTGAGATTTTGAGGCTGTCAGTATCAGGGTTCCTTTTTCTACAGCTGTGTTCCTTCATGGATGTTGTGGTGACACTTTGCCAATGCTAAAGCTGGTATGATATCATAAGTTGATGGTTTTCTTGGGCTGTTGGTGGGTTGGAACAAGGGTCCACCATCACAGTGGTTTTTTGTTGGGTTTGTTTTGGACTGATGGGTGGGTCCTCCACCAAAGTTCTCTTTAATAATGTGTGGTTTGGATTGATAAGTCCACCACCACGACGCCTCTTTATAGCTTTGGACTGATAAGTCCCTTTAGTGGGTGGATTAGAGACTAGAGGTCCGCCACTGCACTCTTTTTCAACTTATCATACATCAAGTTTTTATGGCTATTTATTGCACTTGGTGCGGGTTTTCTTTTACTAAGTTGATTATACTTAATCTATTTACTTCATTGTCCATTCTTAATACTGTCTAGTTGCTCATATTTTTATGCTAGCTTAAATCCTTCATGATTATTATGCCGCTTTCTTGCTCCCTTTTCGGCTGAGGCATTCCTTTCTTTGAATGCCTCAAGTTCAGGTTAGTTGCTGTTGCAAGTGGATGAGCTGAGTCATCCAGGCTTTGTGGTGGATTTCTTCCTTCCCTCTTTGGTGAGGAGTTATCCTTTGGTTGTTGTCTCTTCTTATTTGCAAATGGGTTCGTGTCAGTTGTTGATGCCCATAGCGTGTTTCTAGTTGTAAACTGCTTACTTGCTATTACGTTATTACATCTTTCAGTTAATGAACTATTGCTCTCTGGGAAGTTTTTTGTTAGGATGCATGAGTTATTTTACGTATAAGAAAATTGGCATTCTTGCTTAGCATGATTTTAAGTAAATGTCACCTACTTTGAAGATCGTAGAAAATCTTTTCTTACAGATACTAAATTTAGAGATGCGTATATCATTGTTGAAATGTTTGATCTTCTGGCTCATGTAGGATAAAATTAACCTATTTTTCCGCTGCATATATATAGTTTGCTACTCGTGGACTAGTTGATCCACTGGACCGAGGGATTGATCCACTGGACCGAGGGACACGATCTTATGCTAAAAATGTAAATTTTTTTAACTCAACCATATTTATGTCTTTTAATAAATATCGATAAGGAGTGGTTGCCTGAGCGTCTGTAGTTATCCCCTGCATGACGTGACATCATAATGCGTATTTTCCCCTTACACTAATATTATTTATTATTTATTGGGAAAGTGCGGGTTGTGACAGAGAGGGTGAGTGTGAAAAAAAGAGGATGTGAGGGCAAGAGGGAGTGATGCAGGACGTCGGGCCCCGCCGCACCCCGTGGCATCATACCAGCTAGCGGACCACGAACCAGCACGCCTGCCAGAAGGACTGCAGTCCAGGCACCCCAACCCATCTCTGCACCTGTTCTTAGTGCGGCGGGTTGTTGAGGCTGGGGCTCGATCCCCAGACCTTCTTGATAAGAAGGACTGCAGTCCAGGCACCCCAACCCATCTCCGCACCTGTTCTTAGTGCGGCGGGTTATTGAGGCTGGGGCTCGATCCCCAGACCTTCTTGATAAGAATCTCTCCTAACATGCCTTATCACCAACTGACCTGCAGGTCAGTTGGTGATCAGGCCTATTTGGAGAGGTTCTTATCAAGGAGGTCTGGGGATCGAGCTCCAACATCAACAACCCGCCACACTGAGAACAAGTGCGGAGACAGGTTGGGTCAGGTCAGTTGGTGATAAAGCATGTTAGGAGAGGTTCTTATTAAGGAGGTCTGGGGATCGAGTCCCAGCCTCAACAACCCGCCACACTGAGAATAAGTGCGGAGACGGGTTGGGGTGCCTGGACTGCAGTCTTTCTGGCAGGCCTGCTGGTTCGTGGTCCGCTAGCTGGTGTGATGCCACGGGGTGCGGCGGGCGCGACGGGTGCCCCCCGACGTCCTGCATCAGGGAGAGAGGTGGAGAGATAGATCGCACATGCGCGCGCGCGCGCGCGCGCGAGAGAGAGAGAGAGAGAGAGAGAGAGAGAGAGAGAGAGAGAGAGAGAGAGAGAGAGAGAGAGAGAGAGAGAGAGAGAGAGAGAGAGAGAGAGAGAGAGAGAGAGAAAGAGAGAGAGAGAGAGAGAGAGAGAGAGAGAGAGAGAGAGAGAGAGAGAGAGAAAGAGCTCACCGTGATCATCCATCGACTGATTGGTTGGGGATTCCGCGAGCGACGACGCCAAGCGAGAAGAAGAGTGAGAGACTGGAAGAGGGAGTGAGCGGTGCTCTAGGGCATATGAGGAAAATTTCAGGCGAAGGATTCTTGAATGCGTCAAGGTTGCTTCTTAGAAAAATCGTGAGGGTCGTCGTGTCGCAGCCGAGAAGGAATCACGAGAGTGTCCGTTGGTTGGGGATTCCGTCGGTGTCGCAGGCGCCAAGCGAGAAGAACCTAGCAGCGAGAATAAACCAAGAAGCGAGTTTGGGGATCAGGAAAGAGGAGAGAGAAGGAGGGAGGTGGGGGTTTTTGATGGACGGTTCGTATATTATTACGTCATATTCGACGGTCTGAATTTTTTGGGGGATTTTTGTGACCATGCTGTTATTCGCAGTCCACACCGCATTTCTTTTTAAATTATACATAAAAACCCATTAATTTTAAACTCATTGAAATGATTACGGCCGTCGATTCTGGCATGATATTTCATCAGCCGTCGGATCAAACCGCTCCCTCTCTCTTCACTTTTTCGTAGGTCTCCTAAACCTACTAGGGGGCGACCTAAAATTATGAAGGTGTAGGGTACCATACAACATGAAATTATAATTTTACTCCTAAATTTATTGAAAAAGGAGGGTCATATGACCCATTTTTTAATCTCACACAAATTGGAAATGACAAGAATTGAACCCTGGTTTCCACTATGTGAAGCAAAGATCATAACCATCACACCATATGGTTTTTATTGAACAATATATATTCAATTAGGTTATATATACGTATATAAATATAGACCACCCAACCGAATATCGCCTTCCCCGCCGAATATCACCGCCCCGACAGAATGTCGCCGCCCTCATGGGGGCCCCATGCCCTGTCACTCGCATATATATAATAACATTAATAATTAACATTGTTAATATATTAATGATAAAATAATATTAATCCATTAATAATATATTATTTATTTTCATAAATAATATATTATTTATTTTTTAGTGTTCAATAAAAACTATATGGTGTGATGGTTGTGAACTTGTGATAGTTGCTTGACATAGTGGAAACCGGGGTTCAATTCTCACAATTGATAATTTTTGTGAGATTAAAAATAGGTTATATATATGACCTTCCTTTTCAATAAATTTAGGGGTAAAATTATAATTTCATATTGTAGGGTAGCTTACGCCTTCATAATTTTAGGTCGCCACCTAGTAGCTAGGTTTATGAGACCTACGAAAAAGTACAGAGAGAGAGTAGTTTGATCCGACGGCTGATGAAATATCATGCCAGATTCGACGGCCGTAATCATTTTAATGAGTTTAAAATTCATTGGTTTGATATTTCTTTATATATGGTAGAATTAGGTTTCATATATACGTATATAAATATAGACCGCCCCTGCCGAATGCCGCTCCTGCCGAATGTCGCCCCCGCCGAATGTCACCGTCCCGCCGAATATTACCGCCCCCACAGAATATCGTCGACCGCACGTGGGCCCATGCCCTGTCACTCGTGTGTGTGTATAATGACATTAATAATTAACATTGTTAATATATTAATGATAAAATAATATTAATTTATAAATAATATATTATTTATTTTCATAAGGTGTAAACAAATAAACATGCATCACTATTTCAAACTGTATTGTAAATAAAGTTTTCCAAACAGTTTAATGAATTTTTTCACTACATTTCAAAACAATTGATTCCTCCACTACTGTTTTCTCACTATATTAAAAGAGTGATGTTAAACGAAGGCAAGGTTTGGCTATATGCATGCCACATTTTTTTTAAAAAAAGCGATGTTAAACGCAGGCCAATTTTAGCTATATGAAGGCCACAGTTTTTTAAAAAAAGATATCATTTTTCTTTTTAAAATTTCAGAAAAAAAAATTCGAGTAGTTTAATACTTCATGTCTTATGTGTTTTTTCTTTCCATGCAACCGTGTCCCCAAGTAATTTACTCGTTTGTCCGAGTGCGATGTGTTTTTAAATTACAACAGGTCTACAACTATTCATGGGTATTTGCTACGGCGATGGCGATGGCGACGATCGCGATGTCGTCGGCGATGGCGACGATGGCGACGATGGCGGCGATGGCGGCGATGGCGGCGATGGCGGCGATGGCGGCGATGGCGGCCATGGCGGCGATGGCGGCGATGGCGGCCATGGCTGCGATGGCGGTCATGGCGGCGATGGCGGCCATGCCGGTGATGGCGGCGTTGGCGGCGATGGCGGCGATGGTTATACTTCGGGTAGTTACCTCGCTAGTGGGGGTTCTTTGGATAACCGCACTCCCATGGATGGGGTGCGATTAACGCCTTTAGGGATACTCCATCAATAGCTCTCCCAGATTTACTGACGAAACAGTGACATTCAACGTAACCTCGCACGCATGATATTTTACTTATTTTATGAATGTAATTTTGCTTGGTGATTTATTTAGGAAAATATTAATTTGATTTTTGAATATGGTATGTAAATATGAAATTTGGCCTGCATGAATTATTTTTTTGACCTGCATATATCCGTGGCCTGCATATAGCCAAAACCGACCTGCATTTAACATTGCTCTGTTAAAATATGTTTTATGGTAATCATTTCCCACATAAATATGTAAATATCATATAAATCCTAAATAAGTGTTGCAAAAGGTTAGCGGCATGAGAGAAGAAAACATTTGCTTATGGGTGAATAAGCAAATGGGTGAATAATCGCGAATGGGAGAAGAAAACATTTGCTTAGGCGAAAAGGAAGCAATGCAGATCACGAATGGTTAGAGCGTGACTGTACAACCCTGTGTTTGCCGAGTGGACCCAACAAGACTAGTAGGTAGAAGGGGCAAGACTCGCTTACCGCCAGCGGTATCGTTACCGCGAGGCGTTAAGCCCAGGCGAGTCGACTCGCCTCTAGCTGACCGACTAGACTTCTAGACGATCAGCTAGAGTACTTATAGACGATATGCGAGTGCACCCCTAATAGCTAGCGCCGTCTCCTGCTTCGGAGCAAGTGGCAAGCACCCAGTCACATCGGGTACTCGCCACCACAAGCAAACACACATCAAGCGACGTTGACTCGCCCTAGTGGGTAGCTCTTTTTTCCAGAAAATCCCATTTTGACCTGCACTTAGCCTTTCTAGACAGCGGGATTCCGTTGTTGGAAGACCAATTTGGGCTGCACTAGCAAAACAGAAAAGGTGGGATTCCACTATCCGCATACCATTTCCAGAAAACTATAAATAGACCCCCAATGACACCTTTCAAGAAAAATTTTTAGCTTCCTCTCTCCTTAGGTTGTTTCTAGTTGGCAAGAGCTCCAGCATTCTGTTTGTTGTGGTTTCTGGGCTGACAGTCTGGTGCTCTCAAGTGCTCTTCAAGGTGCTCGGTTCAACATTGGCTTGGGAGGGGAAACTCTCTTTAATCTTCCGGGTTTATGGCGGGACCTCCTCGTTGCAGCTCACATGGTCTATTCTTAGTCTTCCAGCCTTGTGAGTGAGGTTCTTAGCTCCGAGTATCTGGCCTAGTGTTCTAACTCAGAAGAAGTAAGTGCAAGCTACCCCCGTATGTCTGAACTCCACTTGAACCGTGGTTTTCGGGTTCAACATTTTGGTGCGGTGAGCATGGACCGTAGCTTGTTCGGAAAATTCTGAGTGAATCCCATGGCCGGAAGCAAAGGGCAAGGGGCCAACCCAGGCGCCTTGCCCACCTCTGGCGAGTACGTAAAAAGAGCGATTTCGATGAATTTAGGAAGTCGAACCTAGAGACCCTGCGCCCCGCCCTCATGCTGTCAGGCGAGTGCTCAACTCTTGAGGTCTCGGTACTCGCATCATAAGCCTTGGGCGAGGAGGAGTCAGGTAGGCGAGCAGGGAAGGAAGTAGGGGTGTAAACGAGTCGAGCTTGAGTCGAGCTTGGAAAAAATCCCAAACTCGAGCTCGAGCTCGAGCTAAATATTTTGAACTCGAGCTCGAGCTCATCGAGCTCATCCTGCTTGGCTCGAGCTCGAGACCAGAATATTGAGCTCGAGCTCGAGCTTTCGAGCTCGCGAGCTTTTTGCTCATGAGCCTATTTTTATTTATATATATATATATTTTAAAAAAAAATACCCCAAAAAAAGCTCGCGAGCTGGCTCGCGAGATCATGAACAAGTGCAATCGAGCTCGAGCTTGTCTCGAAATCGAGCTCGAGCTCGTCAAGCTCGAGCTCGAGCTCAACTGGCTCGAGCTCGAGTTGAGCTTTTTTGAGCCGGCTCATCGAGCTCACGAGCCAGCTCGACTCAACTTGCACCCCTAGAAGGAAGTAGCAGTGGAGGAGGATGAGTGGGCCCTCGTGGGTGAGTACTGTTCCCCAGCCTGCCAGGTACTCGCTTATTACCTGGCGAGGAGACTGCGTGAATCCCTCCGACTCGCCAGGCAGGGTTAGAGAGCAGAAAGAGGAATTGGTCCTTTCGGGCCCGGTGCCGGAGGGGTTCAGGGAACCTGTCATGTCATACTACACAAGCAAATATGATCCCGTACAACATCTCCAGTGGTTCGAGGACACGGTCTCCATCATGCAAGTGGACACCTTCAAGTGTATGTTTTTCTTCATTTCATTCAAAGGGAAGGCGAGGGACTGGTTTCACCAGCATCTCTCAGGGACCATCTACAACTTCGAAGGCCTGCGACGGAGTTTCCTACTGCGTTTCTTCATGTCCAAGAAGAGGAATAAAGGGGATGAGGCCCTTTTCCTGATCAAGGAAGGAGTTGAAGAATCATTGGGGAGCTACGTGGATCGCTTCCAGAAAGAGATACTTCTAGTTCATGAGGTGCCCGGGCACACCTTGCAGTTGGCCTTCACTCTCAGGATGCAGCATGGGTTGTTCAAGATGGAGCTTGCATGGGACCCCCTCTATCCTTCGAAGAGCTGGTCGACCGAATAGGGAGGGAGATCGAGTGTGAGGCCACCAATCGTGCATTGTGACAAAGTTGGCTAAGTTGGGAGAGAAAGAGACAAAGGTACCAGGATGATTCCTGCATCAGGAGGTGAGAAGAAGGGAAGAGTCGAGGAGGCAGGGGTTCCAAGGACCCCCGAAGGGCAAGAGTCGGGGTGGAGGTTTCAACCACCGATCAACTGGCCAATTTGGAGACCGGCGGGAGGACCCCATCAGGGTCAGGGTGGAGGGTTTGTTCAGGGCGGAGGGCCCTTCCATGGAGTGGGAACTTTCAGGCAGGGCAAGGACGGTTCAACCCTCCGAGGTGGAGACCGGGTCTGATGCCATTCTAGCCCCCTCCCCAGCAAGCCATGACGATCGACCGAAGAGGAATAAGAGGAAGGAGGAATAAGCTAGGTGGGGCAGAAAGAGGAAGGGTGGCGTTGCTCTACTGTGACTTCCACCAAGAGGAAGGTAACGCAACGACCAGCTACCCCGAGTTCTTGGAGGTGAGGAGAGTAGTGAGAACCACAAGAGGGCAGTTGCCGCAACAGCAGGTCCAGGGAGTGGGAGAAGGAGGAGGAGTAGAGGGGGAAGACTGGTACGAAGACCGTGTCGACATGGGCACCCGAGGTGGGATCAGAGTGATCCTTGGGTGGGGTTGGGGGTTGGGGGGGGGGGGGGGGGGGGGGGGTAGGGATCGAGGCCACCCGAAAGGGGAGCCTCCTTGCCATCTACAGCCAGAGTGTCACTTTGACCTCCAGAACCCCACCCCCAGAGGAGAAGATCACCTTCTCAGCGAAGGATATGTTGGAGCATGAAAACCCATTATGCGATGTGCTGGTGATCCAGACGGTGATCGAGAACGTTATAGTTTCCAGAATCCTAGTGGACAACGGGAGTTCGGTAAATATGATTTTCAAGAAGGCCTTTGACGAGATGAAGGTGGAGGCGAAGATGGTGCTTGCCTCAGATGTCCCTTTTTTCAGATTTTCTAGGGAAAGGAAAGAAGTGGAGGGAGGAGCCGAGCTCCTCGTTACTTTAAGGGGAACGTCAAAGAACTGCTGATTCATCATCATGGATGCCTCGATAAGCTACAACACTATCTTTGGGTGGCTCCTCATCAATGCCTTTCGGTGCATGCCTTCCTCCTACCACCAATGCTTAAAGTACATCATCGGAGGAGTCCAGATCCGAGTCAACTGAGATCCTAAGGTGGCTAGGTAGTGCTATATCACGACTGTCAACACCATCTCTTGGAAGGAGGAAGCAGAGGAGGTCAACAAGGCGATGGAGGACCGGGCCAGGTAGGAGGCGGTGGAGGAGATAGAGATGAAGGAAGTCATCACCCAGGGCGGGATGACGAAGATGGTGCAAGTCAGCAGGAGGCTGAGCAGGAGGACCAGGAAAGGATCAAGTAATGCATCTGGTGAAACGTGAATGTATTTTCCTGGAGCGATGCGGACTTGTCGGGCATCGATGCAGAAGTGGCATGCCACCGCCTCAACCTCGATCCATGCATCTGCCATATCCGCTAGAAGAAGAGAGCCATGACAACCACTCTGGTCGAGCCCATATGGGAGGAAGTAGGAAAGCTGTCGAATGCCAATCTACTCTTGATGAGCCAAAGAAGCAAGCAGGAGGGACAAACTGTCATTTGGAGCAAGCATGAGCTCCCTTCTTTTCACATCTTTTTTTGTGAAGCAATGCTCTTCACACCCAAAAAGTCTACACATTCTCTTATGGTGTATATTATCTATTAAAGGAGATGAGTGCACAAGAAATCGGTGGGCCAACATCATATATATTTATGGCGTATAAAATATAGGGGGGATGGTGTTGAAAATGCGTTAACTTCCCAAGTGCAAAGGGCATTCTTCCTGTTTCTAAATCGGAGTCAATTATAATTGAAAATCACTAGTAAAAGAAAAGCAATAGAAACTCACTGTGAACAGAGACATGAGAATAGACCAATAGATTTTACTTTTCAAGTACCTGAAAATATGAGTTAATGTTATGTAAGAGGCTGCATGATGGAGCTCCATTAAAAATTACTGAATGAAAGAGAAATTTTGAGTAATGACAGGGAGAAATGGCAATGTGTGAAAGAAAGGGAAAATAATTGGATCATATAACACAGTATTTTAACATTCATAGTTTCAAACAAAAAAAAGGAACGACAGAGAATGACGTCAATGCGCACAATAGCGCTTAAGACTCACCGAGTCCCTATTGGTGCTCCTAAAACAATTGCTCCAAATGCCATTACTAGGGCTCCTGAAAAGAATAAATGGTCAGAAATTACTCAAGGTAGCAAGAAAGTGAGCTCTTAGAGGGGGGGCGGGGGGGGGGGGGGGGGGGGGGTGAATAAGGGCTAAAATTTACTTTGATATTTTTCTAATATATTATGATAATTTTAACGGATAAACAAGTAGATTTTTAGACAACCCAAATAAGCACTTAGAAAATCATAAGAAATTGGAAATCAAATTTTATTTCCACAAGTGATGAATACAAAGGATTGTCGATCTTAATAAAGCTTAAAATCAAGGCTATGATGAAAATAAAATTCTTTTCAATTTACCGGTCCTTCAACCAAGGACCGGCCGACTATAACGAATCTCTTCCTAGATCTTGCTACTAGCCTCCCCCTAGATCTCTCCACGATCTAGACGCTGCACACAAGGCGTCGATTTCCTCCTAAGCCTCACAAGGACCTAGACGCCGCACGCAAGACGACGATTTCCCCTAAGTCACACATGGACTTAGACGCCATGCACAAGGCGACGATTTTCTCTACGGATTACAAGATGAATAAATGAAATACAAAATATAGATTAAGATATGAGAACTCCCTAAATCCACAGCTCTGAAAATGACGTTGAATGCTTGCAAAGGTTGCTTGAGATTCCGCGCATGAACCGTCGCTCCTTCGATCTTGAACGTTCTTGCCGAAAAGGGAGTTCTCAAATTTCTGGAGCTCTCTGATGAAAAGCACTCGAGAATTGGTACTCCAGAAAAGTGTGTAACTTCTCCTCCACGAAAAATGAGACAAAATATAAAATCTTGATAACGTCGACTACATCTAGATGTCGTCCGCCGACGTTATCACCTCCAGTTGACACGTGTCCCATGCGAACGAAGTGTGCGCGCGACGTGACGGTTTCCGCTGAGACGTGGAGCTGTCGTCGACGACATTGACGTCGGAATTCCGACAAAGCATGGAACTTGCAGAAAGTTCGGTAACCGCTGAGTCGTGGGCTGTCGAATTCCGATATCAAGCTGTCGTAGACGACAGTGAATTTTCTGGAAACCGCTGAGACTGGAAACGCTGAGACTGGAACCGCTGAGACTGGAACCGCTGAGACTGGAAACGCTGAGACTAGAACCGCTGAGACTGGGATGTCATCGGCGATATCTAGCTGTCGCAGACGACAGTGATTTTTCTGGACTATTCATTCTGAGCTCCAAACAATAATTAGCATAGCTGCATACCTATTATACCTGCACACCATAGAGAAAATAGGATCAAACACACCCGGGATTTGTTATTAGCAAACCAAGGAGTTCGGAAAACATGTTCCAACAATCTCCCCCTTTTGATAATAACAAATCCACTTTGAAAGAAATCATAGTGTCCTATTAAGTGATATAAGATAAGCAAGACTAAATAATTGATTGTGCGATAACGTTATTCGGATGAAGTTCTCATATATGTATTCTCCCCCTAAGTGTGTATTCCCCCTATATAGGATAAGAAATTAATGTGTTTAGGATGTTCAACTCCTTATATGTAATCTCCCCCTAAGTATGTACTCCCCCTAAATATGATAAGAAGTTAATGTGTTTAGGAATGATTTCTTTCTTTCTTACAAGAATAATTCTCCCCCTTTTGGTATTATTAAAAGAAATTAGGGTTAGGGAAATAATGATACAATCTTTTGGAGTGAGGAACCATGATTGACCTTTTTTAATAAAGGTAATGTTTAAGAGTTTAAACATAGAAGTGTAGAGATTTCACAAGAAATAAATACGAGATTTAGCGAGCGGAATGTTATCAAAAACATTGGATTGTAAGCATAAAAATCATAAGTAGAAATATGAGTTTGAGTTCAAATTGTAAAGTTTTGTAACCTTTGTGAAATCTCATAAGTGTTCATAAATTTATCAAGCATGATATGAATATATCAGAAAGAGAATATACTACAATGCTACCGAATTTGAAGTGTAAGAGATACCAAAAACATTGTAGATATCATGCTAGGTTATCTATTGCATTTCTTATATAAAGAGCAGTATAGAGATAGCATTAGAATCCAATACTCATGAGAAGAAGTGTTATGAAAGATAATGATGTGCACATAAGTGTATTTTGAGCAATGTTAACAATAGATTTAAATCACAAAATACAAGACATATGTAGAGTAAAGTGCACAATAAAACACAAGTATATTTTCGTTCACACACTTTAATGCACATATAGTTAGAGAAAATGGTGTAAAAACAAAGGTTTGCACAAGACACTTTACTATTCTTTCCAAGGTGCTCAACCTCACAATGTTTATGAAGACTTATCAGGAGGTTCAAGTAGTGCTTGGTGGAGTTATTGTTGTCTACATATATTATTATTTTGTTCACATTTGTGCGACAACATTCTCCGAATACACTTGTTTGCAAACCCACAATTTTTGAAACTTAACCACTTTTCAAAATTTTATAAGTGCAATTCAAATGTAGTGTAGGTAATAAACTTATGCAAAGTTTAATTTATTGTACAAATACAAAACACAAACAAACATTTTTAGATTTAAACTCACATGTTGATTACCAAAATAAGTGAGTGAAAGGTATCATTATCAAGCATAATACATTTACTCATACTTAGAGGCATGCTAAGCTTGTTTCTACACACATTTGTCAATACAATTGATGCAATTTAAATAGATATATCAAAGCATGATAAACAAAATAATGTACAGATTAATTTGAAGAAATGAATTGTAACATTGTAAATAATTCTAAATAATATAATTCATTCATGCTTGATATGAGCAATAAAGATTTTTTTTTTAAATTTGGGGAATAGAAAAAGAAAAAGAAATTGAATGTGCGAACTTTTAAATTGATGTTTCACAAAAAATAGTGCATATACAAAGAAATATTTTTGATTAAATTTTTGAAAACAAAAAAAAATTTGTCAAATGAAATATGACTCATTTTTTGGATGTCGGAAAACGACAGCAAGGTGTCGTCGACGACATCAAAAAAACGATAAAAGATCGCGAATCCGAGAAAAGCAGATCTGGGAGGCATTTCCTGTAGGGTTTGCGCGAGAGCTAATGTCGGAAGTCGGTTGAAATCTAAGGATTGAGGTGAGTTTAGGGTTTTTTTGTTAATTTTGTTGAGATTTTTGAAATTGAAACTTGATTTGAGGATTCTTTTTCGTTTTTGTGAAGTTTTAGAAAGGAAATCCTAGATTTAAGAGAATGTATGGGTTTGTGATAAATTTTGGTAATAATTTTTGAATAAAAACTTGGTTTAAGTAGGTCATTTTGTGTTTGTGAAATTTTGAGAAGAGATCTGAGATGTTTGTGTAGATCTGAGATGTATGTGTAGATCTGAGATGTATGTGTAGTTAGAATATTATAGATTTCATCTGTTTGAAGTTTTGATGATGTCGTTAAACGACATCTAGCTGTCGTCAACGACAGCGAAAAGAACCGAATTTTTTTTTTGTAGGATTTTGTATTGTTTTTTTTGTTTTGTCAGATTTTGTATTGTTTTTTTTTTTGTAGGATTTTGTATTTTTTTTTGTAGGATTTTGTAGTGTTGGATCTTGCGGCGCCCTTAGAGGGGGGTGAATAAGGGCTAAAATTTACTTTGATATTTTTCTAATATATTATGATAATTTTAACGGATAAACAAGTAGATTTTTAGACAACCCAAATAAGCACTTAGAAAATCATTAAGAAATTGGAAATCAAATTTTATTTCCACAAGTGATGAATACAAAAGATTGTCGATCTTAATAAAGCTTAAAATCAAGGCTATGATAAAAATAAAATTCTTTTCAATTTACCGGTCCTTCAACCAAGGACCGACCGACTATAAGGAATCTCTTCATAGATCTTGCTACTAGCCTCCCCCTAGATCTCTCCATGATCTAGACGCTGCACACAAGGTGGCGATTTCCTCCTAAGCCTCACAAGGACCTAGACGCCACACGCAAGGCGGCGATTTCCCCTAAGCCACACAAGGACTTAGACGCCACGCACAAGGCGACAATTTTCTCTACGGATTACAAGATGAATAAATGAAATACAAAATAGAGACTAAGATATGAGAACTCCCTAAATCCACAGCTCTGAAAACGACGTTGAATGCTTGCAAAGGTTGCTTGAGATTCCGCGCATGAACCGTCGCTCCTTCGATCTTGAACGTTCTTGCCGAAAAGGGAGTTCTCGAATTTCTGGAGCTCTCTGATGAAAAGCACTCGGGAATTGGTACTCCAGAAAAGTGTGTAACTTCTCCTCCACGAAAAATGAGACAATATATAAAATCTTGATGTCGTCGACTACATATAGATGTCGTCCGCCGACGTTATCACCTCTAGTTGACACGTGTCCCATGCGAACGAAGTGTGCGCGCGACGTGACGGTTTCCGCTGAGACGTGGAGCTGTCGTCGACGACATTGATGTCGGAATTCCGACAATGCATGGAACTTGCAGAACATGCGGTAACCGCTGAGTCGTGGGCTGTCAGATTCCGATATCAAGCTGTCGTAGATGACAGTGAATTTTCTGGAAACCGCTGAGACTGGAAACGCTGAGACTGGAACCGCTGAGACTGGAAACGCTGAGACTGGAACCGCTGAGACTGGGATGTCATCGGCGATATATAGATGTCGCAGACGACAGTTATTTTTTTGGACTATTCATTCTGAGCTCCAAACAATAATTAGCATAGTTGCATACCTATTATACCTGCACACCATAGAGAAAATAGGATCAAACACACCCGGGATTTGTTATTAGCAAACCAAGGAGTTCGAAAAACATGTTCCAACAGTAATGGTGAAGAAAAGTGATGGGAGGTGGAGAATGTGTGTACACTTCTCTTTGTTGAATCCCAAGGATTGTTATCCGCTGTCACGAATCGATGCGTTGGTAGATTCAGTTGTTAGTTTCCCTTTGATGAGTTTTTTAGATGCTTTTTCAGGTTATCACCAAATCCAAATGCACCCGCCGGATGTCAATGATGTTTCCTTCATCATGGGCGATGTATGTTATTGTTATAAGATGATGCCCATTGGGTTGAGAAACGCAGGGGCAACCTATCAATGGATGATAGACCGAGTCTTCAGGAAGTAAAAAGGGAGAAATTTGGAGGTCAACGTTGATGACCAGGTGGTGAAGAGCAGGGATGTCAGGTCTCACCTCCAGAACCTGGTAGAAACTTTTTCCACCTTGAGAAAATTTAAGATGAGGCTCAACCCCTTGAAGTGTGTCTTCAGGGCAAGTAGAGGAAAGTTTCTGGGTCACATCCTCACCCCGGCAGGGGTAGAGCCCAACCCAGTAAGGTGAAGGCGATCTTGTATTTGGAGTTGCCAAGGAAAGCCAAGGATGTCCAGTGTTTGACAGGGAAGCTGGCAGGGTTGAATAGGTTCCTCTCCCGGGCCGAGGAGAAGTGCTCACCCTTCTTTAAGATGTTGCGAGAGAATCAGAAATTTGAGTGGTCATAGGAGTGCGAGGAAGCTTTCCAAGCGTTGAAGAAGCAACTCATGCAAGCTCCGCTATTCAGAGGACCGAGGGAAGGGGAGGTTCTGGATCTGTATCTCAGGGTGGGAGCTGAGGCGATATGCTCAATCCTGGTCTGAGAGGAAGGAAAGAATAATTTGCATCTACTACGTCAACAGAGTCCTAAAGAAGGCAGAGCTCATGTTGTAAGACCCCCCCCCCCCCCCCATCCCCAGACTTGAACCGGGTTCAGGGAGGGGGGATCTTACGGCCCAAAGATGGCCACTAGTGCTTCCCGAATGGCAACGACCCACCCTCTCAAGCACTGAGTGGCCTCCTTGTCAGGCACGAGAATCAAAACATCACATCAGAACGCACAGCGGAAGCAATCGAAAAAAGGACAAAATCAAGCTACTGCTTATATTTACATATTTAAATAGGGTCGAAGCCTAATGTTTACAACCACTGCCTCGGGGGCTACATAGACTATAACAAAGACCCTAGGCTAGTCCTATACTCTAGGACTCACGTCTCGGAAGATAGGGGGAGAGGCTGGAGTGTCCGATCGAGCCATCTCTAAGGCTGGTAACTCATCCTGCGGTGCGGGGGCTTCGTGCTGTCCCATCTCCTGTGATTGGTTATAAGAAATAACCGTTAGTCACAGAGCTAAGTAGAAAACACCTCCCCTCCCCGGATCCATATCCAGGGGCGGGCTAAAGGACAGAAATAAATAGCCGAAGCAAAGAAGAGGGTTAGCAGCAGTTAATCATATATATACACATATATATATCTATAAATAGGGCCTCCCGCCCTACTATCCATAATCGCACAGTATAGTAAATACACAACACTATCTCGCACATACTCGCACACAGGTATTCAAACCTGTACACACACAAAAGACCCTGTGTCGACACAGTTTAAACCGCTTTATTTCAACCAGGGGAGCTAACCCCGCGGGCCTCACCGATGTGGCTGTCGGTGACAGTGGCCAGTCTTGCCACTTCTGATTGTAGTCGTACCGTATCACTCAGGCCCTCCTGTACAACTTGGTGTACTAACTCGATGTGAGCGACATCCGGCGAACCGATTTTTAGGCTGACCAGCGGAGGCAAAACTGCAGGTTCAGAGTGGTGATAACCTGCTGTGCACATCTCCCTGTCGCCATGAGTCATCAACCCACCTGCACCGGTACGAACGGTCTGCGGGCGTGACCGACCCGCCACTTCCAAACAATCTTCAACTGCTTTAAATACAGAATAAGCGCTTTAAGACGCGTGGCAACTTACTCGACCGGTCACATGACCTCTGACTGAGAGGCTCAGCGGTATGAGGGCTACTTACTTGGGGCTAACCTGGGAGGAGGGGCTCAATTCTGGGTTTTCCCCAACTAAGGCTTCGCAGAAGGGAGGATAAGCACCGCTTGCTAGCGTAGGACCGAAGTTAGCGCTGAATTAGAAAGTGCAATATAAGCAGTAAAATAGGCCAGAAGCAGGGGGCCATAATATCAGGACCAGTGCGAGACTGGAGAAATGAAAGCACTGAAAGCAGTAAATCAGGACCAGTGCGAGACTGGAGAAATGAAAGTACTGAAAGCAGTAAATAAGGACCAATGCGAGCCTGGAGGAATGAAAGTACCGAAAGCAGTAAATCAGGACCAGTGCGAGACTGGAGAAATGAAAGTACTGGAAGCAGTAAATAAGGACCAGTGCGAGACTGGAGGAATGAAAGTACTGAAAGCAGTAAATAAGGACCAGTGCGAGACTGGAGGAATGAAGTACATAAAGCAGTAAATAAGTAAAGGGTTAGTAGTCCAATCACTCCATAAGAGGAGGTTTCAACGTCGACTCCGTTCTTAGGAGGAGGTTCTGCTTTCTCCCAGTTCATATGTAAGACCCCCTTTTTTTTTGCTAAAACCACCGGGTCTTAGGCCCAGAACCGCCGTTTTGCGGTGACACCTTCACTCGGGAAGGTCGCCACTACAAAACGCCGATCCTGCCGGCCAAATCGATCACGAAGAAAAATACATTTAAGAGAAGACAAGTCCACAGAATCACATGAATTATAAACCATAAAGGTAAATGTCCACATATATTAACTGAATAAAAGAGATACAAGGGTTTACAATAATAAAAGGGGCCCTTGCCCTATACATCATGTCCTCACTACAAGATCACTCGCGGAAGCTATCTACTAAGTAAAACTAAAGCTAATCGTCACCGACACTGAAACCGGAGCACTCTGACTAGTCTGACCCATTCCTGCAGGCTCTGTGCTCCACTGGTGCTGCAACACTGGATGCTTCTTCTCTTTTGGCCAGCGGTCGCTGCCCCGCAATCCACGTCTACGTCTTCGCTTTCGGCCTCCTGGTCTCTGTGCTGGAGGGGTTCCACCCATCATGGGGCATCTGACTCGAGTATGTCCCGGCTGGTGACAATGGTAGCATGGTCGTGGAGTCCACCATGTCGGATCCTGCTGTACCTGTTTCTCTGATGTTGCTGCGTCTCCTTGAAACCCTAAAATGATATGGTCCACCGACCGTCAGTCAAACATGACTCAGCCAATTCCCCACCCCTCCCCCAATGGCTCCTAAGCACCGTATGGGGAGGAGGAAGCGGAGGACATTCAAGGGGTAAAAACAAAAGCAGGTGGCGACGGATCTACAACTACACAGATGTATATGTATATGAAGCAGTAAATAGTAAAGTGCGTATAAAGAACAGTAAGCAGTATAAATAATGGCAAGTAAGGTAATATAAATGTAACCATTGATTTATAGGGATTACCCCTATAGACCAAGGGGTCGTTTAGCAGGGCCTACCGTATAAGAAGTCTCATAACCGACTTATACGTTAGGGGTAGGTTGAATGCCATGATTATGCTATGACATGCAAAGTATGTTGTTATGCTATGTTCATACAAGTGCAACTCACCCACTACGACTCTATGCGCATAGACCTTTAGTTCCCCCTTTTTGGAGCGAGCTAGACTCCCAGGATACTCCCGTAGTGGCAAACGAAAGCGGTGGGTTGGGCCTCGCCCACCTCTAGGTTGGTATTCACACTACCCAACCTAGACCTATCGTACGCCTCCACAAAACCCGCGGAGCGTCTGCGTACTCTTGCTGACTGGACCGCCAGACTATAAAGGCTAAGTGTAAAACCACACTTGCCGAGTCAACGTATTGACGTCGGTGTGAACGACCGTCCAATACCGAAGACCCACCACCTTCAATGCACAAGCAACATGTTCTACTTCTTATCTCTGAGCCATAAGCTCCCCGGGCTAACCTGCCTGCCATCAGTAACCTTCCGAGCCAAAAGCTCCCCGGGCTAACCTGCCCGTCATCAATAACCTTCCGAGCCAAAAGCTCTCCGGGCTAACCTGCCCGTCATCAATAACCTTCCGAGCCAAAAGCTCCCCGGGCTAACCTGCCCGTCATCAATAACCTTCCGAGCCATAAGCTCACCAGACTAACTAGTTTGCTGCAACAACCACCGAGCCCACCGCTCAGACAACAAATCCAACTAAACTTCCGAAACCACAGGGTGTGGATGAGTGTGTTATTAGTTAATCTTGTACAATGTCTTACTCCTATGAGTTAGGGTTAGTCTTGGACTTCCCGAGGGTTACCCTGTGAAGGGCTCGCTACGGTACTAGGAACCACTATGGGATGACACCCCAAAGTTCCCATTCCCAAGACACTTAATGTTATTAGTTACTACCCATAAGAAACCCTCTTAACATTTCACCTGGTCTAAACCTAAGTGCTTTTTAGGTCCTAATAGACAAAAGATGATCTTTCGTCATCCACAGGACGACCTACCCAAGGGTAGCACCCCATCACCCTAGAACTCATCAAACCCTAAACAACTCCAGGGATCCTCACATAGTCATATGATCACCATTAAACTCTCACATCTCCAATCATTATAATCCAATTTTGCCTATAACCCCAAAATTGCCAATTTGCTAAACGCAGACCATCCTCAACGTTTTGATGCTCATGAAGGGAGGTACATTAAATACTCAATCCTATGATTCAACAATTTTATTGAGGTCCATACTACATTTTTAAGACCAAAACCAGAGTTTCATGATTTTCCAAATGATAATAATATTTAAATCATTTTTCCCAAAATACCACTTCCTAAGGTTTGAACTGCAAGTATGCTTTCCTGACATCCAATGCCTGCCTAAATTTTTACATAAATCAAGGGTACCTAATAATCAGTGGGTATGAATTTGTAGGAAAAACCAGCAAGATTTACTATTTTTAAAAATTCCAGAACTCACTTATTACCAATAAATTCCAAAGGAGGTACCTTCATATGATCTCCAAACCTTATGCAAATTAGTACAGAGGTGATTCATACTAAAGTATTCAGTCCTACAAAATTTGACCATGTTCCACAGAGGGTACATTTGTAATTTCCACAGAGGATATATTTGCAATTTATTCCAAAATGAACTAGAGGTACCAAAAATATTAATCCAAAAATTATGAGAAAAATACAGTGGGTACATATTGGTATGAAATGGCATCCAGCAAAGTTTCATGCAATTACAAATAACACCCTACAATTGATCATCCCAAAAATTGCCAACAATATGAAATATTACAATTTGGACCTCCAAAAGTTTTCTCATGGTCTAACAGAATTTTCCAGGGATTAATAACATTAAAACTAAGATTGTGACAGAAGATGGTTAAACATTAAGTGTTATTCCATCCTAAAATCCAAAACCCTAATTATTTGCAAATCTACCCAAGGGTTTAATACCTAGGATTGGCAACTCCAAATCCCTCCAATTCCTCACAGTAGCAATCTCTGGTCAACATGACCATCCCCCCAAAATTTCAAGTCAAACCATTAAGGTTTGACCCCTCTTCCTTCATTAGCCTCTAATTGCACCCCTTTAGGGTTTAACCTAGGGTTAGGGTCAAAACTTCTCTAAATCCACCCAAACTTCTTGTGAGGGTATTATAGGTCTCATAGAGTCCAGAGGGGTCCATTACACACCTCTCCAAGGACAAACACTCCCAAGTCCTTCACAACCCCAAATTCCACTCCATAGGGATCAACCCTATGACCTTGAGCAAATCAACTCTAATGCTCACAAATCTTCCTCATGGGGTCTCAAATTGACTCCACTGACCTTCCCAAGAAGACTCAAGTCTCTAAGGACCCATTTGGCCAATGGATCACTATTTGGCTAAATGCACCCCAAAGTGCTCCAACTCCATGACCTAGGGCAAACCAACTCTCCATGACCCCAAAACTCTCTTAGAGGTGATTTGGGTGATATTAGGGCAGTGGCCAAGGTCCCACTCCAATTGGAGGTGGTTTGACCATGAAAGATCCCAAATAGCCCTTAATCACAAATTTCCCCTAAATGGGCAAAACTTGGGCCCAATGATTACCTAATCAAATGAACTCCAAATGAGTTGAGATTTTAACCAGGGGTTTATCATGAACCTAAAAACACCCCACCAAAAGTTGGTGGAGATTGGAGGTCATTTGACCCTCCAAATAATTTATGTAAGGATTATTAAATTTCTACAAAAACTTTAGGAAAATGTTCTCCAAAAATTTCCATTTTTGGATATGTTATAGCTCTAGATATGACTCATTACTAGTCCAAATTTCAAGTCATTTGGACTTGTGGTTTGGTGTGGGCACCCTTTCAAAGTTCAGTCAAACTTTGCACTAGAATGGGTGCTGAGGTCAAACCAGGGCTCCAAATGGTGTGAACTCAATTTTGTATGCTTCTAGGGGTCAAGGCCTACAACTTTTATATAGAACATTTTTCCTGAATTTACCTCTAAGTATTTTCTAAAATTAAAAATAGATTCTGCATATAAATTACTTCTATTAACTTATATTATTTAATTTCTAATTTTTGTTTTAACGCAGGATCGGACGACTGGGGGTCATCTTCCCCGATGAGCCAAGGGTTCACAGAGCCCGCGCCTGGATGGTTTTGCGGGTCGATTTCCCGGCCACCTATGCCCGATCCCGGCCGGCCAGTGCCACCACCACCTCCGTTGAGGTGGTGGCCGGCGATAGGAGGGGTTTGGCCGGCCGGTGGTGGCCGGAGTAGGGTACTTAGGTAGGAAATATCAAGCTCCAGAAATGGAGTTTCATCCTAACCGATCTGGGATCAATTGAGCCCAGAACTTGCAAGCAATAGAAGAGGATCTACCCACTGGAGAGGAGGAGGAGAACCGGACCTGTGTGGTGGCCTGAAGTCGCGCCGATGGTCATCCCTCCATGGCCGGCCGCCATTTTTGCGAGCTCCGCGATTTCTACACCAAGTTGCCCGATTCCTTTGGGTAAGTGGGGGAAAAAGCTCCTCTCTGCCTGGTGAAGCTTTTAAAGACTTCAATTGAGGGAGGGGAATAGCCATGGCTTCAATGCCATCAATGGCCATGAATGGGGAATTTCGGCCACCATGAAAATCCTCCCAATCCAGCCCCCTTGTGGCCGGCCCTGGCTGTTAGACTTCTCCAAATTGAAGAGGGGAGATGTACCAATCCATTGGGAGAAGAAAGGGGTGGCCCTTGGTCTCCTTTGGCCATTAATGGCCACCTTTCTCTCTCTTCCTCTTTCCTCCAAAACCCCATTTCTCTCTCCTAATCACCATGGCCGAAATTTCCCTCTCTCTCATGCTTAATATCAGTCTACTAGGCTGGTTGACCAACCAAATGAGTTAGCCCAAAGGGATTGGGTTAGGTTTGAGAGATTTGACCTAACTTGGGCAAATTTGACTTTTGGTCCAATTGACCAATTGGGTGACCCTAGGATGGGGCTTTTGGGTCCATTGGATTCCAAATTAAGTTTAGAAACTATTGGTGGGGTCAATTTGGTCACATGAGTCTTAGTTGACCCAATTTGAGCTGATTTGACCAAAACAGGCTAAGTTGACTTTGGTCAAATTGAGCTCTAGGGTTGACCCAGTCATGGGGCTTTTTGGTCCGCTAGGTCCCCTATGACATGATAACCCTAAGGGTAGGGTCAATTTAACATGGCGAAGGTCAATTTGGGCACTTAGTGAAGAATTGCCATTTTGACCTAACAAGGGCATTTTGGTCAATTTGCACCATTGGGGGTCCCATGAAGGGGCTTTTAGGTCTACTAGGTCTCTTATGATATTCTAGACCTAGATGAGTGATCAATTTGGCATGGTGAGGGTTAATTGACTCTAATTAGGCTACTTTGACCAATTTGGGGTTAAGGTTGACTTTGGTCAATTTGGCCTCTTTGGTTGACCTCAATGGGTCCTTGGTGCCCTAAGGGGACCCATAAAGGGTTAGGGATACTATGGTGGGATTAAATGGTCAAGTTGAGGCCCTAAAGTCCAACCATAAGCTTGGTCACTGGAAATTGCTATTTGCAGACCAAGGTGGTTTTCTTCTTCTCACCTCAATTCACATGGCCTTGGGCTCTTCCTATGGTTTTGTCATGACAAAACCAACTTAGGGGTCTAGCTGTCTGGGGGATGTTACATCATAGGGGTTCTACTCCATTCCCAGGAGTTTATTTACGTTCCATGAGATTTTTAGTATTTTTCCTTGCCGTGGATTCGTTCTTTTATTATTATCTTGGCGTTATTACTGCATTGCGGCGTCGCACCGCGATTTCGTCCCGAGTTTTGCGTCGATATTCTTAACTTAGTCGATTCCTTAGATCGATGAGCGTAATCTTTATTATGCGTTTCAAAAATTATGCGTCGAGAGGACGCCGATTTATTCCGATGAATTTCGTCCACTTTCGGGCATTTATTTTGCTTGTAAAAGCTTTTAAAGGACCACTTTAAAATTTGAATTTATATACAAAATGCCATAAATTAGAGCCTATAATTTTTGGTGATTTTTCCCAACTCATTTGGCCTTTAATTTTCTCAAAACAAACCTTTGGTAGGGTTTTAAAAATAGCAAATGACTTCCTAAAAATCCCAAAAAATTACAGGAGGTGCCCCTTAGGGTGGGGCACATTTTTCATTCAGGAAGTTTTTTCTGAAAAGGCCCCATTTGCCCTTAGGAAAATAAAGTAGGGGAGAGGCTTTTGGTGTGCCAATAGCAAAAGCAAGGAAGGTTGGGGGCGCCGCACCTGGCGCCCTCCTTGGGTCCCCACAGCGGATCCACAGCGGATCCGCTGTGGGGGGCACATAAACTGAGGCGGGGGGCGGGAAAACATGATAGGAGAGCCGTCCGATCTCCTGGGGGAGATCGGGAGGCTCCCGGTGGTCCAGCGGGAAGTGGCCGCTGCCGCCGCCGGGCCGGCCGCTGCCCCCGGTCGGTGCGCCGGGGGCCGGCGACCACCCCGGTGGTGGTCCGGCGGCTGGTGCCGTTGGACACCACCGGAAAAGAGGGGGAAGAGGAGACGGGGACGGTGGTGCAGCCTGCATGCGCCATGCAGGCTCGCTGCGCTGCCTTCCCTGCTGGAGAAGCCTCCCCTGCCGCCCCTAGGGGGGGCGCCGGGGAGGGGGCAGTCCTTCGGCGGGGGTCCGGCGACCTGGAGCCGCCGGCCGCCACCGGGGGTGGGGTTTTACCCCTTACAGGAAAAAGAGGAGGGGACGGCCTCGGGCGCTGCCGGGGCTGCGTCCTTCGGCGGCCCGGCCGCCTCCCTACGCCGACGCCGTGGTCCCCGAGATGGGACCTGCTCCCCCAGCGCCACCACCGACGCTGGGGGGGGGGGGTTTCCACGACCGAGCCTCCTCCCCGAGCTTTGCAAGGCTCGGGGTGGCGCTGGCGGCTCTCCGGCGATGGGGAGGGGGTCGGCTTATCCCCAGGGAGTAAGAAGGAGGAGGGGGAGATTTCTACCTGAGGTGGAGGGGCTCGGGAGGTTGAGGGGCGGCCGACCATGGTGGGGAAGGAGGGTGGCGGCGGTTTGGGGTTGGGCAGAGCTCCGGCAGGGGGGCTGGCTGGGCTTGCCGGCAGGGGAGAAGGCTGAGAGAGGGGGGGGGGGGGGGGGGGGTGGTGTGCCTCAGAAGGGGGCCCTTGGCCCTCCTTTTATAGGGAAGGGGGAGACTCCCCCCTCCCCCTCCTTTCTCCACATTGAGTTAAGGGAGGGTGAGTGGGGGGAGATATTTTTCTCCCCCCCCCCCCCCCCCCCCCCCCCCCTTCCCTTCTCTTTCCTGCCCCTTTGCCTCAATAGGGGGCTGCCTATTCGTGGGCAGACCCCCCCTCCCTTGGGGGGGGGGGGGGGGGCTTCTCTCTCCCCCCTTTTCTTTTCTTTTCTCAACAGATTTCAAGCTGGGGGGGGGGGGGGGGGGGGGGGGGGGGGGGTTGACCGAGGTCAACTTAGGGCGGGGTCCTTCACGGTCCCGGGGTCCATCAAGATTTGCCATGGCCGATGCCGAGTTTGTGTGCTTCACATTTCGGTCGTTGCACTGAGGTGGTCTGCATAGTCCTAAAATAGCATACTCTCCATACGACCTAGGATTGAGGTGTAACGAATTCCGTTGCGCTTGTATTGGTCATACGAGTCTAACGGGACTGACAGAAGTCAGATCGGAGTATGTTTGGCCACTATCCCACTATAGTGTGGTAGCGACACACAACGATACTCAAAATGGTCGTTTTCTCTAAACGACCTCGGATTGAGGTGCAACGAATTCTGTTGCACTTGTATTGGTCATACGAGTCTAACGGGACTGGCGGAAGTCAGATCGGAGTATGTTTGGACACTATCCCACTATAGTGTGGTAGCGGCGCGCAACGATACTCAAAATAGTCGTTTTCTCTAAACGACCTCGGATTGAGGTGCAACGAATTCTGTTGCAGTCGTATTGGTCATACGAGTCTCTGACGGAAGTCAGATCGGAGTACGTTTGGCCACTATCCCACTATAATGTGGTAGCGGCGCACAACGATACTCAAAATGGTCGTTTTCTCTAAACGACCTCAGATTGAGGTGCAACGAATTCTGTTACACTCGTATTGGTCATACGAGTCTAGAGGATCTGACAGAAGTCAATTCGGGATTCTTAGCACATAACCCCTCATCGGGTTATGTCTACCGTTCGGGCCTACTTTTATTGGGCTCACTAGGGCCTAGTGACCCAATAAAAGTCGGGATGTTACACATGTATCCCATTCTTGAGAAGTTGGTGTTTTCCTTGATCATCTCGGCTAGGAAGCTCCAGCCATATTTTCAGGCGCACTCAATCAAGGTCGCCACCGACCACCCTCTTCACAACATCATGGAAGAGGTGGAGCATTCAGAAAGGCTAGCAAAGTGGTCGGTGGAGCTGAGCGAGTTTGAGATCTTCTTCGTAAATTGACTATCAATGAAGGCACAGACAATGGCTGACTTCCTGGCAGAATATATGATTGAGGTGGAAGAATCCAAGTCTCCTGGGCACGTGGCCTGGGAGATGCTTTTTGATGGTGCGTCAGGAAGATAATCCCTAGGAGGGGGGGGGGGGGGGGGGGTCTTGGTAAGCCCGCGGGGGACAAAGATCGAGCAGGCGATCAACATTCACTTTCCTCTCACCAACAACCAAGCCGAGTACGAGCCTGTCATAACAGGGCTTCTCTTGGTAAGGGAGTTAGGGATTTTGGATGTGAAGGTTTCCACGTACTCGATGGTGGTGGAATCCCAGGTCAAGGGGGAGTTTAATACGAGGGAGCCGACTCTCCAGCGGTGTCTGGTAAAGGTTAAGGGTCTGATCGGTTTGTTCTGCACCTTCTCCATTCAGCAAATGCCAAGGGAGGAGAACACTTAAGCATACTATGTGAAGAAGTATGACCCTCGCGCAGGGGGAATGGTAACGGAGTTGATTCAGTCGTTCATTAAAGAGGGGAAGTTGATGGAGATCGACGGGCGACCCTCGTGGATGGACCCCTTCATTATTTTTCTGACCTCGAGCAAATTTTATATGGGGTCCCGAATAAGAGGCGGTTCAGGTACCAATCTGCCTACTATTTACTTCATGAAGGAGACTTGTATCGGAAGACCCCATCGGGACTCATGGCATGACATGTCATCGAGGAAGAGGTCCCCAGAGTCCAGGAGGAAATCCACTCCAGGGAGTGCGACATTCTCTCTGGGTGTCGGACCTTGGAGAAGAGGATGTTACGACAAGGCTACTTCTGGCCCACAATCGGCAAAGATGCGGTAGAGTACGCGAAGAAGTGCCAGAAGTGTCAGCTCTTCCTGCCGCTTCAGCTCATATTAGCGTAGAGGCCCAGGACAATCACGACACTGTGGCCTTTTGCAATTTGGGGGATGGACCTGGTAGGCCATTTCCCCCAGGCCAGTGGGCAGAGGAGGTTCCTCCTAGTCATGATTGATTACTTCTCCAAGTGGCTGGAGGTCAAGGCGCTGACAAAAACAACCTCGCGGGTAATGAGGAACTTCATCCGGGGAGAGATAATCTGCCGGTACGGGTTTCCCCTAGACAACGTCATGAACAATGAGCTGTAGTTTCTTGTGATGAGCTCACCAACTTCTGCAACCAGTTGGGCATTGACCTCCGCTTCGTGTCCGTCCATCACCCGAGGAGCAATGGTCAGGTGAAGGTCGTGAACAAAGTTATTGTAAACCTATTAAAGAAGAAGGTGGATAACTTGAAGTAAAACTGGGTGGAGCAACTTCCCACAGTCCTTTGGGCCTTGTGAACTACACCCAACACGACCACGGGGGAAACCCCTTTTAAACTCTCTCATGACTCAGAGGTCGTGTTGCCGGTAGAGTTCGAGGTGAGGTCCACACAAGTCATCGCCGTGGGGGAAGGAGATGATGAGTGAAGAATGGAGAACGAGGTAGAGCAGCGACTCTTGCTTGACCACGTGGAGAGCTATGTGGCCTAGCAACGATTCACCAACAGGACATCAAGCGCGGGACAGCTAAGTATTTTGGCAAACACATTCGAATTAAGCAATTTGTAAAGGGAGACCTAGTTCTCAAAAAAGTTCGACGATGCGGGAAGGTCAACGGTAGTTGGGAAACTCCATTCCAATTGGGAAGGTCCTTTTGTAGTTGTAGAGGCATTGAAGTCAGGCGAATATCGCCTCCAAAATTCCGAGGGAGCCCCCTCAGTAATACTTGGAGTGGAGACGACCCGAAGTGTTTTTATCCTTGAAAAATAAATAAAAATTGCATCCCAGTACATTCTCCTTTATGATAAATGCAGTTTCTACTCGACTAGGTATGGGTGCGGAGTATCCGATAGTTCCCTGCTAGTTTGAAGGGAAAGTATTTGGTTGAAAAATATCTCTAGAAGATCCCACTGACCGAGCTCTCACAAGCTGTTATGGCAGGCTAGTCACTCGGGTGGCAGGGTGATAAGTATTCATTGCAAGAGGATTTATATTTTTTCAATTTTACTCTATTGTTGTTATATTAGGCATTATATTACTGATAACTATTCCTAAGGCTATTATTATCTGAATTTGCATCATTCTGTATAGTCAAGGGAAATAGTTTTATATAATTTACTAATCTCTGTTGAAACCCTATTTATACCACATTCCGCTGGGAAGGTTGCCTATTAGATCCAACAGAGTTCGCCACACCTAAGGATCTGAGGCAGATGTGGATCGGCGTTGATTGTGGTGGTGAGGGCAAGATTTACAGTTGTTGAATGAGGGTAAGGATGGTATTATTACGCTCTTCAAAATATTTGGAGGTGTCAAGGGCAGCTTGGAGATTGAAGACAAATTTTCCCAGTCTCGATACAGTCTAGCAAGGTTCTGATTAAGGGCATGTGTGTGGAACCCCTGAATGAAAAGAGAACATGACACGACTTAAATCATTGCACACATGAAGCAGCGAAGCGATCAAGTGTATATGGTTGTGTCATGCAAAATTCCACAATGCGGTAGGCCTTGCAATTTCTAGGAAGCGGGGACGGGATGCACAAGGTAAGGTCAGCTTAGGGAAATATGGGCGGCATTGGCAACAATGTAGGTGTGTGATGAGGTAGGCCGGACCCAGGGGCGGATCTGGGAGGGGGGGGGGGGGGGGGGCACACACACACACACACACACACACACACACACACATACCTCCCCCTCCCCCCCGGGCTGGGGCCCGGACCTCCCCCCTCCCCCCACACACATGCCTCCCCCCCTCCCCCCAACACACATTTTGCAAAGATAGATAGTGAATTTGAATTCCTTTTTTCGAGGCAGTGGATTTTGACTACTTATACGTCAAAAACGGTGACCGAATGAGAGAGAAACAACCCCGATAAGATAGAGACGTTCAAAAAAAAAAACATTGGCGGAGACGAAGAGTTCAACACACATAAGTGAAGCTATTTATAGGCACAACGCATTACAACCCTAATAGTGCTTAGTACATTAAAAGCATAGTAAAAAATAAAGTAAATCCTCCTTGGTGAGCCCAAGTATCCCTGGGGTTGCTCATGCTCTTGACCCAATGAGTGTAAAAGTGTCGGTAACACAACAATTTCAATCACAATTTCTACATATAACAAATCTATTTGATTTGGCATCATCGCTTGGCAATGTGTGACATATCAAACCGAAGTTGACAAAAGAAAACCTAGGATGATTCGATCATCAAAACCAACCCAAATCGATTGATTCGATAAGGTTCCAAATTGGTTCTTTTTGCACACACCTACTAATTAACAAAAGAAAACCTAGGATGCAAACTTAGGCTCCGTTTGGGGCGGTGGTGGCGGTTGTGAACGCCGTGATTTCATTTATTTTCTTGGTAGCTGTCGTAACCTTTGTCTTGCCAAACATACATTCTATGATAATGTCATTTTTGACCAAACTCGCCGGAGCAAATAAGCCACGCCAAACGAACTCAGATTGCTTAGCATTGTGCTTTTGTTGTCTGTGCTTTATTTCAACCTTTTGAGGCCACATGCTTTGCTTTCCTCAACTCAGATTTCATTTACTTTTAACGAGAAGAGTTTGACACCAACCATTTGCACTAAAAAAAATGTTTAGGCATGCTAATTATGTAAACCATTTGCATTAAAAATAAGTTTAGGCATGCTAATTATGCAAACCACAATGCTAATTTATCTCAACATTTCAGCACAAGCAGAACACAAGTCCAAAACTTAACCGTATTTGAGCACAAGCAGAACACAACTCCATATTTTAACCATATTGTGCAAAAGACGATCCCTGACAGAAACATGACTTCTAAACCATAGTTGTTTCCGCTCTTTCAATCCATATTCAAACACAAACACATAAAAAACAACACAAACAGATCATCTTCAGCGTAATTAGAGCATCTACGTTCTCTGCGATGTCGGCATTGCCAATGAAACACCCTCAACCGGCAAATCTTTCCACTGCTGGGTCACAGTCTTTATCTGAGTGTAGAATTGTAGGCCAGCTTTGCCTGAAAATAAATATAAAAAAATAAAAGAACTCTTCTGGGTACAAGTGGAGCAGAATGCATACATTCAAGACAGCAATGAGGTATAAACTTGGCCATACCATAAAAATTAAGATCGCCAGCAAAAGAAGACTTGGAGCCGGTGAATGAGAAGAACGGGAGAGGAACAGGGATAGGCACGTTAATGCCAACCTAATAAAAAAAAAAAATCTTATCGATCAACACTATGAGCATTTTATGGTGTAAGCATAACTTGCTTTGAGAAAATATCATGCATCCGATGTTTCTGTTGGAGCTGAGAACTTAGCTCGTAAAGTTCGGACCGAGTATAATTGAATGTTACTAGCACACCAAAGAAATAACCACAAACGCAAGACAAACAAACATAAAAATCACTAATCTTTATTGCTCAACTTGCAAGAGAATGATGGTATGTTGTAGCTATGAGTCTCACCGTATACCAGGAGCATAACGTGCGTCAAGAAAATATCATGCATCCAATTTTTCTGTTGGAGCCGGGAACTTAGCTCGAAAAGTTCGGACCGAGTATAATTGAATGTTACTAGCACTCCAAAGAAATAACAACAAACACAAGACAAACAAACATAAAAATCACTAATCTTTATTGCTCAACCTGCAAGAGAATGATGGTATGCTATAGCTATGAGGTCTCACCGTATACCCAGGAGTGTATAGCCCCCTTGAGAATGAGTTTTATTTACAGGCAACTGAGGTATGGGGTACCTTGTTGTTAGAGGATAGGCCCCACTGTAACATCCCAAATTTCACGATCTGGATTGTGCTCTGGATGAGAGAATCATTGACCGTTGTTGGGAAGGTCGGCAAACGATCGTCGACCGAAAGTTCGAGCGTTGACCATTGATCGGGTGATCAGTCAACGATCATTGAACGATCGACAGATCGTCGTCCGCTAATCAATCGATCGGTCCACGATCACCAACCGATAGGTTGATCGCCGACCGTTGATCGGATAGTCGATCGGTGATCGCCGTTCGACGGGCCAATCGTTGACCGATTTAAATTTAGGCGGAAAGCAAACTTTCGGGTTGTGCTGTTTCGTAATCCCAACCGGTAGATTGAGGTTTTAAGATATAATGGGTAGTAGTCATTTCTGGGGGAGATTTAGGTCGACTTGTGGTGATCTAAGTCTTCATTTCTAAAAACCCTTCTCCCTCTTAGGCCGTGAAAGGGGAGAGGAAGAGGAGCTGGGGACGAAGAAACAGAGGCAGCCTGAGAGTTGTAACTCCAAACGAAGGGTCGTTTCCGGCAATAGATAGATCGAGATTCCACGACTGTCCTCTAGCCTTTTGGTCAAGGATTTCCATGGCGGGGAGAAAAGAGAGGAAGGTAACGACCCGTCTCTTCCCGATCTTTAAGATGTGTGCTTTCATTCCTTGTTTTCACTGTTTCAGTGGTGGATTTTGTGGTATCCGGTGTTGGAACACGGGTTCCGCATCTCTTAGTTTGAGAACAACAAATCCTAATCTGTATTTGATCTACTTTGCTTGTGTTTATAGTGTGTAGGTCCTACAGGTAAAATAAAGAGAAGTACGATCGAGACAATCAAATGGAGACATGGACTGAATTGTCAACTACCGCGTGGAAGTAGAGGTGGGCATTAAGACCAGGCATGACGGGCCGCCCTAAGCCCGGCCTAGAGAAAGCACGTAAATCCTGGGCCCGGGTAGGCCCGGGCCAGGCTTTGGGGGCCTAACAAGGCCCCCATTTCAATGGGATACCCGGCCTGGTGCCCGGCCCGGGCTAAGCCCGGGCTATGGGCCCGGCCTGGGACCAGGCCGGGAATAGCCTGGGCCCGGCCGAGTGCCGTTGAACGGCTCTTTTAAAGAGCCGTTCAACGGCTCTCTCCTTGCAGCGGCAGCTGCCAGGAATTAATATTCTTGGCATCGGCAGCTGCCAGGAATTAATATTGGCAGCCTACACCTAGGCTCATGTTTATTTTATTTTTATATATATAAATTTTAAATTATTTCAACACCCCCCGGTCATTTGGCCGATCTCTCCTCTCTCTCTCTCTCATCCTCTCTCTCTCCTCACTCTCTCTCTAATCCACTCTCCTCTCTCTCTTTCTCTCTCATTCTCTCACATTCTCTAAATTAGTGTGAAGATGGCGTCTTCCTCCTCTATGAATTCGTCCTTCGCATCGACCGCGCACGAAACTATGGAGCATAAGCACACAACTCCAGTCTGGGAGCACTTTGAGAAAGTGCGGATCGACACTGAATTTAAGGCGAAGTGCAAACATTGCTCGAAGCTGTTGACCGTCAGCGGAAATTCGACGCTCGCCCGACATATCAAATCGTGTCTGTCTAAGCAAGCCCCGGAGGCTACTCAAGCGAAAATTTCTGCAGGCGGGCAAATCTGGACGTATGATCAAATGCGTCAACGAGTGCATCAAATAAGGAACGTCATTAGACGTGGATTGTCGTTCGGGTACTACGATAACGAGGACGAGACTGAATACATACACGAAGGGCTTCAGCCAAAATATCAGCAGGTTAGTAGATCAACACTTAAGCGTGATGCATATAAATCTTATATGCAATCGAAACAGTACTTAATAAATTATTTTGAAACTTACGACGGTAGAGTTAGTCTGACGAGTGACGTTTAGAGTAGCAATATAAAAGCAAGAATATCGTATATAGGGGTGCAACTCGGATCGGTTCGGTTCCACCCAAAACCAAGAACCGACTCATATAGGTTCGGTTCCAAACTTTTGGAACCGGAACTGACATATGATCCTAAAGTATAGAACCAGATTTGAACCGTTTGCCTCAGTTCTATTCCAGTTCGGTTGTCGGTTCTACCTATGTCTCAAAATAATTAAAAAAAATTGCTCTTCAAACTCATGATTTTTTGTAATACAGTATCAATGTCTAAAAATAATTGAATAAGGACTCTTTATAATATTGAAGTCATAGAACTGCACAAGTACAACAACTATTTTTTTAGCAATATAACTATATTCTCAATTATTTTCACGTATTAAGCAGTACGACTATAACCGTTGTATCAAAATATTTCTTTAGCATTGATAGTCGGTTCTCGGGTCGGTTCTGGGTACCCGACCCTTGGAACCAGGATCCGAACCGAATTGTCGGTTCTGGTATTATGAGAACCTGACCCGAACCCGACCCAAACCATTCGGTTCGGTTCGGTTCCGGTCCGGTTCTCAGTTCTTCGGTTATTTTTGCACACCCCTAATCATATATATGTATTACTTGTCATTGGATCGATTCTGATTCATGGGAGTTAAATAAACGAATTATCTGTTTTGAGTATTTCGAATATCCACATACCGATCAAGTTATTAATCACGTAATTACGAAATGTATTCGTGAATTTAAAATTAAAGATAAAATTATAAGTGTTTACCCAGAAATCGGCGATCCACTCGAGCTGGCTTTTGCAGGTGATCGAAGCAATCAACACGCTCTCGCAGTCCTCGGACAACCTCTCCCGGCAATCCAGGTATATTTTTCCGGGTAACTGAGCCCTGGCGGTCTCCTATCGCCCGAGTGGTCTCGCCTTCGTGCCTCGTAGAGGTCGCGCTTCGCGCGACCTCGCCTGGAGGTCGCGCCCCGCGCGACCTAGCCCCCGGGAGGTCGCCCCCCTGTTAGTAGATCAACACTTAAGCGTGATGCATATAAATCTTATATGCAATCGAAACAGTACTTAATAAATTATTTTGAAACTTACGACGGTAGAGTTAGTCTGACGAGTGACGTTTAGAGTAGCAATATAAAAGCAAGAATATCGTATATAGGGGTGCAACTCGGATCGGTTCGGTTCGGTTCAACCCAAAACCAAGAACCGACTCATATAGGTTCGGTTCCAAACATTTGGAACCGGAACTGACCCATGATCCTAAAGTATAGAACCAGATTTGAACCGTTTGCCTCAGTTCTATTCCAGTTCGGTTCTCGGTTCTACCTATGTCTCAAAATAATTAAAAAAAATTGCTCTTCAAACTCATGATATTTTGTAATACAGTATCAATGTCTAAAAATAATTGAATAAGGACTCTTTATAATATTGAAGTCATAGAACTGCACAAGTACAACAACTATTTTTTTTAGCAATATAACTATATTCTCAATTATTTTCACGTATTAAGCAGTACGACTATAACCGTTGTATCAAAATATTTCTTTAGCATTGATAGTCGGTTCTCGGGTCGGTTCTGGGTACCCGACCCTTAGAACCAGGATCCGAACCGAATTGTCGGTTCTGGTATTATGAGAACCTGACCCGAACCCGACTCGAACCATTCGGTTCGGTTCGGTTACGGTCCGGTTCTCGGTTCTTCGGTTATTTTTGCACACCCCTAATCATATATATGTATTACTTGTCATTGGATCGATTCTGATTCATGGGAGTTAAATAAACGAATTATCTGTTTTGAGTATTTCGAATATCCACATACCGATCAAGCTATTAATCACGTAATTACAAAATGTATTCGTGAATTTAAAATTAAAGATAAAATTATAAGTGTTTACCCAGAAATCGGCGATCCACTCGAGCTGGCTTTTGCAGGTGATCGAAGCAATCAACACGCTCTCGCAGTCCTCGGACAACCTCTCCCGGCAATCCAGGTATATTTTTCCGGGTAACTGAGCCCTGGCGGTCTCCTATCGCCCGAGTGGTCTCGCCTTCGCGCCTCGTAGAGGTCGCGCCCCGCGCGACCTAGCCCCCGGGAGGTCGCCCCCTGGGCGACCTCGTCCTTAAAGGTCTCCCCCTCGGAGACCTCGCCCTTGAGAGGTCGCCCCCTGGGCGACCTCGCCTTTGGAGGTCGCCCCCTCGGCGACCTCGCGCTTGGGAAGTCGCCCCCTGGGCGACCTCGCCCTTGGAGGTCGCCTCCTGGGCGACCTCGCCCTTGGAAGTCGCCCCCTGGGCGACCTCGCCCGTGAGAGGTCGACCCCTGAGCAAACTCGCACTTGGAGGTCGCCCCCTGGGCGACCTCACCCTTGAGAGGTCGCCCAGGGGGCGACCTCGCCCTTGGAGATCGCCCCCTGGGCGACCTCGCCCTTGGAGGTCGCCCCCTGGGCGACCTCGCCCTTAGGAGGTCGCCCCCTGGGCGACCTCGCCCTTGGAGGTCGCCCCCTCGGCGACCTCACCCTTGGGAGGTCGCCCCCTGGGCGACTTCGCCCTTGGAGGTCGACGACCTCGCCCTTGAGAGGTCGCCCCCTGGGCGACCTCGCCCTTGGAGTTCGCCCCCTGGGCGACCTCGCCCTTGGAGGTCGCCCCCTGGGCGACCTCGCCCTTGGGAGGTCGCCCCCTGGGCGACCTCGCCCTTGGAGGTCGCCCCCTGGGCGACCTCGCCCTTGAGAGGTCGCCCCCTGGGCGACCTCGCCCTTGGAGGTCGCCCCCTGGGCGACATCGCCCTTGAGAGGTCGCCCCCTGGGCGACCTCGCCCTTGGAGGTCGCCCCCTCGACGACCTCGCCCTTGAGAGGTCACCCCCTCGGCGACCTCGTGTAAGAACTGACCGGAATATATGTAATATATAAATAATTTTTCCTGGGTTGATACCGAACCAATCTCAATCCAAGACTTCTCCTGCCTAGATCACACTGGGCGAATCATCCTGAAATCTTTTAAGGATCAAGTTGAAACTCTTTTAAAGGATAAAACCAATCTTCTTTCAACCTTAAATCATCTCATTCATCGATCGTCTTAGACCTGGCTGGAAGTGTCTCAGTGTGTGTGTGTGTGTGGGGGGGGGGGGGGGGGGGGGGGGGGGAATCATGCACTTCTCTTTCTCTCTTCTCTATATGTACCATTATATGTACTTTCTCTCTTCTCTCTTCTCTTCTCTAGATGTACCATTATATGTACTTTCTCTCTTCTCTTCTCTATATGTACCATTATATGTACTACCCATATACTCTTCTCTTCTCTTCTCTCTCTTCTCTTTATTGTACTTTATTGTACTTTTCCCCGATGATGAAAAAGAGAACAAGATTCAGTGCCGATTCGACGTCGCACCATGTATTTTTGAAGTTCGAGATTTTTGATGTTTTGCGACGATCGTTTCGTTTTTGTTTTATTTATTTTAATATGCCTGGTAATGGTTGGATATTAATATACTGAAAGAATTTTGGGGTGGCTGAACATTGGGCTAGCTGTTGGGTTGCTTGATGGCTGCTTTGATTGGGTTGGCTGTTTTGGGCTAGCTGAGCCTTGCTGTACTGATTCCTATTATTATTATTATTATATATCTATATTATTATCCTATTAAAGGCTTAGGCGGTGGCTTCACTACATGTCAGCTCCCGATACTTCACTCCTGGAGCCTTGCCTTCTCTGCCCCTCTCCTTCCTGCTTCCTTCCCGTGGTTGTGCTGGGAGCTCCTTCCCGTGGTTGTGTTGGGAGCTCTGTTTAGGGTTGACGCTACTATCTCTTAGGCTATTACTGCTTGGCGTTGTGTTGGCTGGAAGTGAGTGGCCGGCAGTTTGGATCTGAAATTCCTGCTAAGTGAGCTTCTCTTTCTCTCATCCTCCTTTTTATGTTCTGAAATCTGATATTGGATGAGTTAGGGGGTTGGCTAGGGTTTTGATTTAAAGAGATTTCCCCTCCCTCTCCCTCCATATCTGAGCTGATTTCTTTCATGCTCTTGTGTTGTTGGCTGCCTTGTTACGTTGGCTTTGGGTGTGCTGTTTATGCAGCTACCTTGCGCTGTTAGGGCTGTTTTGGAGGCTGTTGTAGCTGACCATGTTGATTTAATTAACTCTGAATTACTGCACCTTTGTTAGCTCAGATTTATTATGAATTGGGCTACTGTTCCTCTTGATTGTTGGATGCCTTTGGGCTGTTTTCAGTTGGCTTTTGATCCACTGTTTTGGAGAGATTTTGGACTGCAGTGGCAGCCCTTGGAGCTGCTGTTGGCAGCCCTTGGTGTTGCCACATAGCAGCCCTTAGTGCTGGATTGTTAGCTTGTGTTGGCCGGGTTTTAGCTTGTTGTTTGGGCTGCCTTTCTTAGCTATATGGGCTGTTAATTGCTGACATTTACTGATGCTACTACTTGTATGGCAGGCTTTTATTGTTGGTTCTTGAGGACTCCTCTTAGCTACCCTCTTCATGCTTATTGTGGGCTGTTAGTAGTAATGTTTTTGTGAGTTGTCAAGGGCTGAAATCTGATCTTTTTACGAGTTAAAAATCTGATTTTCGCATCTCTTTCGAGTCACCCAAGCTTGTCCTTTCCTAAGCAACTCCTAGAAGTCGTAGTTGTGTCCATCTTAAGGACTCTATTCGTAGCTATTTAAAGACGCGACCCTATAGTAAATGATTTAATTGATACTGCAGAGGATGGCGTCCGGCGATAGACGCGACGAGAATTCTGCGAAGGACAAGGACAAGGGAAAAGTTGCGGTGAGTCCTTACGGCTTTGATTTCGTATGCATTCGAATATTTCTTTGAATATGAATTACTTTGATATAGAATGTGGAAGATTTGAAATCACTGAAATGTATGAAATCGCTACAAAGAGAGTGCGTCGACGCATCGAAACACTAAGGGTCAGCCTAGTAGGGGGGGGGGGGGGGTAAGCTTCAGACTCCTACACCTAGTGGAGGGGTAGATCTCCGACGGAAATTGATACTGAAATGTCCAATTTAGGAGGCATGAGAGCCTGTTGCGTGGTTGAGCGCCCTAGAATGGACATTGATTTGATGGGCCCAGATATTTGATTGAGAATGACCCTCAGTATTTCGAGAGAACGAAAAGAAATATAATTGAACATGAAAATGAACTATAAGAAGATGTAAGAACTGAAATAACAGAAATTGTTTATTTTTGTATCCCAGTTTACTTTACCTATCTACTTTCATGTTCATACAATTTTTCAGATTTATATAACTGCTTATTATAGCTGACTCTTCGTGTTTGCATGTAGGGCGGTCGAAGAGGTAAGGAACTCACTTAGTTTTCTAAAAACTAATTGGATGTTAATTTTCTTTTTAGGATCAGACCGCCAGCGTGCTACGCCCCGCTAGGAGGAGACCTGCGGAGGCAGAAAGGAAGCAAAGGGAAGATGCGTCTCGACCTCGGGTTAGAATGTATTTTAGTAGTGTACATCTCAGTTTGATATGTACTTTTGTATTTTGGCTTTCCCTGTAAGCATGGACATGATGTAAATTATGATAATGAATAAAAGTATTTTTTGTCTTTTACTGGTACCACTCCTGTGATTCGCTTAGCTGCATTATTTAATTGTGTAAAATCTGCTCAGAAGATAATAAAGAAGATTTAAATTGTGGCGGGCTTCGGTCCGTTACACCTCGCCCGTGGGAGGTCGCCACCTGGGCGACCTCGCCCTTGGAGGTCGCCCCCTTGGCGATCTCGCCCTTGGGAGGTCGCCCAGGGCCCTTGGAGGTCGCCCCCTCGGCGACCTCGCCCTTGAGAGGCCGCCCCCTGGGCGACCTCGCCCTTGGAGGTCGCCCCATCGGCGACCTCGCACTTGGAGGTCGCCCCCTGGGCGACCTCGCCTTTGTAGGTCTCCCCCTAGGCGACCTCGCCCTTGAGAGGTCGCCTCCTGGGCGACATCGCCCTTGGAGGTCGCCCCCTCGGCGACCTCGTCCTTGGGAGGTCGCCCCCTGGGCGACCTCGCCCTTGGAGGTCACCCCTGGGCGACCTCGCCCATGGGAGGTCGCCCCCTGGGCGACCTCGCCCTTGGAGGTCGCCCCCTCGGCGACCTCACCCTTGGGAGGTTGCCCCTGGGCGACCTCGCCCTTGGAGGTCGCCCCCAGAGCGACCTTGCCCTTGAAAGGTCGCCCCCCTCGGCGACCTCGCCCTTGGAGGTCGCCCCCTCGGCGACCCCTCCTTTGGGAGGTCGCCCCCTCGGCGACCCCTCCTTTGGGAGGTCGCCCCCTGGGCGACCTCGCCCTTGGAGGTCGCCTCCTGGGCGACCTCGCCCTTGGGAGGTCGCCCCCTGGGCGACCTCGCCCTTGGAGGTCGCCCCCTTGGCGATCTCGCCCTTGAAAGGTCGCCCCCTCTGGGCGACCTCGCCCTTGGAGGTCGCTCCCTCGGCGACCTTGCCCTTGAGAGGTCGCCCCCTGGGCGACCTCGCCCTTGGAGGTCGCCCCCTGGGCGACCTCGCCCTTGGAGGTCGCCCCCTGGGCGACCTCGCCCTTGGAGGTCGCCCACTCGGCGACCTCGCCCTTGGAGGTCGCCCCCTGAGCGACCTCGCCCTTTAGAGGTCGCCCCCTGGGCGACCTCGCCCTTGGAGGTTGCCCCCTGGGCGACCTCGCCCTTGAGAGGTCGCCCCCTAGGCGACCTCGCCCTTGGAGGTCGCCCCCTGGGCGACCTCACCCTTGGGAGGTCTCGATCCCGGGCAGTCTCTTTTTTATGCGATCTCAGCGATCTCAGATAGCGATCTCAGTAGATCCGGGCAGCCCGTTACTTTTAAACCTGCCCGTTCGAGCAGGCTCTCGCGCCTATAAATAGAGGGGCAGGGGTACCAGTTGGAGGATCTTGAGAGAGTTTCCAGACCCCAATTTGTGACTTGAGCGGTCTCCAGTTTTTGAGACCGCGGAGACCTTTCATCTCCCCTCAGGAGACCTCAGCTATCTCTTTTCAGGAGACCTCTGCCATCTCTTTTCTCCCTCTTTCACTCTTTCACTTGTAGCTCAAAGTAACCAACCATCCAACAATTTTCTCCTTTCTCCAGCTTGAGCAAGTGTGGATTTGGTACATTTTTGGTTCGAACAATAAGTATTTCTTTCGATAACGCCTGCAATAATACGGTCACAATCGATTATTTAAGACGTGATCTGACACCAATATTAAGTAGAAATTTTTTTCATACTCGCTGCGTATGTCAAGTTTTAAATTTAATTGTGCAGGATAGTTTATCGTATATGGAACCATATATTAATAAAATTCGTATTATGTTAAAATATATTTATACTTCAAAAAAACGCAAACAAGAATTTAAACAATTTGTAACTGCACAAGGGCATAAATTTTTAAAACCTGAATTTGATATGTCTATAAGATGTAATTTAACATATAAAATGTTAAAAAGAGCATTGCGACAAAAAACATTACTAATGAAATTTTATAGTTGTCCGAAATTCATGATTTGAATGATTATGATTGGGGTATAATTGAAAATTATATGGAATTATTAGAAGTTTTTTATAGATCGACAACTATTTTATCTGGTGTTTATTAACCTACTAGTTCACTCGTTATCAAAAATTTTGTATTAATTACAGAAAAATTTAAAACTTATAAAAAATATGAAAGTCGACATCCGTTAATTCAAACAATGGAAGAATTTTTTTTAAAATATTATAAAGAAATGTCAGCTATGTTTTCATGCGCCGCAACTTTAAATCTTTTAATTGGCGTAGATGACGTAAAAATTATTATCGAAGAAATAAACAATAAATTAAACTTAACCATAGCCTATAAATTTTTTGATAATATAAGTGTTTCAAAATTTAATACTGATTTTACAGAATTTTATAATTATTATGATCAGTTATATGGATCGCGGCCTAGAGAAAAAAGCACCCAACCAAAAACCAAAGATAATCTAAAAAACAAGATTTTAAAGTTAGCCGCCCGGAAAAAACAACGAACTTCGAGTACTTTAAATGAATTAGGATTATATACGAAAACACAATTTCAAGATTTTATGAGTTCAAATGAGATAGGAAATTTTGATATTTTACAATGGTGGAAAAATAAAATAAATATATATCCTGTTATGACCTTTATGACCAGAGATTTACTAACAATCCAAGCTAGTACTGTAGTTTCAAAGTCTGCGTTTTCTCTGAGTGGCAAGATTCTGAACGAGCGAAGGAGTCGCCTGAGCGATGAGTCTTTGAAAATTTGCATATGCTACAAAGACCATTTGGATGCTATGAAGAGGAGACAGCATGTCGCATCGATCGAAGATAGCTCATCCGAAGTTGAGGATGAGCTAGGCGGCCTAAATTTGGGCACAGAAGATCAAGCCTGAACGTCATTTTCGAGGGCTCAAGTGTCAAGACTAATATTGTATTATTCTAGATTTTTTAAAGTACAAATATTTGTATTCGTATATTGTCAATAATTAAAAAATATATGGTAATTAAATTTTATTGTTGAATATTTTGTAATTAATATTTTTATCATTGATAAATTTTTTCCCTTATCATTTTGTGAGTAAAATAATTTATGGAATTTTTTTTTTCTTATTAATTACTTTTTTCTTAAATTATAGAATTAATTTTTTTTAAAAAAAATTAACTATTTTAATATGCTGGGCCAGACGCAGGTACGGCCTGGGCCTGGCCCGGCCTGCAAGGCCTCGGTAGGCCTCCTCAGGAGGAGGCCTGAGCCCGGCCTGGGCCTGGCAAAAACCAGGCCCAAGCCCGGGTTTTTTCAAAAAAGCCTGGGCTCGGCATGCCCGGGCCCATCCTGGGCCCGCCGGCCCTTATGCCCACATCTACGTGGAAGTAAGTGTTAACGTCGGCGATAACTTCCGTTCCAGAATGACACCTGGTAAGGAGCAATTTAAAAGGACTTGGCGGGAGCTGAAAGCTTATTATGTAAAGATTTACCACACTGCGATAATCTTATCGCGCGGCGGTAACCTTAAGGCAACCCCGACGAAGTGCGCTGCAAAATCGCGCTTTCATGCACATTGAGTTTATTGATTGACTAGAGATATCTTTATCATGTTATGGTTTGATTGCATCAAAATGATTATTATTTAATCAAATATATTTTGCTCCTTAGTCAAATATAATATTAGAAATGATTATTTTCTTTCTTACATTTTATGTATGTTGTGTTCAATTTTCCCTTAATTAAGTCTTCTTGCATATTTTTCTATGTTCACATCTGCATATGGTGACACATACAACAACAACAACACTCAAGCCTTTATCCCACCATAGTGGGGTCGGCTATATGGATCCTCTGTCGCCATTGCGCCCTATCTTTAAGCACATATTATATGTATTTTAACTCGCGTATTTCTACTGATTGTTGTTGTGTTTACGATTCTTTTTACACTGGTACCGCCATCGATAGCACCTATCGCCCGACGATAGCCTTCTGAAACAACTACTCTATTTTGTGTATCTCCTTATTTTTGTAGCTCCAAGTGTTGAGCAAATATGATCATTTTCACATCTGATGCATGTTGTTTCATGTCACATTCTCCTTGTACAATCTTGCATCATAACTAATTGAGTAGAGTAAATATAATTGATCATGCATTATATCACATATGTCATTGTAGGTTATCAATCACATTTTATGAATATTTGATGTCTTATGTTTGGTTGTCTCTCATCATGTGTCATGATTCTAGGATTATCATGTATTTACCGTAATAAACTAAAAGTAAAATTATTTCTATCACTCCTAGTTTTATGAAAATTATGTTGGAACTATATCTTGAAAACATGCATATCATTGCATGATGTCATCTCGTCTCATTGTTCTAGCATTACCATGTACTATCTATGCATTTCATTGTCTATGCTAGTTTTCATTCATGATGTCATGCTATGTTACATCATTATCAAACTGTTATCATGTTTTAAAATAACCATATCTATGTTCTGAAATTATGCATAAGTAATCTTTTAAATGGCTTTTAAAATTACTATCTCTTATATGCCACTATTCTTAAATCTATTATACAACATGCATATTGTCAGTGTCATTATCTTGAGTGATGATTTGTATGCTTGTGATCATTTCCACATAATGTGTCACAATAGCGGGGGCGTAGTATTGTGTCCATTTGACATGTTCACCTGTAGGTCATGTCTTGTCCTTGACCCGGGAGGATTCGAGTAGGCCTTATATGGCATTGGGGGAGAGAGTGTTAGGTTGAGCGATCTTTTGTGTATGCATATGAGGCTCACATCCCAACCTACGACATGTGTGCAGCTCCTCATGTCCATTCGTCACTTAGTACAGGGTTGTTGTGATGACGTATATTTGTAGTATTTTGGTCTCGATCATACTTATTCATATTTGTTGGTTGCACGCTTTCTTACGCTTCATGATTATCTACTTTATTTCTCAAGCAACTTATTTTATTATGTATGTTGATATGTTTAAGAGATTAACATATGTGCATGTGCATTTGTTGGAACAGTTTCCTTCAATTATATATTTGATCTCTTATCATGTCATTTTCTAACTCATGTGCTTTAACTCATTATCTTTGGAGTTAGGTATATTGTATTTTGTTACTTATCCTTTTCTTGGTTTGACTATTTTCATTTTGAGTTTTAATGTCCATGAAAAATACATAAAACAATTTGATTTACTTGTTTGTTTTTTATAATATCATAAAAACCAAATATATGCAATTTCTAGGTTTAATTCCCAAATTCACGATTAGGAAAGAAATGATGTACTTAGACATTAGTGAGACTATGATTAAAAATAGGGCGCAAAGGCGACAAAGGATCCATATAGCCGACCCCACTATGGTGGGATAAAAGCTTGAGTGTTGTTGTTGTAATTCCACAATTCACGATTCTATCTATTATGGTTGGAGTTGAGTGTACTTGATCTCAATGCCTAAAATATTTAATGTGCAACTTTTTGTATTAGCTGCTCTTTATAGTATATATACAAAATCTATAAAAATTTCCAATATGTTTTTAAACAATTTTACAAATTTCTGTTTACTATAGCTGCGTGGTATTCACTTTGTTGTTGTCATGGGATATATTATTACTGACTTGGACGTAAATGATCCCCGTGTTCATCAATTTTTTTCTTTACTATTTTTTTTAAATTATCAAAACAAGTTAAAAAGGCAAAAATATATTTTGATGCTTCTATTCATTTGTGTTTGTTTTCCAAAATATAAAATTATATAAAAATTGCTAAGTTAATCGCTATGAATAACATGATATGTATAAATTCTTCAGATTTCCCACAATGTTCGATTAGTCTTGCTTTAATCATTGCTTACAATGTAGTATATTTTCATGCTAAGCAAAAATCTGTTTATGTATCTTGAAACTAAAGTGCAAGTGATTGTCACATGATGCATATGTATGTCTCTATATATGTGAGGATTTATTTGAAACAATGTATACACATATTCACTCATCATGTTAAATACTTATGCAAATAATCTTGTTTACATGCATGTGTAGTGTTTATGTCACAACAAATTGTTATGCCCGGATAAAGTACCTACACTCCATCGAATTGCCTCCATGCGATCCATGAATATTCATCCACTACATTAAGAGAACTATGGTTTATATGTGTATGCTTGCTAACAAATGAACTAGGAGCCCTTGTTCATTCAAAATAAAATAAAATAAATGATAAGGAAAACTCCCCCAAGCAATACTTCTGCTGATAAGTCTTAATGAACATTGTGAGATTGAGCACCTTGGGTAAAATTGCAAAATATCTTGTGCAAACTTAAACTATTAAAACATCATTCTCTATTTCTCTTTGGTGCACTGAACTACTCTAAATAAAAAATTTAAATCTTGTGATTGCTTTGCATGATCTCTACAATGTACTAGATTATTTTGCATGATCTCTACAATGTACTAGATTATTTTGCATGATCTCTACAA
This sequence comes from Dactylorhiza incarnata, assembly GCA_033032865.1. Classification (NCBI taxonomy): domain Eukaryota; kingdom Viridiplantae; phylum Streptophyta; class Magnoliopsida; order Asparagales; family Orchidaceae; genus Dactylorhiza; species Dactylorhiza incarnata. The sequence continues at coordinate 244,584 of JAWHQI010000296.1, read as the reverse complement.
TGTACTAGATTGATTTGCATGATCTCTACAATATTTCATTGAATATCTTGAAAATCTCTTAACATTATAATAATTTAATCTTTTAACTTTATATTCATTATATTATTTATCATTCTTATGTAACTTGATGCTTCAAAGATAAGCTTCTCAATGTTTAAATAAACTCCAAGATTTAATTTTTAAAATCATATGATATGATATTTTTTCAATACATCGAATTGCCTCCATGCGATCCATGAATATTCATCCACTACATTAAGAGAACTATGGTTTATATGTGTATGCTTGCTAACAAATGAACTAGGAGCCCTTGTTCATTCAAAATAAAATAAAATAAAATAAATGATAAGGAAAACTCCCCCAAGCAATACTTCTTCTGATAAGTCTTAATGAACAGTGAGATTGAGCACCTTGGGTAAAATTGTAAAATATCTTGTGCAAACTTAAACTATCAAAACATCATTCTCTATTTCTCTTTGGTGCACTGAACTACTCTGAATAAAAAATTTAAATCTTGTGATTGTTTTGCATGATCTCTACAATGTACTAGATTATTTTGCATGATCTCTACAATGTACTAGATTGATTTGCATGATCTCTATAATATTTCTTTGATTATCTTGAAAATCTCATAACATTATAATAATTTAATCTTTTGACTTTATATTCATTATATTATTTATCATTCTTATGCAACTTGATGCTTCAAAGATAAGCTTCTCAATGTTTAAATAAACTCCAAGATTTAATTTTTAAAATCGTATGATATGATATTTTTTCAATATATATGTGTTTATTCTGCTAATCTTATAAATATCATTTATCTTGTGACTACTAATGAGTTATTACATATTATAAGAGAAATTTAAATATTTAAAATGCAAATTTTAGTTTCTATTATGATACAGCCGAGCGATAGACTATAACGCCGGCGGTAGCAAACTTTTATTTGTATCTTCTATTTTATGTTGTACCTTTATTTTCTACAGTAGAATTCTTGTTGCTTTGGTTCTAACTTCATCTCTGTAGTAGGACATGCTTACATGTATGTCTATATAATTTTCTTTACATTCCTAATCACACCTCTTTCATTATGAGTATTCAATTATCCTAGTATGCCTTCATGCTTATCATTTACTTTGTGATTTCATATAGGTACTAGTGTGCTTGCATATACCATTTTAAATGTACTTGCATACACCATTCTAAAACTTATTTTCATGATTATTATTTATTGCACAATCTCATAAACAAAGCACTTTTATAAATAATTGATTTCTCATTCAAGAGATTTGTTATTATCAAAAGAGGAAGTTTAATGTAACACGGGTTCCACATCTTTTGGTTTGAGAATAACAAATCTTAATATGTAGTTGATCTATTTTGCTTGTGTTTATAGTGTGCAGATCCTACACGTAAAATAAAGAGAAGTACGATCAAGATAATCATATGAAGGCATGGATTGAATTGCCAGCTACCGCGCGGAGGTAGGTGTTAACGCCGACGATAACTTTCGTTCCAGAATGACAGCTAGTCAGGAGCAATTCAAAACGGACTTGGCGAGAGCTGAAAGTTTATTATGCAAAGAATTACCGCGCCGCGATAACCTTATTGCGCGTCGGTAACCTTAAGGCAACCCCAACAATCACATAATGATTGGGGAGGCAAATGAAGCAGGAGATATTATTTTGGCGCGCTGCAATATCGAACTACCGTGCGGCGATACTGCATCGTGATAAACGTTGCCGAAGATACAACTCAGCTTCCATATCAAGATGGCAGGAGCGAGAAACTCATTTTAATAAGCTACCGCCTAGCGATAGGTACTACCGCAGGCGATAGCGGACAACGTTCTATTTAAAGATGTTTTCGCTCTGTCTCTCATGGCGAAACGAATTATTTTGAAGAGAGCCTTCGTGTCTAACGTCCATAGGAGATCCAAGACTCCCATACAGCCACCAGAAGAGACTTCGAAGGTGAAGAAGATCAAAGCTTATTCAAGACGAAAAACGAACGCATCTAAGACGACAATCACGAGCGTTCCTTCGTTCTTGCCTTCAGAACTTCTCTAGGGAGTTTCATTTCTGAATATTTCATTTTTCTCTCTTGTATTTTCTATTCATCTTTTGGTGACTCTTCTGTGCGTAGACGAATTCGCCCTTGTGTTGGCGACTAGGTCTACGGCTTAGGGGAAAATTTGCCTCGTGTGTTAGACGACTAGAATGAGGTTTAGGTCTAGGGGCTTGAGGTCTATCTTGGGATAGATATGCTAAGGTCAACCGGTTCTAGGGGTAAAAACAAAAACTTTTATTTTTATTCACTGCCTCGATCTTAAGCGTTATGAAGATCTAGGCTCCGTTTGGCGCGGTTTTTTGCTCCAGTGAGTTTGGACAAAAACGCCACCATCATAGAATGCATGTTTGGCAAGACAATGGTTATGACTGCCACCAAGAAAATAAAACTAATTTTGACCATAAAAGTGGCTGAAGTTTCTGACGTGAGGTTGGGCGTTCACGAACGACAGTTCATAACAATCGCGTTCACGACCGCCACCACCGTGCCAAACGAAGCCCTAGTTTTTGCAATCATTTTTAATATATTAAATCATGACTCTTTTTATCTTAAATATTATTTCGTTACTGAATTTGGAGTTTCTAATGGATCAAAAATTTTAGCTTATAAAAGATTTTCATAAAAATCAATAATCCCTTATCCCCCTCTGAGGGCGCTTCACGATCCAACATATGGTGCCTCTAATTAGAGAGCTTGGGAAATTGTATGCTTGTTTTGGACATAATTGTATGGCCTTAAGGCCAAAGACCGTTGGTTCTATTTTATAGCATGTGGACACTCTTAGTTGATGCTACATTTTTCAATGTGCTACTAGTTTACTTATGATGAGATTTGTCTTTTATACCTTCTTATAATGCTCTATTGTGATGGGTGTATGATGAAGGGAACTGTCGGGTCCATACTATACAGTCCTTGCAGTATGAGTGTTACAATTTCGTATCAGAGATAGTTTAGGGATTCTAGACCGTTAGCAGAAGGTTTAGTTAATCTGACCGTTAAGAAAAGTTGTTTGCATATGATTGTTTGTGGGGACCATGAGTGTCCATATGTTTAATGTTTGATTATTAGATATAATCTGACATGAGGTGTTCTTTGCACGAGGGTGCTAGTGGTGAGGAGGGACTTCGAGAGCTCAAGAGGACCCAATGGACAATAGCAACACTAGCTCGGGCGAGACTAACCCTTCAAGGGCAATTCCTGAGGTTACTAGAGAGGGACCTGACTGTAGATGCATACTTACAAGAGTTCACCCGCTTGGAACATTATGCGGGGACCACTATACCTGATGATGAGGAGAGATGTCGCCGCTTCTATGAAGGGCTGTGGTACAATCTGCGACAACAAGTGATTGCACCGAAGAAGGCGGGTTTTTTGCGTTGGTTGAACCTGCCAGAGCATTGGAAATGGACATTGAGCGAACTCAGCGTCGCAAGGAGTTTGCGGTAAAGCAAGTGGAAGGTAAACGTAAACCTTCTCAATCTCAATGGAAAACAAACAGAAGCAAAGGGAAGAAGAGATTCTGCCACCAGAAGTCAAGTGAAGGAAGTGTAGTAACTAGTGGAGTCTATTCGAGGGGACCACCTGACCTGTTTCAGATATGGCCAAGTAGGCCACATAGCTCGAAGGTGCGGTGAATTGGCGCTCGAGGGAGAGCGGAGGCATGAGATCACTGCGCCAGCGTGACCTAGCTATACAGAGAAGGGTAAGGCGGTGGAGTCGAGCGCTTCACGATTCCCAACAGTGCAACCCAGGGCCTACAACCTCGGGCAGCAGTATGTCATCTGTTAACTCGATGTGGTGACAGGTATGGAAATTTAAAAATATGTTTCGCTCATGTTTTCATATTTTATGAGTTTAGTTTGCGACCACCTATATATGCTTTGTATGAGCGGTTAGGCATCATACTAGTATTCAACGAACCCGCAAAAGTCTTATTCGATACCGGGGCATCACATCAGTTCCTTGCAGATGGCTTTATCTGATTGGTGTGGAACCCTTCTCTGCGGGGATGAAGCTGAATGTGTGAATGCCGAATGGATTCTTTATGAGTACAAGCAAGGGGGTCGCATTATCTTGAGAATAGGACAACAGGACTTCGACTTGGAAGCGGCGATTTTGCCGTTAGTAGAGTTCGATGTAATTTTGGGAATGGATTGGCTCGCCGAGCCAACATTGATTGCAAGCTGAAGGTAGTGACCTTGAGGAGTGAGGGACATGATAAAGTCCAGTTCAGAGGTTTGACCCGCGTTGCTTGCTCTTTAATTTCTATCGTACAAGTGATGCGAGCGGTGAACCAGGGAGGGGATGTGTTTGTATCTTTGTTGGAGACTCGCTCCCCAAAGTTAGCATCTGGAGACGTGTCGGTAGTGACAGAGTTTGATGATGTGTTCCCTGATGAACTTCTTGAAGTACCTCCTCAGAGGGAGATTGATTTCTCTATAGAGTTGGTACCCGGTGTGGGGTCGGTGTTACATACTCCGTTTCGTATGACGCCAAAGGAGTTGAGCGAGCTGAAAGTTCAGTTGCAAGAGCTTTTGGAGCAAGGGTATATCCGACCGAGCACTTCACCGTGGAGTACTCCGGTGTTATTTGCGAAGAAAAAGACGGTAGTATGCGGCTATGCATAGACTATCGTAAGTTGAACAAGTTAACTATAAAGAACAAGTACCTGGTTTCACACATCGACGATTTCTTCGACCAATTAATTGGGTCGACTGTGTATTCAAAACTGGATTTGAAGTCAGGGTACTATTAGTTGAGGATCTGGGAGGAGGTTATCTCGAAGACTGCCTTTGAAACGCAGTATGGACATTTTGAGTTCTCGATTATGTCACTTGGCTTGACGAACGCACTGTCAGAATTCATGGATCTCATGAACCGTGTGCTTCGAAAGTATTTGGATATGTTTATAAGGGTCTTCATTGATGACATTCTAGTTTACACTAGATTGGAGGCCGAACACAAAGCTCATTTGAGGAAAGTGTAGCAGACATTGAAGGGGAACCAACTGTATGCCAAGTGCTCCATGTGCGAGTTCTGGAATGAGAAAGTTGCGTTTCTAAGCCATGTGATTAATGACAATGGGGTGGCGGTGAATCTGACGAGGACTGAAGCCATTAAAGATTGGAATGTGTTGAGAACTGTTGCGGAAGTCAGGAGTTTCTTTGAACTAACCGGTTATTACAGGAGGTTCGTGGAGAACTTCTCTCGGATTGCTTTTCCCCTCATCTCCCTCACTCGCAAGGAGCATAAGTTTGTGTGGATGCTTGAGAGCGACTAAGCATTTGAGACCTTGAGGGAGAAATTGATGTCTACCCCAATCCTAAGTCTCCTGATTGGGATTGAAGAGTTTCAGATATTTAGTGACGCATCGGGTTGTGGCTTGGGATGTGTCCTAGCTCAGCATGGTAGAGCGATCACGTATGGATCAAGGAAACTAAATTTGCATGAGAAGAGTTACCCCGTGCACGACTTAGAGTTGGCGGCGGTGATCATTGCATTGAATCTATGGAGGCACTGTGTCTATGATGCCAACATGGAGATCTTTATAGATCATAAGAGCCTAAACTACCTCCTAAATCAAAAGGAATTGAATATGAGGCGGCAAAGGTGTGTCAAGTTCCATGGAGACTACGATGTGGAGATTCAATATATGTCTGGGAAAGTGAATGTAGTGGCCGATGTCTTGAGTAGGAAGTACTCGGGACAGGGCAATTGAATCGAGGTGCATTGCGAGCAGCTAGTGCTGGACTTCGAGTCATTGTACATCACATGTGTTGCTAGCGACGCTATTGTGGCTTGTTTGAGTTGGATCAAGCTGCAGTATGATATAATGGATAGAATTTGAAAGGCGACCAAGATTGATGAGGAGCTCCAACCCTTGGTGTTGGAAGAACAAGGAGGCAAGAATGGTGACTTGGAGTTAGTCGACGGACTCCTGAAGAAGAAGGGGAGAGTGTGTGTTCTGAGCATTGGTAAGCTCTGTGAGGAGTTGATGTTTGAGGCGCCCTTCACCAAATAATTCATTCACCCAGGCAGTACGAAGATGTACATGGATTTGAAGAAATCCTTTTGGTGGCGTGGTATGAAGAGGGATGTGGCGCGGTATATGAGTAGGTGTTAGACTTGTTCCTTGGTGAAGGCATAATGTCAAAGGCCCAGAGGTTTTCTACAGCCTCTTCATGTTACCGAGTGAAAGTTCAACGATATCTCGATGGATTTTGTCCATTGTTTTCCCAGATCCCAGCATGGAAATGATGTTATTTGGGTGATTGTGGTTCGCCCTACAAAGGTGGCTCACTTCATTCCAAATAGGAAGGATGATGATGTAGAGAAGTTGGTAGAACTATATGTGCGCAACATTGTTCGGTTACATGAGATTCTGAGGAGTATCATTAGTGACAGAGACGGACACTTTACGTCCAAGGACTGGAGGTTGGTTCAGAAGAACTTGAGGACAAAGCTCAAGTTTAGCACGATGTTTCATCCACAGACCGGCAGTCAGATGGAGAATACAAATCATACAATGAAGGATATGCTTAAGATGCATGCACTCAACTTTGGGAAGAAATGGGAGGACCACCTATTTATGATTAAGTTCGCATACAACAATAACTTCCAGGAGAGTAACAAAATGACACCATAAGAAGCTCTTTATGAAAGGCGGTGTCGGACGTCGATGTCTTGGGCGGAGGTGGGTGACACCCAGCTCTTGAGAAAGAAGGTGGTGGCCGATGCATTTGAAATTGTGGAAGTAATTCATGAGCGTATGAAGATCGCTCAAGACCAGCAAGCTAAGTATTTTAATGCACGCCGTGAAAACGTGGAGTTTACGTGATGATCAAACCGTTCAAGAGTGTATTAAGAATTCGACGTTTGAATAAGTTGAGTCTGAGGTACTTGGGTCCGTTCCAAATTATTAAGTGCATAGGTGAGGCAAGCTTATCGTCTAAAATTGTTGGTGGAGTTTAGTGGTTTATATGATGTATTCCATATCCCAATTTTGAGGAAGGCCTCAGTGGAGCCTCGTGTTGTGGTTGAGCGGACAACCGTGCTAGTGAACGAAAACTTGTCAACCGTGGTGCATCCAGTTTGCATAGAGGATGTAGAGATCCAGAAGCTGCAGAATAAGGAAGTCAAGCTCGTAAAAGTACGTTGGGACAATTGCGGGCGAGATGAGTTCTCATGGGAAAGAAAACAAGCGATGCTAGAGGAATATCTGAAGCTCATCGCTTCAGGTGAGAGATTTCTTTAAGTGTTTGAAATTTCGGGGATGGAATTCATTTAAGGGGGGAGGAGTTATAACACCCCAAATTTCTCGGTCTGGATGGTGCTCAGGATGAGAGGATCTTGATCGTTGTTGGGAAGGTAGACCAACGATCGTCGATCGAAAGTTCGAGCGCTGACTATTGATCGGGTGATCGATCAGTGATCGTCGACGATAGGTAGATCGCCGATCGGTTGATCGATAAAAGATCGTCGACCGCTGATCGGATAGTCGATCAGTGATCGCCGATCAACGAGCCGGTCGTTGATCGACTTAAATTTAGGCAGAAAGCAGGATTTTGGGTTGTGCTATTTCGTAACCCGATTCTAGCTGTTGGATTGAGGGTTTAAGATCTAATGGCTAGTAATCATTTCTGGGGGAGATTTAGGTCGACTTGTGGTGATCCAAATCCACATTTCTAAAAACCATTCTCCTTGTTAGGTCATGAAAAAGGAGAGAAAGAGGAATTAGAAACAAAAGAAGCGGAGGATACGTGAGAGTTGTAACTCTAAACAAAGGGTCATTGCCCACAACAGATAGATCGGGCTTCCACGACTGTCCTCCATCCTTTTGGTCAAGAGTTTCCATGCCGGGAGAAAAGCGAGAAAAGTAACGACCCTTCTCTTCACGATCTTTAGGATGCGTGCTTCCATTCCTTGTTTCAATGTTTTCATGGTGGATTTTGTGGTATTCAGTGCCTCTAATTAGAGGGCTTGAGGTAATCACTGTTCATTAACCACCGGGGCGTGGGATTGCGACCCCGGCATGATTACATTAGAATACTCAATTTCGGTTTTGAGTTAGGCATTTTGGGTGAAGCCTAATCGTGGTCGTTGACCCGATTCGGTGATGTTTATTAATGGTGCATATAGGAATCTCGTTAGAGGCGTGAATGCGGCCATAATGCCGTTGTAATGTCCATTTCTCACGAGAAGCTCATGATATTGGAATTAAGGCATATGGTGCACGTGAGATTTCTAGCCACTTGAGGCGACGTGAGTTGCTTGTGGATTAAATTGGGATCCTAAAATGAAGGACATTGAGCTAGGAGACTTAATATGATGTCGATGTATTCATGGCCAGGAGACTTCATATGCTGTCGCCCGCAATCCTTGAGAAAACTTATGGGCCAGGAGACTTCATACCGCCTTATTCACTTCCGGGAGACTTCATATGATGTCGCTCATCCTTCAGAATATACCGGCAAGGGACTTTGTGTGTAATGTCGCCAACAAGACTAGGGAATTTAACCACAATGCCTCCGTGCATGAATCAAATAATAAGCGGGGGTATCGATCGCCAGGTGTGTATTTGGGGTATACTTCTGTCGTGCCCGTACCTTCTATGAATGTGTTGTTCACGCAAGTAGATACCTTGTGTGTTATGTGATTATGTTTGTTGATGTGTTAGATTCATACACGCAAATACGGTGCCGAGGTGGATCTGTGGGTGATACCCGGTTGCATACATGATTGCATTGTAGGCTCCTTCCTTTTGATGCTCAACATAGAGAGCATAGTTGATGGTTGTGACACTTAGACACAAGGTATCTACTAGCTTGATATATTTGTTAATGTGTTTATCATTTGCATACGAAGTGCTGACTTGTAGGGTGATGTGGTTCACCGAGGTCCGCTAGGACGGCCGGAAGAAGTGGGGTTATTATGCGGTTTGTGTTCAGCTCATAACTGACCGGCTGACCCTCATTTACTCTCTCATGATGTTTGGTTGTAGGGCAAGATCGAATGCAGGTGCGCGCTAGCCGTCTGCAAAAGCCAAAATGATTTAGCCTCATGAAGTGTTCCACTACTCCTTTTTAGTGTACTTCCTTTCGTGTTGTTCCTGCGTGCTTGCTGAGGTAGCTTAGAAAGTTGTGTGTTTGCTTTGGACATGTTTGTATGGCCTTAAGGCCAAGGACCATTGGTTCTAATTTACAGTATGTGGACACTTTTAGTTCATGTTACATTTTTTTGTCGGGCTACTAGTTTACTTATGATGAGATGTGTCATGTATACCTTCAAATAATGCTCTATTGTGATGGGTGCATGCTGTGGGGCCCGACCGGACCCATATTATACATTCCTTGCGGTAGGGGTGTTACACCCACCCCCACGCGAAGTTCATTAGGCCGCTGATGAGGTCACGCAAGTTATCCAATCGCGTTGGGGAGTCGAATGTGGAACCTGTGCGGGGTGGCCGCGAGTTAACCCTGCATCCCCTTTGGCTGTTGTCTTTAATATTTGAATGTCTTCATTGCACTTGACGAATATTAGCCGCACACAATTCCACTCTTTTTCTGAGCTCAGCACGAGATTTAGAGAAAAAAACCTAACATGTTATTCGGCAGGATGACCCGGTCTCCATAAATAGGGGGGATTTGGTACTTGTTACCCTATAAGCAAAATGGATCAAGCGCCGAGATCATCCTCTATCCCTAGTTCAGTTGTTGCTTCACTTCTCACGAGCATGGGGGTGACCCCTGTAAAAGCAACATCCTCTATGTCGAGTTCAATTGTTGCTTCACTTCTCGTGAGCTTGAGGGTGACTCCTGTAAAAGCAAGCGTGCGAGAGAGGATAGGAAGCGGAAAAGAGACGACTCCCACTCCAGTGAAGAGCGTCATTGTGTTAAGCCTACTCTGGGGGAAAAGGCGAGTCCCGAATAGAGAGCTCTGACTGTCGAAGTCCTTGCCTCGCCCGGAGTTTGGCAAAAACCGTGGTTGTGATCCCTTTCAGTCGGCTACCAGAGGTATCGCTGAGTTGTCTTGCGCTTAACTCTAAAACTCATGAGTTGAAACCAGTGACCTCTGTCTCAAAGAACTTGAGGCGGGCCAGCTTTGGAGATGTCACTGACTTGATGACCTCTGACTACGACATCTCTCCGAAGGTGGCTGATCCCAATGACTGTGCTCGTGATATTTCAAAGCGCGAGGCTAGGATTAAGGTCTCTGCCTCCTCAAGTAAGTTACATGCAGGCAAGTAGATACCTTTTTGCTATATGCCTCCGGATCTTCCGGTGACCTCGTAAAGATCTTAGAGTGCGTTCGTCAAGGCAAGAACTTAGTGGTTGAAGCTCAAGCCTTCTTCAAAATTATTGAGAAGCTGGGATAGAAGGCGTGTCACGCCGCAGTCATTTCCTTCATTTGTTGACGCATTGTTGTGTCTTGATATCTTTCTTTTTTTCACTTGATTCCTCACAATGTTCTCTTTTCATGTTAGCAAGTTGATGGCGAGTTGGTAGTCTAGAGAGATGATATGGCGAGTTGGGGTCCCTGCCCTACGCCAATAAAAAGGGGAGTCCCTCCCACACTAAATTCTTGCTGGTTCGAGAAGTGACTTCCCTGAACGCGATCATGAAGTGATTTCGACGTTCTAGCCTTTGCAAACTTGACATGGTGGCTGCGAGCCCCGAGTAATTTCGCTTGCGCTGCTCTTATTCCTTCTTGGATTGTGCATGTTCCCGAACTCGCGTGTTCAAGTTGCCGAGTTTTGAGTCCTTCACGGCTAGCCTTCTTCCTCCGGCTATGAGGCGAGGAGGGTTGTAGTGAGGGGATCAATACCTAGAAAGCCGGCGAGTTAGCCTTCTCACTAGAGCATTTCTCTTATGGATGTGACTTCCCCTATGACCAGAAGTACGCTAGGTACTTCATCATTAATGGCTTGTCCCAACGCAGCTGAATGCCAAGACGTAGCCATCAATGAGTCCCTCAAAAGAGAGAGGGGGTCGTGACTGGCTTGTAGCTTGAGCAACCCGTCCCGAGTCCTGCACATCAATGCTAGTTGAAGGGTATACCCATTGACCTCTTGAATCTCCATCACCTACTTGTGGAAGTGAACAATGTAGTGTCCTAGGGTCTCGTGAGTTTCTTGCTTGATGTTAAACATGGCCTGTGAATCCTTCTTCATCTTTTTGCAGCTTGCAAATCATAGCATTAACCTGCGGTGCAGATCGTTGATGTGGTAAATGGAACTTACCAGTAACCGATGAAACCAATCCCATGGATTCCCTCTGAAGGTAATCATGAAGAACCACAACTTCAAAGCATCAGTAACATTGCATATGGGTGCCACATCCTTGAACCATTGGAGATGGTTCAGCTGGTCGTCCTGCCAGGAATAGTAAATGAGAGCGGGATCGCAAAACCCCTCTAACACTGGCGTGCCCAAAATCTCTTCGTAGAAAGGGCTCACAACAACTTGATGGTGAGGCGGGTAGAAATCATCTTCCACATCAAAGACAGGATATTGTAAGGCAGGTGTCGTCGTCGTAGTGTGAACTTGCTCGAGACGCTAACGGTCCTCGGTAATAAGATCCTTCCCGGGTTATCTAAGGAGCACGGGTCTCCAAATTGGTTGTGTTATAGAGGCAGGTTCTCTATGACCTCGGCACGAGGTGCAAGATGGCCTTGCAAGGTCTTTTTTACCATCCAACGAAAATCATCAAAGTCAAAGCGCATGACGAACTCGCACTGACCTCGCAGGAGATCGCAATCTGCTTCCGACTCACCATCATGCATCATGATGCTTCTTCGTAGATTTTTCCTCCTTTGACCAAAGTCCACGCTCACCGCATCAAGATGTTGGAGCCAGCTCAATAAGTTCAAACTGAGTATGTTCAATGGTTACTAGCTCACCAAAGAAACAATTACAGGCACAAGACAAACAAACAAAAATCAGAAATCTTGATTGCTCAAATTACAAGAGAATGATGGTATGCTATAGCTAGGAAGTCTTACCGTATACGCAGGGAACTCCTCCTCAATCCAAACATTGTGCTAGGTTTAAGGGGAGGAAGACGAGCTCAAACTAGCAATAGACGAGTTCAATAACTTTAAGCGACTATCCTTAGAAATTGTTAGCATTGTCTCTCCAACTCGACAATGAGTTGTATTTATAGGCAACTAAGGCAAGGGGTACCCCTTTGGTAGAGGGTGGGCCCCACCCCATGTGAATTTCATTAGGTTACCGACGGGGCCTTGCAAGTTTTTCCATCGCGCCGGCAAGTAGAATGGGAAACCTGTGTTGGGTGGCTGCAAGTTGATCGCCAGTCAACCCTGGGTACACTTTTGGCTGCTCTGTTTTCTTCGCACTCGGCAAATACCAATCGTACAATTCCAATGGTTTCCACTACAAAGATCTTTTTCATTAACTAGTTATCGAACACATACCTGGCCAGCTTCTATTTCATTCTGGAATTTCCTTGCAGCTATGCCGGATGTGGTGAAGATCGATGCACCATTACCATACCTAGTCAAAATAAAATCACAAAATTAAATGTCAAGTAATTATATTTGCTCAAAAACCATAATGGAAGGAGATAGAGTACTTGTTATTGTTGACAATGTTGATAGCCTCTTCAAGACTTTCGGCCTGTGGTAAATTTTACAAGGTCAATGTCTTGCAAGATATATATATAAAGCATGTGTATAAAGATAATCAACGAACTCTTTTTAATTTTATAGACCCAACAAAATTAACCAAACTCTCGGAATTCTAAGAAAGGCTTACACCAGTACTAGAAAGATAAGAAAAAGTTAGACATACTGAATCCAATGGACAGCTCATTACACTCATTTCATTGAAATTTATTCAAAAATTTAATTAAAAATGTGCACTTGATCCCATTTTACAACTTTTTCTAAAGCGGGGAAAAACCAAGCTTAAGCAAAATGCAAGAACCTCAATTGCCTCTTGATACCTTCAGCACTTTGATGGCAAATTTGCTTTGTGTGTGTCTCTCTCTCTCCACATATATATATATTTACCGGGACCTCCCCTCTAACTTTGCTAAATTACTGAGAGCACCCCTCTTATTTTCGAAATTAAAAAAACTCCCCTATAAGTTAGCATAATTACAAAAACTTCCCTTGAAGTTTTAATTTCATTACAAAAAACCCCATCCGTGATACAATTTCATTACAAAAAAATTCAGAATTTTTGTTCATGATGTTATGAAATTAAAAGTCCAGGGGAGGTTTTTGTAATTTCGAAAATAAGAGGGGTGCTCTCAGTAATTATGCTAACTTACAAGGGAGGTACGGGTAATTATTTATATATATATATACATATATACATATATATACATATATATATGTATTATATATGTAGATATAGATGTACATATATGTACATATATATGGGCATATATGTACATATATATGAATGTATATATATGTACATATATCTCTATATATATGTATATATACTATTCTATAAAGGAAAAACCTCCTTTGGTGCAAAGGTAGTCCGTCGTGGGATTGGGGACAGAGGATGAGTACGTGACAGGTATACTCATCGTGCATGTTATTAAGTTAGTTTCTTATATGTAAAAATGATTGAAAAGATACCATCTGACGCGGCGGGCTCTCCAGCAAAAACCACCGTGGGTGCCATACAGGAGATGAGGGAAGGCGTGGAGTTGATGAAAAAAGAGTTCTGGAAGGTGCGCATGCGCATATTCAACCTGGAGAAGGAGGTGGAGATGCTGAAGAAAAGTATTGTGTCTGCTGTCGGGGCCAGCCAACCGCCCTCCTTGCGGATCGGTGCGCTGTTTGGATCGCAACCGCCAGCAAATCCGGACGATATGTTGAGGAGATATGCTGCAAGAGTCTGAGAAGGCGGCGTGCACTACATACATTAGGTGCTAAGCTGAACAAGTCCTTGGTGGGCGCGCACACAGCGCTCATCGAGATGACTGACGTCTTGGCGCATTTGGGCGTGGAGCGGGCGCCTTCCGAAGAGAGGTAGAGAGTGCGATAACTTTGGGAGAACTTAGGTTTTGTAATTACCTTTCATGCTGCACTGAGCGCACTTGTCCCGGAATCTTAATACGCATTTTTAATTATGTGCTTTGATTTCTGACCGCGTGGAATGCTTGCAATGTTGTGACGCATGCTATCTTTTTATGTGGATATCTTGTCTACTTGATTTATTCCTTACAGGGAGGTCACCGGGACGAGGCGGTTACTGGAGCGCACTCGGCCATATCTCATCATTACCTGACATTTCGTTTTTCGAGACGGAGTGTTTTGCGCTTCCTATAAATAGAGACGACATCTTTCATTTATTACGCTTCTTTGAGTTGAACCGTTGAGAGATGGCACGATCTCAGACCACCGGTGTGATGCGTACAGAGTGTGCGATTGTGTTCCTCAAGCACAGACCGCTCATGCCCTCCATTTCCGACTTAGATTTTGCCACTCTCCTGACGAGGATCCGTGTGGATGATAAGTGCTATACCGCGCGGCTTCCTACGGATGGGGAACACTTCCATACGTTGCTCGCCGACGAGCTGGTCATCCCCTTCGAACATTTCGATGCCGGGTTGACCTTCCCTCTTCTCCCGGAGATGATAGACATCCTGAATTACTATGGCGCGGTGCCTACTCGGTTGCTGCCGAATTCGATTGTGGCGGTTACCTCCTTTCTTGTCTACCTGCGATTGCAGAGCATCCGCTTCAGCATGCAGGTCTTCCGGAACATGTTCCATGTGCGCGGTCATCAGAACGGGCATATGTACATCGGCTCGGACATGTTCCGCGTCCTCAACCTGGCGAACAAAGTTCACGGGTGGCAGGACCGGTTCGCGGTCTTCAAAGGGGATTTTGGGGAACTTCGCACGTTCCCGGATCCCCGGAAGGAATACGTATTCCACAAGCCTGAGATGTCGGAGACTGAGAGGAAGATAGTAGAGTTCCTCACCACAGCCGCGCTGGACGTCGAGAACTACGTCCCCCGCCTGGCGAAAGTTAAGGACCTGGACACAACCTACTGTAAGCAAAGCGATTAGCTGTATTAACAACTGTGCGTACCTGTGAATGCTGATTGTTTCCAACTTTGCAGTTCTCCTAAGGGTGCCTGATGAGAAGTCGTACGAGTCTTCGGGTGAAGTGTTGGCTACAACTGAGAAGCGGCGCGTGTTGGACCAGAAGAGAGGAGCCAAACATCCGCGGTCGGGAGCGAGCACTTCCGCGGCACTGAGGCGAACATCCTTGTGGTTAGCTGCAGATACTGAGGGAGGGGAGTCCGCCTTCCTAGATCCCGCGGAATATAGTTGTCTTGACTCGTGTCTACCTGCGAATATTCTTGATGCGATTTTTTAATACGTACGCATATATATACACGTAACCGCTTGCCCTTTTCTGAAAGCTGGGCAGCTACGCGCTTTGTTTGAATGGCTCCTCGCGGATATTGCTTCGATGTCTGCCTTTCACCCAGACTTAAGGCGCATGATCTGGAGCGAACTAGCACCTGAGGATACCAGCCGTGTGCGCGCCCTCCACAGAGAGAGTCATGTCATCCCGACATGGAGCTAAGCCATGCTTTGGCGGATGTAATGGAGTACACGCCTGTTGTTTGACGGTATTCGTCCAGAGCTTCAGATAACCAGCTGGGGGTGGGGCGGCTACTCTTGGAGTAACCGCGCATTATGTTTCACGGATGGGACCGCCCTGAGAAAAGAGATCACCTGTGGTGCCCTCCCCCTCCCTATCTGCCGGAATCTTCTAGTGGGGTTATGGGTGTCCGAAGACAGAGCGCTCCTCCGAAGAGACGTTCTGGGGATAGAGGGGTTATAGCAATTCCTACTCTTGTCAAGGGGTCCGTCGCCAGAGGTTATAGAGACCAGTTGGGCATATGGATTCCGCAAGGTTCTCCTCCGCAAGCAACGTCCGGATACGTTCTTGGGGGATGTTGCACCTGTTGTTCGGAGCTTGTCCTCAAAGAGGCACTGGTAACAATAATGCCTCTGTTGATGCGCGGCAGGCAATCACATTTGCTCGTATCTAACTGACCTACCACGTATGTCAGTAGCAAGTTTCTCCAACGAGGAAAATTGTAGTGGAATTATCGTAGCGATCAGGAGGACGTAGTCCGTACCCGCAGAGAGGGTCGAAGACCTGATGACCTCCGCAAGAGACGTTCAGATATGTTCGAGGGGTCCAAGCAGGTTCCGGTGACTACCCAAGAGGAGGAACCAGTTGGGTTTTCTACATACCATTTCAGAAATGATAATACAGCATATCATATATGCGCAGCGGAATAAATAACTAGAACAACCCAAAGAGTTAAGGAACTTGCGATTTTACTGATTCAAGAAATAAAATAACAACCACAACATTTGCAGAGATTGTACCTGAAGGGGGTTTGAGTCGATACTCAATCAAAATGCTCCTCACTGATTTCTGGTAGAACCAATCTTGAGTTCCAAGAACCGAAATGGATCGGCCCCTCTACAGAGATCCACACAAGCGGAGGAGAACCTCAATGCCTTGTCGAACAAGGAATGAGTCGGAGAAGAAAGCTCTCAGCGTCCCCACGGACTGCTAGATCCGAGACAAGGGAGGCGGCGACTGTCGAAGGAGGAGAGAAGCCCTAGCGGAACACTTCCGGCGCTGCTCTCTCAAAACACGAAAGGGTCGGTTACGAAATCTGTCTTACACGTACTGAACCCTAAGATCGTGAACCGTTATATACCAAAGGCTGTGTTCGACGAACTCAAAGAGATCTGCGTTCGACGAACTCAAGAGATCTGCGTTCGACGAACTCAAGAGATCTGCGTTCGACGAACTCAAGAGATCTGCGTTCGACGAACTCAAGAGATCTGCGTTCGACGAACTCAAGAGATCTGCGTTCGACGAACTCAAGAGATCTGCGTTCGACGAACTCAAGGAGATCTGCGTTCGACGAACTCAAGGAGATCTGCGTTCGACGAACTCAAGAGATCTGCGTTCGACGAACTCAAGAAGATCTGCGTTCGATGAACTCAAGAGATCTGCGTTCGACGAACTCGCTACACTAGCCTTTTGTCATTTCAGCGGTCGATGAATGCCTTCAGTTCGACTATATATAAGTTCAGCTATACTCTATAACCAAATTCGACTATACATTATAACCGAATTCGACAATATAAATTCGGCTATATAAATTCGTATAAACCCTTTAGCCGAATTTTGACTTAGCCGAATTCGTCTAAACCCTTTAGCCGAATTCGTCTAAACCCTTTAGCCGAATTCGTCTAAATCCTTTAGCCGAATTTGACACAGTTCGGTTAAACACTTTAGCCGAATTTGTCAAGTATAAATTCATTCGTTTAAACCTTTTAAACGATTTCTCATTGAGACATTCTCAACTTAATTCCAAACAGTCGCAGGACTGGTCCTCCACTCATATCCTATATAAGCAAGGTCAACTCAATTCTTTCTTCAACTTCTCCAAACGCTTTTATGTGCGACCTTATAGGCTCATATTGCGTTGGCAGTAAGACTAACTGTTGATTGCTTTGAGATCTCAGAAACTCCAACAGTCTCCCACTGGATCACAAAGTGTCAACAAAAGTCTCAAACAATGAGCGGCATTTAGCAATACATCATTGCTACCCAAGCAATAAGAGTTCATAACTCAACAAGTCTGGCATGACCAATGTATCAGTGTTGTCATGTCCCTTTGTCCCTTACATCCGGATAGAACTAGAGGCATGGACCGTGTTACCCTCATAAATGTTCAATCCCAGTTTCCTGATCTAGAATAGACTGACAAAAATGGTGAGCTCAATATCATATATTGACTCAACCAAGCATGGTCATGCATTTCTCAGTCTCATTCCATCAAGGGGTCCATGGATGTAACTCCTGTCATAAAGGAGGACAAATCTCATATCTGCTCACACACAAAAACCCAAATGATTCCTAACATACCCAATAACCACCCTTATCATCAACCTTTTTCAAGGAAGACTTTAGATGGTATCAAAGTACGCTCTTCCTCACTTGATGAATGTTGTGACTTCAGGTCAAAGGACCACAAACACATTGTCACTTGAGACCTACTTGTGACACGTTCATATAACAATACACAAAATAGTCTCACGGTGGGTCTGTCCAGTACAACTTGTTCCTAACAAGTACTCATGTAATGACTTGATATCACAATATAATGACCCGTGAGAACCGGTCATCAGTCAACGCACATGCTAGTCTTATGGTCTCATCCTCGCCCTAATTTCTAGGATGATACCTCGACCAGGGACCATTTAAGAATGAAGCTTCATTTAAACATAGGCCCTCACATTCAAGTCACGTACTTGAATTCCTATGGAAGCAAACATTCTAAGGGCATTCATTATGTTAATTAGTCTATCATATAGAGACAGTTGATATAATAAAATAATTTGTCATAAATGTAAAATGAACCATAGTACATATCACAATTCATCAAATAAATAAACAACCAACAAACATACAATCCACAAGGCTCCCACTAAAGACGATCATTCAGGTATCTAATACCCATTGATCTAACATGACCATCATGCTTCCTTTGCCCAAGAGGCTTTGTCAGTGGATCCGCTATGTTCTCTTCAGCCAGTACTCTGCAAATGCTCACATCTCCTCGATCGACAATCTCTCGAATAAGATGAAACCGCCGAAGTATGCAACTGTTCACATCTCCTCGATCGACAATCTCTCGAATAAGATGAAAACCGCCTAAGTATGTGCTTAGAGCGCTGATGAGATCTAGGTTCCTTAGCTTGGGCAATTGCACCGTTGTTGTCACAGTAGAGAACTACGGGATCAACAATGCTAGGAACTACATCTAGCTCGACGATGAATTTCCTAATCCACACAGCCTCCTTTGTCGCATTTGCGGCAGCAATATACTCGGCTTCTGTCGTAGAATCGGCAACTGTCTCCTGCTTGGAACTCTTCCAGCTTACAGATCTTCCATTAAGGCAAAATACAAAACCTGATTGGGACTTTGAATCGTCCTTATCAGTTTGAAAGCTAGCATCTGTGTAACCACTTACAACGAGCTCTTCCTCTCCACCATATACCAAGAACGTATCCTTAGTTCTTCTCAAGTACTTTAGGATATTCTTGACAGCTATCCAGTGACCATCACCAGGATCAGACTGATACATGTTCGTCATGCTCAAAGCATAAGAGACATCGGGTCGAGTACATAGCATTGCATACATGATTGATCCAATTGCCGAGGCATATGTAATCAACTTCATGCGGTCCTTATCTTCCAAAGATTTAGGACACTGGTCCTTAGAGAGACTCACACCATGTGACATGGGTAAGAATCCTTTCTTGGACTCAAGCATGTTGAACCGTTTCAACACCTTCTCAATGTATGTACTCTGGGTCAAACCTAGCAACTTCTTCGATCTATCTCTATAGATCTTAATACCAAGTATATAAGTCGTTTCACCCAAGTCCTTCATAGAAAAGCAGCCCCCTAGCCCGTTCTTAACAGCTTGCAGGGTCGGAATGTCGTTCCCGATCAACAGTATGTCATCTACATACAATATCAGGAAGACAACAATGCTCCAACTAATCTTCTTGTAAACACAGGGCTCATCTTCGTTCTTGATGAAACCAAACTCTTTGATTTTCTCATCAAAACGCGGATTCCAACTTCGAGAAGCTTGTTTCAATCCATAAATGGATCGATTCAACTTGCATATTTTTGTGGTTTCATTTGGAGATACAAAACCCTCGGGTTGTGTCATGTACACTTCCTCAAGGAGGTTTCCATTAAGGAAAGTCATTTTGACATCCATTTGCCAGATCTCGTAGTCATAATACGCATCAATAGCAAGTAGAATTCTGATGGACTTGACCATGGCTACAGGGGAAAAGGTCTCATCATAGTCAACACCATGAATTTGCCTGAAACCTTTAGCCACCAGCCGACCTTTGAATGTCTGTATATTCTCATCCATGTCGGTCTTCTTCTTGAAGACCCACTTGCACCCTATGGGTCGTACCCCTTCAGGTGGTTCCACCAAGGTCCAAACTTGGTTTGTATACATGGAGTCCATTTCAGATTTCATGGCCTCAAGCCACTTCTCAGAGTCAGGTCCACACATAACCTTTTGATAGGTTGCAGGCTCATCATCATGATCCATAAGCAACACATTACCTATTTGAGATATGAGAAATTCATATCTCTCAGGCTCAAATCTTAGTCTATCAGATCTACGTAGGACTTGTGTTTCTTGAGCAGGTTCTCCAGCTACAACAGATTGTAGTCCTTGCTCAGGTTCCAATTCACGATCACTCATTGTTTGTGGTTCTTGAACCTCTTCAAGTTCCACCTTTGCAGTCTTTCTGGATAAGAACTCTTTCTCCAAAAAGACGTCAGTCCTTGCGACAAACACTTTGCCCTCGGACGGCAGGTAGAAGTAATACCCTTTAGTTTCATTAGGATATCCCACAAGATAACACTTATCTGATTTGGGTTCCAGCTTGTCAGACATTTGACGTCGTACTTATGTCTCACAGCCCCAAATCTTAATGAAAGACATACTAGGACGCTTCCCAGTCCATATCTCATATGGTGTCTTTTGAACCGTTTTCGTCGGAACGCTATTTAGTGTAAAAGCAGCAGTCTCAAAAGCAAAATCCCAAAAAGAAACGGACAAATCTGCATGACTCATCATCGATCGCACCATGTCTAACAGGGTACGATTCCTCCTCTCAGAAACACCATTATGTTGTGGTGTTCTGGGCGGGGTGAGCTGTGATACAATACCACACTCTTTCAGATGATCACGGAACTCCTGACTCAAATATTCGCCACCTCGATCAGATCGAAGTGCTTTTATCCTTTTCCCAGTTGGTTCTCTACTTCATTCTTAAACTCTTTGAACTTTTCAAAGGTCTCGGATTTTTTCTTCATAAGAAACACGTATCCGTATCTACTGAAATCATCAGTAAATGTAACGAAGTAGTGGAACCCACCTCTAGCCATAGAACTCATGGGTCCGCACACATCACTATGTATGACACCCAAGAGATCATCTGCCCTCTCAGTATGACCAGTGAAAGGGGCTTTAGTCATTTTGCCTAATAAGCAAGACTCGCATCTCTCAAATAATTCATAATCAAATGAGTCCAGTAGTCCATCTCTATGGAGCTTGGATATGCGTTTCTCGTTTATATGGCCCAAACGACAATGCCAAAGGTATGTAGGATTCGAGTCATTTGTTCTTAGTCTTTTATTATTTTCTACATTATAGATCGGATGGTGTAAGTTCAAAACATATAAACCATTAAACAATTGGGCTACACCATAACAAAAATCAATCATAAAAATCGAACAACAATTGTTCTTAATTATAAACGAAAAATCTTTCATGTCAAGACATGAAATGGATATTATGTTTCTAGTTATGGCTGGAACAAAATAACAGTTATCTAATTCTATTACAAGCTCGGTGGGCAAAGAAAGATGATAGACACCAACGGCAACGGCAGCAACTCTTGCTTCATTCCCAACACGCAGGTCTACCTCCCCTTTACCCAGCATTCTTCTCCTTCTCAGTTCCTGCACATTTGTACAAATGTGAGAACCACATCCGGTATCCAATACCCAAGATGAAGTAGCAGAAAGGTTTATCTCTATAACATAAATACCTGAGGTGGAAGTCACACTTCCCTTCTTCTTTTGCAGATCCTCAATGTAGAGGGGACAGTTCCGCCTCCAGTGCCCTGCCTTACCGCAGTGGTGGCATTTTCCTTTCTTCGCCAGACCTTTCCTTTTCAGTGCAGAAGACTTGGGATCAAGAGGAGACTTAGATCCAATCTTCGTCTTCTTAGATCCTATGGCCTTGCCCTTACTCTTATGCACCATCAATATGGGGCTGGCAGGCTTGGCCTTCTTCATGTTGTTCTCGGCAGTTCTCAACATGTCAAGGAGCTCGGGCAGTGTCTTTTGCATTTCATTCATATTATAGTTCAAGACGAACTGCTCATAACTGTCCGGCAACGATTGCAGGATCAGATCTGTGGCCAACTCTTGGCCCATTGGAAAACTCAGTTTTTCAAGGTTCTCTATATACCCAATCATTTTGAGTACGTGAGTCCCTACTGAGTCTCGAGCTCCCATTTTGCACTAAAATAATGCCTTGGATATGTCAAACCTCTCTTGGCGGGCTTGCCCCTCGAATATTTTCTTGAGGTGCCCAATTATCTCATAACCACACATGCTCTCATGTTGCTTCTGAAGCTCAGAGGACATGGTAGCAAGCATGAGGCATTCCACATCCAAGGTATCATCTTGATACTTCTTGTAACCATCTTTATCTGCTCTCGGAGCATTTCCGGCCGGCTTTGTGGGGGCTTCACCTTCCAAGACATAGAGCTTGCGCTCTTGCCTGAGAACAATTCTCAGGTTCCTGTACCAGTCGAGGAAGTTCGTCCCATTGAGCTTATCCTTCTCAAGGATGGCTCTCAAGGATAACGTGGAGTGAGATGTATTTGTCATGGAAATTCTACAATAAATTTGCAAAAAAAAATTCAGTACTATATTTCAAAATACATTTTACTTTAATAAGGACTTCTATTAAAAGGGCTCCCACTATTTTAATCAAATCGATAACTCTTAATATCGATTCGGAGAGTTTATGCGAGCTACTCTCTTAGTGGACAAGATCCGTATATCACCAACACAATGAGTCTGCTTTGGCGTTTCTCTCACGATGTGGTTATTTAGGTAGACAACACTTGTCAATTGCATCACTATGCAACTTTTGTATGGTTGGTGAATAACTCTTTATTCGCATCCATCATATGGTGCATGTCAACCCTATGCCTCTAGGCACTCAACCTTTGAGGTCACCTAGTTAAGATAGACCCGATGTCGACAATGGGATATCACAATTATCCG
This sequence comes from Dactylorhiza incarnata, assembly GCA_033032865.1. Lineage (NCBI taxonomy): Eukaryota > Viridiplantae > Streptophyta > Magnoliopsida > Asparagales > Orchidaceae > Dactylorhiza > Dactylorhiza incarnata. Next base: position 221,573 of record JAWHQI010000296.1, on the reverse strand, counting down.
CTCGCACCTTTACCAAGATAGAAATGCACCTTGCTTTGGCAAGCTCACACTTCATCGATCGAGGCAGGAAGAGTGTCATCCATCGGAAGGCATCCGTATACTTAATATTGGATAAGAGATTTTAAGATACAATCGATGAACATTTCATCGTGATTAACATTTAATCACCGTGCACATTCACAAAATAGAAATACAACATTTCAAACAAAAAAGCATCCCCAATATGCACAAAATAAAATTATCAACACTTGATAGAAAGAGCAAAATCTGAGCATTTAGAACACTTCTAAATCTCCAGATTTACATGCATTTGACACAGGCATAGCAACTCCACTTGTGCAGTAGACAAGCTCGTCTCTCAATGTCAGATTCAAAATCTCAGACATGTGATTTCACAAATCACTTGGAGGGCCGGTTACTGCAAAGGAGAAACTATTTCTGAAACAATGAAATAGCAACGCAATCACATGTGTTCTTGGCGGGGTTCCAAGAAGAAATCAGGGCATTTAGAACGCTTCTAAAATACCGATTTACACGCACTTGATTGCAAACCTAGCTCTGATACCACTGTTGGATTTTCTACATACCATTTCAGAAATGATAATACAGCATATCATATATGCGCAGCGGAATAAATAACTAGAACAATCCAAAGAGTTAAGGAACTTGCGATTTTACTGATTCAAGAAATAAAATAACAACCACAACATTTGGAGAGATTGTACCTGAAGGGGGTTTGAGTCGATACTCAATCAAGATGCTCCTCACTGATTTCTAGTAGAACCAATCTTGAGTTCCAAGAACCGAAATGGATCGGCCCCTCTACAGAGATCCACACAAGCGGAGGAAAACCTCAATGCCTTGTCGAACAAGGAATGAGTCGGAGAAGAAAGCTCTCAGCGTCCCCACGGACTGCTAGATCCGAGACAAGGGAGGCGGCGACTGTCGGAGGAGGAGAGAAGCCCTAGCGGAACACTTCTGGCGCTGCTCTCTCAAAATACGAAAGGGTCGGCTACGAAATCTATCTCACGCGTACTGAACCCTAAGATCGTGAACTGTTATATACCAAAGGCTGCGCTCGACGAACTCAAAGAGATTTGCGTTCGACGAACTCAAGAGATCTGCGTTCGACGAGCTCAAGAGATCTGCGTTCGACGAACTCAAGAGATCTGCGTTCGACGAACTCAAGAGATCTGCGTTCGACGAACTCAAAGAGATCTGTGTTCGACGAACTCAAGAGATCTGCGTTCGACGAACTCAAGGAGATCTGCGTTCGACAAACTCAAGAGATCTGCGTTCGACGAACTCAAGGAGATTTGCGTTCGACGAACTCGCTACACTAGTCTTTTGCCGTCTCAGCGGTCGACGAATGCATTCAGTTCGACTATATATAAGTTCGGCTATACTCTATAACTGAATTCGACTATACATTATAACCGAATTCGACTATATAAATTCGTCTAATCCCTTTAGCAGAATTTTGACTTAGCCGAATTCGTCTAAACCCTTTAGCCGAATTCGTCTAAATCCTTTAGCCGAATTTGACACAGTTCGGTTAAACACTTTAGCCGAATTTGTCAAGTATAAATCCATTCGTTTAAACCTTTTAAACGATTTCTCATTGAGACATTCTCAACTTAATTCCAAACAGTCACAGGACTTGTAACGCCCCTGATTTTCGACTATTACTTTAATTATTTTAATTGTCGTAATAATGACGTAAGGGCGTTACGCTAGGGCAGAGTTAGCAACGCATCGCTGTTAGTGCGTTCTCGTGTCCGTTTGGTCAAGCCGACAAAAGTTTGAAAGTCACCGAAATTGGAAAATGTTACGATAGGAAATTAAGTTGTTTAACTTTAGACTTGCCCGTCAAGTTTCGTCGCGGTCCGATCGTTTTTGGAGTCTCGGCGCGCGTTTGAAGTTTTGTATGGTTTACGTTTAGCGTAAACTTTAGAGATTTATATCTCGAGAACGGTACGTCGTATTTTGATTCCGACTTCGTCGTTGGATTCGTAGCGCCGTCGTTCACCTACGGTGCGAATTTCGTCGGTTTCGGCGTTCGTTTAATTTTCGGTCGTGATAATAGTATATATATATTATATTATTATATGATTCGGCTATATGCATATAATTACATTCGGTTATATACAGGATCAAATTCGGCTAAATCTAAGTAAATTCGGCTATAATTATTATTTACACTATATTCGGCTATAGCAATATTTATTCGGCTATATCAATTCGAGAGGAACTTATTCCGCCAGATCTGAATTTCGGCTATAGGAATCGAACCAATCTGCTCCTTTATTTACAATAACAATTACTATTATTATTATTATTATTAGATATATATATACATATGCGATTAACTTTCATCTACTCCTCCCTCTTCATTTTCTCCCGACCGAACCAGGGAGCGCGAGGCGGCGAGGGCGTGTGGGTTCGTGGTGTTGGAGTTACCATTGTGATCTAGAAGTGGTCAAACATGTAATCTCACTGCCAACGCGATATGAGCCTGCAGGGTCGCACATAAGAGCATGTGGAGAAGTTGGAAGATTGACTGTGTTGGTAAAGGTTACCAATCACCATATAGAATCGGGGAGGTAAAGCAAATGTTGCTGTCGGAATTCGTCGGATATGATTCGTCGGATTTGTCGGAATTCGTCGGATTTGTCGGAATTCGTCGGATCGTTCCGTGGAAACTCGACGAATTATCACAGAGACCCTTAACTCGGCAAATGTTGCCGTCTGATATGATTCGTCGGATTCGTCGGGTTGTTCCGTGGAAACTCGACGAAATGTTACAGAGATCATTAACTCGGCAAATATTGCCGTCTGATATGATTCGTCGGATTCGTCGGATTGTTCCGTGCAAACTCGACGAATGCTGACAGAAACCTCAAGTTGTTCTGTATGGACTGCGGATAGCGATTTGTCTAGGTTTTTTTATACTTCGGGTATAAATAGGACCTGTTTTAAGGGTTCAGTATGCTCTTCTTGCGCCTCCTGGAAGAAGACCCGATGGAAGAGTTCCGCCTCACGAACCCTAGCCGACGGAAGTGTTCCGCCGTTTCGCTCGTCTACGCAGACCTCCTTCCGGCGATCGTCGCCGTGATTGTTCTTCCTGGAGCGAACCTAGCAGTTCGTGGAAGTGCAAGGTGCAGTCGTTCTTCTCCCGGCTCGTGTGGATCACTGTAGAGACGTAGACATCATTCTACGTGAGGACTCTCGCATAGCCGCTGACAGGATTCATCTTCTTGGAGCACCTAGGTTGGATTCGATCCAACTCCACTAAGGTAATTTATGCCTAGTAGTTTTCATTACTTCTTGATTCAATGTTCATGGCCGATCCGAATCTTTTTGGGTTGTTTCTCTTTATTTCCGCTGCGCCTACATACGATGTATGGTTGTAGAAAAACCCAACACGTGGTCCTTCCGGTGGCCGCCGTCGGCGATCCAGAGCTCGAAATCTTCGATCGAGAGTAGATCTGGAATGCTCTCGACGAGAGCTTCGCTATAGAGGTAAGTTTTCCCCGTTTCCTCGACGTTTTCGCGATAGGATTTTTGACCCTAACCCCTATTTCGCCCAATTTCTTGTAGATTCCAACTTCTCCCGTCTTCTTTTGCCCCGATCTACGACGTGGCGCATTTCGGAAGACGTCTCCGGCGAAACCAAGGCAAGTGGTGGATCCCTTGCTCTCGTGTTTATATTCGTCATTTCTTTCCGAAAAACATATTAGATCGCTGCACTCTTAATATATCCCGAGAACTAATTCCCATCGTTCCAAGAATCTTCGTGATCAGGACTTAATTCCTTCTATAAACCAGAAAAGAAAGATGAAGCTATGATTAATATTGTTCAGCAACAATTATAGAGTCTCTCGTTGATGATGAAATTACAGTTATAATATATAATTAACTGATTCGCGTGTGAAAATGCATTGTCTTTAATTTCTAGTCCATCAATGTATGATTTATGCTGAAAATAATGGAAGTGCAAAGAAAAGGAATTTTTGGATGTTAAACTTTATCTTATTGCGATAACTCATAAAACCTGCTGGAACCATCAGATTTTTCATGTTCCAGTTGTTTGTTGTTTCCTCTTGTAAGGCTTTGATGCAGAAAAGTCTATACTTGTGCTTTATGATGTTTAATGTGTTTCAATGACCTCATCCCAACTACTTGGGAGTTGGGATGGACTCAATGAGTTCTCATTTCTCTAAGTTTGCTGACTATTTCCAAGGTGGTAAACCTAAGCCATAAAATCATCTTTAACAATCTTCATTCATATTACCTCGAGTCCGCCCCCTTTAATCCTTATACCTATACTATAGTAAATGTGTGCAAACAAGAGTTACCCTTGCCACAATCGATAGGAGCATTACAAAATATTAAAAAGAATAAAGCAAAAAAAAAAGGAAAAAATCCAAGTCTTCTTTGACTGCATCATATCTCTGCATATCCAGATCTAAGTCAAATGTCACCCTCCTAGACTTCATCCTTACATAACCTAATTTCGACTGCATAGTTCGATTTGCATAACTCCTTCGTCGACTGCATGTATGGAGTTAATTTCTTTGGTGTCGACTGCATGTATGAAGTTGATTTATCTCGTAAGGATTGCATGATGATTTTGCATAGTTTGTGCTTTGGTAATCGCATGCGTCCGGTTTGTTGACTGCAAGACTTCACTTGCTTATCCTTTACCAACTATATGATCTCGATTCGTTCCCGTTGTATAATTTAAGGCATGTTTTGGCTGTTGTCGGTCGGGTCAGCATCGTTGGTTGACCGCTTGGTTACCCGTTAACAATTGTATCGTTCATAGTCTTTTACGATGATTGTATCAAATCCTCAACTCGCTTATTAGTAGGGTGTTGATCTAAGTGTTGAACCTTGAATTGTGTGCTTCTAGCTGTCGTGTCAACTTGGTCGTCGCATCATTTGGATCGTCGCCTCGTTAGGCGGAATGATTTAACTGAATTGTCTCGGTATCGGAATACCATCAGATGGCTAGTTTTTCCCCGTTTATTTTGGAGATATGTGTTGTTAGGACCTTGGACTTGTACATGGATGGTCTGTGTAGTTACGTCGACCGTATATTCAGTTTGGCCTAAGTTCTTCGTCGACTTCGTAGTTCAGAACCGTCATAATAAAATGCTATATTGAGGGTTGTGCGCGGTGTGGTTTTTACCCCCGGCATGATGCTTCCTAACCGTAACCTAAATGTGTTGGAGGTCGTACGCGGTGTGGTTTTTGCCCCCGGTGCGGTGTTCTTTTAAGCTTTGATTGGGAGGCCGTACGCGGTGTGGTTTTTGCCCCCGGTGCGGTGTTCTCTTAAGCTTTTGATTGGGAGGCCGTACGCGGTGTGGTTTTTGCCCCCGGTGCGGTGCTCTTCTTTTGGATGAGCTGATCAGTCTCTTATGAATATGAATACGAATATGAATTTGAAATCTGGTAAATATATATATATAGCTATGCATCTCTTTTGCTCCTGTTAGTGAGCTTTCTTGAGTTTAGCTATTTAGCTGGTTTCTCTCCATGTTTCTGCACTCTAGTACTGACTTCTGTTGCAGGCTGTTTGTTTGTCTCCCGTTTATGTGGAGGTTTGTTTAGCTCCTTTTGCTCTCTTACACCACTTGCAACTTGTTTCTGAGGTATTCTTCTTTTTGAATGCCTCAGGTTCAGAGCAGTAGCAGGTTTGTCTGGTATAGCTCGAGGTTTCTGTGCTGCAGGTAGTGGCAGCGGTTGTTTCACCTCCTTCTGTGAGGTAGTTTTGTCTTTTCTGACTAGATTTGCTCCTATGGGTTTGTGTCTGTTTGTTGACGCCCATAGGGTTTTGTCTTGGATGTTAGACTACTTGATAGTGTTTACTGTTGTTACCTACTGTTAGTTCTTACACTTACTCTCTGGGAAGGATTTATGTTAGGATGCATGTTAGTTACTTTAAATATAAAAAGCTGCATTTAACTTAGATTCATCGCATATCTTTAACTGAAAACCACCATATTTTCAACGTTATAAAACCTTTTTATTACTTATAATAAATCTAGAGTCATGCATAATATTAGCTGTATGTTAGGTCTTTGGGCTCATATAGGACCATAAAAGAATTGAATCAAGTATTTTTCCGTTGCGACTACGTATACTGTTACTCGTGGACTAGTTGATCCACTGAACCAAGGGACACGGTTCTCAGCTTAAACTTAAATATTGTTTTATCATAATACCATGTGCTTTCATAAAAGAGCATTAGATTTAGGAGTTTGCCTGAGCGTCTGCAGTTGTCCCCCGCACGGCGTGGCATCACGGCGCGTATTTTCTCTCACTCTGATATATTTTAAATATTGAGAAAATGCGGGTTGTGACAGGACTGGTCCTCCACTCATATCCTATATAAGCAAGGTCAACTCAATTCTTTCTCCAACTTCTCCAAACGCTTTTATGTGCGACCATATAGGCTCATATTGCGTTGGCAGTAAGACTAACTGTTGATTGCTTTGAGATCACCTCAGAAACTCCAACAGAACCAAAGAAGAAAGAAGGGAAAAGTCTATTATACCATAGCTGCACAATCAAAGCTACTGCACAATCCCCCGAAACGATCTCGGGGGACCTTTGACAAATAAACGTTAGTATCCTGCCAATAATTTCGAGTGTATGTCTCTTGTTCTAAATAAGGAACTGTAAAATAAAAGGCAAAAGGGGGAAGATACTTTGCTAAGAGTAGTATCTTTTCATGTCTCGCCGCTCCAAGTGTTGGGTATCTCCTCACCTTCGTGGGATTGCAACCGATATGCACCGTTCTTGAGCACTTCCTTGATAATGAAGGGTCCCCCCAGTTTGGGTGAGTTTCCCTACCGAGGCTTCCCTTCCTGCCTCATCTACCTTTTTCATTACGAGATCCCCTACAGCGAACTATTTCATCCCGACATGCTTGTCAAAGAATTTGGCCATCCTTCGCTTGACTTCTTCCTGCCTGACAACGGATTGGTCCCTGAGCTCTTGATGAGGTCGAGGCTACACCTCATTCCTTCATTGTTGCTTTCCATCCAACCCTCATCGCTTTGTTTAGAGAGAAGGACCCTAGGGCTCATGACATCGAACTCGACAAGGATAAGGGACTCAGAACCATGTGTTAGTTTGAAGGGCGTTTCTCCGATGGCTGAGGAGGGAGTGGTTCTCAGAGTCCATAATATTGCGGGCAGCTGTTCTGCCCAGTTGCCACGAGTGTTCTCCACTTTATTCTTAAGTAAATTCAGGGTTTGCTTATCGACTGCTTCTACTTGCCCATTGCTCCGCGGGTGGTGGACTGACGCAAAGCGGGGTTCCGTTCCAATCTGCTCGCAAAACATCATCAAATCAGAACTGGCAAATTGAGGGTCATTATCAGTGATAACGGCCATGAGGATCCCGTGCCGACAAACAATTTCTCCCACATATTAAATTCTTGACTACTTGGGTTGTTGTTTTAACTAGGGCCTTTGCCTCTATACACTTGCTGAAATAATCGATCATCACGAGGATGAAGCGTCGTTGTCCACTGGCCATAGGGAAAGGGCCAACTAAGTCCATCCCCCATACAGCGAATGACCACGGGGAGGAGACGGATCTTAGCTGCTGCGTTGGATGAGTTTGAAGGGGGCGAACTTCTGACACTTGAAACATCTCTTTGCATAATCTCCGCAATCTTTCCTAAGGGTTGGCCAGAAATAGCCTTGATGAAGGATTCCCTTTTCGAGAGTTATGGCCCCTGAATGACGAAGGATTCCCCGGAATGCACTTCCTGCAGTATTCGGTGCACTTCTTCTTCTGACACGCACCTCGCCAATGGCGAGATAAAAGTCCTCAGATAGAGGATTCCGGAGACAAAGGAATAGGGGGGGGGGGGGGGGGGGGGGGGAGGGGGGTCTTGAGCCGAAACATCCTTTTGTTGGTCACTGACGGATGAACCTCTCCTGTTGTAAAATAGTGGATGAAAGGATCCATCCATGATGAACGTTGACCAATTTCCATAACGTCCGCTTCCTCAATTGTTGAATAAAACAACTCTGTGAGAGTCACCCCGCGGGGAGACCATATTTTGCAACCTCATCGGCTCCAGTGTTCTCTTCTCACGGTATGTGTTGGATGCTGAAGGTACGAAAATGTCTGATTCGGTGTTTGGCCAGAGCTTGATACCTTTCAAAGAGGGCCTCCTTGGTTTCAAAGGTTCCATTTATTTGAGATGTCATCACTAGAGAATCCGTTCTTACTTTGATATCATAGATACTGAGCTTCGGGGCAACACATAGTCCGGCTATCAATGCCTCGTACTCTGCTTGGTTGGTGGTGGGAAAATGAAGCATGACTGCTTGTTCAATTCTGACATTGTTGGGGCTGATCAGAACGATCCCCGCTCCGATGGAATTCTTTCCAAAAGCTCCATCCACAAACATCTTCCAACACAGTGGAATAGAAATTTCTTGATCGTTGACGCCGTCATCAGCGAAGTCGGTGATGAAATCCGCAAGGACCTGGGCCTTGATGGCAGTTCTTGGAACATACGAGATATCAAATTCACTGAGCTCGATTGCCCAATGGCTACTCGTCCTGAATGTTCGGGCTTTTCTAAAAAACCTCTCATTGGGTGGTCGGTGACCACTTGGGTGGAATAGGCCTAGAAATAAGGACGAAGCCTCCGTGCCGATATTACCAAGGCCAAAGCTAACTTTTCTAGGATTGGATAACGCGTCTCGGCGCTCTTTAACACGTGACTGACGTAGTGAATGAGGAACTGTCTTTTTCCCTCTTCTCGGACCAGTACTGAGCTGATAACTTCGGTACCGACCTCGAGGTACATAAGCAGGTCTTTTGACTGGCGAGGGCTTTGAAGGAGAGGAGTGGTTGTCAGATGGCGCTTCAATTCTTCAAATGTCTGGCTACATTTTTTGAAAAAATGGGGCGCACTTATCTCCAGAACGAGAGATGAAGCGGCTCAATCCTGCTATCCTTCCTGCTAGCTACTGGACCTGCATAGGATTCTTCGGAGATTGCATTTCCAGGACGGTTTTCACTTTATCGGGATTGGGCTCAAGGCCTTGGGGAGTGAGTAGATGACCGAGGAACTTCCTTTTGTTGGCTCTGAAGACACATTTAGCCAGGTTTAGCCTCATGCTGTATTTATGGAGGGTGGCAAACATTTCTGTCAAATCTTCGATGTGATTCCTCAACTCGCGTTCTTGACGAGGTGATCGTCGACATAAACTTCCAAGTTACGACCTTTCTGATGTTTAAATACATGATCCATCGTTCTCTAATACGTGGCACTGGCGTTCTTTAAACCAAAGGGCATGACGTGATAACAGTAACAAGCATTGTTGGTGATGAACGATGTGTGAGGGATGTCAGGTGCATGCATTCGTATCTGATGATATCCTGAGAAGGCATCCAGGAAACTCATCACGGAAAAATCTACAGCAGAAACGACTAGGGAGTCTATCCGTGGTAAGGGGAAACAATCTTTCGGGCACGCCTTATTGAGCATGGTAAAGTCGACCCACATTCTCCACTTGTTGGTATCTTTGCGGACCATCACAATGTTGGAGATCCATTCCGGGTATTGGATTTCTCTGATGAAATTCGCCTTGAGCAGCATGGAAACTTCTTCCTGGATTGGCTCAGCAAGTGTTGTGGCTACCGCTCGCTTTTTCTGCTTTACTGGTCCGAAGTCAGGACTGATGATGAGGCGATAACAGGCAGCATCAGGCTTTATCTCAGGCATGTCTGAGGCTGGCCATGCAAAGATATCGATGTTGTCCCGAAGACATCAAATTAATAACCCCTTGTCTTCCTCTTCCAGTTCCGCATTGATGGAGATGGTTCTGTCTCCGTCTCCTCCGGGGACTCGAATCTGCTGCACTTCTTGGGCGGGTTCTAGATGAGTTCCATCCACCACAGTCTCTAACCGTCCGGGTATACTCGCGGCCCCTTTGCGAGTATTCTCCTGGGGGGAAGGGGGAACCGCGAGTAACCACTCATCCTGGGGAGTATCTGCCTTCGCTTGCTCATGCGGACTATACTGTACTACCCTGTGCATAGGGTGATTTCACCGGCTCCTTGATCTGAAGGTCGCGTGTTCGAACTGTTGGCACCAGAATTGTCACCAACTTTCCACACTCAGCGACTACTTAGAAAGGTATTGGGGGAAATCAAGAACCGCAAACAATCGGTTACTAGCCCGCAAGGGTCGAGCGAACAGAGCACAGAAAAGAGAGGATGTCGCTGGCAGCGGCGAACACCATACGCCCCAGCAGCAGCGAATACCACTTGCTGCGGGCAATGATATTTCTCAAAAGCTATTACAAGGCACAGACACAAAAGTAGAAGTAAACCGAGTGACTGAACTTGTAACTGCACCTGCAACAGGGCAGATTTTGGCCAAGTTTTGTGCCCTTCCAAGCATCCCCGACCCTCTATTTATACACAAGGGTAGTATGCCCGGACAGTTGGGAGCATTCAATGCAACATTAAATACTCAGCTACCCGGGGCACACGAAGAGTCGGGTAGCGGGGAGAGAAGACGAGGTCGCGCGGGCACAACATGATGTTGTGCCCGCGTGGACCTTTGCTAGCTAAAAAGGTGGACGGAGCTAGGTTGATTCTTGACTACCCGCCCCGGCTTCTATGAGTTGGACGTTGCTGAGGGCTGGCAAAAGGAGCGCGTGGGCATTTGGCGAGTAGTCGCGCATACCCTTTCTGAGGAGAATGGTGCGACTGCCCAATGAGTAACCGGCCATCAAGCTGAATGTCCGCCGAAAGTCTTAGTGTTGGAGTAGATTGACGTTGGCTGCGGTTGTAGGATTTGGGTTAATAACTTTGATGGCATATTTGCTTTTTGTGTGTGTATACTATATCCGTAAGGCAAAACTAATCATGCGCACGTGTCATCCCACCCTTTCAAAATAACTCCAAACATCCCAACAAATCTCACATCCCGCTCAGCCGCGTGTCATGTTTGCCTCCCCTGCAGGTCCAAAATTTGAATTTGCGCTCTTCGGTTCCCGCTATTAGACCTCCTTTTTCTGTTACCAAAGCTTCCTCATCTCTCTCCCACGGAGCTAGGCACCAGGCATAAAAAAGAAACATCTCTCCCTCTCTCTATCAGAGTGAACCTAGGGAAGAGAAAAAAAAACTCCTTTCCCTCTCTCATCCTCCCTGTCTACAACTTCAGACTACTCCAAAGTTCCTCAGCACTCTCTGTCGGCAACCCAACAACGCTCAGCCGAACCAATTTCAGCCCTCCCACAGTCAGTCCTCCTGCTTAACACCCTCACCTCTCATAAATCTCTCTTCTTTCCTCTCTCCCGACTTCATCATTATCACTGTGGATTCGGAAGCCTCAATACACGACGGTGCTCCGGCGAACCAACTCCAGCAATGTCCTCCCACGATCCGCCGACTAAAACATCTCCCTTACTCCCTCTCTCTCACCCTCCCTCTCTTTCTCTCTCTCACTCTCCTACACTCCTCACTCACTGTAAATGTCGTCTGTCTTCAGCGAACCAACTCTAGCAATAAATGTCACCATCAGTTCTCAGTCGGAGCACGTCCCTCTTGAGCGGGCTTCAGGACTACGAAAAAATTTCCACTTCCCAACACATTTTGGCCTCCAAGTCTGCTATGCAGGTAAATGCCTCCCTACTTTGAGATTTTTTGCTCTCATCTAGAGGTATTGAAGATTGGAGCATAGGAGTCTAATCTTTGGTCATTTTGGTGTCGAAGCCGAGCCCAGGCGTGAAGCCTTGGTCCCCCTCCCATCCCTCCTTGGCGTGAAGCCTTGGTCCCCCCTCCCATCCCTCATTGTCGTGAGTCCCCTTTCCTCCTCCCATTCCCAGTGCCAACCCCCCTCCACCTCCATTCCAGCGCTCTTCCAAAGCAACCAGCCACCACCCCTTCCTCACCTTCCCACAACCGACCATCCACCCCCTCCCCCTTTCCATGGAACCACTTCTCTACAGCCCCCCCCCCCCCCCCGCGCGCTAAATTCCCTAAAACAGACTCGAAATTCTCTCTCATCCACCTCCGGTGATCGCCAGAAAATCACCTCCGGCGATCCCTCTCCAATCCCCTTACCATTTCCTTCAATATTAAACTTTTCCGGCGATCGCCGGAAAACACCTCCGGCCACCACCATCTCCGGCGACCGCCGGAAAACAACTCCGACCACCACCATCTTCAGCGACCTTCGTCGAAAACCGCCTCCGGTGGCAACCAGCAGCCCCCCCCCCCAACACACACTACCCCACAACCACCTCCTAACCACCTTCCTCCACTACCCCACTATCCCCACCCTTTCCTAGAATTTAGGATTTAATCCTAAATTTAGGCCCCACTATCCCTCCCCCCTACAGTCGGGCCCCTCTCCCCTAATTTCCCAGCCCACCTTTCATGTGAAACCCCTCAGCTCACCCCCCCCCCCCCCCCCCCGTTAACCGCCCCACCACCGCTTCGTTTACGTGGAACCACCTCCCCAACCGACCCCCCAACCTCCACAGCCAGCCCACTACCTCTCCAATCCACCCCTCCCTCTTCTCCCAACCAGATGGCACGCAACGCCCTACGCACGTGTATTCCCGTAGGAGGCGGTGAACCCTCGCCCGTCCAGGCGATCCGAGTCCGCAGTTGCGTCCGGATCGTCGCTGCGAGTCGATTTGCTATATTACTTTATGTATTTTGAGTTTAATTTGGCTCCTGATTGGACCGGACGATATGAGCCGTCCATTTTGAGATGCCCTAGGTCTAGTTAGTATAAATAAGTGGGGTGTTGGCTGTTCAATAGATCGATGGTTTTGCTGGACTGCTTAACCGCTCGGCCTCCCCTTCCGATGCGACGTCGGAAGCCCCCTCCCCTGATGCGACTCCAGGAAGCCCCTCCTGCGCCGCCATCTTCCCTCTCCGGTAAGCTCTCCACGGCCTCAGTCCCTCACCGCCTCCCCTCCTCTTCTCCCTCGTGCAGCCACCGCCGACCTCCCCTCCTCTTCTCCCTCGTACAGCCACCGCCAGCCTCCCCTCCTCTTCTCCCTCGTGCAGCCACCGCCGGCCTCCCCTCCTCTTCTCCCTCGTGCAACCACCGCCGACCTCCCCTCCTCTTCTCCCTCGTGCAGCCACCACCGGCCTCCCCTCCTCCTCTCCCTCGTGCAGCCACCGCCGACCTCCCCTCCTCCTACCCCTCGTGCAGCCACCCAGCAGCCCACATCCAGCCCCACACGCCTCCTCCTCCTTCCCCTCCCCTTTTCCAGCCAACCCCCAACTTCCGGCCGCCCCTCACTCAGCCCAGATCCGCCGCCCCTCCACCTTCCTGCAGCCAGCTTCCCCTCCTCAGCCCCCCCCCCCCCCCCCCCCTTCTACCTACAGCAGCCCTCCCACCCCTTTCCGCTACCCGCAGCAGCCCTTTTTCGCCTTCCGGAGTCCCTCCTCGCCGCCCTTAGGTGTGCGTGATCAGCCACCGTCCCTCCACCGTATGCACGCATGAGTTGAACATTTTGGAGTTCTATTTTTTATTGTTGAACATTTGGCACCTTTACCTTGTAGTGAATGATTATCTCGCTTTGTATTAGTATTGTACCCTGTGTGATTTGCAGGGCTCATTCCGCACGCGCTTAAATAATTGCAACACGCTCGCTTGTGAATTGATGCTCGCTCTCTTTAATTAAAACTTGTGATAGCTCGTGCCTCTGCTTGTTTTATTTATAATAAAAAATTATTGTTGCTCATTTTTATGCGGACCGTCTCTTGCATTCCTCAGGAGGCATCACGCCTAGGTTTGCATTTAGTGTGTGTACCCCCCCCCCCCCCACCCCACCCCCATTGGTCTACCACTGCATCAATTTGGCATCGGAGCCCAAGGTTTGGGCCACATTTATATGCGTAGTGGTAGGTCTTATAGAGTCTTTAGGTTCATTTATGTCTAGCTATCGTCGTCGTTCGTCTCCTTTATTTGGGGATCCCAAGTCCACCTATGGACGATCTCATAGAGCCCCTTTAGAAAAACCCTCATGTTATCATGATAATTATTATCACTCATCGCACACCACTCCTAGAGATCGTGTCGACCCCTCGACGCAATTCCATTATGCTAGATACGATCACCACGACGAGAGGTCCTCACGTTATCATCGTTACACCTCTCTGCGACGTTATGATGATAGAGTTGACTATCGTTCAGGATCTGAGTTCGGATATGCGCAACCACCACTATACGTTCGTAGAGCCCATACCCACCCACGAGCACAATCTGATTATGTTAACAACTATTGTCTTGATGACCCTTAGTAACCTTATAGAGATCACCATCGCCAGGATCACAACACATGTCGAGACCCACCCAGTGTTCCACAAATAGAGTTACCTGAGGCCGAATTTCAACGATTAGTTCTTGACCGTTTTGATCTCTTAGACGCTCACTTTGATCACATAAGATCTGCATTAGGAAGAATGCCTAGGAATTTGGGTCAAGCCACCGATGTGTCTAGTAGTACTCCCACCGACACGAGAGGCCCGACCCCTGATTTTGATAGGTCTCAATTTGATGAGACTTAGTGCTCATGTGTTCTTGAGGTTGAATCTGATCGTGACCTTATGATACAGGTGGATAGTGATACTAGTATGACTAGTGAGTGTGGTCATGTGAGTGAGTCTGAGCGATCCAGTGACACTATGATGGTATATCCATCATTCACACCCCACTTAGACCTAGTGTTCCCTTTGGACAGAGACACCGTTTTCGACACTATGTCGGTTGACCCACACTTGAGTCTGGACACTCCCTGCTCATCCTTTAGTATCATCTCGAGTCACATCACTAATGAGAGTCGAGAGCATAGTATTGACTTCATAGGGACTGCCTCCCTCACACATTTGAACACTACCTCTATCAGCGATACTCATCTGGAGGTTCATGAAGATATTATTGACTTGGTTGTAGGTGACCTACTTGCTCCCATAGACACTACTGTTATTGATGTCTTCCTCTTGGTGGACTATCATACCATTATCGACCTCCTCGAGATTAAGTCCCTGAGAGGCTCATTTGGCGAGCTTCCATGCCTGCACTTTAGAGATGGGTCGCGTATCCACACTAGTGACCATCTCACTCGTGATGACTTTTGGTATACACCCCCTTGTGAGCCCCGTGACGGGCTATATCATTTACAAGATACCCATTACACCTGTGCATCGCACTACTTTGTCACCATCTACGACATCCCCACGGGAGATGACGTTAGTCACGTCGAATTTTTCTATCGACCACCCGGTGAGCCTCCTGATAGGTCACCCCATGTTAGAGATATCCAAGTCATTGTCAGGCTTTCCCTTAAAAAGTGTGTCGAATATGGTGTGCTCCATTTGCATCATTCGCTTCATTTATATGAGTCAGTTGAGTCATTCATTTATCATGTGCATGCACTTCATGAGTCGGTCCGTAAGAAAATTGCAGCTAGTAATGATTATTATAAAGACCGAGCAGGCCAGCACAGGCGTGAGCAAGTCTTTGAGGCATGAGAGCAGGTGTTGATTCGTATTCGACCAGAGAGGCTCCCGCAAGGGCCTGCAAAGAAGTTAAGCGCTCGCCGAATGGGCCCCTATACAGCCGTGTGGCGGATCGGTACGAACACATATGAGATCGACATTCCTCATGGTAAGGGCATCAGCCGAGTATTCAACGTAGAAGATTTGACTTCTTACAACGAGGAGCGCGTATATACGGACACTTTCTCCACACCCACACCTGAGCTTTTGCCACCTTCGGTCCCTGCCAGCCCTACCCCATTCCCACCCGAGGAGTCACTCCAGGAAGTTCACCCGGCACCAGCGACGGTCCCACCAATCCAGCAGTCAGATGGAGATACATCACAGTTGGAGCCACCCACTCTTATCGGCGACTTATGCCAGATCATGGGCCATGACTTCTTTACCATGGGCGGACGAGCTATTATACGCTATCTTGTTCAATGGGGCGGTCGTCTGATATACGACGCTACATGAATTTCTTCAGAGGAGCTCGAGAGACTCGCCCCGCAGCTACGTCGAGAGTACGATCATCTTCACTCACCGGAGATGGGTGTTTTCAAGTCGGGGAGAGTTGATGGCGCGCAACGCCCTACACACGTGTACTCCCGCAGGAGGCGGTGAACCCTCACCCGTTCGGGCGATCCGAGTCCGCAGTTGCGTCTGGATCGTCGTTGCGAGTCGATTTGTTATATTACTTTATGTATTTTAAGTTTTATTTGGCTCCCGATTGGACCGGACAATATGAGTAGTCCATTTTGGGATGCCCTAGGTCTAGTTAGTATAAATAAGTGGGGCGTTGGCTGTTCAATGGATCGATGGTTTTGCTGGATTGCTGAACCGCTCGGTCTCCCCTTCCGGTGCGACGTCGGAAGCCCCCTCCCCTGGTGCGACTCCAGGAAGCCCCTCCTCCGCCGCCCTCTTCCCTCTCTGGTAAGCTCTCCACGTTCTCAGGCCCTCACCGCCTCCCCTCCTCTTCTCCCTCGTGCAGCCACCGCCGACCTCCCCTCCTCTTCTCCCTCATACAGCCACCGCCAACCTCCCCTCTTCTCCCTCGTGCAACCACCGCCGGCCTCCCCTCCTCTTCTCCCTTGTGCAGCCACCGCCGACCTCCCCTCCTCTTCTCCCTCGTACAACCACCGCCAGCCTCCCCTCCTCTTCTCCCTCATGCAGCCACCGCCGGACTCCCCTCCTCTCCCTCGTGCAGCCACCGCCAGCCTCCCCTCCTCCTCCCCCTCGTGCATCCACCCAGCAGCCCACATCCAGCCCCACACGCCTCCTCCTCCTTTCCCTCCCCTTTTCCAGCCAACCCCCAACTTTCGGCCACCCCTCACTCAGCCCAGATCCGCCGCCCCTCCACCTTCCTGCAGCTAACTTCCCCCCCTCAACCCCCCCCCCCCCTCTACCTACAGCAGCCCTCTTACCCCTTTCCGCTACCCGCAGCAGCCCCTTTTCGCCTTTCGGAGTCCCCCCTCGCCGCCGCTCAGCCGCAATACCCTTAGGTGTGCGTGATCAGCCACCGTCCCTCCACAGTATGCACGCGTAAGTTGTACTTTTTGAAGTTCTATTTTCTATTGTTGAACATTTGACACATTTACCTTGTAGTGAATGTTTATCTCGCTTTGTATTAGTATTGTACCACGTGTGATTTGCAGGGCTCATTCCGCATGCACTTAAATAATTTCAACACGCTCGCGTGTGAATTGATGCTCACTCTCTTTAATTAAAACTTGTGATAGCTCGTGCCTCTGCTTGTTTTATTTATAATAATAAATTATTGTTGCTCATTTTTACGCGGGCCGTCTCTTGCATTCTTCACGAGTCATCACGCCTAGGTTTGCATTTAGCGTGTCTACCCCCCATTGGTATACCACTGCATCACAACCCCTCCCCACGTAGAACCACCAACCAGCTTGCTGCTAGCCTCCAGGAATCTGTCCTGGATCCCTGGATATCAATTCCAGCCTGCTGTTTTCTCCCAGGAAGCTGTCCACTAGCCTGGAAGTTAATTCCAGTTGCAGCCCAACTTCCTTTAGTCCTGAGAAGGATCGATTCCAGCTCTCTCTTGTTTCCTTTCTTGTATGCTTGAACTATTATGGTTTATTATTCGTAATCGAGTTATAAAGAAAATTATTGCAAGTTCAAAAGTCGTTGGATCTCATATAGTTGTATGTGGTGATCACCCATATTATCCCTGTCATATAGGACTGTCCTACGTCACATATGCTTGAGAGTTCTCCTCCCTGCATTTGCTTACCATTATGGGCCTTCTATTTACCAAGAAAGGTAACAAGCATTATCATTTAGTTCTCTTCCTTGCCGGATGATGCATCAAAACCATGGTAAGCAGACTATGTTATGTGTTGGTGCACAAAATGCACCTCCACAAACTCACGCGAAGACTAACCGAAGAGAAAAGAATAAGGGCCGCAGAGCGGCGAGACCAGACTTGCCTGCAACGGCAAATACCACTTGTTGCGGACAATTTTATAAATCACTCTAAAAGAGGTTACAAAGATTGCTAAAAGGGAAACCGTAGAGGACGCCGAAAAGAGATATACTCGAGT
Organism: Dactylorhiza incarnata; assembly: GCA_033032865.1. Lineage (NCBI taxonomy): Eukaryota > Viridiplantae > Streptophyta > Magnoliopsida > Asparagales > Orchidaceae > Dactylorhiza > Dactylorhiza incarnata. The sequence goes on along the minus strand of JAWHQI010000296.1, from coordinate 203,457 downwards.
CCGCGGTAGCGAGAAAGTGCACCTTTGGATCGAGTCAGCATACCTTTTGGGAACTGTGCACCGTTATTTATACTACTGGGGGAGAGCTTGCTTGTACGGACAAGCTCTTAATTACGAAATTGCCCAGGGCACGGGAGAACTGGGCAAAGATGAAAGGTTACATGGTGTGCAAATAGCACTTAGAGAAAACAAAAGCTGGCCGCGCAGTCTGGCGGTCAGGGGCGGCGAGCTGCTCTTCTTCTACAGGTGATAAGGGTGACTGACAGATCATGTTCGCCATTCTAGAGACTTGCTGAGATCGCAGGATTTCGGGCAAACATGATCCCCGCACATTTTCAAGTTTAAGAGAACTTCGAAAATGTTAGACTTGCCCGAGGAGACTGCGACACGCCTTTAATGCTGAAGAAATCTATAAATAGTGTCAAGGAGCCTGGAGATTTGAGAATCATTTCTTCTGACAAATTCCTTCCACCAGTTGCGGTCTCTCTTTTCTGAGATCTCAATGACCACCGATCAGAAGTCTCTTATGTCCATGTTCGATGGAGATGTGCAGAAGAGCTCTTCTCCTCGTCATAAGAAGACTACAGCCAAGAAGAATGACCGGACAAAACTGTCCGCCAAGCCCGTCTCTATGAAGAAAAATGTGGAAGTATCTGCGGTCAAGCCGGTCGTACCTACCCCTGAACCTTCACCGGAAGTTGGCATAATGGACACCCCGGTCTCTTCTCAGATAATCATGCATCTGCCCGATACAACCTTAAGCATTGACGTGGATAAGGTGATGGAGGAATTCAATACTCCAAGTAATGTTCTGACCAACGAGCCCGCAAAGGACTTGCCCAAGGAACTTGTTGCTGATGGCGAGAAGGTGATAATTGTGTGGACTGGCATGGATGAGGAGGCTGTTCGGCAAGGCTTGAAGGACATTGCAAATTCTGTTGCTGCAAAGCTAAAAGAGAACTTAGGCAATTAAAGATGCCAAGAAAGCAGAGAAAAAGAAGAAGAAGTGATCCGCGGAAAAGGCTGGATTAAAGGAAAAGAAAGAGAGGAGGAGGAAAAGTAAGAGGAGTAAAGAAGTTGTGCTGAACACGGAGACCGTCCTTGATGAGGACAATTCTGAAAAGGGACACCTGCGGACTCTGGAGAAGTCCGCATTGAAAGATGTCATTTCTGTTGATGAGCAAAACAATGGCGTTGTTCTTGATTCTGCGGTCACAGCGACGTCCTTCCTGTCAGTTGAATCTGAGAAAGAGGATGGAGAACTTCGCGACCTGGCGGATAAAAATGGCGATCCCGACCTTACTGTGGAGAAGAAAACCGATGAGAACAATGACATTGAGGCAATGGTGGCTGAAGAGAAAGCTGGTCGGCAGGAGAAGCTGAGAAGAATAAAGGCTAAGAACGTTGCCTTGACTGCGGATAATGCGAACAAGTCCACGATCAGCCAGGATGCTCTGGATAAAGCTGCTGCAGATCACGTTGATGTTGCCGACACTCTAAGTCAGGTAGGATTAATGAGGACTCGAAGAGGAAACCGCATCCTGAAACTCCACTTAAGGTGTTTAAACATTCCATCCCCAATAGGCGACCGGAGATAGTTATCATTCCTCTCGAGGGGATTATCCCGATAAGCCATGAAGAATTAAATCGAGGGCGGAAGAGAGGCGAGCAGTTGCGAGAGCAAAAACTCGAGCTCATGGATACCGAGCGGAAAAAGAATCATATTCGCCCATTTTTGGTTGCGAATACCGTGGCCAATAAAGAAGTTGGGGAGAGCTTGCGACCTTGCGATTTCTCTTTAGTAGACATAGAAAGTACTTGTGTTTGCCTGCATTTTAGACATCATTTTACAAAAATTTAAAAACTTCACCAACCTGATTTACCTGATCGTAGGCTCGGGCCCGTGCCTCCACCTTCCCGAGAAAAAGTCTTAAGGGTCATTGACAGAGCTGGGAGAAGAAAGAGCCAAGAGGAAGACACTTGAGAAAGTTCTTCCGCGATCTCTGAGAATGAGCGCTTGAGGAAGAGTTGTTTGGCATCAATGAAGACAGTTCTGACGACCTCTGCGGATAGGGTGGCTAACACATCTACTGCGGCTAGGGCGGACCAGCCGACTTCAGCGGACATTCCACATGTCCCTCTTACCTGAGTTGAGAGGGATGTTGGTTGGGTTCACCGATCTGCACATAAAGCCACCCGTCATCTCTCCTCGGCTCTTGCCGCTATACTTCAGTTGCAGGATGGCGCGGCTTATCTCGGAAAGGACCGTCCTCCACAGCATTAAGATTTCTTTTTAATGTTGGATTTGTAATAATTTTTTAATTCCGGACAAAATTTGTATCTTATGCGGTCGTTGCGGTTAACTCTTTGTTTTAATATACATATTTCTTCTTTAAGTGTTTGTGCTTACTTTTAGAATTGCTTGTGATCTTCCTGTTGGATGTTGCGGACTGTGCGATCATAATTTCATGTTTACTGTTTATGTGTTTATACTTGGGATTTTTTAAAGAATAACGTCTAAGTGTATGTGATTACACAGTAGAGCCCACGCGACTAGATATATTATTTGTTATTGTCCTTCGCCATGGAATTCTATAAATAGCAGGACTCTGTTGTTCATAATTCAATTCCTTTGAATGCGACCGAAGCAAAAATCAGGGTGATCACAAAAGATGGTGTCCGCGCGAGTAAGTGATGCGGAGTCTTTTGTGGTCGCAGAGCCGGAGACAGGTAGACTATCTAAATTAGAATTCATGAGCTTTCTGAAGAAGCATATGGACAATACACAGTTTGTCGTGCGGCTTCCGCGAGAAGATGAGTGGATAAATACATGCTATGATGACGAGATCGTGGTGCCCTTAAATCACTTTGATCTTGGGTGGAGGTTTCCTATCTTTTGGGAGGTTGTCGAAATTTTGAATCACTATGGAATTATCCCAGCTCAGCTACCACCAAACTCCATAGCATCGATTTACTCTTTTGCTATATATCTGCGGACAGAGGGCGTTAGTTTTTCTTTAGATGTTTTCAGAAGCTTTTCTAATTTGATCTTTGAAGGAGGGGAAGGGGGCAGAGCAGCTCAAGGGTTTATTATATTTGGAGCTAAGGGGTTGAAGATTTTAAACTTGGCAAACAAAGTCCATAATTGGACGGAGAAATTCTGTTCTTTCGAGGCGACTTTGGCGGTCTCAGCACCAGACCGCAAGTTCACGAAGAGAAGACTTTTAAACCATCAACACTGGGGGAAGTTGAAAAGGAGATCGTCGCATCTCTCTCAAATGAGGGCCTTGATATCGACTACTACTTACCGTTGGAGCCCACCGTAGTTGAAGTTACTCCTGACGAGAGTAAGTATTACTGCGGACACATTTACTGTTCGCCCTTATATTAATTCTGACCTAATTTTCCTCTTCAACGGTTCTGGCGGTTCCTTTGAACAAGCCGCACGAGCCGGAAGGCATTGTTCTGACACAGCGGGAGAAGAAAAGGAGGAGGGTTGAAGAGAAGGAAAGGGAAGAACATTCGTACGCCACGGACTCAGATGCGGACTCCTTCATATGGGCAGGTGTTGGAGAGCGCTTGAAGGATACCCACGGCAGGCCTTTTATGCAGTGGGAGAAAAAGGAAAAAACGTTACAATCTCGACCTCTATTCCCTCCTGGAAAGGCGATAAGACTTCTCGCCGCGCCAGTGCAATTATGACTGCCCTATATGGGAGGAGGAATTATAGGGAATTGGAGAATATGCGGCTAACGGATCTAGTCGCGGTGGCCGCTCAAGCGACGGTTAAGAGTACAATTCTAAATCATTTTACGGGCCTTGGACTTCACCATACCTTGAAGGCAAATGAGGACTTATAAGAAGAATTAAATGTAAGTTTCACCGGCGGTCAGAGCGGTTAGAACTTACACTGCCCACATGTTCTAATGATTTTTGCTTACCTTGGAGCATGTGTATGACTTGGATAATCCCAATTTCCGGAAGCATATTTTCGAGTATTGCAAGCAGTCTTCTGAAGAAACAATAGAAAAGTTAAAAGTTCGTGGTGCTCTGACAGGCGAGTTCGCGAATATCAGTTTTGCTGATCTCTTCCCGAAGTTAGCGGATGCAAACTTTGATGAGGGGGAGGCCACTTCTGGAAAGGACGGAGCGTCCGCAGATGGAGTGGAAGATAGGGAAGAGGGGACTAAAGCTGGAGGACAAGTAGGAGCAGAAGGAGAAGGAGAAAAAGAGAAGGAAGATAATGAAGGTACTGAGTCAGAGGGAACAGAAGAGTACAAGGAGGGAGATGAGCCCGGCAGCGAATCAGCCAGCGGGTACACCACTTCATCGAGCTTAAGCTCTGAAACATCTGGTGGGTCGCAGGATTTTGTGGACAGTTTGGGAAATTCTACTGGTGCTCCTGAAAAGAAAAAGAAAAGGAAAGAAGACAAAGCCGCTTCTTGATGCGATTAATTTTTTGTTTAATATGTATTTATCTTTTTGCGGTGTCTACCGACAAATTTTTGTTCGCCCGGACACCTTATAATGTAACTTTTGAAAAAGAAATGAAAATATACTTTTTATCTCTGGCCTGCTGCTTCTGAGCTTATTCTCATTGCTGATGTATGTTGTCATAATATTTATTGGGAGCACGATTATTATGTCCGCACGTAGTTTTAATTCGAGTGTTATCCTTAAGAATGACTTGAGGAGAACCAGATATTATAAGAAAGAAGATAAGTGTGGTTGGATAAATGCGGTTTGGGCGAACTGATACTTCCATAATTTGTAACTTATCACAATCTTAAGTTGATTGTAAATTGGTTCTGGAATTTTCATATGATAACCAATATGATATATAGGCGATTAAGGCAGATAAAATTCTTGATCGCTGGATAAGGCAATAACCCTCCGCAGAGATCACGCGAAAAGATATATAGATCTTTCTTGGGAAGCCAAGGGGTTCTCAAAAGTCAGAGACTAGGATGGGCCAATTGGGCCGGTGTCCGTGACATTGCTTTCCTCATAGAGGTCATCTAAGATGTAGTGATATAGCCATTAGTGCATGATAGAGTTGATCAATCACCTAGGCATCCCCTGATGCGGGGGTGTGACAGATGTCGGCAGAGATCCAGAATCCTAAAGACCACCGCACGAGATTGATCAAGCTCCCACTACACGGCGCGAAAACTCCCCGTTACACGTGGTCTTGGTGGCATTACGTTGATGACTACAATTCGAGGGGGTTCAAGTAGGATCCGGTGATTACCCTTTGGCGAATTTGGTCTCTTAAAACCACTTTCTTCCCAAGAGTTCGAACTCGAGAGAACAACCTTAACAAAGTTGAACCTGATGTCTCCGTCTTGAGGAAGAGAAATCAAACCAAAGAATCAAACAACCATTCTTCCCCCTTGACATCGAACTAGGGAGAACAACCTTCCACTCTTCCCCCTTGACATCGAACTCGGGAGAACAACCTTAACAAGGTTGAACCTGATGTCTCCGTCTTGGGGAAGAGTAATCAAACCAAAGTTTGTTTTGTATTCTTGTTAAATTACAACAACAACACTCAAGCATTTATCCCACTATAGTGGGGTCGGCTATATGGATCCTTTGTCGCCATTGTGCCTATCTTTAGTCATAATCTCACTAATGCCTAAGTACATCATGTCTTTCCTTGTAGTTTCATTCCAAGTCTTTATTGGTCTACCCCTCCCCCGTTTAACATGCCTAGTAACTAAACTCTCACAACGCCTAACAGGTGCCTCTAATGGTCTTCTTTGTACGTGCCTGAACCATATTAGTCGAGCTTCTTGCATCTTCTCTGCAATTGGCGTCACTCCTGTCTTATCCCTGATACATTCATTCCTAATTTTATCCAGTCTCGTGTGTCCACACATCCACCTAAGCATTCTCATCTCCGCAACTCCCATTTTTTGCTCATGTACACAATTCACTGCCCAACACTCAGAACCATAGAGCATCGCTAGCCTAATTGCAGTATGGTAAAATTTCCTTTAAGTTTTAATGATATTTTACGATCACATAAGATCCCAGACGCGCCTCTCCACTTCAACCAACCTGCTTGGATTCTATGTATCACATCTTTATCTACACCTCCAACTTTTTGAACTATCGATACAAGATATTTAAACCACTCACTGTGGGAAATTTCTTGATCGCCCAACTTAATAATGAAGTCATCTGTCCTTCTTGCACTGCTAAAATTAAGCTCCATATACTCCGTCTTTATCTTGCTCAACCTAAAACTCTTCTTTTATAAAGTGTCTCGCCAAGATTCAAGTTTCGCATTTACACTCTCGTGCGTCTCGGCGACCAAAACAATATCATCTGCAAATAATAAATACCAAGGTATTGTTTGTTGGATATGTCTGGAGAGCTCATCTAAGATAAGGGTAAAGAGATAACGGCTTAAAGCTGATCCTTGATGTAAGCCAACAGTGATAAGGAATGCACGTGTTAATCCTCCAGATGTCCTCACCCTCATCACATCTTTATATTCATGTTATATTATAAAGAAAAAATAAAAAAGGACAGAAAGTTTAAAAGGATATTTCTTTATTTCAAGGGAAGAACAGTTTGAGATCATCTCCACTCCAAGTATGGGATATTTCTTCCCCATCATAAGTGTTGAAGTATTTATATTTTAGTATTTGTGTTTAGTCCCACACCGCTTATCGGTGTGTGGTGTCTTGTTGTAACCCTATATAGTTTCCCTTTGAGGATGAATAAACTTGCACCTTCTATTTTCGTTTCACTCTTTCTACATGGTATCAGAGCATTTCGATCTGAAAGCCTAAAATAAATTTTTTTCGCTCATCCCGCGACCTTCCCCCCCCCCCCCCCGACCTGTTCGTCTTCCACTTCCGGCTCGGCTGATAGGGCTTCAGCGGCTCCCTCTCCCCCTCGCTCCCGTCGATGGGATCGTATCTTGATTCCAAAGACGGGAGCGGGGCCATCTCTTGTCGACGTCGCTGCTGGCTTCTCCCGTCGATGTCGACGACGCTTCCGCCATCGACGACTGCTGCGGGCCTTCCTCTTCTCCCGTCGACGCTACTCCAGATCTCCCGTCGAGCCATCTTCATCGACCTAAGACCGCTGCTTTCATCTTCATCGACCGCTGTTGCCCTCTTCCATCGACGACACGATCCCGTCGTTCTCCTCTGCCGATCGACGACTACTGTTTCTTTCGTCGAAGTCCTGCTCCAGATCGACGATCCCGCCGCTGTCTGCCGTCGATGCTGTTGCTGCTTCGCCTTTTCCAGATCTGCCGTTGGAGCTTCTCCTCCCTGCTGTCATGCTGCTGCTCTACTTCTCCGACTACTGCCGCCCTGTGCCACTGCTGTCCTGCCGCTGCTATGTTTAAGTTGTTGTTTTTTTAGTTGCTGTTTTTTTTAGCGTCTCATTGCGATTTCGGCCCCCTTCCACGTGATCTGGGTTCATGTACCCGACGAGGGCCCCACACGTGCACGTGGTCTACGTGAGGGGGAGTGTACGTCACGGCCTCCAGGCATAGTCTATGCCTTTATGCACGTATTCCACGTGAGGGGGAGTGTTTGTGATAACGGCGACTCGGATGCCTCTTTTCCCGACTCCTGCCTTAGTCACACATGGCCCCCAGGTTGATTTCGTATGTTGTTTGTGTGTCTCCCCATCTTTTTCTTCTATGTTAGGTAGGTGTGGTTTGGCATTTGTTGGTTGACCTGGCTCCAGCACCGGGAGCATCCAGTGTGCTCATGGTCGGTTTGTGGACCAACGTCGTGTGGCCTTTGCCCGGTTGAAGTATCCCCGGTGACACACGGTTGGGCCTCGGTGGCTGTTGTTTTGTCCCACATTGCCAACCATCATTTACCTTTTCTTTTATGTTGTGTTCAAGCTGAAGGGTTCCCCTTCAGCTTGAGGGGGAGTGTTGAAGTATTTATATTTTAGTATTTGTGTTTAGTCCCACACCGCTTATCGGTGTGTGGTGTCTTGTTGTAACCCTATATAGTTTCCCTTTGAGGATGAATAAACTTGCACCTTCTATTTTCGTTTCACTCTTTCTACAATAAGTTTGAAGACGATAAGCTCCTCCTTTTAATACTTCTCTGATAATATAAGGTCCTGCCCAATTAGGATTCAACTTACCAACTGAGCCAGTTCTAGCTGTTGTATCGACTTTCTTCAAGACTAGGTCTCCAACTGTGAACTGCTTTACTCGAACGTTCTTGTTGAAGTGTCTTGTCATTCTTCTTTTAATTTCCTCCTGCGGCCTCATCCCTCAGCTCTTCGATCAGGTCGAGACTACACATCTTCTCTTCTTCATTAGTATCCATCCAATCCTCATCATCTTGTTTTGCCAATAAGACCCTCAGACTCATAACTTCAAATTCTACAGGAATGAGAGCTTCGGACCCATGTGCTAGTTTGAAAGGTGTCTCCCCAGTTGCGGAAGACGGGGTGGTTCTTAAGAATCCAGAGTACGGAGGGGAGTCGTTCTGCCCAATTGCCTCTGAGTGTTCTCAGCTTTCTTCTTCAGGAGATTCAGAATCAGCTTAGCAGCTTCAACCTGACCATTGTTTCTAGGATGGTGCACTGAAGCGAAACGCAACTCAATACATATTTGATCACAAAAACTTATTAGCTCGGAATTATTAAATTGAGGACCATTGACGGTGATAATTGCCATCAGGATCCTATGACGACAGACGAACTCTCCCCAGATAAAGTTCTTCACGGCTTGAGTGGTGGTTTTGTTAGTGCTTTGGTCTCAATCCACTTGCTGATGTAATTAATCATAACCAAGATGAAGCGTCGCTGCACACTTATCGTTGGAAAAGGTCTGAGGAGATCCATTCCCAAAACTGTGAATGGCTAAGAAGTTGCAATGGATCTTAACCACTGAGCAGGCTGAAGATGGAGGGGAGCGAACTTCTGGCATTGAACGCAGTTTTTTGCATATTTTTCTGAATCTTTCCTCATTTAAGGCCAGAAGTACCCTTGTCTCAAAATTCTCTTTTCTAACGTCCGGGCTCCTGAATGGCTTCCACACTCCCCTGAATGAACTTCTTGCAGGATAGTTGGAATTTCTTCTTCGGAGCACATCTGGCGAAGGGTGAAAAGAATATTTTTCTGTACAGGATTTTCGAGATAAGATAGTAGTGAGTTGCCTTCAACCTGAAACGCTTCTTATCTGAAATTGAAGGATGAAAGTTTCTGGAGGAAAGATAGAGAATAAAAGGATCCATCCAAGAGGTACGTTGGTCTATCTGCATGATATCTCTTTCTTCAATTGTCAGATGGAAGAGCTCTGAGGTAGTCCCTCCTGAGAGAGACCATATTTTGCTAACCCATCTGCCTCAGAATTTTTAGAGCAGGGTATATGCTGAATATCAAAACTTTTGAAATTGTCAATCTCCTTTTTCACTAACATTGGTACTGTTTTAGAATAGAATCTTTGATTTCGAAGGTCCCTTTCACCTGAGATGTCATCACTAATGAATCTGTCTTAATCTCAACATCTTTAATTCCCATCTCTCTTGCAAACCTGAGCCCAGCGAGGAGCGCCTCATACTCTGTTGATCATAGGTGGTAGGGAAGTAGAACTTTAAAGCTTGCTCCAACTTGATTCCATTTGGGTTGATTAGAACAACACTTGCTCCTGATGAGTTTTTACCTGAGGCCCCATCTACAAAGATGATCCAAGCCAAGGGTGCTCCAACCTTTCTCTTTGTGCTGCTTTCTGTTGTATCCACCATAAAGTCTGTCAAGACTTGAGCTTTGATCGTCATCCTAGGCAGATAGGAGATGTCAAATTCACTAAGTTCAATAGCCCATTTGGCTAGTCTTCCTGAGTGTTCTGGCCTCTCTAATACGTTCTTGAGCGGAAGGTCAATGACCACTTGAATTGAATGAGCTTGAAAGTAGGGTATAAGCCTTCGAGCTGAAATAATAAGCGCCAAGGCTAACTTCTCGAGTATTGGGTACCTCGTTTCTGCATCTTTTAGAATTCTGCTAACATAGGGTCTGTTTGGGACAGCTCTGGCGGATTGAAAAGCTGTTGTCCGGATAGAGCTGTTTTAAAATAGCTCTCTGGGGAGCAGTTTTGAAAAGTTGCAGAGTGTTTGGGTGTTCTGTGCAGAAGTGCGCTTTGAAGAGCGATTTTCTAATTTAGCTGTTTGGAGAAACAGCTTTTGGAAGCTGTTTTTTTAGAACTTAAAATACATAAAGTTTTAAACTTGGAGAATAATAAAAAACAACCGATAACAATAGTCTTTTACATAATTCTCTGGTAATGCTATCAACGCGCCCCGTATATTTCTTCGGCAATGCTATCTCGTACTCTAGACATCTGTTCAGCTCCAGCAGCATCACCCATATCGCTTCCAATATCATCCTCCGCCGCAGGGTCTTCATCCTCTGAGGGAGCGAAAGAAGACTCATCAGCATCACAAACATTAAACTCAGGGTCCCAGCGAGAAGGATGTCTACGAATGAAGTTATGTAAGGCCATTGTGGCCAACACTATGGACCTCTGTTTCTTGAAGGTATACTGTGGCATTTTGCTCAGAATGTGCCACTTCTTCTTCCACACTCTAAACGTTCGCTCAATAACACTGCGAAGAGATGAATGCGCCCTATTGAAATGTTCTTGCCTTCCTTGAACAGGCCGACTCCCACGAGCAAAGTCTGCCAAGTGATATCTTGTATCCGGATACGGCTTCAAATAACCCATCTTTAACGGGTATCCAGCATCTACTAAATAATATTTACCTGCATTTATTTTGTATGTTAAACAAGCAAACATTAGGGGATATTTGAAGGATTTGAATGAATGTAAAAAATATTGATTAGTATACCTTGTGGGGGATGCGAAAAATGCAATCTATCGTCTGCCAATGCGCGTGCAAAGATGCGACTATCATGAGCAGATCCCTCCCATCCAGCCAGGGCAAATATAAAACACATGTTAAAATCACAGACTGCCATTACATTTTGCGTCGTAGTGCCGTGACGTCCTATGTATCTGACTTGATCTTCTACGGGTATCCTCGCATCTACATGTGTACCGTCAATTGCACCAACACAATTCTTGAAGAATGGCATGTAACGAGCATCATACCTTATCTCAGCCGGAATATCTCTGAACTGACGGTATATAGGCTTTATAACATCAATTGAGAGTAACAAAAGAGATCTAAGACATTTCGAAAAATATCTACTAATTATTTCGGTCGAGTGCTGGAATCGCTCTTTCGCCAATCTAATGGAACCTCCTTGTGCTAAGATATACAATGTCATCCCTAGGACTTCTCTTGACGACGTCCGTTGTGACCCTTGAAGTTCATGATCTACCTCTAGTTTATGAAGTAAATCTATGAAAATGTGTTTCGACATCCTAAATGCATCATGAATCCTATCTGGATGTCCTTCTAGTAACTCTTTAATCTATTTATCACCTGTTTGGGTAGATGTCATGCATGGTCGTGTGTCACGAACATGATAATTCATCCTCTCGATCAATGACATAACTACACGACAGTACTCTATATATTGCATCCGCTCCGGCGAAAGACTTGTTGAATCCCCGGAATCCTCAGGGAGGAGTAATGCTCTTCCATTGTAGTACCTGCATTTAAAGTATCACATAACATTTATCATAATCTATGTGAAGAAAATACCAAAACAACTAATATAAATTCGAGGTCCAATGTTAATCAACATGAGGTACATATCAGAAGTAGAAAGATAGAAAATATCACATAACAGTTTGGAAGCCGTTTTTTTAAAACGTAAAATACATAAATTTTTTTACGTGGAGAATAATTAAAATAAATGATCACTGAGCCCTCTTCTCGTACGCCTTCGTAATCCACCAAACCCGCATATCTTCTGGAATACTCATGAAGATCTCCCTACTGGTCTTGTCCCTGATGTGGTCGAGAGCAAAGTAATAAAGATCCAGGTTTACCCGTATCTCGGTGCTACTGGAAATCAACTCCACCACCTCTTTGACTGTGATAACTGGTGGAGGCTTCACAGCTAGGGTGGATTGATGTAAGTCTGACATCAAAGAAAATGTCATTCCTTTGTTCTTCCCGATCTTTCTTCTTTTACTCACCGAGGTGGACGCATTCCCAATGGTTGTTGAATGACCTCCTATCTCTTCAGGGCCACCTTGATTGTTCTCCATGATATCTTCTACATCATTATCTTCCAACTGGATCCTCCCCACATCCGGTGGCAAACTCCCAACAGATGGAGCCCATGAGTCATCTCCAGTTGCGACAACCTGACTGAACATGGTGTTCAGTTTCTCCTCCAACTCAGGTGAAATACCTCCGTATTGAAATTTTTTCGCTGCTGGAACAACCTGTTATAATCAATACATCAATACATCAATATTAAAATCTGTCAAAATAAGAACTAATACTATGAACTGAAAAATGATTTTGTTTTCACCTTTATCTTTTCTGCCCACCATTCTTCTGATGCAGCAATAGTTCTCTTCTCTGGATCCCAACCTAAACCAGTCTCGTCATGTTTCAGCTCCTTCCATAACTTCCAATCCTTCTTCAAATGATCCCATTTATTTTTCATTTGCATTCGATCGTAGCTTTTCCCGGTTCGTTCTTTAAACCCTGCAATCAAATTTTTCCACCCTTCTTTGCTAAAGTGGGTGGTAAGCCGATTCCCCAAACCAATCTCTTTTATGCAGAGATCACAAAATAACATCACCTCGCTAGACTCCCAACTCGCTATGATTCCTCCTTTTCGTTTACCCATTATACTATTAAAAAGTAATGCAATTTTAGAAGCTTTATCTACTAAAATAAACATACACACATCCTAAAATAAACACATACACACAAACATACAAACACATACACACATCTTAAAACAAGCACACACACTCATCCATCCAAAACACACACACATCCATCAACAAACACACACACACATCCAACAACAAATACACACACATCCAACAACATACACACACACATCCAACATACACACACACACTCATCCAACACACAAACACATACACACACACACACATCCAACAACATACACACACACACACACATCCAACAACAAATACATACACACACACATCCAACACAAATACATACACACACATCCAACAACAAATATATACACACACACATCCAACACAAATACATACACACACACACACATTCAACAACACACAAACACACACACTTATCCAACAACACACACATACACACACACTTATCCAACAACATACACATACACACATACACACACACTTATCCAACAACACACACATAAACACACATTCAAAAAACAAACACAACACACACATCCAAACAAACACATATATACACACATCCAAACATACACCACTTGCACCACATACACACACACACACAAACACAACACACACATAAAAACTGATACATATAAAAACACACACACATAAATCATAAACAAACAGCAGAGAAGGATCCATGGCTGAAAAATAACGAAGTTGAGGAAGACCAATACCTGCAGTCGGCGCGCAGAACTCGCTAGGGCTCGGTGGAGGAGAAGATGCCGGCGAGCTCTCTCTGGAGATGGCTGCCTGTCTGCGATCTGGGAGGAAGAGGAGATCGAGAATGCTAGGGCACGACTGGAGATGTTGGGACGACTGGAGATGGCTTCCTGTTGGCAGAGGAGATGTTGGCACGACTGGATCTTGGAGGAAGAAGATCGGCGGCTGGATCTGGGAGGAAGAAGACCGACGAATGTCGTCTGCGGCGTAGGAGGGAGCGGCGATGGGCACGGGAGCGCTGGGAGCGGGATAGATCGGGGATCGCGGGATGTTTCGGAAAAGAGAAATCGTGATTCCTAAAGAGCGGAACGCGGGGGGAGGGGGGCTTCCGGAAAAGAGCGCTGGGAGCGCTCTTTGAAACGCGCTTTTTTTAGGGAGCTGTCCCAAACGTCAGTAATAACAGCTCTGGCGGCTGGGAAAGAGCTTCTCCAACCGCCAGAGCTGTCCCAAACAGACCCATAGTATATCGGATACTGCTTCTTCATTTCTTCTCAGACTAGAACAGAACTGACTGCATCTGAACCTACACCAAGGTAGACAAATAGTATCTCCCCTTCCCAAGGGCTTTGAAGCAACGGACTTGATGTTAACTACTTTTTCAATTGATCAAAGGCTAAATCACACTCTTTTGTCAGCTCAAATTTCGAGGCTCCTCGTAGAGTTTTGAAAAATGGAGCACTCTTATCTCCTGAACGAGATATAAACTTGGTTAAACCTCTCATTCTTCCCACTAACTGTTGAACTTCTTTTGGTGACTTCGGAGGTGACATGTTAAGAATTGATTTAACTTTATCAGGATTAGGTTCAAGCCCTTGAGGAGTAAGGAGATGGCCCAAGAATTTTCCTTTACTTGCCCAAAAACACACTTTGAGAGGTTAAGCTTCATTTTAAAGGCTCGTAGAGTAGCGAACGTCTCAACGAGATATTTGATATGAGTGGAAAACTCTTTAGTATTGATTAAGAGGTCGTCAACTTAGACTTCAAGATTTCTTCTTTTTGTTTTTTGAAAACTAGATCCATCATACGCCGATAGGTCGCGCCGGCATTTTTTAGCACGAAAGGCATTACACGATAACAAAAAAAATCATCGTTCGTGATAAAAGAGGTATGAGGAATATCGGGATTACGCATTCTTAATTGATGATAACCAGAGAATGCATCCAAGAAACTCATGCAAGAATACCCTACTGCATAATCAACTAAAGAATCTATCTGAGGCAAGGGGTATCAATCTTTGGGACAAGCATTATTGAGTTTAGTGAAATACACACAAATACGCCATTTATTATTTATCTTTTTTACCATTACAATGATAGATACCCACTCGGGGTAATGGATTTCTTGAGCAAAGTTAGCCTTCAGGAGCTTGGAGAACTCCTCCAGGATGGGTTGAGCAAGTGTCATCGCCACCGCTCGCTTCTTCTACTTTATCGGCTTGAAGCTTGGATCAATGTTGAGATGGTGACATGCAACATCAGGATCCACTCCTGGCATGTCATCCACTGACCAAGCGAGCACATCCAAATTTTGGAGGAGGCAAGTGATTAACTCCACTTTCTCTTCTTCAGATAACTATGCATTGATGGAGAGCACCTTGTCTCCTCCTTCTGAAACCGAGACACTTTGGACAACCTGGGCAGGTTCCAGTTGAGCACCATACTTTTCTTCTTCTGGGGCCGGTTCTTCTTCAACTTCCTTTACCTCTGCAACTTCAGAACATTGATCAGCAGGAATCAAAGGAAAATCAGAGGAACCTTCGGCTTGGGGAGGAGAAGACTCAATGGTATTGAGTGTCTTGACATAACATTCCCTTGCAAGTTTTGGGTCACTCCTGACCCTGAACTGTTTCCCTTCCATGGAGAACTTGATTTCTTGGTGGAAGGTTGAAACAATAGCCTGGTACTCATTGAGGATTGGTCTTCCAAAGATTGCGTTGTAGCAGCTAGGAGCATCTACAACCACGAACAAGATCTGCCCGGTCACTCCTCCCAATGCTACTGAAAGAGTGACGCATCTTTCGACCTCCTTCCTCTCACCGGAGAAGTTGTAGAGAGATCCATCATTCGCAAGGAGGGTCTTCCCAGTCCTCAAGCCATCAAAAGTTGCTTTAAAGAGAAGATTGACAGAACAACCGATGTCTATCAAGATTCTCGACATCGTATAGTTTTCCAGAACTGCTTTGATGACTATAGAATCAATCAAAGGATTGGCGGTCGGCGGGAGGTCTTCCTGGTTAAAGATGACAGCCCCTCGAAGAGGAGCTGAAGAGCAGGTAGCTGCAACCTCAGAACGAAAAACCCTTGTCATACTAGCTTTTCAGGAGGACTCGAGCCTGGTCCCACCGTGGATACAGAAAAGATGGCCTAGCAGGCCATGATCATCAGCTTCAATGCACTCATTGACACAATTGACATTCCCAAGAGAACCAAGGTCATCTACCTCCTCACACTCCCAATGACCTTGGAGGTTAATTTCAAGATCTTCCTTTCCCTTAGTAGCGGCGGGCTTATCACCCTCTTTTCGGAGAATCAGATATTTAAGCTTCACTTCCTTTTACAATTTTTCAATAAGAAACCGGAGAACTCGGCAGTTCTCAGTCAAGTGACCTCTCTCCTTATGGTGTTCACAGTAAAGAGCAGGATTCCGACTCTTGATGTCGGACTTCATAGGTGTTGGCTTTCTGTAATAGGGTTGCTTCTGGAGGATTTGCACCACTTCATTCATTGGAAGGACAAGTTCAGTAAATGACTCTTGTGAGTCGTTATATTGTGGCTGAGGGTTAAAGACGGGAGGTGGAGGTTGGAAGTAATGAGGGGCTGGATGAGGTGGATCATGCATCTGAGGCCTCATCTAGTGGAACTGCTGATGGTTGTAATGAGGGCGGCGATGGCGGAAATTCCTGCCCCTTTGTGCTAGCGGATGGAAATTTTGACGAGGAGGTTTTGGAGGACACTGAGGAGCAGCGGAAGTTGAAGCAGCATAGGACTTCTTATGAACTAACAGGGACAGAGAGGAGATGAAACCTGGACTAGAGATTTCTCCCTCTATAAAATGATTGGTCATGCAGATTAATTCCTAATAGGAACCTGGTTACTTGTTGTTGACTTCGAACTTGAAGAGACCCTCCTGGAGGCCATGGGTAAGAGCAACTTGGTATATGGATGGATCCACACCATGGATCCCTAGGATATCCTCTTGGAACCTATCAATAAAGTGACCCAAAGTTTCACTGTCACCTTGCCTTATCTGGAAGAGGGCTATCAGACCAATCTTCCTCTTTTTGAAGGTAGTAAATCTCAGGAGCTCTTCGGAGATCAGAGAAGCAGGATACTGACTGGGACGGAAGCTTGTAGAACCACTCTCTGTCTTTGCCATCGAAAGTTGTGGCAAGTAACTTACACTGATACCATCTGAAAGGATCCTCATCGAGAGAGCTGATTCGAAAGCTTGGAGGTGGCAGACATGATCTTCTCTTCCGTAGAAGACAGGGAGGCGAGGCTCTCTAAATCCATTAGGAACAGACTCCCAGCGGACTCGATCAGAAAAAGGAGAAGGCTCCTCCCCCTCCTCGACAGAAGGATTGCCATAATCCTCTTGGAAGTTCAACACCCTGGTTGGACCTCCCTACGCAGCTGTTCCACGGCGGGCAGCTGCGAACTCCGCGGCTTGAGGTCGTAGAGGAGGCGCGGGCAGAGCGGTCGGGCGAGCAGGAGGAGCTGGAGCGTCGGCTGGAGGAGCTTGCGGACCGGATGGAGGGGTCGCGATTACGGCGGTCTGAGGAGCTATCCGCTGCGTTATCTGAATGAGCGCTTGCGTCATCGCTTCTATCTGTTGAGCGGTCCCGCGGCGAGCCTGCTCAACTCTAAGCTCTAAAGCTTCTATGGCGCTCGCATTGCTTGAACAAGTTCTAGGCCCTGCGGGCGGACATTGTTGAATGTCGCGGTCAGTCATCTTACCCGATCTGTTAGCCGAACAACCCAATCTGAAGGTCGTGTATTCATTCTGTTGGTGCACAAAATGCACCTCCACAAACTCACGCTGACGGGAACGGGGGAAATCGCGAGTTGTCGGTTACTTTCTGGCTGTCGAAGACTAACCAAAGAGAAAAGAATAGGGGTCGCAGAGCGGCGAGACCAGATTTTCCCGCAACGGCAAATACCACTTGTTGCGGACAATTTTATAAATCACTATAAAAGAGGTTACCAAGATCGCTAAAAGGGAAACCGAGGAGGTCTCCGAAAAGAGATGTACTTGAGTCCGCAGTAGCGAGAAAGTGCACCTTTGGATCAAGACAACATGCCTTTTTGGGAACTGTGCACCCCTATTTGCACTACTTGGGGAGAGCTTGCATGTACGGACAGTCGAACGGGATAATAGGATCATAATCTTGCCCTAAACCGGGCATACATATATATAGCATCAAAAAATAAAATAACATAAAAAAACTACATCATAATTATTTTCAACTCTCCCCCTCAAGTTGGGAATATATATTGATCATTCCCAACTTGTTTGTGTTGTCCTTGAAGTTGTCGCTGTATAAACCCTTGGTGAAGACGTCCGCAAGCTGATCGGATGAGTTCACAAAAGGAGTGCAGATATTCCCTTTGTCTAGATGATCCTTGATGAAATGTCTATCAACTTCCACATGTTTGGTTCTATCATGTTGCACTGGATTGTGCGCAATACTGATGGCGGCTTTGTTGTCGCAGTAGATCATGATAGGATTGTTCCCCTGAAGGCCAATGTCCCGAAGGAGAGTCCTCAACCACAATCCTTCACAAACACCTTGTGCCATTGCCCTATACTCTGCCTCTGCACTTGATCGAGCTACCACATTTTGCTTCTTGCTCCTCCACGAAACGAGGTTGCCTCCCACAAAAGTGCAGTACCCAGTAGTTGATTTTCTGTCATCTTGGCTATCAGCCCAATCAGCATCGGTAAACACTTCAACTTCTAAAGATTTGTCGTTCTTGAAAAGGATCCCACGGTCGGGTGCCTTTTTGAGATACCGTAGCACTCTAAAGGCCGCCTGCTGATGACGAATGGAAGGAGAATGCATATACCTACTTAGGACCCCCACAGCATACGTAATGTCAGGGCGAGTATGGGACAGGTATATGAGTCGTCCAACCAAACGTTGGTATTTTGAGACATCCACCTTCTCTCCACTAGTATCTGCATCAATTTTGTGATTAGCCTCAATGGGGGTGTCCACGGGTGCGCACCCAAGCATCCCAGTCTCTTCAAGAAGATCTATAGTATACTTTCTTTGGGAGATGAAGATCCCTTGTTGAGACCTTGCCACTTCAATTCCCAAGAAATATTTCAGCTTTCCCAGGTCTTTAACTTCAAATTCCTTGCCCAGTTGTTCCTTCAAGTAAATGATCTCCTCCATGTGATCCCCGGTAATGATGATGTCGTCCACATACACAATAAGAATAGAGACCTAGGCACCTTTTCTCTTAATAAAGAGTGTGTGGTCAGCATGACTTTGAGTGTACCCAAGTTGAAGCATGAACTTGTAAAAACGCCCAAACCACGCTCTCGGAGACTGTTTCAAGCCGTACAGAGATTTTAGAACTCGGCACACCTTCCCCTTGGACCCTTTGATAACAGAGCCCGGAGGAGTATCCATGTATACCTCCTCCTCCAGATCACCATTCAAAAAAGCATTCTTGACATCTAGCTGAAGTAGTTCCCATCTACGACTTGCAGCAACAAAAAAAAGAACACGGATTGAGTTCATCTTAGCAACAGGAGCAAAGGTCTCCTGGTAGTCAATGCTCTGGGCCTGGGTATATCCCTGAGCCACCAAACGAACTTTATATCGCTCCACAACACCATCTTGGTTTTGTTTGACTGTGAATACCCAACGGGATCCAACCGTTCGCTTCCCTGGAGGAAGGCTCACCAGCTGCCATGTTTTATTCTTGTCCAGGGCACGCAATTCCTCCTCCATTGCCGCTTTCCATTCAGGTATCTGAGCAGCCTCCTGCCATGTCTTAGGGATAACAATAGATGAGAGAGAAGAAACAAAGGCTTGATGTGCCTGAGAAAGGTGATCATAACGAATGTAGTTGGCAATGGGATGTTTAGTGCTACCCTTCTTACCTATAAGACGGGCAAGAGGAATATGGAGGTCGTCATCAGAATCTGGGTTGGAGGCATTCACCGGAACTGGCGGGACATCTTCAGTCTGCACATGCTCAACAGTCGTGGGACGACGGGAGTATGTATATATGATCGGAGGAGCGGAGGTAGAAGGAACAGGAGCAGGTGGCGGAACGGGATCAGGTGGAGGAGCAGGAACAGAAGGAGGAGTAGCACAAATCGGAAGCGGGGAGTCGGTCATCTCGGCACCTGTACTAATCATCTCCCCCTGACGAGGACCAAAGTACGACTCCCCCTCACGAACGGTGACATCGACAGTACAATAATACCGACGTGTCGGAGGATGATAACATCGATACCCTTTGGTGGTAGAAGAATAACCAACAAAAACACATCGAAGGGACCGCGCGTCAAGTTTATCACGATGCGGGGTATGGACATGAACAAAACACACGGAGCCGAAGATACGAGGGGGAAGATGAGAGGTGTGGACAATGTGTTTTTGTTCTTGGGGAGAGAGAGGCGTAGCAAACGAGAGAGCACGGGACGGAAGACGGTTAATGAGATGTGCGGCGGTAAGAACAGCATCCCCCCAATAGGATTTAGGGAGGTGCATAGAAAGAAGTAAGCACCGGGCCACCTCCAGCAACTGCCGATTCTTCCGTTCGGCCACCCCATTTTGAGTGGAGGTGTGGACACATGTAGTTTGATGAATTATACCATGGTCCGCAAGATAAGCCCCAAAGACACCGCGATCGTCATATTCCCCACCATTATCACTACGTAACACACGTATTGTGCCTCCGAATTGTTGGACTACCATCTTATGAAAATTTTGAAAGCAAGAAAGAACGTCACTTTTCTTTTTAAGCATATAAAGCCAAGTAGTGCGAGAGTAGCAATCAATAAACGTCACAAACCATCTAAATCCAGATAAAGAGAGAACAGGGGATGGACCCCAAACATCAGAGTGAATAACATCAAATGGATACAGACTAGCGACAGACAAATGAGTAGAACGACACCGTACATGTTTAGATTGCTCACAAGCATCACAAGAAAAAGACGGAAGTAAATGATAAAAAGCAGGAAACAATTTAGTAAGATATAAAGGAGAAGGGTGGCCAAGGCGCTGAGGCCATCGTCGAAGGTCATCAAGAGTCGGAGATCTGGTGGAAGATAGGGCACTGGGAGAAGACTGGTTCAGCAAGTACAGGCCGCCGACATTCCTACCACTGCCAAGTGTCCGCCTCGTAGCCAGATCCTGAAAAACACAAACATCATGAAAGAATGTCACAGAACAGTGTAAGGAGTTAGTCAAGTGACTAATAGAGAGTAAATTTCTGGGAAAAGAAGGAACATGTAAGACAGAGGAAAGTGATAGGTCAGGAGAACATGAAACTGTCCCTTTACCGGCAATGGCAGAGAGGGATCCATTGGCAGCAATAACCATATCACGACCAGAAAGGGGAGTATAGGAGGTAAAACCTGAGGCAGAGCCAGTCATGTGGTCGGTCGCACCTGAGTCGATTATCCACTCGGAGGGTGTGGAAGACACGGCATGAGCACTGGACAGACCTGAAGTGGCAACAACAGCATGGGAGGAAGCAGGAGTAGAGTCAGTGTGAGAGCGCAACAGGCGTCGGAAGGCCTCTAACACAGCGGTAGACAGACCTCCAGAAGTATCATCCAGAACGGCAGTAGAGTGAGCAGAAGACTGAGAGCGGCTATCAGAGAGGCGACCACCACCACCACCACGGTACCCTCCTCTACCGCGGGTACCAGAGCCCCGACCACTTGGAGCAAGGTGCGGGTGCAGACGAAAACAAGAGCTTTTGACATGGCCTGTCTTCCCGCAATGACTACAAACAGGGGAAGGACCACGAGTCATACTTGCCAGCGCAGAGTGATCGGTAGCAGAACCAAGAGTGCGACGGCGATTCTCATCACTGAGGAGCATGTTGAATGCCTCCCGAAGGGAGGGAAGGGGCTCACGATGGAGGATGTGCAGACGAACAGCATCAAACTCCATGCTAAGGCCCATAAGGAAGACATGAACACGGAAACGGTCTTTATCCTTCTGAAGTGCCACCGCATCAACCGTACAAGCAGCAGTAAAGGTACTAAAGAAGTCCAACTCCTGATAAAGACGCTCAAACTCAGAGTAGTAGGCGGCAACGGTCAAAGTCCCCTGTCGCAATTCCAGAACACGGCGAGTGAGCTCATATACCTGCATCGAACTGCTTGCCTGGGAGTAAGTATCACGGGCTCTCGTCCAAATATCATATGCGGAGTCCAACAACATATAGCTTCGATACACCTTAGGGGACATCGAATGAAGCAGCCACGAGACGACCAACGAATTGTCCGCATCCCATTTGTGCCATGAGGGATCGGAACGTGATGGCTCAACAATAGTACCATCAATAAGACCATACAACTGGTGGCTGCGAATCGCATGTTGGGCCGCCCTAGACCATTCCAGGTAATTTGTGCCATCCAAGGCGACTGTAGTAATCTTCAAAGACTGGCCATGACTCCGAGGAGGATCACCCGAGGAACGATGCAAAGCATCAACCGGAAGAGCCGAAGATGGAGGGGCCAAAGATCCGGGAAGAGCACCGGATTGGGACGAGGGAGAAAGAGTGGAAGGATCTGGGCTGGAAGGATCTCCCATAGAGAAAAAAAAACGGAAGAGCTCAAGAGAAAGGAGAGAACATCCGACGGGTGCAAACTAAATCTGAAAAACGAAGAGAGCACCCGAGGATGGAAGAGGGGCTTCTCCAGCAGCCCCCATGGAGGACAAAACGGCAAGCCGAAAGCGAAGGCGGAGGTGGAGAAGAAGCGTCGACCGACTGGAGAGAGCATCGGCTAACGCATCTTGCGACGGGAGAAGTGCGAGCGGAGGCGAGCCTTGCTGGCGGAGGGACGCAGGAGATCGGAGCACGATGTCGAGCAGGCGACGCGAGCAGACAAGCGGTCGAGCGGGGACGCGAGCAGACGAGCGGCGGAAGTTTCCTCCCTCTGATACCAAGTCGAACGGGATAATAGGATCATAATCTTGCCCTAAACCGGGCATACATATATATAGCATCAAAAAATAAAATAACATAAAAAAACTACATCATAATTATTTTCAACTTGGACAAGCTCTTAATTATGAAATTTCTCAGGGTACAGGAGAACTGGGCAAGGATGAGAGGTTACATGGTGTGCAAATAGCACTTAGAGAAAAGTAAAACTGGTCGCGCGGTCTGGCGATCAGGGGACGGCGAGCTGCTCTTCTTCTGCAGGAGATAAGGGCGACTGACTGATCCTGTCCGCCCAGTCCGCATGAAAAGGGTCATGCAAGAGACTTGCTGAGATCGCAGGATTCCGGGCAAACATTTTGGGTTTAAAAAATCAGATCTATTTTCTGTTCATTTTTTTAATCTGTTTATGATGAAAGTGGTTGTGAGATAGTTTTTTTCCTGAATTTTCTTCTGTTTACTTCTTTAAAAACTTCATGTTGGAAATGATTTTTGATGGATTTTGTTAAATTTTATATGATGATAATACTATTGCAGGCAAATAAGACCATTTTTAGGTAAATGAGACTATCTTCTTCAATATTGATAAAAATTAATTCTCATAATTAAAGCCTTAATTACTTTATAATTAACTTTGATATATAGTTCATAAGAATTATTTTGATGAAGTTGTTAAAGACTAATTATCATTTTGGTAGCTTAATATATGCATGTCTAATTCACATGTCTTCATTTTTGGCATTTGAAGTACCCTCATGACAGGTGATTTAGGTCATAATGAATGAGATAAGCTACCTACTATGTTTGCTTTGCAAACTCATTTTAGGCTATTGTTGTAGATTCAGCTCTAATCGGTGGACTAACTCCATAGGAGCAACATAATCAGTGATATATATTATTAGGGATAGGTTATACTATAAGTGAGGCTAAATCATTTTTTTTTTCATATCCTAAGTAACTAGGGGTTCCTGCTTTCAAATATGAGGTGCAAAAGTAGAGCCATTTTAGTGTATCAAAGTAATACATATGAGCATGGAGACGTGGATTCAAACTCAAGGCGGTGGATATGGTGCAATTATGGAAAGCCGCAGGGTAGTTTTTCGTAATTATTCCTTCGCGTGTATGATATGATAAATTTATTTATCGATACTTTCGATCAAAGGAAGTTGTTAGGGTTTCGAAATTTTAGAGGGGGGAGGGAAAACGAGAGAGAGAGAGAGAGAGGAAATTCAGAAGGGGTAAAGAGAGAAAACACTTCACCATAATACTCAAGCATGCCAAAATACACAAGTCTCCCGGCTTATATACGTGTCGGACAAATACGGACTTAACAAAGGAAATTAAGAAAATAACAAAAGCAATGCAGAAAAGAAAACCCCTCCTTGGTACGGTGTCGGCTACGTCGGAACGGCTC
This sequence comes from Dactylorhiza incarnata, assembly GCA_033032865.1. Classification (NCBI taxonomy): domain Eukaryota; kingdom Viridiplantae; phylum Streptophyta; class Magnoliopsida; order Asparagales; family Orchidaceae; genus Dactylorhiza; species Dactylorhiza incarnata. Next base: position 179,339 of record JAWHQI010000296.1, on the reverse strand, counting down.
GCCCGCCGCGCTCTCGGCGTTGGTAAACTCACCACACCGGAGGTTGCCCCTCGCCCTCGTCTCCCTCGTTGATAGCCGTAACAATTCCGTCGTCTGGGAAATTTGCCTTGTCCTCAAGGCAAAAGTCCGGGAACTGGTGACGCAAGTCAACGCGATCTACCCACGTCGCCTCCGAGGGTGGAAGTCCCTGCCATAACACCAAGACCTGCTCCACTGGCTGTGATGCACGATGTATCGTGCGCGTCTACGCGATGCGCTGTGGCTGGAATGTCGGTGAGGGCCGCTAGGCTCCGCCGGTGGAAGCATCTCCTCGACGGGATGATCGTCAATCACCCGCTTGAGTTGTGATACATGGAACACGGGATGAATGCGGCTCTCCGGAGGTAGGCGGAGGCGGTACGCCTGAGTGCCCACCCGAGCGACGATCTCAAAAGGCCCGTAGAATTTGGCCGCCAACTTGGAGTGAACTCGCGGGGCCACCGTCACCTAGCGGTGTGGCCGGAGTTTGAGGAAGACAGAGTCCCCCTCGCTGAACTGGACGTCGCGACGATGGCGGTTGGCCGCGGCCACCATCCGATTTTGTGCCCGCTGGAGGTGTTGGCGCAGCTGCTGAAGCATGGTATCACGGTCTCGGAGTAAGTTGTCCACCGCGGCGACCGCACACTCGTCGGGGATGGTGCGGCTCAGAACTGGAGGAGGTCGAACTGCCTCGAAGGGTGTAGTGTCGGTGTTGGAGTGGAATGAGGTGTTGAAGGAGTATTCGGCCCAGGATAACCACTCGGCCCAAACCCGCGGGTGGTCGCACACGAAACAACGCAGATAAGTTTCAAGGCAGTAGTTCATGACCTCAGACTGGCCATCCGTCTGCGGGTGGTATGTTGTGCTCATGCGGAGCTGTGTGTCTTGCATCCGGAAGAACGCCTGCCAGAAGGCACTGAGAAAAAGCGGGTCGCGGTCGTTGACAATGGGGCGAGGGAACCCATGTAGGCGGACTACTCCATCGACGAAGGCGGCGGCCACCCCGGGGGCCGTGAATGGGTGGCGGAGCGGGATGAAGTGAGTATACTTGGACAAAAGGTCCACAACCACCAGGATGCAGTCCCAGGTCTTGGAGCGGGGTAGACGAGTAATAAAGTCCATGGAAATATCTTCTCATACCTGCGTCGGAATGCGGAGGGGCTGGAGAAGGCCCCCAGAAAAGTCGCCTCGTATTTGGCCCGCTGACATGGTAGGCAGACTGCGACGAAGGTCTTGACCAATACAAGGAGGCGGCGAGGCGGCGTTATGTCCTGAAAGCACTAGCGTGACCGCCTTCAGGAGTAGCATGGAACTCGATAAGCAGACGTGGTATCAGTTGTGAAGAGGCGGGCAGTACGAGACGGTCCTGGTAGTAGAGGCGGTCACCCACGAGGCAGTACGGTGGGCGGACCGTAGGGTCTGCCCGGAGAGCTCCCACGATCGTCTGACACAAGGGGTCGGCAGCCACTTCATGCTGAAGAATGCTGGCGTCCACCCAATAGGGCCGTGAGATAGCCATCAGGCAGGCCGTCGGCGGGTGGAAGGAGAGTGCATCAACCCTTCGGTTGGACGCCCCGGCCCGAAACTCAATGTCGAAGTCGTACCCGAGGAGTTTGGCAATCCAGATTTGTTGTGTCGGGGTGGTGATCTTCTGGTGGAGATAGCGCAGGCTATGGTGGTCCGTCCGGACGGTGAAGTGGCGGCCCAGCAAGTACGACCGCCAATGCTGAATGGCGAGGACCAGGGTCATCAACTCGGACTCATAGGCGGAGCAGGGTCGAACTGTGGCCGCGAATGTCCGATTGAAATAGGCGATGGGATGATCGACATGCATCAACACGGCACCAACTCCTGAGCCGGAAGCGTCGCACTCCACCCCAAATGGCTGCGAGAAATCTGGCATGGCCAGGACCGGGGCGGTGCTCAAGGCCCGCTGGAGGGCACGAAAAGCTTCCGCCGCGGAAGGTGTCCACTGGAAGGTGCCCGTCACGGATTTCTTCAGCAAACTGGAGAGTGGCTTGGCGATCTTTCCGTAGTCCTGGATGAAACGACGATAGTATCCTGTGAGGCCCAAGAACCCTCTGATGTCATGGAGGGAGCGAGGCGTGGGCCATTGAAGAACGGCCTGCACCTTTTCCTGGTCCATTGACACACCGTTGGCGGAGATAGTGTGACCCAAGTAGCTAACCTCCGTTTGACAGAAGACGCACTTCTTGGGATTCACACAGAAGGAGTTCTCTCGAAGTGTGGTGAGGGTGGCTCGAATGTGGTCCAAATGATCCTGCCATGATGAGCTGTAAAGGAGAATATCATCGAAGAACACCAAGATATACCTGCGCAAGACCGGTCGAAACAGGTCGTTCATGGTAGCCTGAAAGGTGGCGGGGACGTTAGTCAGGCCAAAGGGCATGACTAGGAACTCATAATGACCATCATGTGTGCGGAATGCTGTCTTGGGAACGTCTTCCTCCCGCACCCGAATCTGGTGGTAACCTGCCTGCAGATCAAGCTTCGAGAAGAACACCGCTCCCCGCAGCTCGTCCAAGAGCTCCTGAATGACTGGAACTGGATACTTATCCGGTACGGTAGCCTTGTTGAGTTTCTGATAGTCGACACAGAAACGACACCTGCCATCCTTTTTGCGAACTGCTTTACTCGAAGTGGAATGGCGCTAGGACGGATGATGCCTGCTGAGAGCATGTCACTAACCAAAGTTTCTATCTCGCCCTTTTGGGCCTATCCGTAACAATATGGCCGAACTGAAATGGCGGACACCCCCTCGCGCAGTGGAATGCGGTGATCTGTAGGTCGAGGCGGGGGAAAATGAGTCCCGTCGGTGAAGAGGTCCGGAAAGCTGTCCAAAATGGCCTGAAGGGACAGGGCGGGGGAGGGGATGGCCTCGGGCCATCCCGCCACATGCCATAAGGTGGCCGCCCACTCAACATCGGTGGATTTCTGACGGGAGTGAAGAGAGACGGGTCGGCGGAGTAAGGAGGCCTCATCCTCCAGTAAACACGGTGTCCCCTCGCAGAGAAAGCGCATCGTCATGCGGTCTCAATTGACGCTGACGTCCCCAAGAGTCCGAAGTCAAGCCACGCCGAAGATCCACCCCGCCCAGAGGGAAGGCGTAGAATTCGGCCCGGAAGGGGCTTTGGCCTAGCGTAAGAGTGAGCGCCGCACATAAGCCACCGGTCGCGCGCCGGCAACCGTCCCCCAAGCACACCGTGAAGCGGTCGACGGTCCGCACTGGAAGAGATAAGCGATCCACCAGGCACTAGGAAATAAAATTATGGTTGACGTGACTATCAATCATGACCACGACGGATGTCCCGTGAAGCGATCCCCGAAGCGTCATCGTCTGAGGGCCCGAAAACCCACCGACGACAAAGAGCGGAAAGTCCAGGCGGTGAAATGTGGCTGTCGGGGAATCCTCGGTGGTGGGCTCGAGCTCCAGAGCCTCAACGTCCGCAAGAGTCACCTCGGGTTCCTCCTCGCCGATGAGGATCCGAAGGGTTTTCAGTGAGCAATCGTGCGTGGGGGTATAGGGTTGCTTGCAGCGGAAGCACAGGCCCTTAGCGCGCAAATCGGTGTACTCCTGGTTGGAAAGCCAGGGGTGGGCCGGAGGCCGAGGGGGCCGAGGAGAAGGTGCGGCCCGTCCGGGTCCTGAAGGGGGTTCAGGCTGTGGCGCCCGATAGGGAGGAAGAGGTCGGGGTGCCTGTCGTGGCGCCGGTGCTGGAGGTGGTCGGCCTGTGTCCGGGGGGCGGGTCTGAAACTCCGCTTCGACCAAGCGGGCGAGATCCATGGCCTCCGTAATGGAGGGGGGTGCGTATCCGAGCACGAAAGTGAGTCCGAAGCCCATGCATGAAGAAGCTGAGGTAGTGGTCCGGTGGTAGGCCGGGAACATGTGTGGCGAGGGCGATGAACTCATCGATGTAGTCGTCAATAGAATATGTTTGTCGAACTCCAAAGAGCCGCTCGACAGCAGTGCCAGAATAGCGCGTATCGTAACGACTGATGAGTGCTTGCTGGAGGGCCGGGTTGGTTTGGCGGAGCCAACGAACCCAATGGAGTGTGGAGCCTTCAATGCCAATCATGATCGTACTGACTTTTTGTGTCTCTGGTGTCTGCTGAATGTCGAAGAATTTTTCGGCGAGGGCGATCCAACCCAAGGGGTTGGTGTCGTTGAAGGAGGGCACCTCGAGAGAACGGGGACTGTCGGGGACAGCGCCGGGCGGGTAAACCGCAGCCGGGACAGTGTCCGGAGGAGCGCCATGGAGAGACGGCGACTCGGCAGCGGAGGCGGCGGAAGTGGAGGGGCGAACGGCCAGCAGGGAGTCGAGTTTGGAGTCCATGCGGAGGACTAGGGCCTGCAGGGAGGCAATCGAGGCATCGTGGTCCTCCAAGCGGCGAAGGATGGCTGGATCGGTGGCCGGGAGGGACGGCGTGGTATCTAGGTTGCCCATGGAGCGCAAGCGAGGGGGCATGCACGTGGAGGAGAGGCTGGCGGGGCCGAAGGATGACCCATCAGTGGCTGGAGTCGGCGTCGGTGCCCGCGAGGGAGGCGGCGAAGGGCGCTCGGGCGATGGCGGTAGCGTGCGAGACCTCGACGGAAACCGCGAGGGAGGCGGTTGCAGCACGCGAGTGGGAGGGATCGCGGGTACAACACGCGATCGAGACGGCGACTCGGCGATCGGGAGTGAGGGCGGGCGACGGAACTGGAGTCGGAACCTTAGGTCGCTGGATCGGCTTCGGGCGGCGGAGACCGCGGCCGGAAGAGGGCAGGTCGGACCACTTTGTTAAAGTTTCGAAAATTTAGAGGGGGGAGGGGAAACGAGAGAGAGAGGAAATTCAGAAGGGGTAGAGAGAGAAAACACTTCACCACAAAACTCAAGCATGCCAAAATACACAAGTCTCCCGGCCTATATACGTGCCGGACAAATACGGACATAACAAAGGCAATTAAGAAAATAACAAAAACAATGCAGAAAAGAAAACGCCTCCTTGGTACGGCGTCGGCTACGTCGGAACGGCTCGCCCGCCGCGCTCCCGGCGTTGGTAAACTCGCCGCACCGGAGGTTGCCCCTCTCCCTCGTCTCCCTCGTCGATCGCCGTAACAGAAGTCCTCCGGCACTTTGTACTAATATGATTTCTTGAAATGATATGTAAGTTGGTTTTTAAAGATGTGATTTGCATTGGAGTGATGTAAGCATTCTACTTTTATAGTTAGAGATATTTATTGAAGATAAATATATTAGAAATTATATTAGGAATGCATGGATTCTCACATCTGAATATAAATTTAGAGTCAAGATTTACATATCATACATGAATTCTTGCTGAGGTGTATTGTTGCCTTAGTTTATTGCTTTAGGTTTTACTAAGCTACTATGTGATAAATGGATTTCATTCTGTGTTTTGAAATAAATTTTATGTATTATTTAGGTGTTCCTATGAGATGTAAAAGACATTAGATGTTTTGCATATTACACGCGTTGATGTAAGGGATAAGCCATATTTCTTTCCAATGATTTCATAGGTCTGTAAATAAATAAATACTTTATTCATAAATTAACCAAACTCTCGGAATTATAAGATAGGCTTACCCTAGTACTTGAAAAAGAACAAAAAGGTTTACATGATGACTGCAGTGGACAGCATCATTATATTTTTTTCATTGAAATTTATTCAAAATTAAATTATGAGTTTGCACCTGATCACTTTTTACAACTTTTCTAAAGCGGAAAAACAATGCATAAGCAAATGCTTGAACCTCAATTGCCTATTGATACCATTAGCACTTTGATGGCAAATTTGCTTAGTAGCTAGAGAGATGGGTGTGTAAAAAATGCCCAAGGTAAGTTCTACGTCAATGGAATTATACTACTAATTTCATTGCAAAATAACGAGGCCTGAAGATTTAGTTGCAAATACATAAAAACAAGCAGCTCAGTGCGTACCTGCATGCAGAGAAGAACTGGACCAAAAATCTCCTCCTGTTGGAATTGGCAGAGAATGACATACAAAATTATATGCAAAGTACTTATATGCATTACTGAAAGTTTAAAAAATTTGCAATTTACTAAAGATGCTTTCAACAATTAATCCTTCTAGTTTTTAATATATCGCGCAAGTCTATTAAGGTATCCTACTCAGTAGAAAACGGCGATTGATCATCGTGCTTGTACAACTCGTATTCGCCGGGGTAGGCACAGCCCAGTTATAGACCAACTACAACAAACAGTTGACCATTGACTAAGAGAAACGTCACCCAGGAAGAGCCGAAGACAGCCCATAGGCGAGGTCTCTCTTGAGGTCGCCTATAGGCGAGGCCCCTCTTGAGGTCGCCCATGGGCGAGGCCCTCTTGAGGTCGCCCATGGGCAAGGCCCTTGACAGCTCGTCAAAGGAGCTCGCAGGGCCGGTTCCAGGCTGGCGAGGTCCTTCCAAGACCGTCTCAGTCATCTCGCCAGGATCTTGCAGCATGCAAGACGGGTCAGGTATTCTACGGGGGGCGACTATTTACAGGCCACCCCCTTAGCCTAGATTGTCTATAAATAGGACCCAAGGGCACAAGAAACAGGCACGTTGACCCCCCCCCCCAAGGATCTTATTCACCAAGTCCATTTCGCTCAGCTTTGGCTTTCGGAAGGGAAGTTCCTATAAACTTCTAGGGGTGTGGTGGGACCTCCTCGCTGCAGCATGTGAGTGGGTTTTGTTTGTTGGCAATCATACTTCTAGTTCTCTCTCCCTCTCTCTCTCTCTCTTGCCATCAAAACCGTAGTGTTAGACCATAGGGTAAGTAACCTCATGCTACCTCTTAGGTCCGAACTTTTTGAGAACCGGTTTTTGGTTCCAACATTTTTGGTGCGATGAGTGTGGACCGTAGCCAGAGAGGGAAAGTCTTATGAGAAAACATCATGGCTCATAGTGACGAGCCGGAGATCGACGTCGACAACTCGCGAGCTGATAGCGAGTTCGTAAAGTGAGCTGACTTCGCAGAATTCGGCAGAATAATGCAGGATACCATGCGGGCTCTTCTCACACGTCGCGTCGAGGTCACTACAACCTCGCCTCGCCATGTCACTTCTTCAGAGGAAGGCGAGTCGTCTCAGCGACCTGGCAAGGGGGTCGCACAGGAGGAGCCCGAGAGATTTCAGCAGTCGCGTTGTCCCCCCAACGAGCTCGCACGGAATTCACTTTCGTGAGCTTGATCCTCCGGCGAGCTCACAAGGAGTTCGCTACCGCGAGCTTGAGCCAGATCATCGCCCACCAGCTCACGAGTATGGGTCGACGAGTCCATTCTGTGACCAGATCTTGTCTGCCCTAGTCCCCGGAGGGTTCCGGGAACCCACTCTAGGTTACTATACGGGGAAGGATAAACCCATCCAGTATTTGCTAGGGACTGTTTTCACAGGTGCCCGCACGTTCCATCTACTGCTTTGAGGACCTTCGTTGTGAATTGATGTTGCGGTTCGCAATGTCCAAAAAGAGGAAGGGGCCCACGACTCTCTTCCTTCTAAAGCAAAGAGCTAATGAGACGTTGGGGAGCTACATTGACCAATTCCAAGAGAAAGCCATGGGCATCCAGTAGGTGGATAGCTATACCTTGCAACTAGCTCTCACATTTGGCCTACAGGAGGGCTTGATCAAGCTAGAGGTGAGCTGAGACCCACCGGTGTCTTTTGAGGATAGACCGAGCAGGACGCTTCATTGAAGGAGAGGCCACGAACAGTAGCTTCTTAGCCTCGCTAACGAGGTTGACTAGAGTGGAGGAAGCCAAGACGCCAGAGGGGGGAAGGAGGAAGGAGCAAAAAAGGCAGAAAGGGCTAAGGAAGCAGGAAGAGTCGAGGAGGCAGGAAGAGCTGAGGAGGTCGGTCATGGCTCCCGAGAATCGGGGATCAGATAGGAGGTTCCAGGTTCCGATAAACAGGTCGTCGTGGAGGGCTGGAAGACCTCGTCTCATGGGACCGGGGAGACGTTTCTCTCCCGAGCGTCAAGCTCGTTTAAATCCTCCCGAGAGGCCGTAGAGAGGGAGGCAGAGTAGGTCTCCTCCTCGGGAAGCTAAGGCGATTACCCGACAAAGAGGTCGACACCAAATGAGAAATCAGCATCGAAGGAACCCACGCCGAAACGACCTTCTCTAATGTGATTTACATCAAGTGGAGCAGCATGCTACTGTCGCGTGCCCGGAGTTCTTGAAAGCAAAGGAGAGCGGGAGAGGGAATAGACCAAGTAGGAGGGCAGGGGGATTAGCAGCGATGAGCTCCGGCTGAAGGAGAGTTGGTTCAGGCCCCGGGCCAGAGAAGGTGTGAAAGACCGGGTGGATGTTGGGACGCGAGGAAGGATCTGCGTTAACCACGGGGGAGTGAGGGTAGAGGCATCAAGGAAAGGAAGCCTCCATGCAATCTATCATATGAGTGTCGCTTCGACCTCCTAGGTACCTCCCCGGTGGGGGAGATCACCATCTCAGAGGAAGATATGTTGGGTAATGAGAACCATTTTCACGACGTCGTTGTTATCCAAGCAGTGATCGAGAACTTCACAGTTTATCAGATCCTGGTGGATAACGGAAGTTTTGTCAATGTGGTATTCAAAAAGGCATTCGATGAGATGAAGGTTGAAACCAAGAGGGTCACGACGTGGGACGAACCGCTCTTTGAGTTTTCAGGGGAAATAAATGAGGTAAAGGGAGGAGTGGAACTCCTCGTCACCCTGGACGGAATTTCAAGGAACTGTCGGTTCGTCATCGTTGACGCTCCGAGCAGTTATAATGCATTCTTCGAAAGGCCTCTGATAAGTGCTTTTCAGTTTGTGCCCTCCTCGTACCACCAGTGCCTGAAGTACAGCTCAGGAGTGCAAATCAGAATCTGCAGTGATCCAAAGATAGCCCGAGAGTGCTACCTCAACGTCGTCAACACGATCGGTTGGAAGGAAGAGGCAGAAGAAGTAGACAAGGTACTAGAAGGAATGACACGCTTGGAGGTCGCGGAGGTGGAAGAAGTAGAGATCGTAGTTGTGTGTGGGAGGCTCAGAAGTGTGAAGATCAACGGGGAGCTAACGGAAGAAGACAAGCAGAAGATCATGGTGTGTCTTCAGGAAAACGTCGACTTCTTTGCATAGAGCGCCACAGACATATCGGGCATCGATGTCGATGTGGTGTGCCATCGCCTCAACCAGGATTCAGTGGTTCGCCCCATAAGGCAGAAAAAGAGGGCAAAAACACTACTCTGGCTAAGCCCATTCGCAAAGAGGTGAAAAAGTTGTTGGAAGCAAGTTTTGTATCAGAGATCTAGTACCTAGGCTGGGTCTCTAATGTTGTAATGGTGAAGAATGTTGGGGGAATGTGGAGAATGTGTATTGATTTTTCACTTATTAATAACGCTTGCCCTAAGGATTGCTACTTGTTGCCTCGGATAGACGCACTGATTGATTCACTCGTCGATTTTCCTGTAATGAGCTTGGTTGATGCTTTTTCAGGATACCATCAGATCCGGATGCATCCTCCTGACAGTCGCGACGCCTCGTTCATCACAAACGACAAATTCTACAGCTACAAGATGATGCCCTTCGGTCTGAAGAACGCGGGAGCAACTTATCAGCACAGGATGGACCGAGTCTTCAAGGAGCATAAGGGGCGGAACTTAGAGGATCTATGTAGATGACCTCATGGTGAAGAGCAAAAGCGTTCAGGAGCATCTTGAGGACTTGGTCGAGACCTTCAAAACGTTGAGAAAGTACAAAATGAGGCTCAACCCGACAAAGTGTGTATTTGGAGCAAGAAAGGGAAAGTTCCTGGGCCACCTTCTGACTCTAGCAGGAGTGGAGCACAATCCTGACAAGGTGAAGGCCATCATGGAGATGGCGAAACGAAAAATATACCAAGGAGGTGCAGCACTTGACCGGAAGGCTGGCCGGCTTGAGCAGGTTCCTTTCTAAGGCCAGGGAGAAGTGCTCTCCGTTCTTCAAAACTCTTCAGAACAACCAAAAGTTTGAGTAAATGGCAGAGTGTGGCGCAGCATTCCAGATCTTGAAGTGCCAATTGACACAAACACCATTGTTACAAGGGCCTAGGGAGGGAGAAGACCTCTTCCTCTGCCTAGGAGTAGGGGCAGAAGCAGTGAGTTCAATGCTTGTCCGAAAAAGGGGAAAAGACAGCTCCTGATCTACTACGTGAGTAGGGTCCTGCGGAAGGCCGAGACACGTTATCATATATTGGAGAAGCTGACTTTTGCCTTAGTTATCTCAGCTCGAAAGCTCAGGTCGTACTTTAAAACGCATACTATTGGGGTCGTGACCGATCATCTCCTACGCAGCATCATGGAGGGGGTGGAGCACTCGGTTCGACTAGCCAAGTGGTCTGTGGAGCTCAACAAGTTCGGCATCTCTTTCTTGCCCTGGATGGCCATAAAGGCTCAGGCAGTGTCGGATTTTCTGGAATACTTCTCCGCAGAGGCCAAGGAGGGAACAAGTTCATCGGAGTTTGTTTCGTGGAAGAGGTTCGTCGATGGAGCCTCGGGAAGGAGTTCCCTCGGGGTGGGTATCATCCCGGTGAGCCCGCATGGAACAAGGATCGAGCAGGCAATGGAGATCCTCTTCCCCGTCACGAACAATCAGGAGGAGAACGAGGTCATCATTGCAGGCCTTCGCTTGGCCAAAGAGTTGAGGGTGCAAGATCTTGTGGCTCACACGAACTTGTTAGTGGTCGCATCTTATATTCGCAGAGAGTTCAAAGTAAGAGAAACGACTTTACAGCAGTACCTCGTGAAGGTGAAGAGTTTGATAAGATCTTTTCGATCCTTCTACATCAAGCACGTACCGAGAGAGGAGAATTTAGAGGCTGGCTGATTGGCAAAGTATGGCCCCAGAGCCGGAGGTACCACAGTCGCGTTGTTTCAGCCATCTATTGAGGAATGAGAGCTGATGAAAATTGAGTAGCAAACATCTTGGATCAACCTGTTTGTGACCTTTCTCACAACAGGACAATTCTCGGTGGAGGTCAAAGACAGGAGGAAGTTTCGATATAAGGCATCCTATTATAAGCTTCACGGTGGAGACCTATACCAGAAGACCCTCTCTGGTCCACTGGCTCGTTGCGTCACTGAGACGGAGGTCCCCCACATACTAGAAGAAATTCACTCGGGGAAGTGTGGGAGTCATTTGGGAGCTGCATTCTCGAGCAGCACATATTGAGGCAGGGTTATTTTTGGCCTACCATCAGGAAGGATGTGAGGACTTCGCCAAGAAGTGTCAAAAGTGTCAACTTTACGCCCCACTCCAGCTGTAGCCGGCTCAACAACTCTGTTCAATCAGAGCTCCGTGGTCGTTGCCATTTGGGGAATGGACTTGCTTGGACCATTCCCTCAAGCGAGTGGCCAGAGGAAGTTAATTCTTGTAATGATTGACTACTTCTCGAAGTGGATCGAAGTCAAGGCGCTGGCCAAGACCACTTCTAAAGAATTTTATTTGGGGAGAAATTGTTTGCAGATTCGGGATACCTGGGGCGATTATCACACAACGGTCCGCAATTTGCCAGCTTGGAGTTGACTGACTTTTGTAATCAGATGGGGACAAATCTTCGCTACGCATCCGTTCATCATCCCCGAAGAAACGGTCAGGTAGAGGCAGCTAACAAACTCATCCTCAACCTCCTGAAGAAATAGGTAGAAAATCTCAAAGGAAATTGGGCGGAACATCTCCCCTCAGTTCTCTAGGCCATGAGAACTACTCTGAACTCCGCAACGGGTCAAACTCCATTCAAAATGTCTCATGGCTCAGAAGCTCTCATCTCAGTGGAGTTTCAAGGTCAGAAGCCCAAGGGTGATAGCAGCGGGGGACGAAGAAGAGGAATGACGTCTCGAGAATGAATGAGCGCAGAGGCTTTCCCTCGACTTCGTCGAAGAGCTCTGCGACCTTGCCTCTGCTCGACAAGAGGACATCAAGCGAACGATGGTCAGACATTTCGATAAGCACATTCGCATCAAGCAGTTCCAGAAGAGAAATCTCATGTTGAAGAAAGTAGACATGGCAGGTAGATCTGTCGTCATATCGAGGTGAAACCCATCTTCGCAAGTGGTTTAGAACCTGAACCTCCAACTCACTCCTCGTAATCGTCAGGTTGAGTGATGGGGCAGTGCCTCGGGATAATAGCGCATACTCTCAAACTCAATCATCTGCATTGACGTCCGAGATCAGCTCCCCCCTTGCATGTTGGTCGACGATCGCTCGAGCGCACTTCTCACCCATCTGTTGGGTTATCAGAAGGGAGTCTGGAGTCATAGTCTAAATTAACTTATAAGAGATGAATTTCCTCTCAGTTGCGGGTTGTTTATATCCTGCAGCTAGATCGACTTCAGGAGTCATCAGCTTAACGAGCTTCTAAGCTAAATTAAAAGTAAAGAAATAATTCATCTTTCATGTATATGTACCCTCTAATAAATGGTAGAACTAATCTTCTTGAACTCTTGAGTGGCAGGATGAGAACTCTCCAGTAATAGGATTTACGATCCTCCTACACGAGAGTCCTAAAATAGCCTGGTCGGGTGATGGGACGACGTCTCGGTTTAATAGCGCATCCTCCTAAGTCTAAGCCTCTGCAAGGTCGGTCGAGATCAGCTCCCACTTGTATGCTGACCTTCGTACCCCTCGAGTGTCTTTCCATCCCAAGAGCATATTGAAAAAGCGCATGAGACAATGCATCGAGCGCTGCGAGTCCACTTAATCCCAAGCCTCTGCAGGGTCGGTCAAGATCATCTCCCCACTTGTATGATGGCCTTCAGACCTCTCGAGTGCCTCGCCCTCCCAAGAGAATATTTAAAAAGGGCATGCATGGTACAACGCCTCGAGCGTTGCGAGTCCACTTAAGACCAAGCCTGTGCAAAGTCGGTCAAGACACCCTACTTGTATGCTGGTCTTCGGGCCCCTCGACTATCTTTCCCTCTCAAGAGCACATTAAAAAAGGGCATGGGACAACGCCTCAAGCACTGCAACTCCATTTAAGCTCAAGCCTCTACAAGGTCGATCGAGATCAGCTCCCCACTTGTATGCTGTCTTTCGGACCCCTTGAGTGTCTCTTCCTCCCAAGAGCACATTAAAAAAGGGCATGGGACAACGCTCTAGCGTTGCGAGTCCACTTAAGCCAAAGCCTCTGCAAGGTCGTTCGAGATCAGCTCCCCACTTGTATGGTGGCCTTCGGACCCCTTGTAACAACCCTTATAAAAAAAAGAAATCCAATAAAATTTATAATCATAACCGTTCCCATTTCATCTAACCGCACCCCCTCCCAGACTTAAAGCCCGCGCTAGCTAGGTCTCCCATCTCTCTAAATCCCGCAAGCCGCTCGCTCGAATCCTGCTCCAGTGCCGCTCCCGCTCCCGTGCCGCTCCCGTCTCCTACGCACAGTGACGCCGCCGTCGCCTGCTCCTCCTCCCGCTCGACTCGTCGACGACTCCTCCGCCTCCAGCCGACTTCTGCGCCTCATCTTTCCCTTCTCCTGGCCGACGGAAACAACCCTTCTCCTCCAAGGATCGGCAGCAGGCTGCCCTAGTTCTTCTTCCCCTCTTCTGGACGCCGGCAACAGCAAGGAGCTTTTCCTCCTCCAAAGAGGTCGACAGCCCCTCCCCCTCTCCGTTTCGGCCGGCGGATTTCAAGGGGACTCCTAGGGTTTCGCTCGAAACCCCTCCTCGTGGATTTTTGAGCCCAGATCTGGTCTCCTTGGGTGAGAAACTCCTCCAATCTCGTTGTTTCAGATTTGCCCTAGATTATTATGTTAATTTTTGAGCCCCAAATTAATGTGATTACGAGGATCCATCTCGTGTTCGTCGTATAATCGTCTAATCCCATATTTGTTTGTGTTTCCGGTGCCGCTCGTCGGATCTAGTGGTGGAATCGCTCCAAACCCTCTCCGATTTAGGGTTTTCGTCGCCTAAGCGCTACCAAGTCTCCGATTTGCTCACGGTAGCCTCTTCTCCCCTCACTCTTGAGGGAGGTAAATTTTTTAACCCTTCATGTTTAGGCTTGTTAAGTGGATCGCTTGTGTTAGTGTATTTTTCTCGTTATGTTAAATTCATGGTCCCTGGATAGGTTAAATACGGACCTTGAGTCTTGTTTGCGCCGTTTAGCCGCCGCCAGCATTTTGTTAGTTTCGGCTTCACCTTAAAGCAAGTGGAGAAATTCCCTCTCGCTTGCAAATTAAGAATTTAAGTTCTTTATACCTGTATCTAAGTTATTAACTGTATCTGATAACGCAAAAATCATATCTCGTGAGTATGTCTTGTTATGATAGAAATTTCCACGGAAAAATCATGAATCACTTAAGTCTTGAGTGTCATAAGCAAATCTTGGAAACTAGGGTTTAAGTGGTGCATCGTCTTGTTTGCATGGTCACGGTAAGCAGGAAGTACTCTTATTCTAGTAAGACTTACACTTGGACTTGAGTGTGAACCATGCGCGCCCACTATAAACACCTACGCATTTCATCGATTACAGCTTATGTCGTTGTAAAATAAATGTTTAAGCTATACTCCGGAGTAGGCTAATAATTTCAGATAGTTATGCTTGTTTCAGCTACTTGCTTGTTTCGCTAGCTTGCTTCAGGATGTTAATTGGTATTTTAGAATTACTTCTGCACGTACTTAAATCTATAGCATGTTGTTTACTATTATTTTCTTGTTCTGAGACATTTTCCTTCTGTTTGGATTTGCCTTAGGGTTCGTGACCGCGCTGTCTGCTCCCTGAGTTTTCTTCGTTCAGCTGCAGTTTTGCTTGGAGGTTTTATTTTGATTACTGTACCAGCAGGTTCTATGTATTGTGTTTCAGATACTGTTGAATTTACTTTTCATGTATTAGTTATTGTCAGCCATTTTCTCGTGTATTGTGGACAACTCCTAGGATGTTTTGATGTATCAGATCATTTCAATTATGGTATTTCACTGTTGTGACTTATTTCATGTTCATCGTTTCAGCATTGCGTAAGACATTAGTTTTTATTATAAATGCATGAGCATCAACCTTTTTTGTGGCTTCCGCATTCTTATAAAGTATATTAAATTCTTTTCAAAGTAACAAATTCAAAGCTACTGTAGTATTTCTGGTTCCGCCTTAGCAGACATGGATTCATTCCCGCCCATGCCTGTGGCATCACGGCCCGCCCAAAGCGCGCTCTGACCCTTGTCGAGACGGGTCGTGACAGTTGGTATCAGAGCCAGGTTAAGCATCTAAAGATAAAGTATTTTAAAATTTTCATATATTTTGAAATCTATTATGTAAATATACGTGCATGCATCATTTCCTCACTCACTTTGTCGTTGTCTGTTGTTCGAGGCTGAAACACGCGCACACTCACTCATAAGCATGAGTAGTATGCGTACAAATGTTAAGGGAGTATGGGCAAACTTAATATTTATATGCATATGAATTTCCACTAGGATATACACCGCTTGCGAATATTAAATTGTATGGGCAGTTTAATATTTTCAAGGGCGCTGGCATTAGAATCATCATGCGCGTGACATGTTAAGTGATATGGGCGTTTAACATGACATGCGTATCCATTCATGAACATTCTTAAGGATGCATTGTAGGCATAAATACATTGCATGCATGACATAACTCATTGCACGAGTGTTAAGCTGAGAGCAACAGATGACGATTGTACACACATGAATTTTTTTTTCAAATCATTTTTCTATCGCACGCGATCTTATCATCGCATTTGCACTTGCATGACTACCACCTAGAGTTGTCCAATGAAAATGCTGTAACTATTACATGATTTACGTATTCAACAGTATTAGAATGCTAGAACCTGTAGTCTCAACCCTCTAAGCTTAGCCTGACTGTTTCTCTTACTTGACTCTTTTGTGTTTCTTTCTAGATGGCTTCGAAGCGATCGCAACGCAAGAAAGCTACCGCATCTGCGACGGAAGCCCCTAGGGATGAAACTGCCCAGCTTCTGAGACAACTTCTGGAGCATGTCACCCGTCTGGAAGGAGATCGCCAAACTCCTGACCCAGCCCTTGGTTCCGGCAGTGCAGGGACAGCTGGAGTTACGAACACTACTGCCCTTCCTGGAGCCACCCCTCCTGCAACTGATTCTGGGACCGGCTCGCCTGCCGTCACCTTGGTGCCCCCGCTCGTGACAAGGCTGACTGCCCCGCCCGTGGCAATGGCAGATACTCTGGCATTCAAGAGGCTGAATCCGCCGTCTTTCGATGGCAATCGAGACTACTTCGTGATCATTGAATGGATCTCCCAGATGGAGAAGCATTTTGAGTATGCTGGAGTTCCCGAGACCCAGAAGGTCCTCCTTGCGGCCTATCAATTGTCTGAGGATGCTTATACTTGGTGGATCCAGCGCCGCAGCCTCCCCGATTCTACCACCTTATCTTGGGGACAGTTCAAGGATGCTCTTATGGAGAACTTCCTCTCTTCCGTGGAGCGGGACAAGTTAGCTGAGAAGTTCCTATCCCTTCAGCAGCCCGGTAGGACAGTGACCGAGTACGCGAGAGAGTTCTCCCGCTTTTCCCTCCTTGCTGCGGAGTTCGTGCCGGATGAAGATAAAAAGATCAGCCGTTTTGTGAAGGGGCTCCGTCGTGACTTCCGCCAGCTTGTGGTAGCTCATGGCGCCACCACCTACGCGGAGACCGTGGGAGCCGCCTTGCAGGTGGAAGCTATTGAGCTGGATCGTTCTGCCAAGAAAGCCCAGCATGGAACAAGCAATGCCGCCGCATCCGACCTCAAGCGCAAGGATGCTCCATCTCAGCAGCAAGGCCCCAGGTCCAAAGAGGTGTGTGCCTTCTGCCACAAGGTGGGCCATGTCGCCCAAGTCTGCCGCTCCCTCCTGAAGAAGCAGAAGATGGTTACTCCTGCGCAGCAACCTCAGATGACGCTTGCCTCTGCTGCCTCCGTCTGTGCTTTCTGTAAGAGGTCGGGCCACTTGGCAAAGGACTGCCGCCGTAAGCAGAAGGCATGTTTCAAATGTGGGCAGGTTGGGCACCTAATGCTCGACTGCCCCATAAAGGAAAGCCTGATTCCGGCTCAGCCACTGCAAGTTATCCCCGGAGCTCAGGGCAGGGCTGTGCTGAACGTCGTCACTCAGGGCGAGGCGCTCGCATCTACCGACGTCATCTCTGGTACGTTTCGTGTAGAATTTTAAATTTTTCTGCATTCTTAAATCTGGTTGCCTCGAATAAACTTGTTATGCGTTATGTTTTCCTTTTTATGAAGTTTTAGGGTCAAGAATAAGTGGATGCAAATCTTATTTGATTCCGGTGCATCACACTCCTTTATTGCTCGCCGCATCGTGGACCTTTATAGTTGGCAAACTTCGCCACTTGAGGTTCCTTTTGAGATTTCTGTACCCGGTCATCTGCATCTCTCAACCAGAGGCGTTCTCAATTGCCCGATCCTGCTTGGAGAATTGCAAGTCGTCGCCGATCTCATAGTTCTGGATATGACAGTTCGACGTAATCCTGGGAATGAATTGGTTGGTCGCGTATCGAGCAAAGTTGGACTGCGTGGCGAAGAGGGTCAATCTCAGCGTTGATGGCAAGGACTACAGCGTTCATGTTCAGACCCGCAGTCACCTGAAGGTAATCTCTGTTGTGCGCGCCACTCGACTTCTTAGCCAAGGATGCCTGCTTCATTTATGCTTCGCACTCGGATGCTATCTCTCCTCAACTCGAGTTTATTCCTGTTGCTTCGGAGTTTCCTAACGTGTTCCCCGCCGAATTTCCTGGGATGCCTCCTGATCGAGATGTAGAGTTTTGTATTGATGTAGAGCCTGGAACGCGCCACATATCTAAAGCTCCTTATCGTATGGCGCCGCGTGAGCTAGAAGAACTCAGATCGCAGTTAGACGAATTGTTTGAGCGTGGGTACATTCGCCCTAGCTCGTCGCCTTGGGGAACCTCTGTACTCTTCGTGAAAAAGAAGGATGGATCCATGAGATTGTGCATCGACTATCGAGATCTTAATAAGGTGACCATCAAGAATAAGTACCCCCTTCCGCGCGTGGATGATCTATTCGATCAGCTTAAAGGCAGTACAGTCTTTTCCAAGATAGATCTCAGGTCGGGTTACCATCAGCTGAAGATCAAGGACTCCGACATCCCCAGGACGGCCTTCCGGACTCGGTATGGTCATTTCGAATTTTTGGTGATGTCTTTCGGGTTGACTAACGCCCCTTCTGCATTCATGGACATGATGAACCGTGTCTTCCGTGAGTACCTGGACAAGTTCATCATCGTCTTCATTGATGATATCTTGGTCTACTCCAAAACCCGCGAGGAGCATGCAGCACATCTTAGACTCACTCTCTCCACCCTTCGTCAGCATCAGCTTTATGCAAAGTTGGCAAAATGTGAGTTATGGCTGGATCGTGTTGCCTTCTTAGGCCACGTCATTTCAGGAGATGGACTTTCTGTTGATCCTGCCAAGATTTCCGCAGTTATGGACTGGAAACAACCTTCTACCCCTACCGAGATCCGTAGTTTCCTTGGTTTGGCTGGCTATTACCGACGCTTCGTCAAGGGTTTTTCCTCTCTTGCTGCTCCCCTGACTCGACTAACTCAAAAGCATGTTAGGTTCGAGTGGTCAGATCAGTGCGAGCAGTCCTTTTCTGAGTTGAAGCAACGTCTGTGTTCAGCGCCTGTTTTAGCTCTTCCGTCAGAAGGGTTGGACTTTTCAGTTTACACTGACGCTTCCGGAGTTGGTTTGGGTTGTGTCCTGATGCAGGATGATCGTGTTATTGCTTATGGGTCGAGGCAGTTGAAGGTTCACGAGCGCAACTACCCCACTCATGATCTGGAGTTCGCTGCGGTGGTGTTTGCTTTGAAGCTTTGGCGTCATTATCTCTATGGCGTGAAGTGTCATTTTTTCACCGACCACCAGAGTTTAAAGTACATCTTTGTTCAGAAGGACCTCAATCTTCGTCAGAGGCGTTGGCTCGAGTTTGTGGCAGATTACGACTTGCAGCTCACGTATGTTCCTGGTATAGCCAATTCAGTGGCAGATGCGTTGAGCCGGCATGCCTCCGTAGCCGCTTGTGCGCCCATGTCAGATATTCTAGCACCCTTGATTGATGACCTCGATCGGATGGATATATCCATTGCACCCGAGGGTCATGAAGGGGTTTCTGTTCCGTTGTGGGTAGAGCAGGTGAAGGATTTGCAGCCATCTGATCCCGCACTCCAGCGCATCCGCCGACAGGTTGAACTTGGGACTCTTCCGGATTTCTCTATCTCTGACGATGTTTTGCGTTTCCGAGGTCGCCTTTGCATTCCTGATGTTCCCGAATTGCTCGATAGTATTTGCCAAGAAGCTCACGAGTCCCACACATCTGGTCATCCAGGCAATAATAAAATGTATCATGACTTGAAGCAGATCATTTGGTGGCCTGGTATGAAGAATTATATAGCTCGCTTCATCTCTCGATGTCTGACGTGCCAGAAGGTGAAAGCTCAGCGCCAGCGTCCTGGTGGTCTTTTGCAGCCTTTGCCTATCCCCGAATGGAAGTGGGAAGCTGTCTCTATGGACTTCATCACGTGTTTGCCCCGTACTCCAAGAGGGCATGATGCGATTTGGGTCATAGTGGAACGCATGACGAAAGTGGCTCACTTCATCCCGTACAAGGAAGGTCACTCACCGAGAAGATGGCCCGGATCTATTTCTCTGAGATAGTTAGATTTCATGGGATTCCTCTGCGGATTGTCTCTGATCGTGACTCGAGGTTTGTTTCGCACTTTTGGAAGGGTTTTCAACAAGCCTTGGGTACCGAGCTCAACCTGAGCACCGCTTATCATCCAACTACCGATGGGCAGACCGAAAGGGTTAATCAGATTCTTGAAGACATGCTTCGGTGTTATATTCTGGACTTCAAGGGAGCTTGGGATGAGCACCTACCGTTGGTTGAGTTCGCCTACAACAATAGCTATCAGGAGAGCCTCAAGATGGCCCCCTTCGAAGCATTGTATGGGCGTCGTTGTAGAACTCCTCTCTATTGGTCAGAAGTTGGTGAGAAAATGGTGTTGGTCCCTGAGTTACTTCAGGAAATGGAAGAAGCCACCAAGAAGACTCGTCTTCAGCTCAGTCGTGCCATTGAGAGGCAGAGGAAGTATGCTAATCAGCGCCGCCGTCCGTTGGAGTTTGCAGTAGGTGATCAGGTGTTCTTGAAAGTTTCTCCCACCCCTGGGGTGAAACAGTTTGGTCGCCATCATAAGCTCAGCCCGAGATTTGTGGGGTCGTACACCATCTCAGAGCGTGTTGGAGGATCTGCTTATCGTTTGGAGTTGTCAGATTCGTTGTCCGGTGTTCATGATGTTTTCCATGTCAGTCAGCTCCGGAAATACATCCATGATCCTAATCATGTTCTTGAGGAAATCTCGGTGGTTCCTGAAGCTAATTTGTCTTATCCGATTGAGCCCGCCAAGATAGTGGAATATTAAGAACGCAAGCATGTCAGCCTACAAGGGACTCAAACAGAAAAAGCGCATTTAATCCGGACTCGAGGCCGCCTATTAATAGACAGGGCTCATCGATTCGGCGCGGGGTGAGTCGGGGACAGGAGAGGATGTGCGAGGTCAGGAAATAGGCGAGACTAATCTTGATCTCGCCTCATTGACCAAGATGAGTTGCCGCCACCAAGCCTTGCCAAGAAAAGATCTCGCTGATAAGAAGGGAACAAAGAACTCGCAACAAACAATTAGATTGAAAACACAACGTCGTGCGGATAAAGATAAATTTGTCTACCTTAAAAGCGACGTAATCACACAGAAAATATAAATGTCAGGAGTCTCGAGGAAAATCATGAAATACAACAAAGATTTACACATTCAAAGCAATAAAAATAAACTCAAAGCATGTTCAAAAGTCAACGGTGATGCGGGGTCTGGGCGTGGCGACCTTGTCATCCCAGATTGCAAGCGTTCCTAAATTCCTCGTTAGCCCTCGCCAAATGTTCCTCGACCAAACTCGTGTGAAGACCATGAAGATCGTCCTCGAGCAAGTTCTGTCGATGCTCCAGATCGGTCGGTCTCCTATACAAGTCATTGATGGTGAAGTATTTCGCCTCAACCCCTTCAAGACGATGCTCGAGCTCCTCAGTCTTTGACGCGCAAATCTCCAGCGAGGAGTTGATTCGGCTCGCAGGCAATCAGCATGTCCACTTTTGATTCAAGGGCAAGGTAGGCCGAGGCTAGTCGAGTTTGGAACTCGCGGGGAGAGGTACATATGGCGTCAATAAATGCAGCACCAGGAGAGGTCGCGCGACCTGAAGAAACTACTCGACGTTAAGAGAATTCTCACAGAAAAACAAAATTAGCCAAAGGCATCTACCTGGGCGAAGTTCAGCCTATCTCGCTTCCTAGCGAGGCGAGTGGTGTCGAGGTCTCGAACGATCGTGATGGCGAGAGAGATCTCGTGTGGGAGATCGACCGTGTGATACACTGGGTCATACCCAATATCAGTAGGCGAAGCCAGGGGAGCTTTCCCTTTGGAAGATGATCGGCGAAGAGTCCTGCAAGTAGACGTCGCCGCGTCGAGAGGAATTTGAGAAGGAAGAGGAGCGTTAGGGTTGGCAACCTGAATAACGTTCGTGGGAGGAGTACCAAGAGGAGGTGGAGGCAGCGTCGCCATGCCAGGAAGGATCTCCTTGTCTGGTCGATCACCCGCCAAGGTCGAAACCAGCGTAGATCGCACGCCAAGATAGGCGGAAGGCGAGGAAGAGTTGGCAATGAAGTCTCGTCGAGAGCGAGGCATCCCGTTGTCTAAAGAAGGCAGCGCCGCAACCACCGCATCAGTTTGCGGTAAAACATTCCCCGCCAGGGATTCGCCAGAGGGCAGTAGCATATTCGTCTCGGCGAGAGAAGTTCGCCGGGAGGAACCTCGGTCGTCTCGCCTGAAGTAGGGGTTGCAGGAAATTAAGAAATCAGCATAAAATTGGTTTATAATCGATCGATGGCCGAGAAGTATGCCAACCTGGCGAGGCGAGCTCAGGCTGAGTTCGGGCTCCGGGCTCGCTAAGCCTGGGTCGGCACAGAGTCCCTACCCAGAGGGGTAGAGATGTTCTAGTCGTCCATGGTGATGTCACCATATGACCTAAAGCCGGATAGATCCAAGGACTGAAGGAAACGGCGAGGTCAGAAAGGATGACGTAAAAAACCATTGGAAAGAAAGAGTATTATCCTAAATTACCTCGTGAACCGTCTCTAAAAGGGTGGACTCGCCTCCCCTTGAAGGCTCCTCACCCTCATTCGAGGGGACACCCGCGCCTGGAACCTTCTGTCTCATCGGCGAGGTGGAAGTTCTTCTTTTCTTACTATCTCTCATCTCCCCCTCTCTCGTCATCGGCTATAACCAGGAGGACGCATTTAATTCGGCAGCACGTGGGTTGTGTTTGTAGACAATCAGACTTCTAGTTCTCTCTCTCTCTCTCTCTTGCCATCAGAACCATGGCGTTAGACCATAGGGTCAGTAACCTAGGGCTTCCTCTTAGGTCAAAACTTTTTGAGAACCGATTTCTTGGTTCTAACAGTGATGTTATGGCAACGATGAAAATAATTAAAATTGTTAAAACATTTGTTCTTATTTTGAATAGAATTAATTAAGTTTATTAACTTTAACATGGTGTAAGAGCACTAGTCACTCGTTCTGTTGCAGCCAATCACTCATTTTATGATGCGACTCCAAGCACTACAATGTGCAGAGTCCCCACCATTCCTATTGAGGAGGCATAAGACATAAAGGCATAGATCTCTCCCACTTTTTTTGTGTTACAATTTTTTTTATTTTCTTCTATTGTTGCATAGTTCATATTATGTATGAAATCATATTTATTATATCTTTTATGCGTGTACCCGATTTAAGCCCTTGTGGGATATCAAAACATTAGGACTCCTCCATTTCTACATAATATTAGAGAAAGATTCCCTAGGTCGCTCACTTTTCTCTCTATGGCGTCACCTCTTAGCTCCCCGTATCCTTCGATCAAGAGCACTTTCGAAGGCCACAGTCCCACTCCACATGAGCATCTTCCTCTAAAGAGATCCCTGGCCAACTTAGTATTCATCATGACTCTGCTTCTCTTTTTTCATCAAAAAATCATGATGATCTCTGGTCTTGTATCGATTTATCCTCCCCACTGATTCTTTGGTACAATCCATCCCCAACATCTAGATTCCTTAACTTCGATCTTCACCTTCATTTTCGGTCATGCTGTTTGTTGCTCCATATCTAGGTCTTTTCCTCAAGATTCGCATGCTGCTCTCAGAATTCAATCATTGTGATCTTTTTTCTTGATGGAAGGGGCTAAATTGGGAGTAATAACACACAGATCTCAGATTAGTCATCGTGAGCTCTTCTCTCAATGCTAGCCTGCTAGGTGTCAGACCTTCTTTATTTTCCCTCCCTCTTCCTCAACAACATCATTGTAGTGAAGTTCGATGATCAGTGCAGTAGTCTATTGGCCTCTCCATATGTTGCACGGGGATGGAAAATAGAAGACGATACGATGCAGATAAGAGATATAAGATTTTTACAAAACTAGGATCCAGGATATATTTTTTTAATTATTAATTATTTAAATACAAATATCAATTAATATGAAGGTATTTATAATTATAATATAAGTATGAGAGAGCATTTGGTATAGCATATATTTTCAATTAATATGAAGGAATTTATAATTATAATATATGTATGAGAGAGCATTGGGTAAATAAGAACTTTAAATGTAGATAGCAATAACATTCATATATCATATTCAACTATAAGGCTCCAAAAAATCTTTAAAAAAACATTACTAATCATATTTCAACGGTTACAATTCAACATACTTTCACAAAACAATCAAAAATGATAAACATAATTCTAATAGCATCAAAATCATATTCATCTTCATCATTCTCTTTCAAAATGGAGAGATCCAACCTAGGTTCATCAAGCGAGAGATTAGTGATCTCAAGCACACTTGCATCCTCAAGTGACTCAAATCCATCACCCGCAATACCCCCCCCCCCCCCCCACCCCACCCCCACCAACCACCCCACCCCATTTGATATTTCTCATCTCTTCTAGAAAGTAATCGAAGATTGTTACGAATATGTATCAAATCTCCAACACGTGTTGTTAGATAATTTTTTTCATTGATTGAATGGAGTAAGCACAATCATACCATTAATCATGTTACTCGGTTGTTTCCACTACTTGCCTCACTCCACCCAATATTTTAGGCCTTTCAAAATTAATTTAGGGTTTGGGGTTAATGATTTATAGTTTAGGATAAGTGCAAATGTGCCATTCATCCTATTTGTCATTTTACTTCAAGCTCCCCCCCCCCCCCCCGACCTATGGCCTTTATATCCTTCATCGGTTCTAATTCAATCCATTTTAATGTTCAGGAACTCTATATGATCCTAGTTGGACAACTACTATGATTAAGTGATGCAGACCAGGCGTCACACCCAGCCCGCTCCCCTGGCGCCTGGCGCACCAGGCGGGGAGTCACACCCACTCCAGGGGTCCACCCGGGCGTCGCGCCCGTATGGCTTTAATCAAGTTCGCGGACCGTACACCCCAACCCGTCTCCGAGGCCCACCACAGGCGCCAGCGGGTTGTTGAGGCCGGGATTCGATCCCTGCACCTCCTTGATAAGAAGTCCTCAGGCGGACTCTCATCACCAACTGAGCCTTTAATGTTCAGGAACTCTATATGATCCTAGTTGGACAACTACTATGATTAAGTGATGCAGACCAGGCGTCACACCCAGGCCGCTCCCCTGGCGCCTGGCGCACCAGGCGGGGAGTCACACCCGCTCCAGGGGTCCACCCGGGCGTCGCACCCGTATGGCTTTGATCAAGTTCGCGGACCGTACACCCCATCCCGGCTCAGTTGGTGATGAGAGTCCGCCTGAGGACTTCTTATCAAGGAGGTGCAGGGATCGAATCCCGGCCTCAACAACCCGCTGGAGCCTGTGGTGGGCCCCGGAGACGGGTTGGGGTGTACGGTCCGCGGACTTGATCAAAGCCATACGGGTGCGACGCCCGGGTGGACCCCTGGAGCGGGTGTGACTCCCCGCCTGGTGCGCCAGGCGCCAGGGGAGCGGGCTTTGATCAAGTCCGCGGACCGTACACCCCAACCCGTCTCCGGGGCCCACCACAGGCGCCAGCGGGTTGTTGAGGCCGAGATTCGATCCTTGCACCTCCTTGATAAGAAGTCCTCAGGCGGACTCTCATCACCAACTGAGCCGGTGACGCCTGGTCTGCATCATTAAGTATACAATCTTTCAGTACAATGATCCTTGAAAATTGGTTAATCCAATACTTAGTTGAAAAGGGTTGAGCGTAGAGTCGTAGACAGACTTCACATAAGATGGGATGGTTGAGTATTGTTATACTCATTTCATTGCTAAAGGGCTCATTTAGGAATACAAAATTAACTTTTAAGATACCTTTGCACTTGTAACAAAAACTGAAATTTGTTAAACTGCATATTTTTTAAGCTTATACTAATTTTAGGCCTCTACATAAATTAGACATGAAAACTATTTTCTTAAATGGCAAATTGAGGGAGGTGATTATTATCCCACAACACTCTGGGTATGAGTGAAAGGGAAATAAACAGGTTCATTCACTCAAGAGCTTTCCTTATGAGTTTAAGCATCTTCCTCCAACATATTTTCAAAAACTTGCCAAGGTTGTTTGCTCCAAACTAAGGTGATTTGTTCCATTGGCTACTCTCAAAGTAAAGAATTATTTTATATTCACAAAGAGAGGAAAAAAGGAATGCCATTTTTCTTGTTCAGGTTGACAAAATTACCATCAATGGAACTGATTCTCAGGATATAGTTGCTATCAAGCAACATCTCTAATGGGCATTTCAGACGAATGATCATGAACCCCTCCACTAGTTAGGGATTGAGATAGCTAGCACCAAGAATGATATTTTCTTATGGCAATAGAAGTATGTTTTTAATATATTCTAAGAGACTTCACTACTGTGATGTTGACCAAATCAAACTCCCATGGATCCAAATGTCACAATGTTAACCTACATTGACGACCAACATATTCAGATCATAGCACATACATGGAACTTGTAGGATATAATATTTACATGTCATTTACCAAATAAGACACGTTGTGTGGTTTAATATATTTTGTCAATCAGTTCATGGAGGCCAGGGTTTCCAAGTCATCAAATGCACAACAGAAAACCCTTGGAAAATCCATGTGAAACACAGCAAATCAAGAAAAATATCATATATCTGCGACGAAATCAAGTTCTGTGAAGTAGTCCTGAGAATCAAAACATAGAACGAAATTCACGTCTCTACAAGTATCCACACGAAAGGAGAAAATACTACGCAGTCCGTCCAACGGTCTCGTAGATGGAAGATGATCGTCCGTCTCTGCAACGAAATACCAGTTTCGTTTCTGCAGAAATTCTATGTTACGGGCTTTGTGCTTAGTTATTATCGAGTTGGGGTTTATTATGTTGTCTTTTATTTAATTGTGTTTTATTAATTGTTGTTGTCTTTTATTTATTACTTGTTGGTGGTTAGAAGTTAGTAGTTGACATTATGGTCTTGTACGCCTATTTATAGGAATATATTGGTGGGATGAAGGTATTCATGAATTAGCCTCTCCTCTTGTCTTTGAATGAGATTTCTGTAGTTCTCTCCTCCCAAGCATACTTCGCCTAGGCATCTGCGGCTCCATAGTATCCTTTGTCTCCGTCAAGCCATCCTCCGACAACTCTACCGACATTCTACGATGAACCCGTAACAACTTGGTATCAGATCATTCTCCTCTATATTTCGCTGCCACCAAAAATCCTCGTCCCTTTCCCCTCTAGTTTTCACAGGAAGACCAATAACAGCAGCAAGAAATCTAGGTTTTGTCCCTTCTCCCTCTGGTTTTCACGAAACGACGACCACCACCAACAACAAGAAGGTTAGGGCTGAGAATCCCCTCCTGAAAAGAACCTGAAGCACTACACTCATCGTCTGCAGAAGAAGTCGGCGCACGTTTCTTCCATCGTCAAAGCATGCCTCCGTCGCATGCAACGCTTTTCGAAGCACGCTCCGTCGACCGCCTTTGACCCTGTCGTCGAGCACCCTTTCACATCCACTAGCCCGGTTCAGCATCGACGTGGTACCCTCGTCTCCTTTGTCGAGCCCACCACTTCCATCTGGAGCCAGGTGTGCTCGTATCGAGCATCCATACCACGTCTCTCCTCGACCATGCACCCTTCTCCTCTAGCAACGCTTGTCAGTCGAGATATTTTAAGCCCAACACATTTACAGCCATGTGCCCTCTTTAAGTTGCATGCAGCCTATAAATGTTTTATGAGTAAACAATTAATTAATAACATAAATGATTAATTAATTCATTTTTATTCATAAAAGGGTATTTATTATTCGGTGGCATCATAGGGAAGCGTCGTGGGTCTAGCGGCTTCGGGTTCAAGCTTGGCTTTGACAACCATGTTTGACAACCATGTTCTAATTTGAGGGGAAGCGTTAAAATATTTTTAGAATTAAAAAAACAATTTATTTATTTATGTAGGATCCTCCTTAAGTAGCTTGTTAATAATAAGGAATATTTAATTTGTGCTATAGTTTCTCCTTTGTATAGAACAGCTTAATTAATTAAAACCAACAAATTTGCACTCTGTACATAGCCCTTTAGTTCAACAGATTCGGTTCAACAATAACAAATAGCCAAAAGACAATCCTAGAACTTCCATACACCATAAATGAAAATTAGCGAGGTTGAAAGCTTGAATACCTTATAACATTCCATATCTGCTAACACGTCAGCTAAAATTGTAGGCCCCACAAAATTGCCTGCTTCATAACCAGAAACCTAAACATGGACAGAAGATTGTTTTAAGGATACGAATGGAAACATGTGATATCTAATAGCCTGATTAGGAAAAAAAATAACAAAATTCCAACATAGTTGCAAGCATGTTGAAATATCTAACAGGTCAATATCAAACTTTAGCATATTGTTGACAAAAGACTTGTATTGATTATTACTAATGAAATTTATTGATAATAATCATTTATTGATATCTTTCTTGTCCGCATTTTTTTTTAAATTAAGAAGAAAATTTTTATTAAAAAACATAAAAGGTATAGTTGATATTTTGTCAAGTAACTATCATATAGAAATTAAATATGTAACTAATGTCTATTGTCTAGTGAAATCTATTTATGATGTGTGAGACAATAGAATGTATCAAGAATACATCCTCCGTGTTTAGGTATTTTAAATGATTTATAAAATGTAATATATCAACCATTTTATAATATTTTTAGGAAAAAAATCATTTGATTTAAAATTATTGGAATTTGATGAAAAGTTAACACCGGAGGGTACTTCATATTTTTTTCAAAATATAAGGTCAAGATGTCGCACACGATGACAAACGGTTGTAAGAAATCTGGCATGGCTAACATGAGGATGGTCACAAGGGTCTGCAGCAATTTGTTGAAGGCCTCCTCCGTCGCAGGTGTACACTACAAGAGTGGGGAGACTTGCTTCTTCGGAAGCGCCATCAATGGTAATGCTAATTTGTTGTACTAAAGGATGAACTGATAGTACCACGCTGTGAGCTAGAGGAAACCTTGGATGGCTTGGTAGGACTGCATGGAGCGGGCCATAGAAGAACTATTAAAATTTTGCTAGATCCATAGACACCCATTGTGTGGAAATGACGTGCCACAAGAAGTTAATCATTTGCTATCTGAAAGCACATTTCTTGTGGTTGCCATAGAGATGTGGTTGAAGCATTCTGAGATTCGTCAGATGCTCCTAATGTCCCTAGAAGGGGTATACACCAATATGTCGTAAACAATACAAGCAAGAGTTGAGATTATTAATTTCGTATTTTTATATTAGTCTATTTTTATGTTCGTGGGTTTAGTCTCACATCGTGAGTCAAGTTGTATGTGTCAATATATTTCCTATATATTATGCCCTATATGGATGAATACCAATCAATCAAGTATTTTTCCCTCCTCCTTTCTACTTGGTATCAGTGCTAGGTTAAAAAACCTAAACCCGTCTCCTAAAAAATCCCGTGCGTGTGCATCCCGTCTTCCGCGCTTCTTCCCGTTCGCTCGACTAGATTCGTCGTCGCTTCCTCCCGTGCGTGCGTGCGCATCGACTCGATCTGAGCGGCCCCTTGTGCCTGTCCCGCCGATGCGGTTGTCTGGCGGAGACGACGCCGCCGTCGGTCGCTGAGGGGAGCGATGTCGCCGCTCTCCTGTGACGCTGCCGCCCCTATCGTTCTCAGTTAATTCCTGCTGCAGTTGCTTCTCCCGCTGTCGCCGCTCTCCAGTTCCTCCTTCTCCGACGCTCGATGTCGTTGTGTCGTCGGTGTATGCTGCTCCCTTCCGCTGTTGTCCGTCAATTCCTGCTGCATGTCGCCGCTTCTTGCTGTTTGTCGTATTTTTTTTCTGTTGTTCCCTGACCGCAGGAGTTCCGTGATGAGGATTTGTCTGATTTGAGATCGTTGTCTCTCCGATGGGTGATCCATCCGACCCCTCCGCTGCTTCCCCAGCCGGTGTTCTCTCGGGTACCTCTGTCGATACTCCTTGGAGTCATGGCCAGTCTGGCTCCGGTGTTCTCTCTGGTACCTCTGCCAATACTCCTCGAAGTCATGGCCAGTCTGGCTCGTTGAAGATTACCACTGTTTCCTTGGATGACACAAACTATCGGGAATGGTCCAGGGCAGCCCAACATGCTATTCGCAGTCACCGGCTATACAGACATATTGACGGTACCACTATTGAGCCACCACGTACCGATCCCTCATGGAGAAAATGGGATGCGGACAATTCCTTGGTTGTCTCGTGGTTACTTCATTCGATGTCCCCTCAGGTGTATCGCAGTTATATGTTGTTGGACTCCGCATATGATATTTGGACCCGGGCTCGTGATACCTACTGTCAGGCCGGCAGCTCGATGCAAGTGTAAGAGCTCACTCGCCGTGTCAGGCCGGCAGCTCGATACAGACATATTGACGTGTCTTCCTTATGAGCCTCAACATGGAGTTTGACGATGTTCGCTTGCATGTCCTTCATCGCGAGCCTCTTCCCTCTCTTCGGGAGGCCTTCAGCATGCTCCTCAGTGATAAGAATCGTCGTCGCACTCTTGGTTCCGCTACTGATCACTCTGCGCTAGCTGGGATTTCTCGCAGTTCCCCTCCAGTTTGCAGCCATTGTGGGAAGAAAGGTCATACCAAAGTCTTGCTTTCGTCTCCACCCGCACCTTGACCCTGCTGGTCGGGGTTCTAGTGCCCGTGGTAGAGGTGGGTACCGTGGTGGTGGCCGTCAATCTGGAGATCGCACTCAATATTTTGCGCACTTTACTGAGGTTGTGGAAGACATCTCTGGCGGCCTGTCGGCTGTCGAGTTAGAGGCTTTCCGCCGTATGTTGCGCTCCCAGACCGACTCTACTACTGCTGGATCTCATGTTGCTTTTGCTACTTCAGGTCTGTCCAGTGCTCATGCTGTGTCTTCTTTACCTTCTGAGTGGATTATCGACTCGGGTGCGACAGATCACATGACTGGTTCTGCCTCAGGTTTTACCTCATATACCCCTCTTTCTGGTCGTGATAAGGTTATTGTTGCTAATGACTCTCTCTCTGCCATTGCTGGTAAAGGGACTATTATTTGTTCTCCCGATCTATCATTGTCGTCGGTTTTGCATGTCCCGTCATTTCCTCGCAATCTGCTTTCCATTAGTCACTTGACTACCTCGTTAAACTGCTCTGTAACATTTTTTCCGGATGCTTGGGTGTTTCAGGATCTGGATACGAGGTGAACGCTTGGCAGTGGTAGGAACGTTGGCGGGCTGTACTTGCTGAACCAGACCTCTCCCAGTGCTCTTTCATCCACCAGATCTTCGACTCTTCATGACATCCGGCGCTGGCATCAACGTCTTGGCCACCCTTCTGCTTTATATCTTACTAAAGTGTTTCCTATTTTTCGTCCTTTAATTCAGTCGTTCTCTTGTGATGCGTGTGAACAATCTAAACATGCCCGTCAGAATATTAGTCAGCTGTCTGTTCCTAGTTTATTTCCTTTTGATGTTATTCACTCTGATGTATGGGGTCCTTCCCCGGTAGTATCTTTATCTGGCTATAAATTGTTTTTTACGTTTATCGATTGTCACTCCCGCACTACGTGGTTGTATCTCCTCAAAAAGAAAAGTGACGTATTTTCTTCTTTTCAGTCTTTTCATAAAATGGTGATCGAACAGTTTGGCGATACAATTTGTGTGTTTCGTAGTGATAATGGTGGGGAATATGATGATCGTGGTGCGTTTGGCGCCTATCTTCCCGATAATGGCATTATACATCAAACTACCTGTGTCCACACTTCCACTCAAAATGGGGTCGCCGAACGAAAAAACAGGCACTTGCTGGAGGTGGCTCGGTGTTTACTCCTTGCTATGCACCTTCCAAAATCCTACTGGGGTGATGTCGTTCTCACGGTTGTTCATCTCATCAACCGTCTTCCGTCTCGCACCCTCTCCTATGATACGTCACTCTCCTGTCTTGCCAAGAACCACATCGTCCATACCTCTCATCTTTCCCCTCGTATCCTTGGCTCTGTCTGTTTTGTCCACGTTCATACCCCGCATCGGGATAAACTGGATGCGTGTTCCCTTCGATGTGTTTTCGTTGGGTACTTTCCTACTACCAAAGGATTTCGGTGTTATCACCCTCCGACTCGTCGCTACTATTGCACTGTTGATGTTACATTTCGTGAGGGGGAGTCGTACTTCGGTCCTCGTCAGGGGGAAACGAGGAGTAACGGTGACGAGACCATCGTCTCTCCTCTTCCAATTGTTGTCCCTCATATTTCTCCTTCCCATAGTCCGTCTACTACTCCAGTTCCTTCCATCTCCGCTCCTCCTACATTATACATATACTCCCGTCGTCCCAGGACTGTTGAGCAAGTGCAGACTGTGGATGTTCCGCCAGTACCGGTGACTGTTTCCGCTCCAGATTCAGAGGATGACCTCCATGTTCCATCTTGCTCGTCTTTTTGGTAAAAAGGGTGGCACCAAACACCTCATTGACAACTACATTTGTTATACTCACCTCTCTCAGGCCCATAAAGTCTTTATCTCAACTCTTTCATCTATTATGATTCTTAAGGCATGGCAGGAGGCTGTTCAGATACCTGAGTGGAAACAGGCAATGGAGGAGGAACTGTGTGCCTTGGAAAAAAATGAAACATGGCGGCTTGCTAGTCTTCCTTCTGGGAAGCAAACGGTTGGGTCCCGGTGGATCTTCATGGTTAAACAGAATCAAGATGGGGTGGTGGAGCGGTACAAAGCTCACTTAGTGGCTCAAGGGCATACTCAGGCTCAAGGCATTGACTACCAAGAGACATTTGCTCATGTTGCTAAGATGAACTCAATTCGTGTGTTTCTCTCTTGTGCTGCCAGTCGTGGATGGGAGCTACAGCAACTCGATGTCAAGAATTCATTTTTACATGGTGATATGGAAGAATAGGTCTACATGAATATTCCTCCAGGCTTCATTACCGAAGGATCCAATGGGAAGGTCTGTCGTCTGCAGAAATCCCTGTATGGCCTAAAACAATCTCCGAGAGCGTGATTTGGACGTTTTAACAAGACCATGCTTCAACTGGGCTACACTCATGGACATGCTGATCATACTCTCTTTATCAAGAGGAGAGGAGTGCAGGTTTCTATTCTTATTGTATATGTGGATGACATCATCATTACTGGTGATGACCTGGAGGAGATTATTCACTTGAAGAAACAACTGGGTGAGGAATTTGAAGTCAAGGATCTGGGGAGGCTGAAATACTTCCTGAGAATTGAAGTAGTGAGGTCTCAACGAGGGATCTTCATCTCTCAGAGGAAGTATACCCTTGATCTTCTGCATGAGGTTGGGATGCTAGGGTGTGCTCCCGTGGATACTCCAATTGAAGTTAATCACAAATTTGATGCTGATATTACTGGTGAGAAAGTTGATGCTTCAAAATACCAACGTTTGGTTGGCAGGCTCATATATTCATCTCATACTCGCCCTGATATTACATATGATGTAGGGGTCCTAAGCAGATTTATGCACTCTCCCTCTGTTCGCCATCAGCAGGCTGCAGTATTGTGATACCTCAAGAAGATACCTGGACGAGGGATTCTGTTCAAAGCTAACCAAGCATTGGAGATTAAGGTATTTACTGATGTTGATTGGGCCGGTAGTCAAGATGATAGAAAGTCTACCACTGGATATTGCTTGTTTGTAAGAGGGAGCCTGGTTTCATGGAAGAGCAAGAAGCAAAATGTTGTTGCTCGCTCAAGTGCTGAAGCAGAATATAGGGCTATGGCACAAAGAGTGTGTGAGGGATTGTGGTTGAAGACTATCTATCCTTCAAGATATGGGCCTCCAGGTGAACAAACCAGTTACTGTCTGCTGCGACAACAAGGCTGCCATCAGTATCGCGCACAATCCTGTACAGCATGACAGAACAAAACATGTTGAAGTTTACAGACATTTCATTAAAGATCATCTTGACAAGGGGAACATATGTACTTCTTTTGTGAGCTCATATGATTAACTAGCAGATGTTTTTACCAAGGAGTTAAACACTGACAACTGCCAGAACAATACTAACAAGCTGGGAATGATCAATATATATTCCCAACTTGATGGGGAGAGTTGAGATTATTAATTTCGTATTTTTATATTAGTCTATTTTTATGTTCGTGGGTTTAATCCCACATCGTGAGTCAGGTTGTATGTGTCAATATATTTCCTATATATTATGCCATATATGGATGAATACCAATCAATCAAGTATTTTTCCCTCCTCTTTCTACTGCAAGTACTTACAAAGCATAGTCCAAAGGATGTCACTCGTTGCTGTGACATTGGATAACTGGAAGAGCATGAACAGAAATTCGTGTGGCCAACATGTGTGAGAAATGATGCGCTCGGTCTTCTCTTTCTATGTATCATATTGGCAAGGCCACTCTGAGAAGGGGCATCCTCTCGATTGTAGAGGAACGTTGTATTATGCAGCTCGATGTGGCGGAAGGCCAATCAATTCTTTGGAAACCAAAAGGAACGCATTGAGTAGTTGCTGAAATTAGCAGTCATGGTGGGAGTCACATCACTACTTGGAAGTTTGTGACCATTCATAAGATCATTGAATTCAACCTGCTATGTTTATGAAGTGATTGAAGTGTCACGTGTGTGTAATCAAGTGAAACACCCCCTTTAGTGATAGAGCGGCTGGAGGACGCAAAGGTATTGGCCAATTTGGACTGCATAACCAAGTTTCCATAGCCAAGCCATGCCATAATGACATCTACTCCACCCAACTCAAAAGTGTAGTAGTACACAGGAGGCCACTGAGAGGTTACATAGCCCGGGGGAAGCAATGCCCATCATCGAGGTAGACAATGAACCCTGAAGAAGGATACACCAGAAGATGCAAAAAAAATGATATGAACTTGCTAAGGGGAAGAGAGATCTAGAGAGAAACTACGGGAGAAGAAGAGAAATTAGGGTTTGGGAGAGGGAGAAGAGGATACCTGAAGAATAATACTTTGATATCCGTCTTGGAGGAGCCCAGGGCCTATTAATACCCGGGGCTAGAGGGGGGCAGACGGCCCCCTCAAGTTGGGGCTGAACCAGGGTGGTTCAGCCTCTATTTGGCCCTTTTAATGATTGGGGGCTGAACCGGATGGTTCAGCCCCGTTGCTTTGCGCGTGCTCCTTTAGCCGCAGAGAATACTTATGCCCGGAGAATCGTAACGCATGCGGGAGCATAACATTTCCCTCCCCATCAAGAACCATCTTGTCCTCAAGGTGGAAGTCTGGGAACCTCTCGCGGAACTCCAGCAAGTCGACCCAGAAATTGTGAACCTCTGCCATATTTTCCATTTGACGAGCACCTCTGGCCGGTACTCTGTGCCCCGTTTCTTCCATTTGGTCAAAAGAATGGCCTCCGGTGAAGACCGCAATTCGCCGGCGGTAGTGGCCTCTGGTAGGCTAGAACTGGCCTGAACTGAGTCCCCAATCTTCCTTTTAAGCACTGAGACATGGAATGTCGGGTGGATGCGAGAGCCCTCTGGTAGTGCCAAGGTATAAGCTACTGGACCCACTCGTCGGATAATGCGAAACGGCCCGTAGAATCGTGGCGCCAGCTTCTGATTGGCACGCCGAGATACTGAAAGCTGCCTATACGGTTGGAGCTTGAGGAAAACCTCGTCGCCCACCGCAAATTCCCGTTCAGTACGGTGTTTGTCTGCCTGGACCTTCATGCGCTTCCGAGCGGCCCGTAAGTTGTCCCGAAGTAACAGTAGGGTACGATCCCGATCCTGTAGCGTCCGATCAACGACCGGAAGAGCGGTGATGTCTGGTTCATAAGAACTCAACGTGGGTGGTGGCCTGCCGTACACTACCTCGAAAGGAGTGAGTTTGTTTGTCGTATGAAAGGACGTGTTGTAGCAGTACTCAGCCCAATGCAACCAACGGGTCCACGTGCGTGGTTCATCCATCACAAAGCACCGTAAATAAGTCTCGACCCCCCAGTTGAGAACCTCCGTTTGCCCGTCAGTTTGGGGATGGTTGGTCGTGCTCATGCGTAGTGTGGTGCCCTGCAGCCGGAAAAGCTCCTTCCAGAATTTGCTCACAAAAACCGGGTCCCTGACTGAGATGATGGAACGTGGAATACCATGGAGTCTCACGATTTCCCGGGCAAACAGCTCAGCATCGGTCTCCCCAGTGTATGGATGGCTCAAGGCTAGAAAATGCCCGTACTTGGACATCTTGTCGACCACCACGAGAATGACGGACTTGCCCTGAGATTTGGGCAGGCCGTCTATGAAGTCCATGGAGACTGTGTCCCAAATCTGGTGTGGAATCTCTAGCGGGAGCAGTCCCGCGGGTGATGTGGTCTCATACTTCTGTCGCTGGCAAACCTCACACTCCCGCACGAACTGTTGGACATCCCGTCGCATGCCCTTCCAAAAGACATTCGCACGGACTCGCTGCAGCGTACGAAGAATACCAGCATGGCCGCCGGTCGGGGATGCGTGGAACTCCTGCATCATAATAGTACGCCACGCAGACGTGGCAGGAATGAACACCCGACCGTGGTAATAAAGTCCCTCACCCTGCAAGTGGTGCCCGGGCACTGTGGTGTGCCCCTGCTGGAGTGCCTCCACAATGGCTCGGAGCTCTATGTCTTGGTTCACCTTCGCATGTATCTCATCCAAGGACTCAATCACCGGTCCCGAAACGTGGGAGAGAGAGCTCTCTGGTATGCGTGATAGTGCGTCAGCCACCACATTTTCTTTTCCATGTTTGTAGACGATCTCGAAGTCGTAGCCCAGCAACTTCGTCAACCACTTATGTTGCAATGGAGATGCCAACCTTTGCTCGAGGAAGTGCTTTAAGCTCTGATGGTCCGTGCGGACCTGGAAGTGTCGCCCTAGAAGATAAGACCGCCACATGGAGACCGCGTTGAGTATGGCTAACATCTCCTTTTGATACATGGAAAGTCCCAGCGTTTTCGGTGTCAGTGCCTTACTGAAGAAGGCCAAAGGTCGACCCTCATGCATCAGCACTGCTCCAATTCCGACCCCTGATGCATCTGTCTCGACCACGAACTCCTTGGAGAAGTCTGGAAGTGCCAAAACCGGAGTGGTGGTCATTGCCTTTTCCAAGGCCTGGAAGGCATCCTCCGCCTCTTCATGCCACTGAAAAGCCTCCTTCTGGAGCAACTGAGTGAGGGGTCGTGCGATCTTGCCATAGTCCTTCACGAAACGGCAGTAGTATCCAGTGAGCCCGAGGAAGCCCCGTAAGGCTCGGATCGTCGTGGGCTGAGGTCATGTCACCATGCTAGCAATCTTCTTTGGATCGGACTGAACCCCATGAGCGGACACCAGATGGCCCAAGTACTCGACCTCTACTTGCCCGAATGAGCATTTGGAACGCTTGGCAAAGAGCCGGTGCTCCCTCAGTATAGTAAGCACGTGTCGAACGTGATCCAGATGGTCCTCCCAATTCCTGCTGTAGATCAAGATGTCGTCGAAAAAGACCAGCACATATCGGCATAGAAGTGTCCGGAAAGGTAGATGGGGCGTTTGCTAATCCGAACGGCGTCACCAAGAATTCGTAGTGTCCGACATGGGTACGGAAAGTCGTCTTGTGTATGTCCTTCATCTGGATCTGGTGGTAATCGGACTGTAGATCCAGTTTGGTGAAAAGGCTCGCTCCATGCAGTTCATCCAACAACTCTTCAATCATCGGGATGGGGAACTTGTCCTTGATGGTTGAGTTGTTCAACCCACGGTAGTCGACGCAGAATCTCCATGAACCGTCCTTTTTCTTTACCAGTATGATCGGTGAAAAGAAAGCACTGGTACTGGGCCGTATGACGCCGATGACGAGCATCTCTCGGACACTACGGTCCATCTCCGCCTTCTGGATATGAGGATAGTGGTAGGGTCGGATATTGGTAGGATCCGCCCCCGCCTTCAACTTAATCTTGTGGTCATGAAATCTCGAGGGAGGAAGAGTGTGTGGCTCCTGGAAAACATCCTCGTACTGTGCCAGTAGGGCCTGCATCTGCTCGGGCTCCTCAGAGGTGACTGGTACAATGGTCGTCACTCCTAGTACCATGGCCAACGTGCCGCCCTGCTCCAATCTCTGCAAGCTCCGGATAGAGATCTCTTTGAGTGGGGATGTTCGTATGTCATGCAGGCAATGGTCTGTCTCGTGCTGAGTAAACTCCAGTGTCATCCGATCCCAATCCGTGGTCACCCGTCGCAACTGTCTGAGCCACTGAACCCCAAGGACCATGTCGGACCCCCTAATTGGTAGCAGGTAGACGTCGGTATGGCACACGTATCCCTGCATCCGCAACTCCACCCCTTTCAGCACCCCCTCACACCTCAACTTGCTTCCATCGGCCACCATGACCTGAAAGGCGACCTCTCTGTCAACTGCACGTCTCACCTTCAGCGCCACCGCGGGGTTGATGAAGTTGTGGGTACTCCCACTATCTATCAGAATAGTCACCCGCTCCTGGCCAATCTTCCCAGCGATGCGCAAAGTAAGAGGCGTCGAGCACCCCTCCATAGCCTGGAGAGAGACTCCAAACTCCGCTAGGTCCAATCCGTCCTCCTCCTCAATGTCTGCAGAGCCATCCTCCTCGTCCTCCACCCTTAGCATAAAAACTTGGACCTTCTGGCACCGGTGACCCGGCGCGTACTTCTCGTCACAGTTGAAACACAGGCCCTTCTCCTTCCTTGCATGCAACTCTGGCCAAGTAAGTCTCGTCACTATCGGTATAACTACCGGCGTTGGTTCCCTTCGACTCGTCACTGGGACCGTCGGGGCTCTTGTCGTGGCGCGGTTTCGGTGGCGGTTGAAGCGCTCCTCCTGTATCCGTGTCAGGCTGATGGCATGGCTCAAACTGCGAGGCAGGTAGGCATGGACCTCATCTCTCAAATAGTCATTCAGCCCTGACATGAAGCAACTGAGGAGAGTCTTCTCCTCCCAATGGACCCGATTGGCCAGCTTCTCAAACTCAGTACGGTACTCTGTCACTGTTCCCTTCTGTCGAAGCTTCTGCAGCGTTGCCTCAACGTCTTCATACTCCAGTGGTCCGAAACGTGCGGAGAAAGCTTCCACGAACTCCATCCATGGGGCGTAAGCACGGCCACGTTGGAACCATTTGGTCCACTGATAGGCGTCGTCTTCCAGATGGAAGGCCGACAACTGTACCCACTGCCCCTCTGGAATCTCCTGGTAATTGAAGAATAATTCGGCCTTTTGCACCCATTCTAACGCGTCCCCGTCTCTTCTGAACTTCGGAAAGTTCATCCGGGTCCTTTTTGGTTGCATGTAGGCCCGCTGGTTTCCACGTCTGTGTTCCCCTGCTTCTTGTCCTGGCGCAAACGGTCGTCTCGGCTCCATCGGACCGGTGTTAGTGCCCGGAATGCCCTGAAATGGTTGGCCTCCCCAAGGACCGCCGAGTCCGTAGCCGCCCGGGGGTCCGACACCATGCGGAGGAGGCAAGATGCCCCTCGTTCCCCCTATTGGCCCGCCTGGAGCCCTCCTGGCCTCACCATGCTCTATGTCGAGCCGCGTCCAAGGTGGACGACCCACGCCGCAATCTCCCTGTTCGCCGTTGGATCGTCCCCATGGCGGGGGACCTGCGACTGTGTCCGCCGCCCAGATCGAGACCGATCCAGCCCCAGGTGAAACCCCGCGGGTTCTCCATGTCGTTGCGGTGCCCGCGACCACGCAGGCTCCCGATCCGCTAGATCCCGCCCCTGTACGCACGGGATCGAACGATCCGTTCATTCCGGCGGCCTGATTTTGCAACCCGCCGTCATCTCTGTGCATCGTCGTCTTCCCTTTCAGATTTTGCGCTAATAGCGCCTTGATTTCATCCAGCCGGGCGTTGATCCGTTCTTCCAATCGCTACGTAGACGCCCTCATCTCCTCCTCGATACGGCCACCGAATTCGTCAATCCAGCGCAGTTTTCTTCCAGGATTTCCAATCGAGTGGTCTCCTCTTGCGTGCGTGTGGTCACCATGGTGGAGAAGCGAATCCTCTGATACCAAATGATATGAACTTGCTAAGGCCTAAGGGGAAGAGAGATTTAGAGAGAAACTACGGGAGAAGAAGAAAAATTAGGGTTTGGGAGAGGGAGAAGAGGATACCTGAAGAATAATACTTTGATATCCGTCTTGGAGGAGCCCCGGGCCTATTAATACCCGGGGCTAGAGGGGGCCGGCCGGCCCCCTCAAGTAAGGGCTGAAGCGGGGTAGTTCAGCCCCTATTTGGCCCTTTTAATGATTGGGGGCTGAACCGGATGGTTCAGCCCCGTTGCTTTGCGCGTGCTCCTTTAGCCGCCGAGAATACTTATGCCCGGAGAATCGTAACGCATGCGGGGGCATAACAAAAAACATCAGGCCGTGAAAGATGAAATTATAGTTGGCGCCACTATCGACAATAATATGAAGATCTAAGGGTGGAGATAGAATTGTGCAGCTTCATTGCATAGGGTCTAGTGATGCCCATGTCAGAGAAATGCAGGAAATCCAATTAGTGAAAAACGGCCTGGTCTGGCCCAAATCGTGGCCTTCTGTGATCCCTAATGATTCAAAAAAAATATGATGGTGACACCGTCATTGTAGTCACTGGTAAGTGACCGCAACTCCTTCATCAGGCAATAATGTGTGGGTTAATAAGGTTGCTTAACAAAAGCATAAGCCCTTGTGGAGAATGCTACCGTCTTTTTATTGCATAAGAGGCGAGTAGGTGGTAGGCGGGTAAAACTAGTGGAGGGTGAAAGTTTGGGAGGAAAAGTTGAAGGGTAGGTGGGCAGCGGTGTGGTGGTGATAAGTTGAAGTTAGGTTTAGAAGTAGCAGCATGTTTGTAAGAGGCTTAGGAGAACAAGGGTAATGTATCGTATGGGAGGAGTGCTACGAGTCGGATAGCCGAAACGAGAATTCGG
Source organism: Dactylorhiza incarnata (assembly GCA_033032865.1). Taxonomy (NCBI): domain Eukaryota; kingdom Viridiplantae; phylum Streptophyta; class Magnoliopsida; order Asparagales; family Orchidaceae; genus Dactylorhiza; species Dactylorhiza incarnata. Next base: position 138,792 of record JAWHQI010000296.1, on the reverse strand, counting down.
GTTCTACCAGTTCATAGTATGATTGATGGAGGAAGCGGATTTGGGGGCGGATATGTGGTTGGAGGTTGTGCATGAAATACTCCCATTAATGGTCCGGCAGAAGGACGATAACATGGGTGACAAATTCAATAAAGTCATCCACATAATCATCGATAGTTTCAGATTTGCTCTCGGCACAAAGATGCTCCACGTCATTACCTGAGTATCAATGATCATATTGTTGGATCAAGGCCTATGCGAGTGAAGGCCATGTTAATGAAGGGGTTGTTTGAAACAAATGGCAAACACAATACAGGGCCGATCCCTCTATGCCGAAGAGCACAACAGAATCGCGTAGGCCGGCATGGATGTAATGGTTCTAAAAAAAATATTCGGTCCGAGCGATCCATCCAATGGAATCTTTAATTGAACAAGGGGATGTCGAGGCGTTGCGGAACAAGATGAAGATGGTCAGCAAGAAAGGTGTAGGTCGAACTGTTGAACTACCTAGGGCAGTTCAATAGATAGTTGGTGTTCGAAGGGCATAGAGGCAATTGGGGGCAAGAGTTCAACTAGAGTTGTAAGCAAATGGCATGGAGGTAATTGTAGCATTCCTATGAATTCTCTTTAGTAGCATCTACGGATGCTAGGGGAACATCAATAGAACTTTGAATGACGTCTACGCAGCCTGGCATTAGCCGGGTGATATGCACACCGTGTAAAAATAGTGTTGAATGTCTGCAATAGGAAAAGCTGCGTCGGGTGCGTCAGTGAAGAATAGGGCTTCGGCGGTTGCAAGTTGAGCGGGCAGAGGTTGGACCAGTGTGATGTATGAACTTGATTGGAAATCTGCAAACAAGGAGAGGAAAAGAACATGTGACGGAGAGGGTAATAGAGTACGGAAATCTACTGGGAGGAGTCACGGTCAGCTCTAAGCTCTTTCAAGAATCATCAAGCATAGGAAAAGAAGAGTACATCATGGACTATATGGTCTTAGTAGTTCAGCCCTGATTGGGTCATTAAAGAAATTAAACAATCTATACAACAACTACAATACTCAAGCCTTTATCCCACTATAGTGGGATCGGCTATATGGATCCTTTATCGCCATTGTGCCCTATCTTTAGTCATAATCTCACTAATGCCAAAGTACATCATGTCTTTCCGTATAGTCTCAAATCCTTATTGGTCTACCCCTCCCCCGTTTAACATGCCTAGTGACTAAAGTTTCACAATGCCTAACAGGTGCCTCTAATGGTCTCCTTTGTACGTGTCCAAATCATCTTAGTCGAGCTTCTCGCATCTTCTCTGCACTTGGTGCCACTTTTGTCTTATCCCTTATACATTCATTCCTAATTTTATCCAGTCTCATGTGTCCACACATCCACCTAAGCATTCTCATCTCCGCAACTCCCATTTTTTGATCATGTACATAATTCACTGCCCAACACTCAGAATCATAGAGCATCGCTGGTCTAATTGCAGTACGGTAAAATTTGCCTTTAAATTTTAATGGTACTTTACAATCACATAAGATACCTGACGCGCCTCTCCACTTCAACCAACCTGCTTGGATTGATCACATATTTATCAACACCTCCATCTTTTTGAACTTAAACAATCTATAAATACATTAAATGAACATAAATATTGTCGTTGCTTATTCATGCCGCTTAACTCATGGCCTTCGGTCGTCATGAATAAATGCGCCAATCTTGATCCTGGTGCTCCTCGTCGACACCAAACATATCATTTTCTCTCCAGTCAAGTAGATATCAAGTGAGGTTTCGAAACCAGTACTATAATTTGGCGTTTCTCCTAAAAACTGAGTTTGAATAAATCACCGTATAGGCCATATACTAATGTGCTGAGAGAAGTAGAAAACTGTGCTCCTTCATCCTAATTTGGCATGCTATTTTACAAATTAAAAAGGTTACTGAGGTAAACGAGCATTCTGAAGAAGTAAACAAGAAATTCAACAGAAGCAAAAACAACTACAAACTCCATAATGGCCTTTTACATTCTCATGGCATAATTTATCACATCATAGCAGTTACATTACCATTAAATATGCTTATTATACAAACTTGTTAGCAACTAAATTTGTTAAACAGCTACCGACAACAACTGAGTAGATGCAAAGCTTCTATTTAATAGTGAATTCAAACATACTCTACGAATAGAAAATACTTGCCACAATGCTTCTCCCATCAAGCACTGCCCTGGCACCGCTTTCAATTCCACTTTGGATCAATCTGCAAATACGTTCCTTTGCCTGTTCATAAGAAGCAATTGAAAGTCTGGGACATATTACACTCATGAAAGAAAAATAGAGAAGTATCAAATGCAGGTAAATCATCAAGAAATGTCACTACAGTAGATACAGACATCCATGCGCATTAACATTGAAACTTGAGAGAAGCACAGAAATAGTCGAACTCTCAAGCATGTCCAGTGCAACAACTGAATAATATGTAGTGTTTACAACATGGTACTACTTAACCAATTATTCCCTAAGACTTCACCTGTCTGCTGATAACAGGGCCAAGGTCACTCCCAGCTTCAACCCCTGCATTTACTTTCAATGCTTTGGCACGTTTGACTAGTTCATTCTCCCTGGATATAGCCAAGGATATAAGGCAAGGCGTCTTCCTTACTTATCATAACTCGTAATTGTAACGAAAAGATAAAACAGAAGTTTGAGAACCTAGCAACAGTACCATGGTCTTGATCCTCCAACAAATACAACTGTACTGAGTGCCATACACCTCTGTCCCGCAGCTCCAAAACCAGCAGCCACTAAAGAATTTAATGTTGCATCTATGTTTGCATCTGGCATAACAATACCATGATTCTTTGCGCCCATATTTGACTGGGAGAGGTATTCGTTAAGCAACTAAGTCTTTCTTGTGTACCAGAACTCAAAATACCAATAATTAAAATAGAGAAAAAATATAGTAGCTATAGAATCTGCAAAATAAGGATAAATTCACATAAATAGGTTTACCTGAATACGCTTCCCCTTTGCAGCTGCTCGAGCATATATGTGCATCCCAGCCTAGAGAGACAACACAATGACAAATTATAACCAATGGTGTAGGATCATCACAACATTTGGACAATTAGACCAAAGCATCAAGCTCTTAGAATACTTGGTTCATCAAACAATATCTGCTTCCAACAATTTAACCATAAAATACAGTACTATAATTCATTTCTATGATCAAATAACAGATTTAGATAATCTATAAAAGAGGCCTCTTGTAACAAAAATAAACAAATAAATTTAGAACTTTTTCAACTTCATAATCCTTACATTCAAGATGATTAATTTCATAATAATAGCAATAATTCATACTCACATTTTCACCCAAAATAAGAAGCATGTATAAAGTCTGCAGAAAACTTGACTTAGTCAATGTAAAAGTCCATGTAAAGGCCCGTTTTGGCATGTAGTTTGGTCTCACACCTTGATTTGGGGTTGAGACTTCACGCATCCTTGCTATATATTTATGTACAAATACTTGTATTGATTGACGCAGTAGAAAAGAAATAAATCTGTTTTCTTTTTGTATTTTGGATTTCTACATGGTATCAGAGCGACACGATCCACATCGGAGGACTCTCGACGATTAACTTCTCCTCGCTCTGATTGAGACCTTCTCAAATTTATTTCTCTGTTTGGGTACTCGCATCTCCTATCTAGGGTACTCGCATGCTCCTTGTTGATTCTCGACAACTCAATTAAACCATGTCAACCCGCCACTTTTATAGGCTTTCTGGATCCCTGGTTCTCACCGCTCATCTGCCTAAGGTCTCACTGGACACGATACAACTTCTATCGCTTGAGAACAATCTCGTCGCTCGCAATCCTGCTTCGATCTCGCAGCTCATCTACCTAAGGTCTCACCACTCGCAATACCATCTCGATCTCGCCGCTCGTATATGTTCTCGTCGATCGTTGATCGCCGCTACTCAGTAACTCGCGAACGATCATGCTAAGAGCTCGCACCTTCTTCATTCCTGAAGATATCGCTACATCCACTTCATCGACAACATGACCCGCCTCTTTTATAGGCTCTCCGGCTACATCTGAATCTCTCATCGACAACGTGACCCGCTGCTCCCCAAGATCTCGCAACAGCTCTTCCTGAAGATCTTGCTACATCTTTATCAGAGCTCGCTACCCATTGCTTCCTGAAGATCTCACAGACCCTAGCAGTAGCTCGTCCATCGACTTCTCTCCCTCAGAGCTCGCTACTGCTCTTTCTCGAAAATTAATTTATGAGCTAGCCGACCCCTGTTTTCTTCAGAGCTCGCCGAAGCTCCTCTCGACAATGTCTCAGCAAGCGGGAACGAATGCTACCTCCAACCTCCCCGCAATTGCTTTGGCCCCTCTCCCTGGCATCCGGAACGAACTCCGCATTACAACAATCTTCCTCACTGGGAAGAAAAACTTTGTAGAGTGGGTACATGTTGTGCATCGCGTCCTCCAGATCAAAGGTCACCTTCATCATGTCACTCGCAATACCCCTGTTGAGCCTACCGAGCAATGGTTCCGGGATGATGGATGTGTCCAGTCATGGATCCTCAACTCTATGGATAGTGAGCCCTATCGCAAGGTTATGCACCACGAGACCGCTAAAGTTATGTGGTATGAACTGAAGACCCTGTACTCTGGGCAGGGCAGCCTACATCATCTGTTCGATATCTTTCAGGATCTCCAGGCCATTGAACCTGGTTCAGACAGTGATCTGACATCCTTTGTGGCTCAATACAAGACACTTGTCGAGGCCTGGGTTCAGCACCAGTCTCCGACGTTGGATCTTGCTACCCAGCGTGCTCTAATGATGGCACGGCTACCACCTCATCTCCACAGTGCATGTGCTACCACCTTACCTCTTATCCTCTCCGACTATTTTGTTCCTCTCAGATGTGTACTCCATGATCTTGAAGGTGACTCAGCCCATCAATATCCCAATGCATCCCTCTCCTGCCCTTCTCCAACACTCTCCTGACGCTCGTCCTCCACCTCATGGGCATTGTGGAGGTCTCATGGATCTTGGGGCGGTGGGCGTGATGGCCACGCTCGCTCCAAGGGGCAAAACACTCTCCTTTGTACCCATTGTGGGCATACTGAGGCCACTTGTTATCGCAAACATGGGTTTCTATCGCATCCCTCCACCTCTCAACATGACGCTTCTCCTGCGGTGGATGGTTATACCATCACTCGCTCCGACATTGACACCTTGCGAGAAGAACTACAGCATCTTCAGGGGCTAGTTATTCGGACGTCCGGCTCCGTCGCCTCTATCTCCAATGAAGGTATATCGTGTTTTTTCGATAGTCCCTCATGGATAGTGGACTCTGAGGCGACGAATCATATTACCCTGCAGAAGCCTTCTTAATATACGGACTCTGCTGTCCAAAGTTTATCACGGTGGCCAATGGCGACACCACCCTAGCTGCGGCTCTGGCGATGTGTCGCTCACTCCGTCCCTCTCTCTCTCTCTGTTATGTGTTTCATGTTCCTAGCTCTCAATTCAATCTTTTCTATGTTAATCGTCTTACTAACGATCATGACTGTTTCATCACCTTTTTCTCATCTTCCTTTGTGGTGCAGGATCAACGGGCGCGGAATATCATTGGTAGGGGACAACTTCAAATGAGCTCTGACAAAATAACATCGCTCTATCTTATCCCCCTACAATACTCGGAGCTTTGCTTTTTTTGATTTAGTGCGCTCAGATATCTGAGGCCCGAATAAAACTACTAGTCTATCTGAATTTCGTTATTTTCTTACACTTATTGATGATCATACTCGCATGATATGGTTGTACTTGTTGCGCGGTCGCTCTGAACTACTACATGTTTTTTGCTCCTTTATCGTTGAAACCTATACTCAATTCTCGCACTCAATAAAAATTCTCTGAACTGATAATGCACGTGAATATACCAGTCACGACTTCCAAGACACTTGTGCTACGTTTGGTATTATTCACCAAATCTCATGCGCATATACCCCGCAACAAAATGGTGTAGCTGAACGGAAGAACCGCAACCTCCTCGAGGTTGCTCGCTCCCTTATGTTTCAAATGCAGGTCCCCAAGATCTATTGTCACTTCGTCGTTTCCACCACATGTTATCAAAATAATTGCATGTCCTCTACCATTCTTAACTTTGTGTCGTCGTTCTCCACTCTCTTTCCTTCGCAACCACTCTTCTATTTCACTCCTTGTGTCTTCGGCAGTGTTTGCTTTGTCCATCATCTTAGCCCTGCCATGGACAAATTGGCACCACGTGCTACCAAGTAAATGTTTGTTGGCTACTCTCGCACACAGAAGGGCTATGTGTGTTACTCTCACTACTCGAAAACTCGTTACATCTGCGGATGTTACCTTCCTTGAGGACTAGACACTCTACTCCTCGACTTCTAATGATACTTTCTTACCTGCTATCCCACGACCTAGCGTACCTATCAACAACAACACCCCTCCTCTGCTTCCCACGCCACCTCCCGTACACCCACAATCACCTCCTCCTCTTCGTGTCTACACTCGCCGTCGTACCTCATCTGATGCCCTGCGAAAATTACCCCATATTGATGCCACTCCACGAACAGTTGATCCGCCTACGACGTCTACCACCCACCCTCTCTCTAACTATGTTTCCTTACACCGCTTGTCTCCCGAACTTCACAGGTTTGCAACTTCTCTATCTTCTATTTCCACCCCCTCTTCTGTGTTGAAGGCACTTCAGCATCCGAGGTGGAGGGCAGCGATGGATGAAGAAATGGTTGTCCTTTGGGCAAATCAGACCTGGGACCTTGTCCCCCTTCCTCCTGGTCAATCTCGAGTCAGATGTAAATGGGTCTTCATTGTGAAGCATCGTCCTAATGGGATCGTTGAGCGCCTCAAAGCTCACCTGGTGACTTGCGGGTTCACTCAACAATATGAACTCCACAAAAAAGAGACATTCTCCTGGGTTACTAAGTTGAATATTGTTCGAGTCTTGATCTCCTTGGTCGTCCATCGTCATTGGTCGTTGCATCAACTCGACATCAAAATGTCTTCCTTGATGGTGATCTCGACGAGACTGTCTACATGCAGTAGACTCCTGGTTATGAAACCACGAAGGAGTCCCTTGTCTGCCACCTCAAGAAATCTCTTTATGGCATCAAGCAGTCTCATAGAGCTTGGTTTGATAAGTTCAATCGAGCCGTTCAGGATTTTGGCTTCACTCGGAGCTCAGCAAACTTCTCCCTGTTTACTCGTCGTCGCCCGACAGGCACGGTGATATTCGGGTATATGCTGATGATATTCTCATCACGGGAGATGATCTGAACGGTATCTCTATGATCAAGAAGCACTTGGTCACATTTTCGAACCAATGATTTGGGCAACCTCCGATATTTTTTGGGCATCTAGGTAGCTCGTCGACCCGATGGACTCGTCCTGTCCCAACGAAAGTACTGTCTAGACCTTCACGATGCAAACTACTCAGAATGTAAACCTGCAGACACACCAATGGATGTCAACCACAAGCTCTGCGCTCATACGTCCGACTCAGATTTGCTTCTCCCTAATCTGGAGTACTATCATCTCCTGGTTGGCAAGCTTATCTATTTAACTGTCGCACGGCCCGATATATCCTTTGTTGTTGAGGTAGTTTGAGGTAGTTTGTCATTTCATTAAGGAAAAACTTTAGCTACGCAAACTTGATTTACGACATGTGTCAGCTGCTGAGCAGATTTTGTTGGGTTTCTCATGCATCTAATGCGCAGCGGAAAACTAGCACGAAACTCATTGAAATGACCATGCAAAAACCAATTGATCAAGAACATAGTCCATACCTGCGTCGAAATCACTATTTCGAGAAAAATAGCTGTCGTTGAGTACCAAAACGTAGAACGAGATCCACGTCTCTACGAGTATCCACACGAACGCTGGAAACACCTCGCCGTCCGTCCAACGAACTCGGACTGGAAGATGATCGTCCTCCGTCTCCACGAAATACTAGTTTCGTTCCAAAAGAGTATACGGCTGCAGGTTCTTTAGGAGTCGTCAAAAAGACGTACTCGAAAAACCCTAAAATGCACTACATATAACAACTTCATAAACTGCCCACTTGTGCGTCGAGAGGGACTAAACGGAGTATTTTGTGCGTCGACTTCTATTTTACTAGTCTATGTAAGTCGACTTCCCAAATTAGCATACGTACGTCGAATACTATCTCATAGTATAGAAGTTTTACTAAGTGCACACCAAGTCGACGTATGTCGACTTCACAAGTCAACATACGTCAAGTACTCTCTGACTACTCACAAGTCGACATACGTGGACTTCACAAGCCGACGTAAGTCGAATAGTATCCAAAAATGTATGTGATTATGTCAAACGCACACCAAGTAGGCATATGTCGACTTTTCAAGTCAACATACGTCGAGTAGTCGTTTAACTTCCTATTTAAATCCAATTCGACATACAAATATTCTCAATCATTATTTAATTAATTCTTAATTAATTAAACATTATTTTAGGTTTGGTTCTTCACTTATATCCAATATAAGTAAAAACCAACACAATCATTTATCCATTTTCTGTACGTTCTTATATGCGACCTTATAGGTTCATATTACGTTGGCAGTAAGACTAAATCTTTGATTACTTCTAGATCACAGAAGACTCCAACAAATTTATGATGTTCTCACCAAGGCCTTATCACGCCCACTACACCGGCAATTTGTTTCCAAGCTTGACACCTACAATCTGTATGCTCCAAATTTGCGAGGGAGCGTAGAAAATTGACTTAGTCCTTATAAAGTCTTATTGTTGGCATATAGTTTAGTCTCACACTTTGGTTTGGGGTTGAGACATCACTCCTTATATATTTATGTATTGATTGATGGAGTCGAAAAGAAATAGTTTTTTTTCTTTTTGCATTATGGACTTCTACAAAGCCAAAGCATGATTGAACGTTTCAACAACACAATCTTATCCTAGCTATCTGGGTCAGCCTTATGATTCATCATTTTTCATATGTTCTTGCAGAGTATTGCCTGTTAGAGTTATTCTACGTAAATTATTTATAAACTTAAGTGTAAAAACTACTATTTGTAAATCATATTGAAAAACTTGGTTCTATGAAACCTTATCTACCACTTCTTCCTAATACATGGATCTTAATCTTATCTACCATACGGGTTTATGCCCATCGTTGTATACCACAGCTCTATTTTCAATTACCATATCTTCTATGGATATCATTGAACCATTTACTCCAATATAAAGTGAAAGGCATTCTAAATAGTCAATTTTTTTGGCACTTCTACATTTGAACAGAACCCCTCTCATTCACAATAGTTCATATGAAGGGCCCAAGGCATTTCTCGTGTTCTGGATTGTACATCGTGACAAAAAGGAAAGTGTAACAAGGGACGAATAAACGAGCACATGGCGCACATATCGACGTTGGGACCGAGGTGACGAGTACATGGACCCCAACAAGACGACGGACGTTCGCCAGTAGTGCGCACGGGCATAGCGCACCTGTCAACTTTATATTTTATTATCACACATGTATTTCGAGTCATGGGTTATTTAACGTTTGCATCACCTTGGAGTAAGATCACTCTGGGAAGAACCCTAGGGGCTGATTCTAATCCTCTCATTTTCTTCCTCCTTCTCTTCTCTTCCCTCTCCTCTCCTCTATTTCAAACGTTAGTAGTTAGCACCTAACATTTGGTCTGACCTGCCATCTTCAAGTCGCAATGTCCGCCGCCGGAAACGATCCAGCGCCTCCACGTCTCGCCCGCCTTACGCGCCTGCACTCCCGCTATCGCCAAACGACTCGCGAGATTGCATCTCCTCCCGACGTGTCGGCTTCTTCTTTCGATCGATCTTTTCCACGATCGATCTTTATCGGCCGCTCGACACCAGCGCCGCTTCCATCCGATCTTCTGCTCCAGGGCACTCGACGTCGTGACTGCTCCATATTCAACCCTTTATCGACGATCAATATTTTTCGGCTGCTACCTGTGATGCCTCTGCCTCTCGACGACAGCGCCTCTTCCGCAACGACGCCCCGCGTCCTTCATGCTCACGGCTTCCCCAACCCGCCTTGGCACCGTCTGCAGTTACTGCATGTTTTGCCAGTCCCGACGGCACCAGCTCGCATCTCCTGCCCTGCGTTGGCCTCTCTTCTGCGTTCATGCCCCACAGCTTCGTTCCATGGTGCACCTCGACACCTCAGCGCTTCAGACACCTATGGATCCGACCATCTCCCGCCGTCTAAATGCTCATGAGGCCTCCATTGCTTCCATTCAAGCACTAATGTAGAGGTTGGATGCAAAGTTTGGTTTACACGTTGTTATCCGCCGAGTACATCCTCGACCTCCAACGCAGAGTCCCCCTTGGTTTCAGAGCAACTCCGGAACTCCCCTGCAACCCCATCCCACTAGATGCAGGCTTCCTCCAACCACACCACTCTTTCGGCGGTCCCTCCTTCAACGGCACCGACCTTGTAGGGTGGATTGCCCATGCGGAACAATTGTTTGGCATTCATCTGACTCCGTAGCCACAAAAGGTTGTTACGGTTCTCATCGGTATGGAGGGGTCGGCCCTCCATTGGGTCCGCTGAATGCGATAGAACAATCTTTCGCTCTCTTGGTTGGGGAATCCAACAGGACCTCATCCTTCGCAATGATTTTCGTTATTCCGGGGCGGCGGTGGAATGTTTGGTGTCCGCCAATCGGAACTCCTTGACGACTACATCGACGAGTTCATTGCGTTGGCAACGCACGTTCCTAGCCTACCGACATATCACTATCATACGAGTGCGGAAGACCCCATCATCAGCAAGCGTTATGCAAGGGTGTACACGAGGCGCGGACGAGACCCGGGCGCGGTTTGAGGATGCGTCGGATTGAAGCCTTGGGACTTTTTGTATTCCGTTATCTTTGTTACGCATTTTTATTATGTAATTGGCCCTCCTATATATAGGGGAGGTGTCATATCTTGAAGGCATGCTTGTATTATCTTGAATTTTAAGAAATTGGAGGAGGACAAACAACCCAGCGTATTCCCCCGTTACTCTAATCGTTCGCTACCTATCACCTGGACTGCCTGCCGTTCACGCACCGCCTGTCCGCTTCAACGAGTCGCACATTTTCCGTGTCGGCTTCCGCGGCTACCCGGCGAACCCCACGTCCACCGCTTCCGCGCACGTCAGCCCCTCCAGCGTTGTCGCTGCTTCCGCGCGGAAGTTTCGTCCGCCGCTGCGCTCGCCTATCACACGCGAGAAGCCGCTCCCTTCGGCCCGATCTCCTGAAACTTGATCCACCCCTTCCCTCCGCCCGCGCATGCCCGTGACGCGCCGCATGGCTGCTCGTGACAAAAACAACCCCCCTCGGTGGAGGGTCCTTCCGACCGCATAGATCAAGTTGACACTACTCTCTCCGACCTCCAAGTTGCCTTCTGAGGGATCCACTCGCTCATGTCCACTCGACCAGCCACTCCACCACTGCATCCAGCCCCGACAGCCCCCTCTATCACCTCCCCCAGCAGCGTCGTTGACCCACTAGGGTTTCCTCCACCCTTCGGTGACCCGTCGGCTCCCCACATACGCCGATTCGACATCCCTGTGTTTGATGGAACTGGTTCAATGGGCTGGTTGGCCTACACGGAGCAACATTTGGACCTCCAGGGCACTTCTGACGCCCAAAACGTGCCCCTCGCGAAGATCTACATGGAGGGCTCAACCCTCTACTGGGTTCGTTGGCTACGCCAATCCACCCCTACTCTCTCCTGGGCGGCTCTCAAGGACGAGCCACATCGTCGTTACAACACACGCCATTCCGGCAACCCCTTCGAGCGTTTGAACAACATTCGTCGGACGGACTCCGTTGATTCCTACATCGATGCTTTCATCGATGTTTTACCCAGAAATCGGCGATCACCTCAAGTTAGCTGCCCAAGCCCGAGCGGTCTCCTATCGCCCGGGTGGCCTCTTTTTTGCGCCCCGCTCGACTCCTCTCCTGAGAGGTCGCCCCCCTGGGTGACCTAGCCCTTGTGAGGTCGCCCCTTGGGCGATCTCCCCTGTGAGGAGGTCGCCCCCCTGGGCGACCTCGCCCCTTGTGAGGTCGCCCCTTGGGCGACCTCCCCCATGAGGAGGTCGCCCCCCCTGAGCGACCTCGCCCCTTGTGAGGTCGCCCCTTGGGCGACCTCCCCCGTGAGGAGGTCGCCCACCCTGGGCGACCTAGCCCTTGTGAGGTCGCCCCTTGGGCGATCTCCCCTGTGAGGAGGTCGCCCCCCTGGGCGACCTCGCCCCTTGTGTGGTCTCCCCTTGGGCGACCTCCCCCGTGAGGAGGTCGCCCCCCTGGGCGACCTAGCCCCTTGTGTGGTCGCCCCTTGGGCGACCTCCCCCGTGAGGAGGTCGCCCCCTGGGCGACCTAGCCCTTGTGAGGTCGCCCCTTGGGAGACCTCCCCGTGAGGAGGTCGCCCCCCTGGGCGACCTCGCCCCTTGTGAGGTCGCCCCTTGGGCGACCTCCCCCGTGAGGAGGTCGCCCCCTGGGCGACCTCGCCCCTTGTGAGGTCGCCCCTTGGGCGACCTCCCCCGTGAGGAGGTCGCCCCCTGGGCGACCTCGCGCCTCTGTGAGGTCACCCGTTGGGAGACCTCCCCCGTGAGGAGGTCGCCCGTTGGGAGACCACCCCCGTGAGGAGGTCGCCCCCCTGGGCAACCTCGCGCCTCTGTGAGGTCGCCCCTTGGGCGACCTCCCCCGTGAGGAGATCTCCCCCCTGGGCGACCTCGCGCCTTGTGAGGTCGCCCCTTGGGCGACCTCCCCCGTGAGGAGGTCGCCCCCCTGGGCGACCTCGCGCCTCTGTGAGGTCGCCCCCCTGGGCGACCTCGCGCCCTGTGAGGTCGCCCATTGGGCGACCTCCCCCGTGAGGAGGTCGCCCCCCTGGGCGACCTCGCGCCCTGTGAGGTCGCCCCCCTGGGCGACCTCGCGCCCTGTGAGGTCGCCCCCCTGGGCGACCTCGCGCCCTGTGAGGTCGCCCCTTGGTCGACTTCCCCCGTGAGGAGATCGCCCCTTGGGCGATCTCGCCTCGAGAGGTCTCCCCTATGCAGTCTGTCTTCTGTGATCTGTTCAGGTGATTCAGGTCCAGACGATCTTAGCAGACGATCTCAGCAGGTCCAGACGATCTCAGCAGGTCCAGACGATCTCAGCAGACGATCTCAGCAGGTCCAGACGATCTCAGTAGCGATCTCAACAGTTCCGGGCAGCCCGTTACCTTTCAGATCTGCCCGTTCGGGCAGGCCCCCGCGCCTATAAATAGAGGGGTAGGGGTACCAGTTCGAGGACTTTTGGAGAGCTTCCAGTTCCAGCCAGAGGCTAGAGCGGTCTCAGTTTTGATTGACCGTCGAGACCGCCCATCTCCCTTTCCGGAGACCTCTTTGTCGCCCTCCAGACCCTTTTTTCTTCAAGTCTTATGTTGTTTCTTTCATACTTTTCTATTATATTTTCAGCTGTAACTCAAGCTTCATATCAATAAAATTGTCCGTCCTTCAGCTCAAAGTAACCAGCCACCCAACAGTTTCACCCCCCCATCCTTCAGTTTGAGCGATTGTGGAATTGGTACATTTTTGGTGTCAACGGAACGAACACGCGACCTTCAGATTTTGAGTGGTTGGTGAACAGTGGTTGCGAGGATTTCGACCTAAAATTCATCAAAACTTCAAACGGTCACAACTTTTGATCCGGGTGTCGGAATTCAGAAATTCAAAGCTTGTCGCGTCCGGCTCGGCCTGAACTATCCAAAAATTGAACGGGTTCCCCGTTCAGGCATTTTTCAGCCTTCAATTTTCAAAAATTCCACTCCGTTTGGGAGTTATCGCAGTTTTTTCCATTTCGGCAATTCCTATTTTTTGAGTAGCAATGGAGATGCCAGAGGTTCAAGCTCCTGTTAAGAAAGTTCCTTTCCCTCCTCGAGTTGTGGATCTTTTTCCTCCTCAAGTCGTAGCCCCTCTTCCTCCTACAAGATTTGCACATCCAGTTTTTCCTCTGCCATCCCAAGCTGAGGAGTTCGCCGCTACCCGTCGTGACTTCAGACCAGTTGCCCAGGGAGGTCCCGTAGAAATGTCTAACTCTCAAGAAAAATGTGCTTACTTTCCGTCCCCAGCCGATGCGGCTTATCCTTCATCTCCTCCAGAAATTGTTGAAGAGGAAGATCTTTCTCCCTTCACAGATAGAGTTCGTTGGGTGACTGCTCCCGATAGTTTTAGAGAACCTCATCTGCCAACCTTCACTGGAGAAGAAGATCCCTTCTCCCATCTCCAAGCCTTTGAGTCAGCCATTTCTTTAAGAGCGTTAATGGATGGCGTCAAGTGCAAGCTCTTTGTTATGACCCTTGACAGTCATCCTAGAGAATGGTTCTATAGTTTGCCATCTGGATCAATTGCTTGCCTTATAGATTTGCGGAGAATATTCCTCTTAAGGTTTTCAACCGCCAGAAAGCGGAAAAGGGGTGTCGCAGCCCTTTTCCAAATCAAGCAAAGAGTTAATGAAACTCTCGCTCACTTTGTCGATAGATTCCAGAGAGAAATTCTTCAAATTGTTAGTACAGATCAAGAACTGTATCAAGTTGCTTTAATCAACGGACTCCAAGAAGGCCCTCTCAAATTCAAAGTTACCGCAAATGAGCCCAAGTATTATAGGCACCTCATCGAAATAGCAAACCGGTTTATTCAAGGTGAGGCGATGAATCCAAATTATATGAATTCTCGGAACCAGCTGACTCGGCAGCATCGGAAGCATTACTACCATCATCGTTCATCTTCATCACAAATCTCTCCGCAAGATGAGGAGTTCAAGTCTTCTTCACCTCCTCTAAATAGGTCTACTCCACCTCAACAGGATATGCAAACTCCATTCTTGGAAGTTCCTCTCATACAATCTTATGATCCTACAACATTTGAATATGAAACTTACTCAGAAGGATCTGATCAGTTGACTCTCCCTTTGGAAAAGGTTATTCCAATTATTCAGAATATGCTAGAGTATAGGAGACCCCGTCCTGTAAAGTCTAAAGTTGAAAATCGCAATCAGGAACTCTACTGCATATACCATTCAACTTTTGGTCATGATACACAAGACTGTCGTGCTCTCCGAAAATTGGTAGACCAACTATTGAAGACAGGAAAATTACAGGATTATGTTGCTTAATAATATGAAGATCTTATTTTCCAGCAAAGACAACTTTACAAAACAGATATTCTTTCCTTCAATAAAAGAAATGCATGAAATATAGATAAGATAGAGTGTCAATTTTGTTTTGCATGTCTCCCATTTGTTTGGAGTTTCTGCATCTTTTATTTTCTAAGTTTGCTTGTAATAAGAATAGTAGTTATCTGTGTTCTACCAGCAGCTATCATCGCAAGGATTTTTCCAGCGATCAGCTATATCAATCTTCATACTCATATTCACTGCGGACATTCAACCAAGTACGTTAAATGCTTTTTCGTTACTTTACTTTTTCTTACTTTTTCCTGTTTACATTAGTATCTCAAGAAATACGTGGATATGAAAGGTAGAAATATCATCTCTTATTTGATATAAAGTGTGGAAGTAACATCTCTCATTATCTCTTCTTCTCCGGGTCGTAAAACCCACTACGACCACATCTCGCTAGAATCACTCGCAGATGTGTAGTGGTAGCCCAACCCCCTTTCCCCTTAATCTCTTTCTCCTCCAACCTCTTTCTCCCCCAACCTCTTTCTATGTGATGATTACCATTAATAGCCAAGGAGAAAAAGGTTGTATGATACAACTTTGAAAAGTTCTATGGGGAAAGCAATGTCGGTATAGCCTTCGCGGCATAACCACACCTACCCCTTCTTTGATCATTTTGAGCTGGAAATTGCTTTATACTTTATCTTCAAGATTTGAGAGACCGCCAGTTTTGGTTTCTTCAGTGGTTTTTCTGCGATCTCTAGAAATATTTGAGACCGCCGGCTTAATTTCCTCCAGGACTTGGATGTTAGAGATTGCCGGTGAGATCTCCAGAGTTTTATTTGGTCTTTCTGTTTTCTTCAGCGATCTGAAAGATTTGAGACCGCCGGCTTAATTTCCTCCAGGACTTGGATGTTAGAGATTGTCGGTGGGATCTCCAGTTTTATTTGGTCTTTCTGTTTTCTTCAACGATCTGAAAAATTTGAGACCGCCGGCTGAATTTCCTCCAGGACTTGGATGTTAGAGATTGCTGGTGGGATCTTCAGAGTTCTCTTTGAGAAGAGTTTTTAGCAATCTGAAGTATTGGAGACTGTTAAATGGTTCTTCTCAGAAAAGCTTTTTTGACAAGTGTTTTGGGACATTTGTGATCATCATATTAGAACCTCTCATATTTATTTTTGGGCGGTCTGGAGAAATTGAGATCACAACTTGAGTACTCATATGTCTATCAAGCAATTTGAAGTATATGAAGGTATTCATGAGATCTCTCTTCTATTATTCAACAAAGAAGCGGTCAGAAAAGCTGAGATCGTCAATTATCTATCTCAAAAGACGAATGTTTCTCAAGATTCATCTATCATTCGCAGAAGGAGCAGTTTGAATTATTTGACACCTTCATTTATCGAAGTACATAACAGAGTTCAGAAACATCATTTATGGATTATCATGATCTGATTCCTCTACAAAACATCTCGAATATTGAAGATCGTCATTTGACATCGGAATTATTTCATGACAAAGCAGTTTCAAATGGCCAAAGTTAATATCTTCTCAAAATATGTTGTGACAACCACAAGATCGCCATTTTTAATTATCGATTGTACTTCAAATATGGGCGAAATAAGTATCAACAAGTTATCTCAGGTACCTGACACACCTTTACCTTTTTATATACATATTCAGCATACCTTTTTCGCATATGGAAACAGGCGCATACGGGTTCTCTTCAGGTATTCCATATAAAATATGTTTCTTCTATACCTGCTCTAACCACTCTTTTGTAGAGATAGGCAGGTGCACAGTGTTTCTCTTCAGGTACTCGCATAACAGCAAGTGGCCGCAAGTTTTCTTATGAAGAGAGAAAATATTCACAAGCACGCCTGGAGGTAGTAAGTTCGCACAAGTACTTGCATTCTTCTATCACACATGATCTACTTTGACAGGAAAGGTGGATCGTGATTCTCGTGGGTAAGTTTTATTTTTTCGAAGTTTTTTCAAAACTTAAAAAAATGCGGGGATTATGTTTTACCCAGAAATCGGCGATCACCTCAAGTTAGCTGCCCGAGCCCGAGCGGTCTCCTATCGCCCGGGTGGCCTCTTTTTCGCGCCCCGCTCGACTCCTCTCCTGAGAGGTCGCCCCCCTGGGCGACCTAGCCCTTGTGAGGTCGCCCCTTGGGCGATCTCCCGTGTGAGGAGGTCGCCCCCGTGGGCGACCTCGCCCCTTGTGAGGTCGCCCCTTGGGCGACCTCCCCCGTGAGGAGGTCGCCCCCTGGGCGACCTAGCCCTTGTGAGGTCGCCCCTTGGGCGATCTCCCCCGTGAGGAGGTCGCCCCCCTGGGCGACCTCGCCCCTTGTGAGGTCGCCCCTTGGGCGACCTCCCCCGTGAGGAGGTCGCCCCCTGGGCGACCTAGCCCTTGTGAGGTCCCCCCCCCCCGGGCGACCTAGCCCTTGTGAGGTCGCCCCTTGGGCGATCTCCCCCGTGAGGAGGTCGCCCCCTGGGCGACCTAGCCCTTGTGAGGTCGCCCCTTGGGCGATCTCCCCTGTGAGGAGGTCGCCCCCCTGGGCGACCTCGCCCCTTGTGAGGTCGCCCCTTGGACGACCTCCCCCGTGAGGAGGTCGCCCCCCTGGGCGACCTCGCCCCTTGTGAGGTCGCCCCTTGGGCGACCTCCCCCGTGAGGAGGTCGCCCCCCTGGGCGACCTCGCCCCTTGTGAGGTCGCCCCTTGGGCGACCTCCCCCGTGAGGAGGTCGCCCCCCTGGGCGACCTCACGCCTCTGTGAAGTCGCCCCTTGGGCGACCTCCCCCGTGAGGAGGTCGCCCCCCTGGCCGACCTCGCGCCTTGTGAGTTCGCCCCTTGGGCGACCTCCCCCGTGAGGAGGTCGCCCCCCTGGGCGACCTCGCGCCTCTGTGAGGTCGCCCCTTGGGCGACCTCCCCCGTGAGGAGGTCGCCCCCCTGGGCGACCTCGCGCCTTGTGAGGTCGCCCCTTGGGCGACCTCCCCCGTGAGGAGGTCACCCCCCTGGGCGACCTCGCGCCTTGTGAGGTCGCCCCTTGGGCGACCTCCCACGTGAGGAGGTCGCCCCCCTGGGCGACCTCACGCCCTGTGAGGTCGCCCCTTAGGCGACCTCCCCCGTGAGGAGGTCGCCCCTTAGGCGACCTCCCCCGTGAGGAGATCGCCCCCCGGGGCGACCTCGCGCCCTGTGAGGTCGCCCCTTGGGCGATCTCGCTTCGAGAGGTCTCCCCTATGCAGTCTGTCTTCTGTGATCTGTTCAGGTGATTCAGGTCCAGACGATCTCAGCAGGTCCAGACGATCTCAGCAGACGATCTCAGCAGGTCCAGACGATCTCAGTAGCGGTCTCAGGCGATCTCAACAGTTCCGGGCAGCCCGTTACCTTTCAGATCTGCCCGTTCGGGCAGGCCCCCGCGCCTATAAATAGAGGGGTAGGGGTACCAGTTCGAGGACTTTTGGAGAGCTTCTAGTTCCAGCCAGAGGCTAGAGCGGTCTCAGTTTTGAGTGACCGCCGAGACCGCCCATCTCCCTTTCCGGAGACCTCTTTGTCTCCCTCCAGGCCCTTTTTTCTTCAAGTCTTATGTTGTTTCTTTCATACTTTTCTATTATATTTTCAGCTGTAACTCAAGCTTCATATCAATAAAATTGTTCGTCTTTCAGCTCAAAGTAACCAGCCACCCAACAGTTTCACCCCCCATCCTTCAGTTTGAGCGATTGTGGAATTGGTACATTTTTGGTGCCAACAATCGATGTGGCCACACATGTTCTGGGCTTGTCGGCGGACCACTACTTGGGTACCTTCCTTGCCGGCCTACGGCCGCACATCCGGGCCCGTCTACGGGTGCATGACCCGACTACGCTTACTCGAGCTATGGAGCAAAGCTCGTTACGTCGAAGAGGATCTTGCCACCTTGTCCTCTAGTCCGGCCCCCCATTCTGTTAGCGTTTCCTCCTCTTTCCGTCCAGGCTCATTCAAGCTCTTGGCACTTCCGCTTCGCCTTCCGGCCGAACCTCATGTTGCCACGGGTCGGCCTCCACCGCGGCCTCCTTTTGCACCTCCCCGAGCCAAGACGTCGGTGCACAAGATCTCTCAGGCCGAGTATTTGGATGTCCGCGGCAAGGGCCTTTGTTTTCGCTGCAAAGGCCCTTACTCCCCCACTCATATCTGGCCGAACAAAAATTTCAAAATGCTCCTCGGGGGCGAAGATGATGACATCGGCATGGCCGACTTTGAGGCCCTCGAGATAGATGAAGACAACCTCGATCCGACCCCACCAGCTCTACTCCACTGCTTCGAGGTCTCCTGTTACTCAGTGCGGGGCATGACGGGACCCTGTACCATGAAGCTGACGGCTTCCCTTCATGACCGCTCAGCGGTCCTGATGATCGACAGTGGGGTGAGCCACAACTTTATCTCTCAAGCCCTCATGACGGAGCTTCAGCTTCCGGTGACGTCGGCCCCGGGCTTTCACGTGTGTCTCGACGACGGACGCCGCGCTCAAACGGCGGGCCGCTGCGTGGGGCTGCCCCTCACGATCGGTTCTTATTCGGGTACGGCGGATTTCTACATCTTCGGACTCGGCGGCCTTGACGCCATCCTTGGCGTGGCCTGGCTGCGCACATTAGGTGACATTCAGCAGAACTGGGATCGCCTCACCATGGTCTTTAGACGTCTGGCGCCACCCACCGACTATAGGGGGACTCCACCTTGGCCCGTTCTCCGGCCAACCTACGCTCCATTCTGCGAACGACCGACCCAGACTTCAACGTCCTGCTGTGTCATATGGAGGCGGCAGCCCCGCGGGCACCACCAGTTCCGCGCGAAGAGCCGGAGACATTCAGCAGCTCTTAGACAGACATGGACCCCTCTTCTCCACACCACACGGGCTTCCCCCGAACAGGACCTCAGATCACTCCATTGTCCTACAGCCAGGGGTATCTGCGGTCTCCGTTTGCCCGTATCGTTACGGCCACGATCAGAAGACCGCTATGGAGGTCATGGTCGCCAAGATGCTTATGGCGGGCATCATCCAGCCGAGTGTGATCCCCTTCTACAGCCGGTACTCCTGGTACGAAAGAAGAATGGCAGCTGGATATTTTGTGTGGACTATCGGGAGCTGATCAAGCTCACGATCCCGGACAAGTACCTGATTCCCCTCATTCAGGAGCTGCTAGATGAACTACAAGGAGCGACTTACTTATCTAAGCTGGATCTTCGCTCAGGCTACCACCAGATTTGGATCCGGGCCGAGGATGTGCCCAAGAGACGTTCCGCACTCATGATAGCCACTATGAGTTTCTAGTCATGCCCTTCGGCTTGACTAATGCCCCAGCCACATTCCAATCCACGATGAATGACGTCTTCCGCCCACATCAACGAAAGTTCGTTTTTGTCTTTTTTGACGATATATTGGTCTACAGCACTTCTTGGCAGCTCCACCTGGACCATCTGGCCATCGTGCTTCAACTGCTCGCGGATCACCAGTTCGTGGCCCACCACAAGAAGCGCTTATTCGGGCAGACGCAAATCGAGTATTTGGGACACATCATCTCGACCGCCGGTCTGGCTATGGACCCGGTCAAGATTGACGTTGTCCTACAGTGGGCGACTCTGACGAGCATCAGAGCGGTGCGGGGATTCTTGGGCCTTACAGGATACTACCGTCGATTCATCCGCAACTATGGGGCTTTGGCGCACCCACTGACAGACCTCCTCAAGAAGGGGGCACCATTTTCTTTGAGCACGGCGACTCAAGGCCTTTCACGATCTACAACGCGTGCTCGTATCATCCCCAGTTCTGGGGATGCCGGATTTTTCTAAGCCATTTGTTGTCGAGTGCGACGCCTCCGGGAAGGGGGTTGGCACGGTCCTCATGCAGGGGGGTTGGCCCATCGCCTCTTTCAGCAGGGCCTTCACTGACCGGCGGGAGGCAGCATCCGCATACGACAGCGAGCTCTGGGCACTTGTTCTCTCCGTTCAGCACTGACAGCCTTATCTTCTTGGTCGGCCCTTCGTGGTGCGCACAGACCACCACAGCTTGCGCCATTTGTGGAGCCAGAAGGTCACGACGCCCGCACAACAGCTTTGGATTGCAAAACTCTTTGGGTACCAGTTCTCCATCGAGTACAAGACGGGGAGCACGAACACTGCAGCTGACGCCCTGTCCCGAAGGGAGTACGGGGGGACTTTAGCAGCGATCTCCCAGGCCCGCTGGCGGGATGCAAATGCCTTGCAAGCAGAGGTGCGCGGGGACCCCCACTATGCCTCCATGATGCGGGATTTGCAGACCGAGCCGAGTTCGCACCCTCCTTTCTGCCTGGTTAGAGATCAGCTCTTCTACTGTGATCGTCTTGTGGTCGCAGATTCGTCATCCTGGATCCCCCGCTTGCTCCATGAGTTCCATGCTACATCGATAGCGGGCCATTCCGGCACCTATCCCACATACCGACGACTCGCGGCCACCCCGTATTGGGGGATATGATACGGACCGTGCAGCAGTTCGTGGCCAACTGCCTGACATATCAGAAGGCCATGTACCAGACTATCTCGTCAGCCGGACTCCTCCAGCCCCTACCCATCCCTGATCTGGTCTGGGAAGATATAGGCATGGATTTCATCACCCGTCTGCCCTGCTGTCAGGGCTATGATGGTATTCTCGTTGTGGTGGACCGCCTGTCCAAGTATGGGCATTTCATACCTATTCGACATCCCTACACCGCCAGCTCAGTTGCACGAATCTTCATTTAAGAGGTGGTCCACCTCCACGGTTTTCCCCGTTCCATCATGAGCGATCGCCATCCAGTTTTCATGAGCTCCTTCTGGCAGGAGTTGTTCCATCTAACAGGGGACCAAGCTGCGGTTCAGCACCGCGTACCACCTGCTGACAGACGGGCAGAAGGAGGTCCTCAACCGTTGTGTGGGTCGTATTTACGTTGTTTTGCAACTGAGCAGCCTTGACAGTGGACCCAGTGGATCGCATGGGCGGAGCTATGGTGCAACACGACCTATCAATCCACCACAGGCGTCACCCCCTTTCAGGCGATCTACGAGCGCCCACCTCCACCCATACCGTGCAACTTACCTGGTGAGTGCCAAGTGCAAGCCTTGGTCGCCGATCTCCAGGACCGGGACGAGGGCCTCCGCAACTGAAGCACCATCTGGCACGGGCCCAGTAAAGCATGATCCAGCAGGCCAATCATCACCACCGCGAGCTGATACTCTCGCCAGGCGACAAGGTGTTCGTCAAACTGCGGCCACAAAGGCAGAGCTCCTTGGTCGGACGTCTACATCCTAAGCTCTCGGTCCGCTATTTTGGCCCCTTTAGAGAAAATTGGGGAGGAAGCCTACCGCCTGCAGCTGCCCACCGACTGTCGAATTCACCCCGTTTTTCATGTCTCCACGCTGAAGAAGGTCCTAGGGGACCATCCCCTACAGGCTACTTTACCAAACGATCTATCAGTTGATTCAGTCCCTCGGTATGAGACGGCAGCGATTTTGAGATCACGGATCGAAGACATCCATGGGCGATCAGTGCGACAGGTTCTCATCCAGTGGAAGGACCAACCGGCGGAGGAGGCCACGTGGAACCTTGACGAGGAGATCAAGGACCAGTTTCCGGAATTCGACCTTGAGGACAAGGACGTTGTGGAACCCCGAGGTGTTGATACGAGTGCGGGAGACCCATCATCGGCAAGCGTTACGCAAGGGTGTACACGAGGAGCGCACGGGAATCGGGCACGGTTTGAGGATGCGCCAGATTGAAGCCTTGGAACTTTTTGTATTATGTTATCTTTGTTATGCATTTTTATTATGTAATGGACCCTCCTATATATAGGGGAGGTGTCCTATCTTGAAGGCATGCTTGTATTATCTTGGATTTTAAGAAATTGGAGGACATACGACCCAGCGTATTCCCCTGTTACCCTAATCGTTCGCTACATATCACATTACTTGGGTTTCTTCATGCAGGGGCTCCTTCCCCACATTCGGTCCTGCCTTCGCACCCACCGCCCTCGGAAGATTACTGATGTCATGGATCACGCCTGCTTGGTGAGCAAACTTTAATGACACATCCGTCGACACCGTCCGGACACCGGGGAGTTCTACGCTCCGACTGATTGCCTACCCTCCAGTCCCCTTTCGTCCACCACACTAGGTGAATGCAGCGGCTCCCCCGCATCTCGGACCACCTCCTCGACCGCCTCGGCCTCTGAACAGCCACTGAATGACCAACCAGGAGTACCACGACCTTCGGACTAAGAGCCTATGCTTCCGTTGTAAACAGCCCTACTCCCCGACTCATGACTGTCCATTAAAGGAGCTTCGCATCACCATTGGTGAGGACCCGGAGATCAGCCTTGGGGATTTTGAAGCCCTGGAGGGCGATGACTCGCTAGCAGACACGGGATCTCACACACGATTTCATCATCTAGAACTTATGTGTTCTGTGGTAGGCGGCACCTCTGGTCGCCACACTATGACGCTTTTTGGTTCCATTGTATGGCACTTCCCTGAAGGTGTTGATTGACAGTGAGGCCGCCACATCTCCCAGTTCCTAGTGACAGCTCGGCATTCGCCTTTCTTCTGCCCCTCATTTCGCTCTTTAGATGGGGGACGGTCGTCGCAATAACATTGGGGGCCTCTATAAGGACTTGCACATGACTGTGGGCCCTTGCCCTCTCCGCGCATATTTATACACTTTTGAGCTCGGTGGCATTGAATTCATACTTGGCGTCGCGTGCCTCCGTACCCTCGGTGACGGGTATGTCAGCTGGTATTGCATGGTGATTTGTTTTCCACAAGCGGAAGTCCATTTACTCTTGGCAGGGGAGGCGTCCCTTCCCCATCCAGCAGTGTTCCTCCATCCCCCTTCGCAGCCAGAGGCAGTGGACTTTGTTGCTTACCTGTGACACGACATCAGGTCGACCCACCCGGCCTCCCCTCTACCACTCCAGCTGCAGTGCGTCCAGGTAATTCCTTCTGCCTTGAGGACAAGATGAATTTTCGAGGGGAGGAATTGTTACGAATACGGGAGAGTGTGAGGGACGAGTAGAAGAGGACACGGCGCAGATGTCGACGTCGAGACCGAGGCGACCAGGACACAGACCCCAACACGACGACAGACGTTCGCCAGTAGAGAGCACAGGAATAGCGCACCCTTTAGCATTATATTTTATTATCTCACATATATTTCGGGTCGTGGGTTATTTACCGTTTGTCCTTGCGTGTTTCGGAACTAGGCACTATATAAGCCTATGTATGTCTTGTTTACCCAAAATCCTGCGACTGCAAGGGAGTTCAAAGTCTTCATCTCAGCAGCCAGGGAAAACCGTCCTTGAGTGGTCGCCCTGCCTAGCAGTTCAGCTATTGGCAAACCAGCTAATTTCCTCTTCAGCAGCATGGGCGGTCGCGGTCATACCTTAGGAGTCCTCTCGAACCATGATTTCTGTTATTGGCAAACCAGTCAGTTTTCTCCTTTAGATGCCTGGGTGTTCACTCCTTCGGTGTTCGCCATGCCCAGCGGCTCTAGTTATCACTGAGCCGGGTAGCCTTTTCCTCAGCAGCATGGGAGATCATGCTTCCAGAGCCCGCTCGACCAAGTAGCTTGGGTCATTTGCATGCTAGATGACCCCTTCCTTGATAGCGCGGGTGGTCATGCCTTAAGAGCCCGTCCGACCTAGCAGCTTGCTCAGCTCTATATACCAGATACAGTTCTTTGCCTGAAGCTCACACGAACATCTCTGTGGTGTTCGCGCGGTCTAGTACTGTTAGGCTATTTGCACACAAATGTACCCCCCTCATCTTTGCGCGTCTCTCTTGTACCCAGGCAGCCCCTTTTTCCTCCGCTGCCCGTTTGGGCAGCCCCCACTAGTATAAATATGGATGAACAGTACCATGAAAGGGATCCCCGAATCCAGCGGAGCTTGCTGCAAACTCAGAAGTGTGCCCTTCTTGGTGTTGTGGACTCCTCTAGAGGCGACTTTGAACTTGTAACCATTAACTCTAAGCTAATAAAATCACCCGCAACTAAGAGTTTGCGTTGTGGGAAGCTTGGTCTCTCCGCTTGCGGCACCCTCTCGTCTCTTCTTAGCTTGTCCATCGCGACCTTGAAGTATCCGACCGCTTGCAGTGCCCCCTCCACTTCTCTCTTGGTAGAGCGTAAAGTCGTGGGAGCATTTTCTGCACCAACATGTCTCTTATTTACATCATCTTCGGAGGAAGATCATTTTGGGAAGAGCCCTAGAGGCTGATTCTAATCCTCTTTTTCTTCCTCCTTTTCTATTGCCTCTCCTCGACTTCAAACTCTAGCACTTAACAGAAAGGCAGACCTAATGTTGTGGGAGATTATTTCACCGTGCCAGAAAAATAGGCATTTTCTGCCGATCCATACAAAAAAATTAGTACCCAAGAGGTGAAAATACACAATTAATGACAGTAGTGAAGAGATAACAATTACCTACTTCTATTACTACATGGAAGGTAGAGGAATAACCAAAAAAATCCCAATTTCTAATTCGACCAAGAAAAAGATAAAATCATATCTCAAAAGGGAGTGTTTGCTTACTGTGTTTGAACCAACAAAAGATATAGCCCTGATATCGTCATCATCGCATATGTTGTTAACAATGTCCTGCCAATTCAAAGCATAATATAACAGTGACAGCATGTTAATTTACAATTTTAAACAGCAATGCGTAAAGAAATTAAAATAAAGCTACAAAATACTGAGAGCCCTCATTTTCTGTGGTTTTTATATGCCTGATCATGCAAACAAAATACTAGTTAATGGTAGAATAACAAAAACAAATCCATCCATCCATCCAAGTAGTGCAAAGGAACCCATCAACTGTTAAAGCTTACACTTGTGCCGTGAACAACATTCAACACTCCATCAGGTAAGCCAGCTTCCATTGCTAGCTCAGCCAGCATCATCGCAGCACCTAAGAAGAATCACAAAATCACCAATTTCATCAATTAATGTATTAGATATGCTTAAACTGTGAACCCAAATTATTAATCATAGGACTTGATTATGCCATGTATTTAAGGGTTAAAGTGCACTAATCCATTTCAGAGATAGAAGCGCCCACACCCGATTCCATCCCAAAACGCCGAGAAAGGAGGGGCGGGGGCCAAATAAGCACAAGCGGGAGTCGGTGGGTAGGCGATGCCGGACTAAATATGTAACGCCATGTCGGACTAAATATGTAACGCCATTATTATCATCAAAATTAAGGAGGTGAGTGAGGGGTATTTTAGGAAATATAAATATGGCTTAAGCGGCAGCCGTATATCGCTTAAAACCCCGAACCTGATGCCTCCTTTTCACGCGAGCGACAGCCAGCAGGCGGACGGAAGCCGGCCGACGCCAATCCTCTCTGAGAGCTCAAATCTCCTCCGTTCTCCGTGATTTTTCATGCAATAGCGAGGTAATCTCCCCCTCTTTACTCCTCTTAGTTCTTATGTGAAGATTTGGCATATTTTGAGTAGGGCTGAAACCCTAGGTTTGAGTTTTCTTGTTCCTTTTTATGTAAAAAGTTTCTGAAATAGTTCTTTATGCTATTACCTAAATTATTTTGCAATTTTGTGCAAAATCAATAGAACCCTAGTTATAATCTTGGGGATTTCTGAAATTCTAGGAGTTCTCCAAGCTATAATAGGATTCCTAGAAGGTTCTACAGCTATATTGGAGCAAAACCCCATGTTTCCCTGTTAGGGCAGCAATTTCTATCATCAAATCCTTTAGAGCAGCACGTATGTCTTGGGGATTTGAAGCCCCCTCACTTAAATAGTGAAATTACCCATTAATGGTGTTTCTGAGAGGAGGAATCGTACCTTGTTAGACATGGTGCGATTGATGATGAGTCATGCAGATTTGCCCGTTTCCTTTTGGGGTTTTGCTCTAGAGACTGCTGCTTTCACACTAAATCGAGTTCCGACGAAGACGGGTTAAAAGACAACATATGAGATATGGACTAGGAAGCGTCCTAGTATGTCGTTCATTAAGATTTGGGGTTGTGAGGCATACGTACGACGTCAAATGTCTGACAAGCTGGAACCCAAATCAGATAAGTGTTATCTTGTGGGATATCCTAAGGAAACCAAAGGGTATTACTTATACCTGCGATCAGAGGGCAAAGTGTTTGTCGCGAGGAGTGGTGTTTTTCTGGAGAAAGAGTTTCTGTCAAGAGAAAACATCAGGGTAGAACTTGAAGAAGTTCAAGAGCCACAAACAATGAATGAACCAGAATTGGAACCTGAGCAAGGACTACAAGAAGTTGTAGCTAGAGAGTCTGCTCAAGAAACACAAGTCCTACGTAGATCTGGTAGACCAAGATTTGAGCCTGAGAGATATTGATTTCTCATGTCTCAGATAGGTAATATGTTGTTTATGGATCATGATGATGAGTCTGCAACTTACCAAGATGCTATGAATGGACCAGACTCCGAGAAGTGGTTTAAGGCAATGAAATCTGAAATGGACTCCATGTATGCAAACCAAGTTTGGACCTTGGTGGAACCACCTGAAGGGGTACGGCCCATAGGGTGCAAGTGGGTCTTCAAGAAGAAGACCGACATGGATGGGAATGTACAGACATTCAAAGGTCGGCTGGTGGCTAAAGGTTTCAGGCAAATTCATGGTATTGACTATGATGAGACTTTTTCCCCTGTGGCCATGATCAAGTCCATCAGAATTATACTTATTATTGCTGCGTATTACGACTACGAGATCTGGCAAATGAATGTCAAAACGGTTTTCCTTAATGGAAACCTCCTTGAGGAAGTGTATATGACACAACCTGAGGGTTTTGAGTCTCCAAATGAAGCCACTAAAATATGCAAGTTGAATCGATCCATTTATGGATTGAAACAAGCTTCTCGAAGTTGAAATCTTCGTTTTGATGAGAAAATCAAAGAGTTTGGTTTCATCAAGAACGAGGATGAGCCTTGTGTTTACAAGAGGATTAGTGGGAGCATTGTTGTCTTCCTGATATTGTATGTAGATGACATATTGTTGATCGGGAATGACATTCCGACCCTGCAAGTTGTTAAGAACAACATAGGGAGCTGTTTTTCTATGAAAGACTTGGGCGAAGCGACTTACATACTTGGTATTAAGATCTATAGAGATAGATCGAAAAAGTTGCTGGGTTTGACCCAAAGTATATACATTGAGAAGGTGTTGAAGCGGTTCAGCATGCTTGAGTCCAAGAAGGGATTCTTACCCATGTATCATGGTGTGAGTCTCTCTAAGGACCAGTGTCCTAAATCTTTGGAAAATAAGGACCGCATGAAGTTGATTCCATATGCTTCGGCAATTGGATCAATCATGTATGCAATGTTATGTACACGACCCGATGTCTCTTATGCTTTAAGCGTGACGAGCAGGTATCAGTCTGATCCTGGTGATGGTCACTGGATAGCTGTCAAGAATATCTTAAAGTACTTGAGAAGGACTAAGGATAAGTTCTTGGTGTTTGGTGGAGAGGAAGAGCTCGTTGTAAATGATTACACGGACGCTAGCTTCCAAACTGATAGGGATGATTCAAAGTCTCAATCAGGTTTTGTATTTTGCCTGAATGGAGGAGTTGTAAGCTGGAAGAGTTCCAATCAAGAGACAGTTGTCGATTCTACGACAGAAGACGAGTATATTGTTGCAGCAAATGCGGCGAAGGAGGCTGTATGGATTAGGAAATTCATCGGCGAGCTAGATGTAGTTCCTAGCATTGTTGATCTCGTAGTTCTCTACTGTGACAACAATGGTGTTATAGTCCAAGCTAAGGAACCTAGATCTCATCAGCGCTCCACATACTTCGTCGGTTCCATCTTATTCGAGAGATTGTCGATCGAGGAGATGTGAACATTTGCAGAGTACCGACTGAAGAAAATATAGCGGATCCACTGACAAAGCCTCTTACGCAAAGGAAGCATGATTGTCATATTAGATCAATGGGTATTAGATACCTGAATGGTCGTCTTTAGTGGGAGCCTTGTGGATTGTATGTTTGTTGGTTGTTTATTCATTTGATGAATTGTGATATGTACTGTGTTTTTCATTTTACATTTATGGCAAGTTCTTGTATTATGTCAACTGTTTCTATATGATAGATTAATTAGCATAATAGATGCCCTTAGAATGTTTGCTTCCATAGGAATTCAAGTGCGTGACTTGAATGTGAGGGCATATGTTTACTAGAAGCTTCATTCTTAAATGGTTCCTGGTCGGAGTATCATCTTAGAAGTTGAAGGGCAATAATGATACATTAAGACAAGCATGTGCGTTGACTGATGACCGGTTCTCACAGGTCATGATATTGTGATATCAAGTCATCACGTGGGTACTTGTTAGTGAACAAGTTGTACTGGACAGACCCACCTTGAGAATACTTTGTGGATTGTTATATGAATGTGTCACAAGTAGGTCTCAACTGACAATGGTGTTTGTAGTTCTTTGACCTGAAGTCACAACATTTATCAAGTGAGGAAGAGCGTATTTTGACGTCATCTAAAGTCTTCCTTGAGAAAGGTTGATGATAAGGGTGGTTATTGGGTATGTTACGATTCATTTGGGTGTTTGTGTGTGGACAGATATGGGATTTGTCCTCCTTTATGACAGGAGTTACATCCATGGGCCTCTTGCTGAAATGAGACCGAGAAATGCATGGTCATGCAGGGTTGAGCCAATATGTGATATTGAGTTTACCACTCTCTTAAGGTCTATTCTAGATCAGGAAACTAGGATTGAACAATTATGAGGGTGACACGGTCCATGCCTCTAGTTCTATCCGGATGTAGTGTAAGGGACAAAGGGACATGACAACACTGATACATTGGTCAAAGAAAGGCTTGTTGAGTTATGAACTCTTATTGCTTTGGTAGCAATGATGTATTGCTAGATTCGCTCATTATTTGTGAGACTTTTGTTTGATACGTTCAAGATCAAGTGGGAGACTGTTGGTGTTTCCAAGGTGATCTGGAAGTGATCAAGCATTTTGTCTCACTATCAACACGATATGAGCCTATGAGGTCACACACAAGAGTGTTAGGAGAAGTTGGAGGAAGAATTGTGTTGGCCTTACTCATATTGGATATGAGTGAAGTACCAATCTTACGACATATTGGAGTTGGGTCGAGTCAACTGAATGCTCCACAGGTATTGTGAATATTGTATGGAGCGTGTTGGCAAGTTTTCGAGACGAGTCGTTGAGAATGTCTCGACGACTCTTACCTCAGTTCGTCGAATGTACGAATCCATGTTAACTCGACGAATCCATGTTGACTCGACGAATCCATGTTGACTCGACGAATCCATGTTGACTCGACGAATCCATGTTGACTCGACGAATCCATGTTGACTCGACGAATCCATGTTGACTCGACGAATCCATGTTGACTCGACGAACCCGGCGAATTCATGGCTCGACGAATTCATGGTGTCTCGACGAATTCATGGCTCGACGAATTCATGATCACTCGGCAAATTCTGTGTTTACTCGACGAATTCATGATCACTCGACGAATTCTGTTTACTCCATTTCTGGTCGTGGGTGTGCGGATTGTTTTTCTCTCTCACAGGGGTATAAATAGATCCCGATTTTATGCCCTAAGGGCGATCTTTTTCTTTTGCGATTCTGAGAGAGACGGAAGGGAGCCGCGAAGTTCCGACGGAAGAGTTCCGACCGGTCGATCCCGCCGCCGCCGCCTCACCCTGTCGTCAGACATAGCAGTCTGTGGGAGACATAGAGGGCTCTTCTTCTCCGACCTAGTTCTTGTGCGACAAGAAGCTAGGGTTCTTCAACGCTCGTGTGGACTCCCGTAGAGGCGCCGATTGATTTCTGCGCTTGGGACTCAACGACCGTTCTTCAGGATTTCAGTTGTGGAGCACCTTGGTTGAGTATTGACTCAATCCCCTTCAGGTATTGCAATGTGTAGCCTTTTTCTTACTTATTGATTCATGAAATCGCAAGTTCCTTGAAATGTTTAGGGTTGTTCTTGTTCTTTTTCCGCTGCACATATTTGATATGCTGTCATTTTGAATGATGTATAGAAAACCCAAGAAGCACTACCGCGCCGCGGTATCTCCCAAGACACACGACCCACTCAAAATGAACGTTACTGTATGGGATAGAAACTACCGCGCGGTGGTATTCCTCTGGTTGTCCGCGATAAGAAAACAGAGAACGGGGTCAAAATGAACTAGTTTTCAAATTAAATCATCAACGATGGTAACTACTACAGCGGCGTGGTAGCTCCCAGGTTACCACCTTTCAATTGTGAAAATCAGGGCATTACAACTCTCTCCTCCTTAAAAAAAATTCGTTCCGAAATTTACACACAAACTTAATTAGAGAGTCACTCACACGTTAATCCTTGATTTCACAGCTCAACAATCAAAATGTCAACAAAACTCGAACATCTAAACCACGACATCATGGATCACCTTGTTATTTATAAGATATTCACAGTTAAGTACTTATCACATTGTCGTAGTCTAAATCAGAAACCATACAGATACACAATTCCGATGTACTACATCCAACTCATTATGCTTCACTCCTAGTTATTCTTCCAAAACGAGAAGATTTAGTTTCCTCTTACAACCAAGTGACTATACCACCGTCACTTAAAAGTAGTTCTAACCTAATTGATCATCTCACACTACAATAGATATGAGAGTCAAACCGTCTCTGCTAGTGATTATAACATAATCCTATTTTCATCGAGTATAAGGAATCACAAAACATCATCCACCGGAAAGATTAGTTCTACCGATAATGCTCAAGCGAATGGGACTATTAGAACTCTTATCATGCAAGAAAACGCCTCTTCATCGAAGCAATATTCGCTTAAGTCCAAACGTTCCAAGTCTTATCAAAATTTTAAACAAGTTAAACAGAACATCCAAGTAATTCGTTCGCCAATGACTTCCCATTAGATTTGATTTTACTTTAAATTTAACTATACAAACATCCACTCTAACTTTGATTCTACTAAGATTCCAACCAACAATCCGTTCGTCAATCATACCCTTAATAGATTCATATAACTTGAAAGGTAAATTTACCCACAATCAAATCGCACCAGAACCTTATAATATGCATAAGATTCCTTGAGACAAAAGAACAATTCACAACATCAATGATTCTACCCACAAAATATTGGTGCACGATTTATGTGATTGACAAAAGAATTACAACATTTACACGGGATTCAAAAGTGAAGAATATTTTATATCTCTCGTAAGCTCATAGCTCAACTGATTTCCTAGGGTTGTCGCACAACAAAATAGTACGATTGCCAATCTCATAATCATTACAATACCGAACTGAAAATGAGTCACACTTTTCCATCATATCATAGTCATGCAAAATATACCATACAAAAAATTTGCAAACTTGAAATTTTCTAGTTTTTATCAAAATGTAGTTCGCAACACAAAAGACAAACATAAGGCGAGGCCCAAAAACTATTCCACTGCCAGACTATCCATCTATTTGGGCAATCCTTCGTGGCACATGTGAGCAATGTGGCTCTTCTTGCCACAACCAAAACATGTAGGTCCCTGGTACCCACTGGTCTCTGTGTTGCTTCTTACACCCGGCTTTTGTGGGTGAAATCTCTTCCTCCCAACCTTAGTGACAGCCTTTATGTCCCCTTGCAGGGACGGAACACTCAACCCCTTAGCTTCGACAAGTTCAAACTGGCGTCTTTGTGCCTTACGAATATTTAATTCCAATGTTCGGTCCAACTCGACCAAAGCATAAAAGTCCACGGACTCGTACTCACACAAAGAGGGCTTCAACTCATCATGTAACCCCTGGTAGAAGTAAAAATCTCTCTCTGCATCAATACACACATCTTCTGCATAACAGCTCAACCTCGTAAACTCCTGGAGGTATGACTCCACGGACAGATCCAATTGCCTCAGCATCAAAAATTCCTCTCGTAGCAAGACACAAACAGACATCGGATTGTAGCGTGCCCAAAATGCAGTTGAAAATTCTTCTAGACTAATTTGTGTTAGGGATCGTCCAGTGAAACGTCCTTCGCACTCTTCGAGCCACCACAACTTCGCATCTCCAAATAACACGAGGGATGCAACGGTAACCATCTCTTCCTCGGGAAACTTCAACGAAACCAAGATATCTTTGGTCCAAGATAGTCAATCTTCAGCATCGGTGGCTGAACCAATGCCCTTGAAAAGCGGTAGGTTGAAACCCAAGAAATGCTTCAGCCACACATCACTATCGCACAACACTTTCCTACCATTAGCTCTAGCCCTAATCATAGGCTCTCGCACAATAGCAACAGTATCTGGCATCACACAAACAATCAAGTCAACACTCTGAGTTGTCTCTGCAGCTACTAACACCTCACTCGACATCTCATTAAAAACAGATGGTGAAAGGTCAACTACTACTAGAGTCGCTACTCCAACGTTAACTCTGATCACCTAAAGCAAGGGTAAACATCTAAACGTCTGTCCTCGAGCAAAACTTAACAAAACAAGGTGTAAGCAAACAACACAGCAAGAGACTCTCACGTCCCGCATGCATCACACCCTGAAATAGAATCGTGATTCGTAACCTTTCATGGTTTTCCACACCCATTAAATCTTACCCTGCCAGACCAAGGGATCAATGGCCTTCGTCTGAAATATTCCACTACTCAAATTGAAATAATCATAACCATTAAAGTTCGCCTCCACTCACGTGGGATTACTCAGAATTAACATGTCATTCCGCCAAACATAAGGAGCTAGTCACACTAACCTGAACATCGTACC
Organism: Dactylorhiza incarnata; assembly: GCA_033032865.1. Taxonomy (NCBI): domain Eukaryota; kingdom Viridiplantae; phylum Streptophyta; class Magnoliopsida; order Asparagales; family Orchidaceae; genus Dactylorhiza; species Dactylorhiza incarnata. The sequence continues at coordinate 104,793 of JAWHQI010000296.1, read as the reverse complement.
GTCCTTCTACATACGAAGGATGACACAAACCACATCATTTCACTAACATGTACAACAAATTCTTTGCAGAACAACCACCAAACCTCATTCAAAGGTTTACAATTCGAGGTATAGTGTTTGCTTGCCACTAGAGATTCATTACCATCAACTTTGTTCACCTCACGCCAACTTATCAAATCAACCTCGAAATCTTCCCTATTGAATTTCCGGAGGTAAGAACTTAGTATCGGTCCCAATCTCTATGTTAAGCACTAAAGATTTAACTCTACGCTAATACTCAACCACTACCGTAAAACAATCAACAAGCATGGGAACACACCATGTCAGATTATGTTCAATAATCTAACACCAAACACATAAACACTCATGGTCCCAACAAGACAATCATATGTGCACAACTCTTCTCAACGGTCTAGTTACACTAAACCGCTCTCTAACGGTCTAGAACATCTAAACCTCACTCTGATACCAAATTGTACACCCCGCCTACAATGATCATATAGTATGGGTCTAGCCAGACCCCACAGCATACCATCGCCACAGGTGGAGCATTATTAATAGGTATAAAAGGCCATAACCAAAGTATTCCTTAAAAGAAAGAAAGAAACCACAGCGGAATTATTACTAACAACAAGAGTGTCCATAATCTAAAGAATACTAACAATGTCCCTGGCCTTAAGGCCTTTACATCACAATTGTAAATACAAGTAAACTCGGCTCGCAGGCCAGTACAACCAGACAGGGTACAAGCACTAGAAAAGTAAAAAAAATCACAAGGCATTTTCTTTAGCAAGCTAGCGAGCAATTGCCTCCGAACCAAATCCTGCAACCAAAACACATAAGCGGGAGAACATGGGTCAACTATAAGCTGACACACTATGTAACAATACCCCACCTCCCGACCGTCGTAGCGAACCCCGGAGAACTACATCACCCTACAAGTCAGCATTTCGCTATATAAAAATATAAGCAATAAAAGCAGGTAAACAATCATAAGGAAAACTGTAAAATTGCATACTCATGTAAACAGGCTAAAGCTGTCTGGGAGCTATCGTCGGCGATAGGGCAACCGCTCGGCGAGACCTCCCAGAAACGGCACACTTTCATATTAAGCATCATATTGATTTCCCAAGACATCTCATACATGCAATACAAGAGTTCCCATGATAGACTACAACACCCAGTAGTACAAACAAGTCAAGAAAGCATAGTCAATCACATAGCTACATATTATGCATACAAACATATATACAATAGGGTACGCACGCCTCCTATCACAAGTGTGAGTGTTTATGTCGGATCAGTCATGTACACTACAGACCTGTCCTCGGTCACCATATCGGGCCCTGCATTGAATGCTTTCGCGCATTGTGATGATACAGTCAAATCACGGCATACAGTTCCTTTGTTGCCCTTGCCGGTCCAACGGCCTATCGCAAAGTAATCGGATCTCTAACCTCATTGGAACCTCACTTCCTCTACATGGAATATCACACCACGAGGATTCAACAATCGAGCATGAGAAATCTTGTTACCCCTCTTGGGTCTCGTAGCAGAACGAACTACTAAGTTGCAGGAGAGGTAGGATGCATCCCATTGAAACCGCCCCCGTTTCTCCGTCACAAACACTATCGCACTCATGGAGGAGCGTAGCATATCAAATCCACAACACATGGCATACACACGGGGGGTCATGGTGGTAGACCCTTTTCCAAACCGAACACGGGGATCATGCCTACACACCTCTTTTCCAAACCGAGTTCATACCCGAGGATTCACCCAAGTTTCATCATGACCTGTTCGAACGCCAGACCCTTTTGTTTCTCCAAATGGATCATCACACCCATCTGAAGCATCACAAGTGATGCCCGCAAACATATCCTCGAATCACAAGGCCCTATTACATAGATTCTCTTATCGAGATGTCGTCTCCTCATGATCCTACACTCATGGACACTATGAGCCACATTATCACATTGATATCCCCATCCATCGTCATCGGACTTATCAATTCCAACCTCACATCACAAGGTTGTCTGGGAGCTATCGTCGGCGGTAGTGCTACCCCCTAGCGGTATCTCTTAAATACCTATGGACATCCAGTCCAGCACCCCACTCATCTCTTAGGATAGCATGCAAGCATTTCAAGACTCTTACTCACAACCATGGTGCCTGGAAGCAAACGACAAAGGTTACCTGAGAGTTATTGTCGGCGGTAAAGCAATCGCATGGCGGTAACTTACTGGAACAGAAAGATCACGAGATCTCAACCCTCACAAGGCTTCGAAATCACATCTCCTTGCACCCAATCGGCCCTAAAGCCTCCCTAACTTTCCCATCTGACTTTCCCCCAAAAGCAAACACCTAAACATCACTAAATCAGGCCACAAGCCACAATGTCAGTTTCACATAAACGCAATCAAGGGGAAAACACATAAAAGATATAAGGATGATAAATTTGTGTCCTATTGACCGGAAGAAGAAGGTTGTTAACTTTGGAGCGAGAATAGGATCTATAAAATCTTGTGAAGTTAGGGTGGAGAAGAACCGCAGCGGCCCAAAGAATCCTTCTCTGGCGACGGCTCATCGATTCGAGCGACAGAGCTCCGACAATCTTTTTTTTCCTCAAGAACGATGAGTACCCTTTTTACTCCCTCTCTTGACCTAAATTGAAGGAAAGGAAGGAAAATGACCTCACTTAGGGCTTCAACCGAATTAATACACTCGGGCGCACATATCGTGGCCATCGGATGGGACCTGATGGAGATCTTACGGCAGAAATCATGAGACTTAACTAAGACAGTCCGTCTGGGAGCTACCGCGTCGTGGTAGCACTACGGCGCAGCGGTATCTCCCAAGAGAAACGATCCACTCAAAATGAACGTTATTGTTTGCGGTAGGAACTACCGCGCGGCGGTATCCCTCAGGTTGTCTGCAGTAAGAAAACAGAGAACATGGTCAAAATGAAATAGTTTTTGAATTAAATCCTCAACGGCGATAACTACTGTCGCGGCGCAGTAACTCCCAGGTTACCACCTTTCACTTATGAAAATCGGGGTGTTACAGGTTCAGTGGGTAACGATTTCTTTTCTGTTTTTAATGTGTTGTATATTGATGGTTTAAAACATAACTTAATTTTTATTAGTCAACTATGCGATAAAGGCTTAAATATTTTATTTGGATCGTCTGCCAACACATACAAAATTATTAATGTTATTACGTGTGGGCGCACGACCTTTTGACTCTTCAAGTACGTTCTTTCTACTTATCCTTAAATGAGAAGGCATAATTTCTCATGTGATACTAGGATTAACATAAGAATAATCAACTAGTTGTCCTGTAACCGCTGCCTTGAAAGCAACATGTGTTTTCTTCTTCAAGTTCCACCACTGAATTTTTGACAACGCTTTTGTCTTTCTCTTAGAGTTACTATATTTAATTTGCACATCCAACACAACTAGCTTATGTTGTGTTGTCTAACTTTTCCCTGGAATGACTTTGCAATTCTTACAAATCTTTTTATCCATTTTGTGAGTCATAAAATAGTCAATTTGTGATTATTTTGTCCGCTCTTAATCGTAATTAAGTGTTTTTCCCTCTTCATGTAGAGCGTATTTGTCACAATTAGCTCATGTGTTATGGCAAAGTCTAGAATAGTTTTTTTTTTCTTCATTTCTTTCTCCATACCTAAATCCTCCATGAACGTCTGTATAATCCGCATTTTTCTTCCCTACATGTCCATTTAAGTATCCTTCAATGAAAATTTTCTCGCTTTGTGGGATTTCTCTTACCAAATCATTCAAGTCTTCCCAAAACTGTACTTTAATAGTTTCTTTTAATCCTATTTGTGGCGCGTGAGCACTAATTACAATAATAGTTTCTTTTCCTACGATTAATTTAAGAACTAAGATTCTATCATCTTTTCTGCATACCCCAACAATTTTATCCCTCCAAGTAGTCTCTACAATAATACCTACTACATTGTTTGTTTTATTTTTTCCTGTGTACCATAATTTAAAATCTGAATTATCTAAAAATTAAGCATTTTCACCCACTTATTTAGTCTCTTGCAGACATAAAATATGTATCCTTCTCCTAATCATTGTATCCACTACTTCCATCATTTTTTCTCGTTAGCGTACCTTTATTCCAACTTCCAAACCTAAGTCGATCAAATCATACGATCTACTTTTCTAGGACGCCTAATAAGTAAAATGGATATTTAAAAATAAATTTGATGGCGAGTTTAAGATCACTAGAAATAAAGCTAGGTTAGTAGCTTAAGAATTTTCACAAATAGAAGGGGTTGATTATAATGAAACATTGAAACTTTTGCACTCGTTACTTGCTTAAAGTTCATACGTATTTTTCTTATATTTGCGAACCATAAAAGATCTAAACTATTTCAAATGAATGTTAAAAGTGCATTTTAAAATGAAATTATTAAAAAAAGTCTATATTGAACAACTCGCGGCATTTATTAATTGTGAATTTTCAAACCATGTATATAAACTTGATAAAGCTCTCTAAGTACTAAAACAAGCACCGCGTGCATAGTATGATTAAAATATGATTTTTTATAGGTAGTGTCATCATCAAATATATAGGAAATGATTTGATTATTTTACAAATATATGTTGATGATATAATCTTTGGTGTACAAATGAATCATTATGTAAATAAGTAGTTAATGTAATATAAAATGAATTTTAAATAAGTTTGGTTGGTGAAACATATTTTCTTGAATTTCAAATTACGCAATGAGATGGCAGAATTTTTATATGCTGAAGTAAATATATACAAGACATGCATAACAGATTTGAATTTGAAGGTTTTGAACAAGTCAATAATCCTATGAGTACATCATTAAAACTAGAAAAAGATGAAGCGGGCACCTCTATTGATCAAACTAAGTATAGGGGTATGATTGGATCATTACTATATTTAAGTGTTTCTCGCCCCGATATTATATTTTTTGTATATTTATGTACACGATTTTAAGTTGAACCTAAAGAATCTCATTTAAAAGTTGTTAAACGAATCTTTAAGTATTTAATTGGCACATAAAAGTTAATTTTATGGTATCCTCACCAAGAGTATTTATATTGACTCGGATTATGTCGATTGTTCACTAGATAGGAAGAGCATTATCGGCACATGTCAATTCTTAGGTCAATCTCTTATTTCATGGTCGAGTAGAAAAAAAGAATTTTGTTACACTCCCTACTGCTGAGACCAAATATATTGCATTAGGTAGTTGTTGTATATAAGTAATATGGATGACACAAACATTAGAAGACTTTGGACTTAATTTTCATAATGTAGAACTTAAGTGTGATAACAAAAGCACAATAGAATTTATGAACAATCTTTTTCATCACTCACGATCAAAGCATATAGATATTAGACATCATTTCATCCGCAATCATATCAAGAAAGAAAATGTTAAAATAAGCTTTATCGGAACTAACTCTCAACTTCTACCTGACTCACGATTCAAACACTTACATCTGGAGTTAGGAGTTTTAAAGATTTATTTGTACTTTCCTTGATTTCATTTGCGTTTCTTGTCTTTATGCCTTATTATTTTATGAATCTTATTGCAAATCTTTCACATGAAAAATGTTAGAGAATATAGGAAAACTCATGTAAAGGCCCATATATTAGGCCCATTTATCTTTCTCTCTTTTAGTCTCACATCTCCTGTATAGGGTTTCTTCCTCCTCTCTCTTCCTATATATTTGTACTCATACTTGTATTTATCTCTCAAGTGAATATACTACAAGGTTTACACCATTTCTCTACATGGTATCAGAGCACTCGGTCCAAAATCTGAGGTCTCCAATTTTCTGACCGCCCCCCCCCCCCCCTGCTGAAATCTCGCGGTCTCCTTTTTTTGAGACCGCTACCTTGCTGCGTTGCTCCTCTGCGTCCAGCTTTGCCCCCCCCCCCCAGCTTCCGCTCCTCTCCTGGCTTTTATAGCCTGCATCCGTGGGACCCACCTCCTTCTCCTTCCCGCTTCTGCTCTGCAAAGGCTCGTAAGATCTCAAGCTCTGCGGTCTTAAGTTGCGATCCCAGCCGCTTCTGCTCTGCGGTCTTCTTCCCGCACGCTCGCTGCGATCTGCCCGCTCTCTGCTCGCCCGATCTTTGCTATCAATCTCCACAATTCCGCCAGCGCGCATCCTATCTGTGCTCGCTGCGATCTCTGTGGATCTCCACAGCGTCGGTCTCGTGCGTTCTCAGCGCCGGTCTCTGCCGATCTCTGCGAGCTCAGCGCCGGTCTCTGCAAGCTCTCCTACTCGATCTCCTGCTCTCTGCGAGCTCTCCTGCGCCGGTCTCTGCCGATCTCCTGCTCGCCAGCTGAAGTCTCGTGCGATCTCGTGCGATCTCTGCAAGCTCTCCTGTTCGTCAGCTGCGGTCTTTGCCGTGCTCGCCTACCTCCAGCCGTGCTCGCCAGCTGCGGTCTCTGCCCTGTTCGTCAGCAGCGATCTGCCTCCAGCCTTTCCAGACCGCTGCTCCTTCTGGCCGGCTTCTCTTCCAATGGCTCTCGACGATTCTTCCTCCACTACCCTTCCGTCGCCTGCTCCGACTGCTGCTCCGATCAACGATGTTCGTGATGAACTTCGAATTACCACCATCTCACTTACCGGGAAGCGTAATTTTGTGGAATGGGTGCACTCGGTACGTCGAGTCTTACAGACCAAAGGGCTCCTTCCTCACTTAACCCAGGTTACTACTGAGCCTACTGCTGACTGGCTTAAGGATGATGGTCGTGTCCAAACGTGGCTTCTCAACTCCATGGACTCGGAACCGTATAGGATGGCTATGTATCATGACACCGCCAAAGCCATGTGGGATGAACTTCATGCCTTCTACTCTGGGCAGAACAGTCTCCAACATCTGTATGACATCATATCTGATCTTCAGAACCTTAAGCCTGGTGCGCCCGATGACATGCTCTCTCATGTCGCCAAGGCAAAGACTCTTCATGAGGCTTGGCTTCAGCATCAGCCTCCCACTCCAGATCTCGCTATTCAGCGATCACAGAAAGAGGCAGTGACCATTGCTATGCTACTCTCTAGCGTACCTCCTCATCTACATAGCGTTCGCGCTCAGATACTCTCCTCTACTACCACACCGTCTCTGTCTGCTGTCTGCTCCATGGTTATCAAGGTTACACCTCCATCTGAGGCCCCGCACAGTTCTTCTCCGGCTCTTCTCCAACAGCCGCTCCTTCCAACACCTACCCTTGGTTCCTCTGCTCGAGGTGGTCGTCCCCCGTCTCGGGGACGAGGACGTGGTGGCCGACCTCCTTTAAAGTGTACTTACTGTGGCCGTGACGGTCATCGTGAAACAACCTGCTACCGAAAGCATGGTCTCCCTCCTCACCTTGCTGCTACTTTGGCACCTCCTGCTGCATCTTCACCAGCCGATCAACTTGGTCCTACCCGACAGGAATATGATGATCTACGCTCTCAGTTCCAACAGCTTCAAGGCAGTCTTGGCCGTTCTCCTGGCTCCGTTGCTTCTTTCTCTACTGAAGGTATAACCTGCCTATCTCACTGTTCTCATTGGATCGTAGATTCTGGAGCAACACATCACATCACCTCCCAGAAACCACCTCAGTATATACAGACGTCTCACCCTCCGTCTATTGTTGTTGCAAATGGTGCTACTACTCCGGTTGCTGGTGCTGCTGATCTGCACCTCACTCCCACTATAAAGCTCTCCTCGGTTCTTCATGTTCCGGGCTCTCCTTTCAACTTACTCTCTGTGAGTCGTTTGATACAGGATCTTGATTGTTGTGTAACCTTCTCTCCCTCTTCTTTTGTTTTTCAGGATCGCCGCACACGGAGTATCATTGGTAGCGGTCGGCTGATGAATGGGCTCTATCTCTTGGATCTCCCACCTACCACTCTCCTGACTGTCTCCACAGTTGACTGGCATCGCCGACTTGGGCATGCTCCTCTTCCAGTCCTCCGCAAAGCTCTCCCTGATGTACCTCTTCATGAGTTTACTTGCGAAGCTTGCATCTATGGCAAGCAACATCGCTCTTCTTTTTCCCCTTCATGTACCCGGAGCACGACTCCATTATCTTTAGTACATTCTGATGTATGGGGCCCTTATAAGGTCCCAAGTATTTATGGCTATCGTTATTTTGTAACTTTTATTGATGATTATTCACGTGTTACCTGGTTATATTTACTTCATGATCGCTCTGAGTTACCATCTGTATTTCGTGCCTTTGTGACTGAATCACGGACACAATTCTCCACTACACTTAAAATAATTCGAACTGACAACGCTTGCGAGTACACTGGCCGCTCCTTTTCTACTATCTGCACAGAGTTTGGTATAATTCACCAAACGTCTTGTGCTTATACCCCCCAACAAAACGGCGTTGCCGAACGGAAAAATCGTCACCTTCTGGATGTTGCTCGGGCACTCATGGTTCAAATGCGGGTTCCTACGGAATACTGGAACTTTGCCGTCTCCACTGCTTGTCATCTCATTAACCGCATGCCTTCCTCTGTTCTTAACTTTGCCACTCCCATAAAACTCCTCTTCCCATCCACTACTCTCTTTCCTATTCCACCTCGCATTTTCGGTTGCGTCTGCTACGTCCGTCTTCTCGGTCCGCCTATTGATAAACTTGCCCCACGAGCTGCCAAGTATATATTTGTCGGCTATTCTCGGACTCAAAAAGCCTACGTGTGCTACTCTCCAACCACCGGCAAAACCATTGTCTCACCTGATGTTACTTTCTGTGAAGACCAATCATTCCACTCTCCCTCTGTTCCAAGCACATTACCTTCCACTACTGTTCGTCCTTTTGTACCGACGGACACTACTACCTCCCCATCTCCGCCACCTACGGTACCTTCACTATCTCCATCTACTGAACAACCTCCTCCCATTATTCAAGTATACTCTCGTCGTAAATCTAAGGCTGGTCCCCGTCAGGCGCCCTCGGCTACCGATGTCTCTCCCTCTGCGGTTGATCCGGCCTCCGCCTCTACAGCTCATCCGATGGCAAACCACGTATCTCTCCACCGGCTATCTCCACCTCTTTATCGGTTTGCTACCTCTCTCTCTTCCATTTCCCTCCCTAACTCTGTGCAGGAAGCGCTACAGCATCCGAGGTGGCGTTCTGCGATGGAAGAAGAGATGATCGCTCTCCGAGCCAATCACACATGGGAGCTGGTACCTCTTCCTCCTGGCCAACACTGCGTCAGCTGCAAATGGGTCTTCGATGCCAAACAAAATGCTGATGGGACCCTTGACCGCTTAAAGGCCTGTCTCGTCGCACGCGGTTTCACTCAACAACAAGGCTTGGACTACGATGAAACCTTCTCCCTTGTCGCCAAGTTAAACACTGTTCGTGTGGTGATCTCCGTCGCTGTCCACCGTCGTTGGCCTCTTCTTCAGTTAGATATCAAGAACGCCTTCTTGAATGGTGATCTACAGGAGCAAGTATATATGTACCAACCTCCCGGGTTTGAGACCACGGGGGAGTCTCGTGCCGCATATGTTTGTCGCCTTCTTAAAGCTCTCTATGGCCTCAAACAATCTCCGAGAGCTTGGTTTGATAAATTCTGCAAAGTCCTACTGCACTTGGTTTTCGACGAAGCTCTGCTGATTTCTCACTATTCATCAAAGAAGGACCCACGGGAACTGTGATCCTCCTTGTGTATGTTGATGATATCCTGATCACTGGGGACGACATCTCTGGGATACAACAACTCAAGGAGCATCTGAACTCGGCGTTTCAAACGAAGGATCTTGGCAATCTTAGATACTTCCTCGGAATTGAAGTCGCTCGTCGAACCGATGGGTTAGTCCTGTCCCAACGGAAATACTGCATTGACTTACTTCAAGAGGCAGGTTTCTCTGGCTGCAAACCTGCAGATACCCCTATGGATTCAAACCAAAAGTTATGTGCAGCTGGTTCTGAGACTGATCAACTCCTTGAGAATCCAGAGTACTACCTTCGTTTGGTTGGGAAGCTGATTTATCTTACAGTTACTCGACCAGATATTTCGTTTGCCGTCAGCGTTGTAAGTCGCTTCATGCACACTCCGAGGACTTCTCATCTCCAAGCTGTTGAGCGCATTCTCCGATACTTGAAAACTGCTCCTGGACAAGGCCTTGTCTACAAACCATCCACCTTGCCATCTCTTCTTGCTTACTCAGATGCTGACTATGCTGGCTCTCCAGATGACAGGCGTTCCACGACTGGTTTTTGTACGTACTTTGGTGGACATCTTATAACATGGCGTAGCAAGAAACAGGTTGTGGTTGCTCGCTCCTCGGCTGAGGCTGAATATAGAGCTATGGCTGCTGTCACATCTGAATTAACCTGGCTTGAAGGACTTTTGGGAGATTTAGGTGTCAAACTCTCCTCTCCGGCAACTCTTCTTTGTGACAGTCAGGCTGCTATTCATATTGCCAAGAATCCTGTGTTTCATGAGCGGACAAAGCATATTGAAGTTGATTGTCATTTCATCCGGGAAAAGGTTCAGTCAAAGAAGATAGAATTGGAACATGTCCCAGCTGCAAAACAAGTTGCTGACATCATGACTAAAGCTCTTCCTCGGCCATTATACCACCAGTTCTTATCCAAGCTGGGTGCCTACGACTTGTACTCTCCAGCTTGCGGGGGAGTGTTAGAGAATATAGGAAAACCCATGTAAAGGCCCATTTATCTTTCTCTCTTTTAGTCCCACATCTCCTGTATAGGGTTTCTTCCTCCTCTCTCTTCCTATATATTTGTACTCATACTTGTATTTACCTCTCAAGTGAATATACTACAAGGTTTACACCATTTCTCTACAAAAAACACTAAAAATGGAAAAATATAACCCAAAAATATGTCAGTTCTCTTTACTTTTTCAGCCTCTATGAGCTACCATCGGTGGATAGCATGTGCGGACGACAATATTTCCTATTCAGTGTACTATTACAACTTCTGAGCATAATACACTTGTAACAGTAATTCTTCTGTTGATTGAGTCTCTAACTCGACTCTGTAGCAGCCCTTGTTCTCATTTTTACATGTTTTTTTTTGTTTTATTTTATTTTAATTTTCATTAATAAAATACAAAAAAATCAGATATTTAAAACAACAAAAATATGCATCATTTTATACTTTGTGGTATTATTTTGTGTTACTAAAACAAAATTGTATAAAAGCCACTAAGCTATAATGATAGGAATAACATGATGTTTGTAACCTCATGCGATTTACTCTTAGTTATTGAAGGTGTGAGGCGCACTAAGGCGCAAATGAGTGTTGAAGTCTAGGCGCATGCGCGCACCTAACGAGGGCAAGGCGCAACCACATACATTTTAATTAATAAGTATCAAACATCAGTTCATCTTCTTGATCATATTCTTCATTTATTCTCATTAATCAAACATTACTATCATTTATTCTCTTAAGAAATAGAATCATTGTGGTCACTTGCATCATATCTGTAAGAAAGAACCGAAATCTTGTATATACCTTTCTGTGTGTCAAATACAATGTATGAATACAAATATATAGGAGGGAGAAAGGGAGAGGAAATCCATATACATGATGTGGGACTAAAGAGAAGAAAGAGAAACAAACAAATAAAAGGGCCCCAATATGGGTCTTTACATGGCCTTTTCTAACACTCCCCCGCAAGCTGGGGCGTACAAGTCGTAGGCACCCAGCTTGGACAGGAATTGATAAAATAGGGTACTTGGTAGGGCCTTAGTGAGAATATCAGCAACTTGGTCTGTACCCGGAACATGTTTTAATTCTATCTTCTTCAGTTGAACTTTCACCCGGATGAAGTGACAGTCCACTTCAATGTGTTTCATTCTTTCGTGGAAGATCGGGTTCTTAGCCATGTGTATAGCACCTTGACTGTCACATAGTAGGATAGCTGGTGAGGAAAGTTTTACTCCTAAATCAGCAAGGAGACTTTCAAGCCATGTGAGTTAAGAGACAACTGATGTCATCGAACGGTACTCTGCCTCTGCAGAAGATCAAGCAACCACAGCATGTTTCTTACTACGTCAGGTAACAAGGTGACCTCCAAAGTAGGTGCAAAATCCACTAGTAGACCGTCGATCATCCAAGGAACCAGCATAATCTGTATCAGAATACGCAACCAATGTTGGAGTAAAAGATGAGGTTTTGTATACCAGCCCTTGATCAGGGGTTGTTTTCAGATATCTTAAGATGTGTTCGACGGCCTGAAGATAGGACATTCGAGGGGAATGCATAAATCGGCTGACAACCCCAACAGCAAAGGATATATCTGGTCTCGTGACTGTTAGGTAAATCAATTTCTAAACCAGTCGTCGATAGTACTCTGGATTTGGAAGAGCAAGATCCTTATCAGAGGCATGTGCACACAGCTTGTGATTGACATCCATAGGAGTGATAATCGGCTTGCATCCAGAGTAGTCAGCATCCTGAAGGAGATCGAGACAGTACTTCTGTTGAGAGAGGACAAATCCATCAGGTCGCCTCGCGATCTCAAGACCAAGGAAGTATCGAAGGTTCCCCAGATCTTTTGTTTGAAAACCAGAGCTGAGATGTTGTTTGACCGCTTGTATCCCCTTTGAGTCATTTCCAATGATTAGGATGTCATCAACATATACCAACAAAAGGACTGTTCCTGTTGTTACATGTCGAGTGAACAGGGAAAAGTCTGACGAGCTGCGAGTAAAGCCAACCTCCCGGACAGCCTTACTGAACTTGTCAAGTCATGCCCGAGGGGATTGTTTGAGACCATAGATTGACTTCTTAAGATGACAAACTCGGGACTCCCCCGTGGTCTCAAACCCGGGAGGATGTTGCATGTAAACTGTTTCCTGTAGATCACCATGTAAAAAGGCATTCTTGATATCCAATTGATGTAAGGGTCATTGGCGATGCACACTACGAAAAGGAGGGCACGAACTGTGTTGAGTTTGGCCACCGGAGAGAATGTTTCCTCATAATCGATACCGTGTTGTTGGGTAAAGCCACGTGTCACCAGTCAGGCTTTCAGTCGGTCAATGGTCCCATCAGGAGCATGATTGATGATAAAGACCCATTTGCACCCAACAGGGGTCTGGTCTTGAGGGAGAGGGGCCAAGTTCCATGTCTGGTTAGCCCAGAGGACTGTCATTTCTTCTTCCATGGCTGCCCGCCAGCCTGGATGTTGGAGAGCCTCCTGCACATAGTTAGGTATAGAAATAGAGGATAATGAAGTAGCAAAGGTTTGAAGTTGTGGGGAGAGGCGATGTAAGGATACATAATTCACCAAGGGATGAGTGGGGAGACTGGTGTCGGATCAGCAGAGCGCAGAGTGTCAGAGGTCGAAGCCGACTACATTGGGGCAACAGAGCGAGGAGGGCGACGGGTGTAGACACGAATAAGAGGTGGTTTGCTGAGAGCGGGAGCATGGTCAGGAAGGAGGAGTGGTAGAGGAGTGGTAACTGGAATGACAGATCTTGGGAAGGATGGTGGTGGAAGAGGTGTGGTAGGTGCGGAGAAGAAAGGTTGGTCCTCTTAAAAGGTAACATCTACAGAAACAGTCACTTTTCGGGTAGCAGGAGAGTAGCACACGTAGCATTTCTGAGTCCGAGAATAGCCGACGAATACGTATTTGGCTGCTCGGGGATCCAACTTGTCCTTGGACGGGCTAAGAAGGTGAACGTAGCAGATACAACCAAATATCCGGGGTGTGAGAGAGAATGCTGGAGTGGAAGGAAACAGGAGGCTAAACGGAGTAGCGTTTTGGAGGACGAAGGAAGGGAGACGGTTAATAAGATAACATGTTGTGGACAGCGCGAAGTTCTAATAGGCTTTGGGGACCTGCATGTGGATCATGAGAGATCGAGCAACATCGAGGAGATGTCTATTTTTCCGTTCAGCAACGCCGTTTTGTTGGGGAGTATAGGCACACGACGTTTGGTGAATGGTCCCAAATTCAGAGCAGAGATTAGCAAAGTCGTGACTCGTATATTCGCGAGCATTATCTGTCCAGAGAGTTTTTATATTTTCGGAAAACTGCGTGCGAATCTCAAGGACGAAAGCTCGAAACACACGGGGAAGCTCGGAGCGACCACGAAGTAAATATAACCAAGTTGTGCGAGAATAATCATCAATAAAGGTGATGAAATAGCGATAACCAGAGATACTAGTAATTTTGTACGGGCCCCAAATATCGGAATGTACTAAAACAAAAGGAGCAGAGCTCCGAGTACAATTAGGGGAAAAGAGGAACGATGTTGTTTGCCCAAAATACATGATTCACACTTAAAAGCAGAAAGAGTGATATCTGGAAGAGCCTTTTGAAGGACAGGAAGAGGGGCATGCCCAAGACGCCGGTGCCAATCAACGGAGGAGACGGAGGAGAGGATGGTAGGAGAGACATCAAGAAGGTAGAGCCCGTTTTGCAGTCGTCCCTTACCAATGATACTTTGCGTCCGTCGATCCTGCATCAGAAAAGAGAAAGAGGTGAATGTTCCTGAGCAATCCAAATCGGTAGTAAGGCGACTAACAGAAAGTAAATTAAACGGGGAACCCGGAACATGAAGAGCCGAGCGTAGAGAGAGAGAAGAATTGAGAGGGATATCAGCAGAGCCGGAGACGGGGACGGTGTCTCCATTGGCTACTGTGATGTACTTAGGATGAGGAGCATCCAAGTAGTAATGTGGTGTCAGCGAGGTGATATGGTGGGTAGCACCTGAATCCACTATCCAGCGCGGACTAGTGGAGAGACAAGCGATACCTTCATTGGAGATGGAGGCGACGGAGGCAGGTGGGTGGAGGAGCATCGCTTGAAGTTGCTGGAGCTGGAGATGAACTGCTTCTAGATCAGCACGAGTGCCAGAGGGATTGTCAGCGGTAATATGAGCAGTTGGATGAGGGCGACCATGTTTGCGGTAGCAGGTCGCCTCAAGATGGTCATCCTTTCCGCAGAACGAATACTTAGGACGTGGTCGGCCTCCGCGACCCCCGCCCCGGGGGCCTGACCGTCCTCCACGAGTAGCAGGAGGGATAGGTAGTAATGGTGCAGACGAGTGCTGGAGAAGGACCGGGGAGGGAAGTCCAACGGTATCTGAAGGCAGTGAGACTTTTAGTAACATGGAGCAGACATCAGATAATGACGAGGTTGTAGCCGACGAAAGGATCTGCGCCCGAATACTTTGAAGGTGAAGCGGGACCCGAGCCATCATCATAGCAATACACACAGCCTCTTTTTGAGCATGCTGAGCTGTTAGATCTATAGTAGGGGGCTGAAGTTGTATCCAGGCTTCAGCAAGAGTCTTGGCCCGAGCAACAAATGAGGTTAAGTCGGCCGCCCCGCCAATGTCAAGAGTTTGAAGCTCGATAATGATGTCATACAGGTGTTGAAGGTTGTCCTTGCCGGAGTACAAGGAGTGGAGTTCCTCCCACATTGCCTTGGCCGTCTCGTGATACATGATCATCCGGTAAGGTTCGCCATCAAGGGAGTTTAGAAGCCATGTCTGAACACGACCATCGTTACGCAGCCAGTCATCAGTAGGATCAGATGGGGTGTCCTTAGTGAGATGAGACAGAAGCCCCTTGGACTGAAGGACCCGTCTGACAGAGTGCACCCACTCGACGAAGTTTTTCTTCCCAGTCAGGGAGATGATGGTGATTCTTAGTTCGTCGCGCAGTTCAGGAGTGGGAAGCAAGCGGGTTGCAGGAGAGGTAGCGGTCTGCCCATCGGAATGCACGGAGGGATCACTGGAGGAGCCCATTGTAGAGAGGTGGCACGATTGCTGAGGAGATCGCAGGGAGGAGGCCGCACGATCGTAGGGAGCTCGGCAGAGGGAGCTTGCGGCTAGCAGGAGGCTGTTGGGCAGGAGGCCGCGGAGAACAGGAGGCTGCTGAACTGGAGGCCGCGGCAAGCAGGAGGCTCGGGAGATCGCTGGGCAGGAGACCGCTCGGGAGATCGCTAGATCAGAGAGAGATCGGCCGATGGAGACCGGCGGGGAGCTGCGAGCAGGAGGTGACCGCAGCAGGAGCTCGGGAGTTCTGCAGAAGGAGACCGCGGGAGGAGCTCGGGAGATCTCTGCGAGGAGAAGCTCGGGAGATCGCTGCGAGGAGAAGCTCGGGAGATCGCTGCGAGGAGCAGGAGATCGCTGCGAGGAGGAGCTCGGGAGATCGCTGCAAGGAGGAGCTCGGGAGATCGCTGCGAGGAGGAGCAGGAGATCGTTGCGAGGAGGATCTCGGGAGATCGTTGCGAAGAGGAGCTCGGGAGATCGCTGGATCATAGAGAGAGCTCGACAGATGGAGACCGGCAGGGAGCTGCGAGCAGGAGGAGAGGCCGGGAGGGGCGGGGCCCACTTGTCAGAAAGGAGAAGGCTATAAGAGAGCCGGAGAGAAGAAGATGTTGGAAGAAGCAGAGCTGGCAGGGGGGGCGGTCACCGAAAATGGAGACCGCGAGGAGCTCGCAGGGGGGAGCTCGTTAAGTAGAGGCGGTCAAAAAAATGGGAGACTGCAATTTCGGAGCATAATACACTTCTGAGCTTTTCTAACAATATCTATAGTCTCAACGCTCGATTATGTTTCACAAATACTAAATCATACAAAATTTTATTGAGTTCTTACATTATTTCTCTTTTTTTTTAGATTACAGCAGAAATCTCACCCAGACGCACATTTTATGCTCTAAAGTCGCAAAAAATGCGCACGAAGGCGCAAACCTCTGAGCCCGGTGAGCCTTAAGACGCCTTTAGCAACATGGGATTTACTACAATGTTTTGATTTGTTTCTCTTAAACTTAGTGTTGGATATAAGAAAAGAAAATAAGTGCTTTATTCATCCCACAAAGGGGGCTATTTAAAGGACATACATGGACTCAAAACCTTGAAACACCAATGTGAGACTAAACCCCAAAACACCTAAAGTATCTAATAGACCGACATTGACTCGATAATTCCAACACTTAGAATTCATTATAGTCACATATCAAGCTAGTCAATCTTTCATGTAGCCTAATCATAACGTATATGAAGTTGTGACAAGATGTTTATGCATGCATCTAAGTATGTGTGATGATTTATTTGAAACAATATTAAAAACACATAACACTCATCACTGTTATTACTCATGATCATAATCTTGTTTACATGCATATGTAGTGTTTTTGTCGCAGCATGATTAATTATATTTGAATAAATCATTGACACTCTATCAGATTGCTTTCATGCAAATCATAGATATTCCTACACTAATTTAAAAGAAGTGTGGTATATTTTTTGCATGTTTGTATACAAGTAAAAATGAATCTATCTATATGGACAGATTTCGGTAAATTCGGGGTCCTTGTTCATGTTATCAAAATAATAATAATGCACTACTCATAATAAGTCTTTGTAAGCATTGTGAGATTGACTACACATTGGTTTGAATTTTATTGATCTTATGCAAACATAATTTTAATGACTACACTTACTTCTCTTTATGATGGAAGGGAAAAGTGAATACCTTTTTATTCATCCATAGCGGGTTTATATAAAGGGTTACAAGAGAGACTTAACAACGGACCGACAATGTGGGACTAAACCACCTTACAAGAAATAATACTAATAATGCAATAATGCTAATAATCTCAACACCCCCCCTCAAGTTGGGTGTGTGATGTCGACCATGCCTCTTACCAACAAGCTCTCTAAAGACACTTGTACATAATCTCATTGTGAGGATGTCTGTCAATTGTTGTTCGGATGGCACAAATGGAGTGACCACAATGCCTCTGACTACATTTTCCTTGATGAAGTGTATGTTGATCTCAATGTGTTTTATTCGGTCGTGTTGCACTGGGTTGTGAGCAATGTTGATGACAGCCTTGTTATCACAGTACAGTTTGATAGGCTCGCTTCTTTAAAGCCAAGATCTTTCATGATGGTTAGGATTCATATCCCTTCACAGATCTCATGAGTCATAGCCCTGAACTTTGCCTCAGCGCTGGATCTGGCAACCCCATGTTGTTTTTTGCTCCTCCAGGTAACTAAATTTCCACCCAACATAATGCAATATCCTGACGTGGACCGTCGATCATCAATTGATCTGGTCCAATCTGCGTCAGTGTAAACCTCAACAGTCTGCAATTTATTTGGTGAAAAAAGGATGCCCTTCCCAGGTGAGGACTTGAGGTATCTGAGGATACGATGAGCAGCATCAACATGACGGGTCTTTGGAGAGTGCATATATTGGCTAAGCACTCCCACAGCATAGGAGATGTCCGGGCGAGTAAGCGACAAGTAGATCAGTTTTCCTACAAGCCTCTGAAAACTGGGAATGTCTTCAATCGTTTCACCATCATCTCTTCCAAATCTGTGGTTGGCTTCAATCGGGGTGTCAGCCGGTCTACACTCACTCATTCCTGAAGCTTCTAGGAGATCAAGTATATATTTTCTCAGCGATATGAAAATCACATATCTGGACCTCGCAACCTCAATACCTAAAAAATACTTGAGATTTCTCAAGTCTTTTACTTCAAATTCTTTCGTCAGCTTTTCTTTTAGAGTCGAAATCTCATCTTGATCATCTCCAGTAATAATGATGACATCCACATAAACTATCAGAGCTGTCAACTTCCCTTTATTGTGTTTGATGAAGAGGGTATGATCTGC
Source organism: Dactylorhiza incarnata (assembly GCA_033032865.1). Classification (NCBI taxonomy): domain Eukaryota; kingdom Viridiplantae; phylum Streptophyta; class Magnoliopsida; order Asparagales; family Orchidaceae; genus Dactylorhiza; species Dactylorhiza incarnata. The sequence continues at coordinate 86,157 of JAWHQI010000296.1, read as the reverse complement.
ATTACTCTGGGAGTACCCCAAGCAAGTCATGGCCTTGTGGAATCTACCAAACCAAGCTCTAGGAGATTATTTCATGTCATATAATGTTTTTTTCAGCTTGCACATCTTACCTTCAGATCCTTTAGGAGAAAGATCAGGAGGTAGGTCCATGTATACCTCCTACTCCAGATCACCATGAAGAAACGCATTCTTCACATCAAGTTGGTTGAGATTCCATCACTTACAAGCCGCACAGGATAGGAGAACCCTTATAGAATTCATCTTGGCGACTGGAGCAAAGGTTTCCTGGTAATCGATTCCTGTCGTCTGAGTGTAACCCCTTGCGACCAACCTTGCCTTGTATCTCTCCACGACACCCATGGTGTTCTGCTTGACAAAAAAGACTCACTTACATCCCACGACAGTCTTCCCTTTGAGCAACAGTACCAAGTCTCATGTGTGATTTTTATCAAGGGCATGCATTTCTTCAAGAATAGCCGCCTTCCACCTGTCATCAGAAAGAGCATTCTGCCACGATGTAGGAATGGAAGTAGCAGACAAGGAAGAGACAAAAGCTCTATGGGAAGCCGTTAGAGACGAATAAGAGACGAACTGAGTTAACGGGTGTTGAGTAGAGGTACATTCCCTTAGGGGTAATGGACCCTGACGACGGATCAGTGGACGGCTCTAGGATTCTGATAGGAGACCATGTGTTTGTTCCAGTAGAACGACGAGATTAAACCTGCAGGGGTTTGACCAGAGGAGCAGTAAGGGTAGGCACTGGAGGCATAGGAGACGGAGTCGAGAGAGATGGAAACAATGGAGGAATGGGTAACAGGGTGGTAGACGGAGTCGAGTGAGAATCAGTGGAAGGAACGGAGCTCACTTCCAACATAGGAGACCCCCCCCCCTCTGAAGTGAGGGCCCGTAATAGCTCTCAAATTCAAGGAACGTGACATCCATAGTTACGAAAACCTTCATGTGAACAGGGTCAAAACATTTGTAACCATTTTGGGTAGGAGAATAGTCGATAAAGACACACTTGTGCGCACGAGCATCAAGTTTAGACTTGTGATAAATATGGACAAAACAAACACAGCCGAAAACACGAGGTTGCAGATTGGTAGGAGACACCCGAAGAGTGTGAAGGGGATTATTATACCGTAGGACACGGGAGGGCATACGATTAATAAGGTAGGCGGCAGTGAGAACGGCATCCTCCCAATAATACTTGGGAAGGTGCATTTGGAGAAGAAGACACTGGGCAACTTCCAAAAGGTGGCGATTCTTGCGTTCAGCCACCCCATTTTGAGGAGGGGAGTAAGCGCAAGATGTTTGGTGGATAATGCCATGATGAGCAAGATAGTGTTCAAATTGAGAATCAATGTACTCACGACCATTATCAGTCCGAAGAATTTTGATAGAGGCATCAAATTGCGTAGAAACCATTTTGTGAAAATGCTGAAATAAAGGGAAAACTTAATCTTTAGTCTTCATTAGGTATACCCATGTTGTGCGGGAGAAACAGTCAATGAAAATTACAAACCAACGACAACCAGAAATAGAAGCAGCAAGGCAAGGCCCCAAACATCACTGTGTATAAGATGAAAAGGTGCAGAACTATGAGAAGAAACATGATTAAAAGAAGTACGATGATGTTTCCCAAGTTCACAAACATCACAATGAAAATTATCAACTAAGACAGTGGGTAAAGTAGGGAATAAACGTTTCATAGACATAATAGAAGGATGTCCAAGGCGACAATACCAAGACTTCAAAGTGACCGCCTGATCAGCATGAAGAGCCTGAGGAGGGGAAGCAGGAGTGGAAGAATCAAACACGTAGAGCCCATCCACAAGACTACCAAAGCCAATCACCGTTCCCGTCTTCAGGTCCTGAAACATAAAAGTGAAAAAATATCACAGAGCAATTCATTGAGTTGGTCGAATGACTAATGGAGAGAAAGTTGCGAGTAAATTTGGGTACATGAAGGACAGAAGAAAGGTGAGAGAGGAGCAGGAGATGGTTCATTTCCTAGCAATCGGAGATAAGGAACCATCCGCAATGCTCACCTTGTCCCTACCAGACAAAGGAAGGTAAGACACAAAACCTGTAGGAGAGCCGTTCATATGATATGTTGCTCCAGAATCAATAATCCAGTGGGTAGAGGAACGAGAAGATGCATTATGAGTACCTAAAATCCCCTGATGAGCATACGAAGACGAGGACACAGAAGACTCCAGAGACTGGCCCTGAATCGGGCGGCGGAAGGCATGGATCTCATCAGCAGACAGAGCTAGAGGAGGTGCAGGCTGGATAGGGAGAGATGGTTTCTCCTCTGATGCATCAGACAGGTGGGCAGAGCGGGACTGAGTAGAGCAACCGTAACCACAACCGTCGCGCGGTACAGAACCCCCACGGGGTGTGGGAAAGCCATGGAGACAAAAACAGGTGGCCCGAGTATGACGGGACTTCCCGCAGTAATCACAGAGCAAATGATCTTTGTTAAGAGACTTGGGCCTAGAATCTCGAGGGGCTCTACTGACAAACTGAACAGTCGGGGCAGAACCATCCGGAGCAGTGTCAGGAGTCCATGTCTGTCGCCTATCAAATTCTTGCTGAACAAGACTGAAAACCTCCGAAAGAGAGGGCAGAGGAGAGCGCCCAAGGATCTGAACACTGATCTGATCGAAGTCCCGATGCAAACCATGAAGAAACTCAAAAACTCGGTTCCTGCCTTCACGAGCTCGGACAAGGAGCTCATCTGCAGGAGACACGAGAGAGAGAGAGAGAGAGAGTCGAAGTGAGCATACTCTTGATACAGCTGAGTGAACTCCGGGTAGAATATAGAGGGAGGGCGATCACCCTGACGAAGGAGAAAGATCTTCCGCTGCAGCTGATAAATCTGGGCAGTGTTTCCCCGGCAAGAGTAAGTGGTCTCGGCCCTCTTCCAAATATCTGTGGCGGTCTCTAAAAAGAGATAATTCCGGGCAACATAGTCAATCATGAGTTAGTCAGCCAAGACATAACGAGGGAATTCTCAGATTCCCACTGCACCCTGTCAGGAGAACCCTGGGCAGGTGCCGGAGTAGTGTCCTGAACATAACCGAAGAATCGCCGGCTCTTCAAGGCTAGAGTAATAGCCCGAGACCACGGAAGAAAATTGGAGCCGTCCAGACGTATTGTCGTGATTTGAGGAGTATTGTGGTCATGAACGGTCTGAGTGGAGCCACTAGACATCACAATGGCTGAGGAAACGTCGGCACCGGAAGAGAGAGTGGTAGAGTCTTCCGTCCCCGACATGATGGTCCAAGAATAGAAATCAAGGAGCCAAGGGAGGAACACGACAAACACCTAGATAGAAACTAGGATTGCCTCATAGAGTGAGGATCGACACCAAGGTCATGCAGGAGCCTCCAAGATAGAGCGACACCGGAAATGCCATCAGATTAGGGCCGCATTTTCGGCGTCAAGAGGAGCGGCGGCTGCTCGCGGAAGGAGGCGTTGCGGTTGGCGGAAGAGAGCGTCTCCTGCTAGCGGAAGAAAGTTGCGGTTGCGGAAGAGGCGCTGACGCGCGGGCTGTCGCTGACGGAAGACGCGCGGGTTGTCGCTGGTGGAAGACGCGCGGGATGTTGCTGGCGGAAGACGTGCGGGTTGTTGCTGGCGGAAGGTTCATTGTGAGCGATCGACGGCGGAAGGGGCGAATGTGGAAGCGCGAGAAGACAGGCGGATTGGAAACGAAAGCCCGTGGGGGAAACCCTACGGCTCTGATACCATGATGAAAGGAAAAAGTGAATACCCTTTTATTCATCCATAGCGGGTTTATATAAAGGGTTACAAGAGAGACATAACAACGAACCAACAATGTGGGACTAAACCACCTTACAAGAAATAATACTAATAATGCAATAATGCTAATAATCTCAACACTTTAGTATCCCGAATCATTTAATTATGTTGAAATTTATTTATAATATATTGTGATCTAACAAACACTACTTCGTAGCCCTGATAAGTTTAATAAGCATTGTGTGTGTAAAGGACCTTGAAAAAATAGTACTTATATATGCGTATAGAAGATGTGGAAGTGATTTTACTATGCATAATAATTATGTTTGTATACAATTCATTGAATATTGTTTTGTATTCTTGATTATTTCATAGTGTCACAATCTTGATATTTTGCACTAATTTACACTTCATTGTTTCATTTAGCACTTCCACGCATAAGAATTAGACTATAAACATTATTAAGCTCTGGATTATTTATCATGATCACTACAATATATACTTATTTATCTTTAAATCATGCAACATTGTGGTTTTATCTCTTCAGCTTACATACTTATGTTGTCCATTCTTACTACGAAACTTAAAAACTAACAAGTGGTATGATGAATCTTAAAGCTTTAATTCTAATGTTAATGATTTTAGTTCACAAAACCTCAAGCTCTAACTCTAATATTTCGTAGTTTTATAAAACTTAATTTCTTCTATATGAGTTGAATGATTCTATTATATGACTATTTTTCGCTTTTTATGATTATCTTTTTTTTCTTTTCCTCAAAATTCCATCATGCTTATCCTCTTCATATTCCATCATCCATCATATGCTTATCATGATTATTAGTTTTACTTCCTTTTTGCCAATCATGCTTTCATTATTTTAATATGCTTTTTTGAGTTTATCATTCCAGCATGTACTTTTCTCGTCTATCTTTATATATCATTGATTGTTCATCCTTTACTCATTTTTATAAGTCTCTCTAGTTATCCCGCTTAATATGTCACTCGATCTTTTGCAGCATCTTGTTTATTTCCCTTCAGTTCAAAGAGGGAGAGTTAAAATGATACCCACTTTGGTTAATAACAAAGGAGAAGATAATATGAATGATTGGGTCATACTTAGGCGGAGATCATATATTTAGGGGGAGCAAATATTTAGGGGGAGCTTAATTAATGTTGTATCAGTTATACTAAAATAAATTTCATATATTTGTCCTGCTCAATTTCTTCATGATTATCTTATGCACACCAATGTGAAAACTTACATTACTGCATTCGTAATTTCTAACCTCGACGATTTGTTATATTATCAAAATGGGAAGCTTGTTGAAGCATGGGTCGACACAACTTGTTCGACACACCCATGAGTTGAGAATAACAAATCTTTGTATGTATTTGATCAATATTTGCAAGAGTTTTCATAGTGCGGGTTTAGGAATTTCTTTTGATACAAGCCTTGTAAGTCACTGCAAGTATCGAGTGTAAACAATGAGTCGAATGCAAACTTTGCAGACTACCACCGGCGGTAGCCACTATCGTTCGGCGATAGCACCCGCCGTACAACGACTTCCAGTCAGAGACTTGTTAAATTTGGATGTTGTCATAAATAGCTCAAAATTATGATACCGCCGATGATAGCCACTACCACCCGACGATAGCTTGGATCTCACATTATGGCACCAACGCGTCTCAACGTGTCTTGGAGGGAAGAAGAGCGGAAAATTCAAGTTTGTTACCACCCGGCGATAGTCTTATTATAGAAACATTACACTGTCATGCGTATTGAACGGTGATTTGAGCGTCAAATTCAATTTTACTATTGCCATGCAATAGCACTCTACCGTCAGTGATAGCGCAAACCTAAAAAAATAAATCCCTCATTGTTCTGAGGGAAATTGGCGTGGGGACTCATATTTCAACGATACCGCACAGCGATAGCCACTACCGCCGGCGGTAGATCCCGGTGATTTATAAATACACATTTTTATCTCGGGATCCGTATTTACTTCAATTCCAGCACGAATATTCTTCAAGAAAATGACGCCCCGGCCTCCTGCACTCCCACACTTCAACGAACATTTATTCGAAAGAAAATTGGCGTGTAACGACAAAATTTGAGTAAAGGGCTCGAGTTCGACCACGGCGATTTCGAGCGGCTCTTCCACGCTCCGACATCAGATTATAAGGAGTTTATCAATTGAAATTATATATATCTTTTTGTATTTTGGTTGTTTGATCTTTGATTTCTAAATCTTTGTATCATGTAAGAAATCGCCTCATGTGTGGCGACTAGGTCTTGGTTAGATCTAGGAAGGGCTTAAGGTTAATCCGTGAGTAGATTAGCTAGGGCTAGGCATGAGGCCAATTTGGCTAGGGTCAACCGGTTTTAGGGAGAAGAATCGATATAGAAAACATCAAGGTTTATTTCTCATCATCTTGATCTTAGTGTCATCAAGATCAAAACTCTTGCATTATGAAAAGATATTAATAAAAATGTTGGCTTTTTATTTTCAATTATAAAACTCTAACTTCCGTTGTCCTTAATCTCTTGAGTGGTTTTTAAATTTGTTTTCTTGAAAAATATCTACAAATTTTAATTAATCCTTATCCACCCCCCCCCCCCCCCCCCCCCCCCCCGCCCCCCTCCTCTCTAAGGAAGCCTTGTGATCCAACAGCATTCAGTTAGCTACCCTTTGAGTATGAAGACAAGTTCCTTTTGGAAGTAAGAGGATATGTTAAGGACTCGTTCTGGATCTGTGCATTCACAAGTAAGAAGAGAGGTATGTAGGAATAAGGGAGCTTTTATGTTATTAAGTCGTATTTTTAATTTATTTATTTTGCATATTTTATAATGCTTTTTTTTTATATTTTGAATTTGTATGAAAATCTTGGTGTAAAAGCAGTATGGATATCTAAAGTCACGGATGGAAATGAAAAGTGGCATGCAGTTTACCCTAATATTCTCACCCCCCCCCCTCTCCCTGGTCGCTGGCCACGATCACTCCCTTGACCCACCCAGGGTTTTCACCATGGATCATCACAAGGATCATCAAGGAAGGAAAAGGAAAGAGCCATCGCCTTCGATCCAATTCTCCACTCACCCGTGACGTGGTCCATTTTTAAGAAATCTAACACTTGACCTTTGCAACAACTGATAAAAACCACAATAGCTAAATGTCAGATCAACACCCATAAAATCCTTAGAAAAAATTAGTAAGAATAATAGAAGGAGCGGCTTCAGTTGGCAATCCATTACCTCTCCAAACCCCTTCCCAATGAGATAGCCATTGTCACATTGCCCTGGAACTGGAGAAGTTCAGATAAGTTTGGACCAATCTTGTTCTATGAACAAATTAAAGGATTGAGCACTGAAACCATTACAAGCTGAATCGATAGAAGAAGAGAAACAGGTGGCTTGTGAGTTGTAAATACTACTACAAAAACAAGGATTTACATGTCGACCAAGTCATGCATAGCCAATAATACGCTCACTCAAATGAAAGAAAAATAAAATAAAAGGTTTTTCAATAGATAGGAAAAACCAATGAAAAAAAGAGCCGCCTAGAGTCATCAAGATCTCCAATATCAATTTCAAGAAATTCTCTATAATAAAAAATATCAGACCTTAAGTTCCACAATGAAGCAATAATCATGAGAGGGAGAACAAATCTTCCCATTCCCCTCAAAATGGAAGAACAAAAAAATTTGCACCGAAAGGTGCTTGGACTAACTTTAGCAAGTTCATGTACTCAACCATTTATGCCCACAAATATATAAATTGTTGAGCATTGATAGTTGTGATATTTCTCTTTCAATTTCTTTCTGAAATCTTTTATTAAAGAAGGCATTATCATTATGTATAAAGTTTATAATCAAATTGATCAGCACTTTCAGTTATTCTATACCAATGCAAAAAAGGCTTTGGTACTTATCCTCAACATTAAGCATGAGTGTGCTGGCAATTATGACCACTTGACTTACACTCGTTTTGTTTTTCTATTAGGCATATCATAATTTTCATTTGTTTTTGGAAAGATAATGCAGAAGGATTTAAGGACCAAAAACATGATTTCTAGCATGCATATTGATGTCCACTCCTTAAAATCGATGAAATCTAACAAAAACACATTAACAATAATCTCTCCAGTAACAATTTTATCAGATTTAGCATTGTATAAACTCAATCAAAGAACAATAGTAAACTATAGAAGAAAAGGATGAGACCTGGGTCTTTTTCCGATGGCTTTAAAATGAAGGTATTGCCACATGTAACAGCCATAGGGAACATCTGCATTAGAGACAAATGCATCAAACAAAATTAAAAATATAAACTGTGAACTCTATATTTTCTCTTCATAGTGAAGGATGACAACTACTAGGCAATCTTCTAAAGTAATTCAACAAGAAATTTTAGACATCACAGCATAAAATCTAGTACATGCAAAGTACATATTGTAAAGAGAAAAAGACATGAAGTATCGAAGATTATACGAGAGTTGAGGCAGGCATACCCACAAAGGAATCATTGCAGGAAAATTGAACGGGCAGATCCCCGCACAAACACCAAGAGGTTCCCTGATACTATACGTATCAATGCCATTCGAAACATTTGAAACATATTCCCCCATTTGAAGAGAAGCCATTCCACAAGCATGCTCCACCACCTCTGCACAATGGTAATTGTGGTACTACTGATTGCATCTAAAAGTTATTAATAAAGCAAACAAAGCGGGTCTAAGAATTAAACACTTTCAGCTTAACATTTGCTTATATTTAATGTTAGATAAAAAAAGCATAATAGTATGATATTAATGTAATATACACATTAATGTATATATCATTTTTCCCAAATTGATCAACAATTATAAAAAAATGTGTGATATTAATGTAATATAGACATTTTTGATATATTTGTTGATTTATTTTTTTGAATAGTTTTGTACTCCGCCCACACAGAACAAAATTTCTGCGTCCGCCACTGAACAAAGCGAGTCTAAGAATTAAACACTTTCAGCTTAACATTTGCTTATATTTAATGCTAGATCAAAAAAAAAGCAAACGATCATAAAAATTAAGCAGTTTCAGCACAGCATTCCCCTGTAACTTTAATGCTAGATAAAACAGAAAAATTCAAGAGCACATAATAGTAAAAAACAAATTCTTCAAACTCAATTGGTTCACAAACTTACCTAGTCCACGAAAAACATCGCCATGAGCATCTTTAAGGGTCTTTCCCTGCTCTGTGGTAATATTAACGGCAAGTTTATCCTGCAGGAAATCCCCCACATCACATAAACTTTTAAGTTACAGTGGCATCAATTGGCAAAAGTATAATGTATGAGAAGTAGCAGAGACTATATCTCTTCGAATGAGCTCTTGGAGCTTGAACATAACCCGCTGCCGCGTCGTGACTGGAGTATACCTCCACTTAAGAAATGCGCTCTTTGCGGCACTAACAGCAGCGCTAAACTCTTCATCGGTGGTCAAAGGTATCCTAGACACAACCTCTTGCGTGGCCTGCGATCGTCGCCGGAATCCATATGAATTAATTCGATGACAGAAAGAAGAAATTCCATCTACAAATTTGAAACGAGTGATCATACAGGGTTAACAACGTCTATGGAATGCCCTGATCGCGATTCTACGAACTCTCCGCCGATGAGATTCCGAACTCTTGACTGAAATCAGATAAGCTAAATTACTAGTTCATTTTTCCTAAAATAAAATGATGTCTTATCGGAAGGGGGGCGGAAGTGCTGAGAGAGCTTACGGGAGGGTTTCGGTAGACAGGCTCCGCGGCCGTCGAAAGCAATCGAGCTGTCGCAAATCAGCGAGAGGTAATCGAGGAATCGTAAGAGCACATCAGATAAAGAAGGAGAAGAAATGGATGAGAATTACCACTCCTTTGTATTGAGAACTTCATCATCTTCGGACTTCGGCTGTGAGAACTGGAAAGATGGCGATGGTCGTGGCGATGGCGATCACTATCAGTTCGATTTTTGTTGGGCAGGATACGGAACGTTTCCCAGAAGGACGCGAGATGACGTCTATGCTGAATTGCAAGGTATATTTTTTAGAGTTGATATTAGCAGTCCAGAACTGGCTATTAGCAGTCCAGAACTGGCCAGTCTATCGCTATTTATAGTTCATAAATTTTATTATAGACCAAAATTATATTTGCACATCACTCTCATCCTGAATAAGCGAAACGTTTTGCTGATTTATTAAGCAATAGAAACCTAGAGAAACATCTTAAAGTCTCTAGAACAATTTATGTCCTTTTTTGAAGAAGGTGAATCTAAGAGGGGGGAAGACGATGCGATCGATAGAACTACGACTAGGGTTTAGGCAACAGGAGGAGAAAGATGGAGAGGAGGTTATTCGATGGGATGCGATTAGGGAGAATCGGACTGCGAATATAATGAAAATTTTTATAATTTTTTGGGGTGCGAATAGCGATAATTGGACTGCTAATATCAACTCTCATATTTTTTCGCACGAGGCCTTTCTTCTTTTCGCATACGAGAATTGCCAGAGTAAGAGAGTATTCTAGTGTCAAAGCAGGTCATAAGATTTTCAAGACGGCGACTGATGTGCAAAAGAAGTTTTACAAGTTGGATACCTGAACCGGATGTTTAGCGTGCATACACTTCGCTGATGATCAAGAGGGAAAGAGCTGGGATGTCTCGAAATTTGTTGAAGAGCACAATCATCTGCTTGCATTACAGACAAATATACATTTGTTGAGATCGCATCGTCATATATCTGATGGTTAAGCAGCCTTATCAAGAATATGACGAGTATGGGAATAAGAACCGTTAACGCATTCAACTTCTTAGCGGAAGAAGTTTGTGGTGTTCAAGACGTTGGGTCATCGGAGACAAATGCATACAACTTCGTACATCGAGAAAAAAGAGCAGTGATATAAAATGAAGACTCGACAAGGTTGTTGGAAATATTTAAACAGAGACAGTTGGAGGTTAACTGATGGGCAAACGGCAAGAGTACCGATGTCGTCAAATAATAATAAAATGAGGAGTTTCCCTAGAGTATCGATTTCACGTGAAACACGACGGGGTAGAGTTTTCATACGAGAAAGACTTGAGATTGAAGTTCTTAGTCGGTGTTTTAATGGGGGGTTTGATTTTAGCTAATACTAAAATAATGAAAGGAAAACTAAATTAACTATGTAGGTCGCCTTCCCTGCTTCGCTCCTCCATGGGTCGCACTCCTCCGCTTCGCACATGTTGCGTCTTGCGAATGCAGAGGCCAACCTCACAACTCTGCTAGCTCGTGTCTAACTCAATGACAGCGCAGCCCAGCTCACAACCACATAATCGTAATCATCAACGCATTCACATCCAAACAACATCACAACACAAACATAAAGAAAATCATTAAAACATAATCTACTTCAAATCATCCGCAAAAGTAAGTATACCTACGAACATTTACACTCAATGGTCATGGTGTGTAAATGATTTAGAATATACCTGTGACGCAGGCGACGAGGTACGAATAATTAATATGTTATGTTATGTACGAAATGTGTGACACGGAATATGTGTACGTAATTTCGACATGAAAATGTTAATAAGACATAAGAAAGATTAGAGAAAACAAAATGGTAAGCCCCTTTTTGTTGTATGTATAGGGCTACTAGGATGCTTGTGTACTTTTGTATCAAACCAGTTATGAAATGAAATGAAATCTTTTGTCATGCATATTTCTTTTTGTACTCTATTACAACATACTTTACTCTGAATGTTTCTTACCTTGCAACTATGATGAATATTATGCTATGGATATGCAAATTGTAGCGGTAGCCAATAAGGGGGTCGTTACTGTTGAAATTGTTGAAGTGGAAGTTTGGAGGCTTTTGGACCTGGGCGGTCTGGGCGGAGGTCGGGCGGTCTGGCGTGACCGCACGACTTGGCGGTCTGCCTCTGCGGTCTGGCTGGTAGTAGCCTAGCTGCAGTCTCCTGGCTTGATCGCTGGTATAGGTCCAAGTCGGCTGGAGGTGAGGCCGCGCGGTCTGTCTCTGACCGCGTGGCGGGTTGATCATCTTCAGGGTTCTTCCAGGTTCTCTCCGGAATGCGGTCTGGTAGCTGACCAGGCTTTCTGGGAGTATTCGCGGACTAAGGGACTTAGTCGCGCGGTCACAGTTCGCGGTCTCAGAAGGAGACTGGTATGCGAGCTGGTTGCTGTTCATGGTCTCAGGAGGAGATCGGCATGTGGACAGGAGTTCGCGGTCTGATGGCGAACTGGCTGTGTTCGTGGTCTCGAACGAACACAGGTGGTGAAGGGCTTCGGGCGGTCTGGCGATCTCTTTGGAGAGTCGCGGTCTGTTGTGAGAGTGGCGGTCTCTCATAGCGACATTGAAGCTGGCGGGTTCACCAAAATGAAGCAGAAGTAATATTGTTGATCGCGCGGAGTGACCGATCAGGTCGCGCGGTCTGGGGGTGGTGATCCTATCTCATAGGGCGGTGACTGGATCAGGTCCCGCGCCTATAAATAGGAGGCCACTGTAGCAGCAAAGTGTAGGACACACCAAGCGTAAGCTAAACTTTCTCCTTCCTGCGGTCTGTGTTTATGTAACCGGGCGGTCTCCTGATTGAACTTCTATTGTGCAGCTTCTGCGGATAGTGCGGGCAGCAGCGATCACCTCTTCCTCTGAAAGTGTTCGGGCGGTCAGCGGCTTGGAGTTGTGGTGCTGGAGTTCGGGAAAATCAGGCGGTCTGGAGAAGTAAGCGGCTGGGAGCAGGTTGTGTTCTGTGATCGTCGCGTAGCAGCGGTCTGGCAGCTATCGAGATCGCAGGGAGGTCGCGCGGTCTGAGCGGTCTCAAGTTATCTTCAACTTGTATCTTTCCTTTGTGTTTGTGCTGACGAAATCATGTCTCGTCAAGCATGCCTCGCCTTGTAATTTTGAAGTGCTGCTATCAATAAAGATCAGTTGTTTGCCTTCATTTGTTTCTGGTTGTTTTGGCTTTGATCTCTAAGTTGACTAGCTCCTGCTTGCTCCATAAAGATTCGGAAAAATTTTAATTTCACATGGTATCAGAGCCAGGTTGGAGTGGTTGAGCAGTGAGTAACTTAGAGTAGCCATCGCCTTTGTGAAGAAAGGAACCAGTGGAAGAACAATGGAAGGTGGATTTGCAAAGGGTCTTGGGATTGAGGTGCTTACATCGACCAACTTCAAGAAGTGGAAGTCGTGTATGCAAAGCTATCTTGTAGGTGAGGACCTCTGGAAAGTTGTTGGAGGAGATCAGACGCAGGAAGTTGTCCCGGAAGGGGATAATGGGGCTGAGGTGAGAACTTGGAGGAGGACGAATGCGAAGGCAGAGTTCACTTTGAAGAGGGCAATCTTACCTGACCTATTTGATCACATCTTGGGTTGTGGTTCAGCTGCGGAGATCTGGAGAGCCCTGGATGGGCTGTTTAACAAGAAGAATGTGGCGAGGCTGCAGTTCTTGGAGAATGAGCTGGCAAGGTCGGCTCAGGGTGATCTTTCTATCTCCACCTTCTTTCTGAAGTTGAAGAACTTGTGTGCTGAAATCTCAGCATTGGACCCTGATGAGCCTATCTCTGAGGCGAAGCTGAAGAGGCACATCATCCGCGGCCTGCGGAAGGAATATGTTGCCTTTGTGACGTCGGTGCAGGGATGGGCAAATCAGCCGTCTCTGTTGGAGCTGGAGAACTTGCTTGCATCGCAAGAAAGTTTGGCAAGGCAGATGGCGGGGGTGTCGGTGGCTGGGGGAGATGGCGAAGTTCTCTTTTCAGGGAAGAAGAAGAAGTGGGACAAGAAGAAGAAGACCGCTGGAAGTGGCTATGGGCCTTCAACTTCTGGGCAGCAGGAAAGGGGGTATGCTCCCAAGGCTGACGGGAAGAAGAAGGGTGAAGGTCCGAAGTGCTACAAGTGTGGCAAGTTTGGCCACATCAGGAAGGATTGCAAGGTGGTCACCCAAGCTGGGCATGCTGCGGAGAAGGAGGAAGCTGAGGCCAGGCACATTCAAGGAGGTTGGGGAGGAGCCTTTTCGGCTTCTGTTGGAGCTTCTGCTCCTATCAACTATCTGGAGGATTGGATCGTGGACTCGGGGTGTGGTCATCATCTCACCGGAGACGGGACCAAGCTTTCTTCTGCACAGCCCTATACAGGTAACAATGCAATCATTACTGCTGATAATACTGTACATCCAGTGGAGAAGGTGGGGGTTGTTTCCTTGGGCAGTGATAGAGGGCCACTTACTTTGAAAAGTGTCTATCACGTGCCTGGTATGAAGAAAAATCTCTTCTCCGTGACCAATGCTGTAGACGCCGGGTATCACGTTCTGTTCGGCCCAACAGAAGTGAAGTTTCTACGCAATGTTGAGGCCGTAAAGGCCGAGGTCGTCCATGTCGGGAGACGGGCAAAGGACTTGTTTGTTTTATCAACAAGTTCCCACGTCGACAAGATGAAGACGAATGATGGTGCCGTTATATGGCATGAGAGGTTGGGGCACGTGGGGATGGACAAGCTGAAAGCTATGGCGGTGAGAGGTCTGGTCAAGGGCCTGCCAAGTCTATCCTCCTACGGTGAAGGTCATGTTTGTGAGGGATGTCAGTTCGGCAAGTCTCATCGACTACCGTTTGACAAGTCGCAAACAAGGTGTAGTGTGCCGTTGGAGTGCATCCACGGTGACTTGATGGGACCTACTGCTACCCCAAGCCTCGGAGGCAGCAGATATATGCTGGTGTTGATCGATGATTACTCCAGATATGTCTGGGTATATTTCCTGAAGGAGAAGGCGGAGGCGTTTGCCAAGTTTGTGGAGTTCAAGGAGCTCGTGGAAGGTCGGCTGGGACTGCGGGTGAAGAAGCTGAGGACTGACAACGGAGGGGAGTTCACCTCCAGTGAGTTCTCTACTTTTTGCAGGAAGGCGGGCATCCGGAGAGAGCTCACTTGTGCTCATACTCCACAACAGAACGGAGTTGCAGAACGGAAGATCCGTCATCTGACGGAGACCTGCAAGTGTTGGCTGCATGCCAAGAGTATTCCAAAGTCCTTCTGGGCGAAGGGAATGTCTTGTGCTGCCTATGTCATCAACAGGATGCCTCTGAGTCCCATCAACATGTTAACTCCGCATGAGTTGATGTTCAAGGAGAAGCCAAGCGTGGCACATCTTAGGGTGTTTGGCTCCACCTGCTACGTGCATGTTCCAGATGCTCTTCGGACGAAGCTAGATGCGAAAGCAAGGAAGCTAGTCTTCGTGGGATACGATGAGCGGAAGAAAGGGTGGAAGTGCATGGACCCGGAGACGCGGAGATTTGTTGTATCTCGCGACGTCGTGTTCGATGAGGTGACATCTTACAAGGGGTCTTCTGATGTGGAGTTACCAGAGAGCAGGGTGGAGATGCCAGAGAAAGCTGTGGAGAATCTTCAGGTGGAGCTACCTGTGTCACCAGGTGGTCCATCTCCTTCTAGTTCCGAGACGGGGGCTTCTAGTTCAGGGAGCAGGGGGAGCGATGCTCCTAGCACGTCTGGAAGGGGAGCTAGGGAAGAAGCAGCGGATGACATTGCAGTTCAAGGGAAGGAGCTGAGGAGGTCGAAGCGAGCGATCATCGCCCCTGATCGCTATACAGGAGGAAACGCAGTGAGCTTCGTCTCATGTTTCTTCGCTGGTCCCTTGGATGAGAGGGAGCCGTCGAGCTTTGAGAAGGCCCAAGGCGTGAAGGAGTGGGACGTTGCGATGCAAGAAGAGATGGCAGCTCTTGAGAAGAACGGACCTGGTCTCTTGTGCCCAAGCCCAAGGGCATCACTCCTGTGACATGCAAGTGGGTCTACAAGCTTAAGAAGAAAGCTGACGGCAGTATCGAGCGGTACAAAGCTCGTCTTGTAGCTCGGGGGTTCTCGCAGCAATACGGTGAAGACTATGATGAGACATTCAGTCCGGTGGCAAAAATGACTTCAGTTCGGTTCATCATTGCCTTGGCGGCGTTCAGTGGATGGGAGATTTGGCAGCTCGACGTCAAGAACGCTTTCTTGTACGGCGAGATTGACAAGGACATCTTCATGGTCCAGCCACCAGGTTTTGTGTCTGAAGATCTTCCGGAGCATGTCTGCAACCTGAAGAAGGCCCTGTATGGGTTGAAGCAAGCGCCGAGGGCGTGGTACGGGAAGATCGCAGAATATCTCCTATTCTGTGGATTTGTTGCTTCAGACTCAGACTCGAGCTTGTTCGTCAAGAAGAGCGGGGAGCTTCAGGTCATCGTGCTGCTATACGTTGACGATATGATCGTGACGGGGAACTCGAAGGAGGAGGTAGCACAGCTTCGGGCTGAACTATCTATCAGGTTCGAGATGAAGGATCTTGGTGAGCTTCATCATTTTCTTGGACTTGAGGTGCAGAGGAAGGAAGGTGGAGTGCTGGTGACCCAAGCCGGATATGCGGAGCGGATCGTGGGGCGATTCGGCATGAAGGAAGGGAAGTGCACTTCCACACCTCTGGAGAAGGCTATGAAGCTTCGGAAGGATGAGGGAAGGATCATGCAAGATCCGTTGGTGTTCCGAGCTCTGGTTGGGAGCTTGATTTATCTGACGATCACAAGGCCGGATATTGCATATGCAGTAGGCAGGGTGAGTCGGTTTATGGCGGAACCACGACTACCTCATCTGCTAGCGGCCAAGAACATTCTGAAGTATGTCAAGGCGACCTCGGACATGGGTCTCCTATACAGGAGGGATGCGGGCTTCGAGGTGCATGGATACATGGATGCTGATTACGGGGGAGATTCGGATGATCGGAAGTCGACATCTGGATTCGTCTTCATGGCGGGCCCTACGGCTATATCATGGTGCAGCAAGAAGCAGGATTCCGTATCGGTCTCTACCACGGAAGCGGAATACAAGGCTTCGTCCTTGGCAGCTCAGGAAGCCATCTGGCTTAGGAGGTTGGTTGGAGACGTCCACAAGGAGGTTCGGGAGCCGACTTTGCTACGCGGTGACAACGAGAGTGCTCTCAAACTGGTGACCAATCCAGTTTGTCACGCGAGGACGAAGCATATTGAGATCGAGCATCACTTCATACGGGAGAAGGTGCTGGAGGGATCTCTTTCGGTCGAGCATGTGCGGAGTGCGGACAATGTCGCAGACATCTTCACAAAGGCGCTGGCAAAGGGGCCGTTCACACGGCTAAGGAGCCTATTGGGGCTGGTTTCAACTTCCCACTTCAAGGGGGAGTGTTGAAATTGTTGAAGTGGAAGTTTGGAGGCTTTTGGACCTGGGCGGTCTGGGCGGAGGTCGGGCGGTCTGGCGTGACCGCACGACTTGGCGGTCTGCCTCTGCGGTCTGGCTGGTAGTAGCCTAGCTGCAGTCTCCTGGCTTGATCGCTGGTATAGGTCCAAGTCGGCTGGAGGTGAGGCCGCGCGGTCTGTCTCTGACCGCGTGGCGGGTTGATCATCTTCAGGGTTCTTCCAGGTTCTCTCCGGAATGCGGTCTGGTAGCTGACCAGGCTTTCTGGGAGTATTCGCGGACTAAGGGACTTAGTCGCGCGGTCACAGTTCGCGGTCTCAGAAGGAGACTGATATGCGAGCTGGTTGTTGTTCATGGTCTCAGGAGGAGATCGGCATGTGGACAGGAGTTCGCGGTCTGATGGCGAACTGGCTGTGTTCGTGGTCTCGAACGAACACAGGTGGTGAAGGGCTTCGGGCGGTCTGGCGATCTCTTTGGAGAGTCGCGGTCTGTTGTGAGAGTGGCGGTCTCTCATAGCGACATTGAAGCTGCCGGGTTCACCAAAATGAAGCAGAAGTAATATTGTTGATCGCGCGGAGTGACCGATCAGGTCGCGCGGTCTGGGGGTGGTGATCCTATCTCATAGGGCGGTGACTGGATCAGGTCCCGCGCCTATAAATAGGAGGCCACTGTAGCAGCAAAGTGTAGGACACACCAAGCGTAAGCTAAACTTTCTCCTTCCTGCGGTCTGTGTTTATGTAACCGGGCGGTCTCCTGATTGAACTTCTATTGTGCAGCTTCTGCGGATAGTGCGGGCAACAGCGATCACCTCTTCCTCTGAAAGTGTTCGGGCGGTCTGTGGCTTGGAGTTGTGGTGCTGGAGTTCGGGAAAATCAGGCGGTTTGGAGAAGTAAGCGGCTTGGAGCAGGTTGTGTTCTGTGATCGTCGAGTAGCAGCGGTCTGGCAGCTATCGAGATCGCAGGGAGGTCGCGCGGTCTGAGCGGTCTCAAGTTATGTTCAACTTGTATCTTTCCTTTGTGTTTGTGCTGACGAAATCATGTCTCGTCAAGCATGCCTCGCCTTGTAATTTTGAAGTGCTGCTATCAATAAAGATCAGTTGTTTGCCTTCATTTGTTTCTGGTTGTTTTGGCTTTGATCTCTAAGTTGACTAGCTCCTGCTTGCTCCATAAAGATTCGGAAAAATTTTAATTTCACATGGTATCAGAGCCAGGTTGGAGTGGTTGAGCAGTGAGTAACTTAGAGTAGCCATCGCCTTTGTGAAGAAAGGAACCAGTGGAAGAACAATGGAAGGTGGATTTGCAAAGGGTCTTGGGATTGAGGTGCTTACATCGACCAACTTCAAGAAGTGGAAGTCGTGTATGCAAAGCTATCTTGTAGGTGAGGACCTCTGGGAAGTTGTTGGAGGAGATCAGACGCAGGAAGTTGTCCCGGAAGGGGATAATGGGGCTGAGGTGAGAACTTGGAGGAGGACGAATGCGAAGGCAGAGTTCACTTTGAAGAGGGCAATCTCACCTGACCTATTTGATCACATCTTGGGGTGTGGTTCAGCTGCGGAGATCTGGAGAGCCCTGGATGGGCTGTTTAACAAGAAGAATGTGGCGAGGCTGCAGTTCTTGGAGAATGAGCTGGCAAGGTCGGCTCAGGGTGATCTTTCTATCTCCACCTTCTTTCTGAAGTTGAAGAACTTGTGTGCTGAAATCTCAGCATTGGACCCTGATGAGCCTATCTCTGAGGCGAAGCTGAAGAGGCACATCATCCGCGGCCTGCGGAAGGAATATGTTGCCTTTGTGACGTCGGTGCAGGGATGGGCAAATCAGCTGTCTCTGTTGGAGCTGGAGAACTTGCTTGCATCGCAAGAAAGTTTGGCAAGGCAGATGGCGGGGGTGTCGGTGGCTGGGGGAGATGGCGAAGTTCTCTTTTCAGGGAAGAAGAAGAAGTGGGACAAGAAGAAGAAGACCGCTGGAAGTGGCTATGGGCCTTCAACTTCTGGGCAACAGGAAAGGGGGTATGCTCCCAAGGCTGACGGGAAGAAGAAGGGTGAAGGTCCGAAGTGCTACAAGTGTGGCAAGTTTGGCCACATCAGGAAGGATTGCAAGGTGGTCACCCAAGCTGGGCATGCTGCGGAGAAGGAGGAAGCTGAGGCCAGGCACATTCAAGGAGGTTGGGGAGGAGCCTTTTCGGCTTCTGTTGGAGCTTCTGCTCCTATCAACTATCTGGAGGATTGGATCGTGGACTCGGGGTGTGGTCATCATCTCACCGGAGACGGGACCAAGCTTTCTTCTGCACAGCCCTATATAGGTAACAATGCAATCATTACTGCTGATAATACTGTACATCCAGTGGAGAAGGTGGGGGTTGTTTCCTTGGGCAGTGATAGAGGGCCACTTACTTTGAAAAGTGTCTATCACGTGCCTGGTATGAAGAAAAATCTCTTCTCCGTGACCAATGCTGTAGACGCCGGGTATCACGTTCTGTTCGGCCCAACAGAAGTGAAGTTTCTACGCAATGTTGAGGCCGTAAAGGCCGAGGTCGTCCATGTCGGGAGACGGGCAAAGGACTTGTTTATTTTATCAACAAGTTCCTACGTCGACAAGATGAAGACGAATGATGGTGCCGTTATATGGCATGAGAGGTTGGGGCACGTGGGGATGGACAAGCTGAAAGCTATGGCGGTGAGAGGTCTGGTCAAGGGCCTGCCAAGTCTATCCTCCTATGGTGAAGGTCATGTTTGTGAGGGATGTCAGTTCGGCAAGTCTCATCGACTACCGTTTGACAAGTCGCAAACAAGGTGTAGTGTGCCATTGGAGTGCATCCACGGTTACTTGATGGGACTTACTGCTACCCCAAGCCTCGGAGGCAGCAGATATATACTGGTGTTGATCGATGATTACTCCAGATATGTCTGGGTATATTTCCTGAAGGAGAAGGCGGAGGCGTTTGCCAAGTTTGTGGAGTTCAAGGAGCTCGTGGAAGGTCGGCTGGGACTGCGGGTGAAGAAGCTGAGGACTGACAACGGAGGGGAGTTCACCTCCAGTGAGTTCTCTACTTTTTGCAGGAAGGCGGGCATCCGGAGAGAGCTCACTTGTGCTCATACTCCACAACAGAACGGAGTTGCAGAACGGAAGATCCGTCATCTGACGGAGACCTGCAAGTGTTGGCTGCATGCCAAGAGTATTTCAAAGTCCTTCTGGGCGGAGGGAATGTCTTGTGCTGCCTATGTCATCAACAGGATGCCTCTGAGTCCCATCAACATGTTAACTCCGCATGAGTTGATGTTCAAGGAGAAGCCAAGCGTGGCACATCTTAGGGTGTTTGGCTCCACCTGCTACGTGCATGTTCCAGATGCTCTTCGGACGAAGCTAGATGCGAAAGCAAGGAAGCTAGTCTTCGTGGGATACGATGAGCGGAAGAAAGGGTGGAAGTGCATGGACCCGGAGACGCGGAGATTTGTTGTATCTCGCGACGTCGTGTTCGATGAGGTGACATCTTACAAGGGGTCTTCTGATGTGGAGTTACCAGAGAGCAGGGTGGAGATGCCAGAGAAAGCTGTGGAGAATCTTCAGGTGGAGCTACCTGTGTCACCAGGTGGTCCATCTCCTTCTAGTTCCGAGACGGGGGCTTCTGGTTCAGGGAGCAGGGGGAGCGATGCTCCTAGCACGTCTGGAAGGGGAGCTAGGGAAGAAGCAGCGGATGACATTGCAGTTCAAGGGAAGGAGCTGAGGAGGTCGAAGCGAGCGATCATCGCCCCTGATCGCTATACAGGAGGAAACGCAGTGAGCTTCGTCTCATGTTTCTTCGCTGGTCCCTTGGATGAGAGGGAGCCGTCGAGCTTTGAGAAGGCCCAAGGCGTGAAGGAGTGGGACGTTGCGATGCAAGAAGAGATGGCAGCTCTTGAGAAGAACGAGACCTGGTCTCTTGTGCCCAAGCCCAAGGGCATCACTCATGTGACATGCAAGTGGGTCTACAAGCTTAAGAAGAAAGCTGACGGCAGTATCGAGCGGTACAAAGCTCGTCTTGTAGCTCGGGGGTTCTCGCAGCAATACAGTGAAGACTATGATGAGACATTCAGTCCGGTGGCAAAAATGACTTCAGTTCGGTTCACCATTGCCTTGGCGGCGTTCAGTGGATGGGAGATTTGGCAGCTCGACGTCAAGAACGCTTTCTTGTACGGCGAGATTGACAAGGACATCTTCATGGTCCAGCCACCAGGTTTTGTGTCTGAAGATCTTCCGGAGCATGTCTGCAAGCTGAAGAAGGCCCTGTATGGGTTGAAGCAAGCGCCGAGGGCGTGGTACGGGAAGATCGCAGAATATCTCCTATTCTGTGGATTTGTTGCTTCAGACTCAGACTCGAGCTTGTTCGTCAAGAAGAGCGGGGAGCTTCAGGTCATCGTGCTGCTATACGTTGACGATATGATCGTGACGGGGAACTCGAAGGAGGAGGTAGCACAGCTTCGGGCTGAACTATCTATCAGGTTCGAGATGAAGGATCTTGGTGAGCTTCATCATTATCTTGGACTTGAGGTGCAGAGGAAGGAAGGTGGAGTGCTGGTGACCCAAGCCGGATATGCGGAGCGGATCGTGGGGCGATTCGGCATGAAGGAAGGGAAGTGCACTTCCACACCTCTGGAGAAGGCTATGAAGCTTCGGAAGGATGAGGGAAGGATCATGCAAGATCCGTTGGTGTTCCGAGCTCTGGTTGGGAGCTTGATTTATCTGACGATCACAAGGCCGGATATTGCATATGCAGTAGGCAGGGTGAGTCGGTTTATGGCGGAACCACGACTACCTCATCTGCTAGCGGCCAAGAACATTCTGAAGTATGTCAAGGCGACCTCGGACATGGGTCTCCTATACAGGAGGGATGCGGGCTTCGAGGTGCATGGATACATGGATGCTGATTACGGGGGAGATTCGGATGATCGGAAGTCGACATCTGGATTCGTCTTCATGGCGGGCCCTACGGCTATATCATGGTGCAGCAAGAAGCAGGATTCCGTATCGGTCTCTACCACGGAAGCGGAATACAAGGCTTCGGCCTTGGCAGCTCAGGAAGCCATCTGGCTTAGGAGGTTGGTTGGAGACGTCCACAAGGAGGTTCGGGAGCCGACTCTGCTACGCGGTGACAACGAGAGTGCTCTCAAACTGGTGACCAATCCAGTTTGTCACGCGAGGACGAAGCATATTGAGATCGAGCATCACTTCATACGGGAGAAGGTGCTGGAGGGATCTCTTTCGGTCGAGCATGTGCGGAGTGCGGACAATGTCGCAGACATCTTCACAAAGGCGCTGGCAAAGGGGTCGTTCACACGGCTAAGGAGCCTATTGGGGCTGGTTTCAACTTCCCACTTCAAGGGGGAGTGTTGAAATTGTTGAAGTGGAAGTTTGGAGGCTTTTGGACCTGGGCGGTCTGGGCGGAGGTCGGGCGGTCTGGCGTGACCGCACGACTTGGCGGTCTGCCTCTGCGGTCTGGCTGGTAGTAGCCTAGCTGCAGTCTCCTGGCTTGATCGCTGGTATAGGTCCAAGTCGGCTGGAGGTGAGGCCGCGCGGTCTGTCTCTGACCGCGTGGCGGGTTGATCATCTTCAGGGTTCTTCCAGGTTCTCTCCGGAATGCGGTCTGGTAGCTGACCAGGCTTTCTGGGAGTATTCGCGGACTAAGGGACTTAGTCGCGCGGTCACAGTTCGCGGTCTCAGAAGGAGACTGGTATGCGAGCTGGTTGCTGTTCATGGTCTCAGGAGGAGATCGGCATGTGGACAGGAGTTCGCGGTCTGATGGCGAACTGGTTGTGTTCGTGGTCTCGAACGAACACAGGTGGTGAAGGGCTTCGGGCGGTCTGGCGATCTCTTTGGAGAGTCGCGGTCTGTTGTGAGAGTGGCGGTCTCTCATAGCGACATTGAAGCTGGCGGGTTCACCAAAATGAAGCAGAAGTAATATTGCTGATCGCGCGGAGTGACCGATCAGGTCGCGCGGTCTGGGGGTGGTGATCCTATCTCATAGGGCGGTGACTGGATCAGGTCCCGCGCCTATAAATAGGAGGCCACTGCAGAAGCATTTTATTAAATCTTGAACCAAAATATGTCCACATCACCAGCTAGGAATGACATATATATATAACAAAAAATATGGCCTTAAGGTCATACATGTTGTACACAACAAGTATTTAACCCACTACATGATTTACAGGCATCAGCGCGCAAGCCGGCAACACATGAAAGGTAAGCACACAAAAGATTGGTCTTCGAGGGCCAGTACAGCAATGTGCTTCAACCCGGCTATTTCCCGCTCGGCTCGCCAGCACCTGCATAGGTACAATCCACAAAGATGTGGGAAAACAAAACAACGGTCAGCTTTAGCTGACCACAATGGTGTAATGACCTCACCCCCTTCCCGGGGCGGTGGTACTCCTTCCCTAAAAGTCAATAGTACAGCAGCATATATCTAAACAGGAAAATGCGGCTAACACAATCGATATATCCACAATCACCACAAATGTTGGCATGCATGGTCACAAGTTTCATGCTCTCACGACACGCTTTCGGTTTACTCCCGGAGTCCCATCTGTGAGGCCCCTATTCAGACCCCACATAAAATCTGTATCAAAACTTATTTTCATTTTATTTATGCCAGGATGTTCTAGAAGTAAGTATAGTGAATACAAAATAAAACACATAATAAAAACTTCACACCTTAGCCTGATCTTTTCTTTTCCTCTCTGAACCACTTGATTTCTTAAGATTCTTTGGGAAATGTGCATCTTCCTAAAAAAATGAAGTCAACGGGCTTAGTCATAACGAATATGACTAAGTGAATAACACACTTCTTTAACTGCTGTACATGCAAACCAGAAATATCAGTATCAATATGCATACAGTTCTTTAGGTTCTCAAGTTCTTTATATTCTTATGTTCTTTCAAGTTCATTTCGTCGAATGTTCTAGTCTTATTCATTCACGTTCATATTCGTTCATTCTTATATTTCTTCTTCGTTCATATATCTTATGAGTCACTTTCAATTATCAGAAGTTTTATTCACCTTTCATCATCGAATTCAAATTGCAGTAGATGAATGCATTAAATAGGAAATGACATATCAATAACGATACGTTTACTTTTCAAATTCTTGTTTTCATTTCGTTTCTTCGTAACTTCTATTCACATTCAGTCCTTATTCGTTCACGGTCGTTTCATTTCTTTTATTCGAAATCTGTTCATCAATTTCAGATTCTTTCAACTGTAATTCATTAATTCATTTTCCATCGTCAAGCATCAGATGTTCTCACAATCAGTTTCTGAATCAAATTCCTCGTTTATCTTTCGCTTTATTAAATTAGGAAATCATAAGGGTTGCTGTAGATTCCTTCTTGGTCTTCAACGACCTCTTGGCCTTCAACGGCCTCCGGCCTTCAACGGCCTCAATCAATATCAAAGGCACATTCCGCCGTAGCGTATTCACACCCCCACTATGGCTACTGGGTTAACCCTTATCATTTCCGATGCATCGATGCTTATTTTCTTTTCGTTCTGTTCTTATTCACGCATTCATAGTCAATATTCATATTTAATCTTCGTATCAGGTATCATTGGTTTTATTCAAACATTTTTAAGATCATCACTTAATTCTTATTATTTCCGATTCAACAGGTTCTAGCAATTTTCATAATTATCCATGCTTCATGAATGCAAACAATTTCAATTTCATGTCACTGCACATTCACAAAAATATTTTCAGTATGAAAAGCTAAGCAGGTGTGTATCAAAATAATTCAAGGCTATGCATAATTAAAGAAATAAGTACTCACCAAGTTTCTTTTGCCTCTATTCGTACCAGTATTTTCATCGGGTCTATCTCCGGATGCCATCCTCTGCAGTATCAATGAAATCATTTACTTTAGGGTTGCGTTGCGAATTAGTTATGATTTATTTCCTACGACGAGTACAACTACGACTCGAAAGGAGCTGCCTAAGGAAAGACATCATTGGTGACTCAAAGAAAGCGTCAAAAATCAGATGTCGAACTCAACTAAACATAACCCAAGAGTCATTGTTGGCAGCCAAGAAAAACCAACAACATCTAGCAACAGTAGCTTAAAGGGCAGCCAACAAACAAGCTACAGAGGAGCCCAAATAACACCAAACAGGGACCACAAACAACAGCCCACTTGTATGTCCAAAGCAATTTATAAACAGCCAAGTGATGCCACACAACAGAAACAGCCGGCCAATTATACAAAGCCAAGGGAACAGCAGCCATAGAAAATCAATTCATTTTTCCCCAGTTAACTTCACAATTAGGACCTCAAAGAACACTATACAGGAAATTCCAACAGCAACCCATAACCCAAGTACCAAAAGAAATAGGTAGCAGCCAAAACTAGTACCCACAAGTAGAAACCCTAGCCAATCAAGCCACAACAAAAGCAACAGCCCAAATCCTTTTCCAACAAGCAGCAACCCTAGTCGGCCAACATAGGACAAGAAAGAAGCCCCCAATTTCCAGGACAAACAAAGCCACTCCAACAAAATGAAAAGCCCCAAATAAATTCAAGAACTACTAGAGGAAGAGGGGAAAAAGAAGGAGAGCTCACAGTGGAGATGTGGAGAGCTGAAACTGTCCACCAACAACAATAACCAGCACTGCACAACAGCAGTCGTACCACAAGAGTCCAGCTACAGCTCAATAAACGCCTCCAGCACTGTTGACGCGAAGAGGAGAGAGTGTCGAGCAGGGAGAAGAAAAGAACTCACCAACCCTAGCTTCTCGGGCTCTCTAGGAGACGGAAGGGACGGGAGACAGGAAAGGAGATCAAACCCTAGCTCTCCCAGTACCGTCGACGGGAAGAGGAGGAGCCGCCCAGTAGAAAGGAAGAAACGCAGGAAAGCCCTAGCGCCGCTCCCTCGACGAGAACTCCAGACCGGGATGAATGAAAATAGCGGCAGAAGGAATAGACTATATCAGACGGGCGAGTGCCACGACTGCCATATCCACTGCTTAAAATCCAACGCCTAATCCCTCATTCGTTTATTCCTTTCTAGTAGCACACCATTCCTTCTTTAATATAATATGATATGCTAACACACCATTCTTTGCCCAAATAATTACCTGTAGACAGCCATAACAAAAGAGCCCTATTGACACACCCAATTTCTTAAATCTCACTATACGCACACCAATGTCTCCTATTCACACACCAAATTCGTTATTAAACTTATTATTGACACACCAACTCACCCATTTTTCTATTGGCACACAATACACCAACTCTTCATCATTATTTCGGTTCAATTGCTCTCATAATTGCTTATTTGAACAACCTTATTATTGTTACGTAATCCAACCATTTTACTATACGCACATCAACTTCATAATTATTATTATTGCGTATTGAAAATTGGGTCGTTACACCATCTCCATCCTCAGCTATGCAAACTTAGATGGTAATTGAGCGATTGTCGGTCAATTCTATTACGCTTCCCGGACTTCCTTTCCAAACTCAGACGGTGCACTGAGGAGTGACCTCTTCACCGACCATCAAGGAACGGGTTCGGATCCGCCTTGCCCGACTCAATCATCGCGAACAACCAGCACGATGCGGGTACAACTTCACCTCGCCACGTCAATGAAATAACCACCGCTAGGTCATCAATACAGTCTCATGGGCAATTTCCAATCACCCTGGCGATACCTAGTATCGCTGGCGGTAACGCCGACGTTAGCAACAGAACACCATTTCCTTCCAGAAATAAAGGTGTTTCCAGTTGTTGTTCTTCAACACAGTATACAACCTAGTATACATCATTCAAGCTATACAAACAACACAATAAGCACGAAGTCTTCTCCAACACGCAATTTAGCCATCACCAATCTAGACCAACATACAGCAGATGGGCTTCACAAAGCATGCCTATATCCGTACACGAAACAGATTTTATATGCAGTTCGTACCGGGGATGGACAATATTTACCCAGTGAAAGTATAACCTTTCATCAATTAGTGAAGGAGGCACTTTTATGCACTATGCTAACAACAAAACAAAGGACTAGCATGTCCTATAATCAAGAAGAAAGATCGTTACCCTTGACGATCGCATTGGTGCCATGAATCCTTATCCGACTTCTAGTATTTGTCACGATGATTGGTTCGATGCAACCTAGTTGTTGGTTTGGAGATTAAGTTTACGTGTCTCTTGTTATTTCTCTAATGATTTCATGTACCAGTCTCTTGAGGTGATCCTATCTATTGGGTAAGATGTGATAATCTCACTTGGTAAGAGAATTATGGACATCAAAGTTTAAGACTTGAGCAACTACTTGTAACATCCCATTTCCTACTAGACCCCTAACTCCAATTTAGGGTGAGACAAGTGGTGAGTATGGTGAGTTTGAGCTAGATTGCAGCCTTACGACACATAGGGTTAGGTGAACTCACATGGGGTCACCAATTGACCCAATTTGACCAAAGTCAAACTTGGGTCAACATAGGTCAAATCCTCCCCAATAAGTTCAATTGAACCCCAAAGCATGAAATTGACTTCACCCCTAGTCTTAGAACATCATGGGGGACCTAATTGATCCAAAAGCCCCATCATGGGGTCAACAATTTGACCAACTTGACCAAAGTCAACTTTTCCCCAATTTTGGTCAAAATCACACCTTTGGGTCAAATTGGCTCACTTAGGTCTTCACCATGACTCAACCAACCTTGGGTGGTGTCACTGAACTCAATGTCAACACATTGGACCAGTCAACACACCCAATTGACCAAGTCAACCCAAAGTCAACATAGGGTCAACTTTGCCTAAATTGGGCTTAATTGGAATTAATCCAAATTCCAATGGATTAAGGCCCTCACCCAAAGCCCATTCTGAGGCCCAAGAGTCAATGACCAACCTTGCCCCCCATTTCCAACATGCAAGCACATGCATGGGGGCAAAAGTGGAAAATCCCCCTTCCTCCATTAAGAAACAAGAGAATTTTGGGAAAGAAGGCCATGTGGCCCTCCTCTCCTCTGCCCAAGACCTCCTCTGAACTCCCCACATGAATGCCAGCCGAAATTGAGAAGAGGGAATGCCACTTGGCGGCTAGGAGGAGCAAACAAGGTGGAGCTGAACCCCCTCCTCTCTAAACTCCTATAACCAGCATCTCTCAGCCCATTTCGACCTTTCCATCAGCTTCCGAGGGTCGAGAGGAGTGGATCTGTCCATTTACAGTGAAGCAAACCATGAAGAATCGGAATTTCTGGGAGGATCGCCGGAGCTCGCCGCCGCCATGCTGCACCACCTCAATACGCGCCGCCAAGCTCACCTAGAGTACGATTTCTCCCCCCTCCCTCTGTGCTAGTTATCTAAGGTCCTAGAAAGGGCAGACGAGCTCAATTGAGCCGTCAGCCATGGGATTTTTCCCTCCCAAGCTCCGATTGGGCTTCCTCCAGAGATCGTCGGGAACCACCACCTCCTGCCACCATTCCACCGCCAATCGACGGCCAACCCCTCAACGGAGGTGGTGGCGGCGGCAGATGGTCGGGGAGGGTGGAGGTTGGCCGGGATCAAGGGTTGTATCCTCTGGGCCGTCGGCTAGAGGAAGGAGACGAAATCACAGCCGTTGATTTCGTCTCCTTGATCTCTATTGGCAGACCACCTTAATTCTGCCTAGGATTTTTCAGTAGATTGCTTGCAATATTTGAAGGCCTTAGAGGCCGTTTTTGCAAAAAGGGGCAGAGACAACTTTTGTAGCCCTATGGGTCTACTTTCATTTGCCACTTGAATCATCTGATTTGGTGCACTGTGGACACCAGGGCACTCTTTTTCCTAGGACTACTCCTTGTGTAGGGCATAAATTAAAAGTGCAATAACTTTTAAATAGCTTAACCAAATCACTTGAATTTTCTACCCTGCATGCATGGTATGAAGACACACCTATGGTTTCAATTTGGGAATTTTTGGATGTGTATCCATTGAGTTATTTCATTTATTAGTAAAAGTAAATATTTGGTATATATGGAGTTGTATAACTCCAAACACCCCCTAATTTTGGGGGGTGAGCTCTTTTTATATATCTAAATCTCTGGTTAAAATTTCATCACATGTGCATGAGTATGTTTCTCTGAATTTCAAAATGAAGTCAGGGTCTTAAGTGAAAAATTGGGGTGCTAATAGTCAATTTGGGCTTTTGAGCTTTTTGATGGAATTGAAGGTGGGGATCACCTTGCATGCCTCTGAAACCTTGGGGTTAGTATATGTCATGAGGATATACATCATTGTCATAAGTTTCATGATTTTTGGAAGTTATTTTCCTAAAGTTTTTAATTAAATGAAAAATGTCACACTTTTAAATTAATGGAATAATTTGAATCAAAAACTTAGGGTTAAATTCAAAACTCTGGGAAATGGATCCTTGACTGGAAAGGCACATTTAGGAATTTTGTTGGAATTTTTGGACCTCATTTATTTCTCTGAATTTGACTTATTTGGTTAGGTCAATTTATTCAAATATGACATTTAGGTCTCATATGCATTTGGAGAATTATGAAATTATTCTAGTAGGTTTCCTTGGTGATTCTATAGCTCTGTAAATTTTATCATAATTTTTAGATGAATTTTTGTGGTAATTATCAATTTATTGAGGAAAAACCCTCTTTTGCAATTAATTAATTTAATGGGGGTAAATTAGCTTGTAAAATTCTAAATCTCTGGATTTAGTGTTTTTAGATGATTATTGTGCTAGGTTGATTTTCTCAGAATTTTTAGAGATCATTAGATGGTACCTAATGTGTAAAATCTTATTTACACACCTTTCATTTTAAATAGAAATTATGATGGTAAAATCTTTGAAATAACATGAGACATAGGATCTGGTGTTCCTAGACCAATATGGTGCTATAATAATTTTCCCAGAATTTATTGAAGTCTTAACATAGCACTTGTAGTGTAAACCCTTATACGCACACCAAATGTAACAAATGATAATTAAGGGTAAATACTCCTTGGAATAATATGAAACTTAGATATTGCTATTTTTAGGTCAATAACATGCTTCTGTGATTTATTCAGATTTTATTGAGACCTGTAGGTGGTGGTTGTAGTGTAAACTCTTATTGGCACACCACTTGTATTAAATGAATATTGTGGACAAATATTACCTGGAATATTATGAAACCTTGGATTTGGTATTTTTAGATGATTAGTATGCTAGGTTAATTTTTTCAGAATTTTTGGAATTCATATTTTAGTACTTGGTGTGTAAAGTCACATTTTCATCTTTTTCATGATAAATATAAATTATGATTATAAATTTGCTGTAAAAATATGATCTTCTGGAAATAGTGTTTTCATGTCAATATAAAGCTACTGTAATTTTTCCAGATTTTTAGGAATTTTAATTTCAGTACTTGTAGTGAAGAGCCATGTTTCCTCTCCTTTAAAGATAAATAGAAATTGTAGGTTTAAAATGTTTGGAAAATTAGGATCTTCTGGAAATAGTGTTTTTATGTCAATATGAAGCTACTGTAATTTTTCTAGAATTTTAGGAAGACAAAATCTTGTACTTGATGTGTAAAAATTATTTTTCCATTCATTCATTGAAAATTTGGGATCATAGTTATTTAATTGCTGGAAAAATATGAAATCTTGGAAATCTTTTTATCATGTCACATTTCATCTCTGGAAGGATATTTAACAAGTTTGAATTCACTAGCATGATACCTCCTTCACATTTTAGATTCATATTAGTAATTAATGAATTTTTATAGAGGTCAAAATTAGATGAAACATGCTTGGATTTTGATCATCCCTTATTTTATCCACTATGAACCTAGGATAAAAATTAGAAGTCATTTGGAAGTAGTTTGACCAAGATTCCATCATAGGAATCTAAGTTAGTTATATGTCGTGGTCTGCGGATAGTGAAAACTCATTATGATGAAATGTCAATATATTCACAAGGAAATCGGTGAGAATTTGATTATAACAAGAGATGAGTATAGACCACTTAGAGGACTAGAAGTTTTTAGAGTTGAGTCCAAAAGATTGATTGCATAGGAGCGGGGTGAAACATAAGGCGTAAGTTATAAAGGGTAATGAGAGGGAGGAAGGTTAGGTCAAGATAGCCGCCAAGAATGTTAAATGTCCCGGAAAGGAGTTGGGCATCATCCCATCATATACCCTAGTACCTTGCGAACCCTTCACCGGGTAGCCCTCGGGAAGTCCAGGATCCACCCTAAACTTCCAAGTAGAATAATAACTAAACAAAAGTAGTCTAAATAGGAGTTAGAAGATGAGAGTGCTTGGTGAGCTATGGGTAAGGTTGTGCTCGGGATTGACAAAAGATCGTCCCCCCCCCCCCCTTAGAGAGTCATAAAGCGCTGAGGTTAATTCAAGTGAAATGATAAGAGGGTAATCTTATGGGTAGATATCAATAATACTAAGTGTCTTGGGAAAGGGAATTTTGGGGTGTCATCCCATTGTAGTTCCTAATACCGTAGCGAGCCCTTTACAGGGTAACCCTCGGGAATCCAAGATTAAACCTAAACCGTAGGGATAAAATGTTACAAGAATAATTTAATAACACACTCACCCACACCCCGTGGTTGCGGGAGCCTAGTCTGTTTGGTGCTGCGAGCAGTAAGCTCAGTGTTTGAAAGAGCGGATTGAAAGTCAGGTGAGCTTGCAACTCAGTAGAGTTTGTTGGTACGGACGGGTTGGTCTGGGGAGCCGGTGGCTTGGAAGGTTATTAATGACGGGCAGGTTAGCCCGGGGAGCTTATGGCTCGGAGATAGATAGTAGAACATGTTGCATGTGCATTGAAGGTGGTGGGTCTTCTGTATTGGACGGACTTTCACACCGACGTCAATACGTTGACTCGGCAAGTGTGGTATATACACTTAGCCTAGAAAGTCTGGCGGTTCAGTCAGCAAGAGTACGCAGATGCTCCACGGTTTTGTGTTGAGGCGTACGATAGGTCTAGGTTAGGTAGTGTGAATACCAACCTAGATGTGGGCGAGGCCCAACCCACCGCTTCCGTTTGCCACTACGGGAGTATCCTGGGAGTCTTGCTAGCTCCAAAAAGGAGGAACTAAAGGTCTATGCGCATAGAGTCGTAGTGTGTGAGTTGCACTTGTATGAACATATCATAACAACATACCTAGCATGTCATAGCATGAACATTGCATTTCAACCCCTACCCCTATCATATAAATTGGTATGGGACTTTTTATACGATAGGCCCTGCTAAACGACCCCTTGGTCTATAGGTTTGTATGGGCATTCCTATAAATCAATGGTTACTTTTAAATTACCTTACTTGTGTCGCACTGCTTCCTTATGCTTACTTCTTTCTCTGCTGCGATATTACTTTACTGCATTTATTACTGTTTACTGGTTCATATTGCTAGCATAAAACTTATATGTTATACTCTTGATAGCGTAGAATATTTGTCACCTGCTTTTGATTACTCCACTTTGTTGTTCCTCGCTTCTTCCTCCCGCACGGTGCCTAGGAGTCGCGGGGGGAGGCGGGGACAAAATCGGCTTAGTCTTTATGACTAACGGTCGGTTGTGACCGTAGGTGTACGAGGAGCTGGAGCACCAGCATGACCAGTCAAGACATGATGGCAGGATCTGAGGAGCAGAAGCCATGCAACACTTCTACCACAAGACAGGTGTTTGAAGATTTGAGAGTTGATAGCTTCCGCATAGATGTAGAGTGAGAGGGTGAGATTTTGTTCTACTTCGGACATGTACCGGGCATAAGCCCCTTTTTACTCTTTCTTTTCTTGTACTCATTGATGGACAGTTTTCATTTGGTTATATATACATATACAGATGCGTGTGATTGTGGACTTATGTGCTAGTTTTACTTCTTATCTCTTGATGGCCTAGTTGATCGTCCTTGCCGGCAGGATCGGCGTCTTGCGGAGATGGCTAACTTGTGTGCTAGCATCACCGTAAGGCGGCGGTTCTGGGCATAAGATCCAGGAACTCTCCTGGTGCGGGAGAGGGGTCTTACAAATGGTATCAGAGCCCAAACGATCTAACGAGAAAGAAGTCCACAAAAACTGGGACACCCCCGCTCTAGTTAGTTTGAGGACAAACTAGCAGCGGAAGCAGTGGTGTGCCCATGTGTAAAAATCACACAATTTAGTCCTTTAACCAATGAGCTAGGCCAACCCAATTAAGGACAACACTTTAATTTTGACTTACCAAGACGTTTTCATAGCGTATCTTAGTCTTAAATCGATCTCAAGTATAATTTTGGTTAGGACAGGGGGATTCCCAACATGGTTAAAGGGAAGAGCTTAGTATGAGTGTAGGTGTTTGAGGCTTACACTCTGATGCTTACCGCTCACTTATCAAATGATTTTTACCCCCTTAACCAAACTAATTGAACTATCTCGAAGGATTTGGTGCCTGTGACCTACTTTTGGAGTAATAAGAGACTCTTGCGCGTAAATTATCCTACCAATTACACTTCCCGTTTATTTTACGGTGAAGCGGTCACCAAGACAAGTATTAGAGGTCGAATAATAATCCAAATCCAAAGAAGGCCCATTCTTGGTTAGGCCACACATTGACCTTAAGAAGGATTCATGAATGGTAACTTTAAGGACCTTGAATGTGTATCATATCAATAAAGTCTCAAGGTGGAACTCCAAGGCAAGGTTGTATGCCCTAAGAATTGTGTGCATATATAGGGTAAATGCACTATAGTGATTTCGAAGAAATTTAGCCCAAAATATATGGGGGCTTATCCCTTTTGTTTATTGGGCCAACTTAGTACTGACTTGAGTTTCCCCTAGACCTCATTTAGAAGACGAATCTCAAACTTATAGACTTTGAGGTTTTGTAGGTGTAGACAAGTAAATAAGAGGATAGCAAATAACCATTGGGGATATGCTTAGAGGTTGTCAAGTTATACGTGTATATATGATCTCTGAAATCAAGGAAGTCAGTGCGAGACTTTAGGATATGGATTGGATAGAAATAGAACCTAATTGTAGGCCCCCGTGATCATAAGAAATGAATAAATAACCTAATGTGAAGGAGGATATCATAGATTCACCTCCTCGAGCTTGAGACGATGACCTATAACAAAATCGGGACGAATAGTTAGTTTACTGGTCTTTAGTCAAGTTATTAGAAGCATAAAGTTGCCAAGTTGGCTGCTTGGAATAATTTATCGCGTCATGAAGCTTGTGGATTGGAATTAGATTCTTGCACGATAGAACTATTATTGGAAACTCTTGAATTTCTGAACGTTCGAAGATAATGTGCATGCAATTATTGAAAAATCAAGCCCCTTTTGTTTTCGAACCCATGGCTTGATGAGCCTGGGAATTGAAAGACAAATGTCATTATAACCCCCAAGAACATTGTATGATTTGGAGAGTAATATGGGATATTGGGAAATACAACACCGCATTAAATCATAACTTTAGAGGTTGGATTATGGGTTATACGTAACAATGATGATCTCATGAGTATAATGAACTCGGTATTTATTTAACTCATACATATTGGTCGATGCTGAACTATATGAAAGGATTCAGGAGAGATTACCACATGTGCACATGGGTTTTCATATCAGTAGGAAGCTCGGAGAATTTTGGTAGAGTTAATCCTTGAATAAATAACAGGCTTCCTTCACGAGTACAATTGAGACTACAACTTGAGAAATTAATCCACTGAATTGTTAACGTGAAATGTCATGGGCTTGATATATGATCTCTCGTGATAGTACTAAGTTATGGAAAATTTATTGGAAATAATCATTGAATAAAGGACATACCTCTACACAAAGTGCAATGTGAGATTACAAATTGAGGAACTAGTTTTCTAAATTAGGGATGATGAAATATCTTGAACTTTTGATATACGACCTATTATAAGCGACAAACTCTGAGGATTTTCATTAGATTCAATCGCGGAGTAAACTTCATACTTCATTCGCATGAAGAGTTGGAAGTGTTAATACAGAATAGTCGTACCATGGATTGTAATTCGAGAACTAGACACCTTGAAATGTTAATACGGAAATGTTTTAGAAATCTGTAGACAGACTTTTGATGTCAATGTAGAACCCTGGAAATAATGTCGGGTTTAATGACTGAACAACCCTCCTACTACCTTCACAAGTGAAACCCCGTAGACCCGAACTTAAATTTTGAGGACGAAATTATTCTTTTGTTTATTGGGAATTGTAACATCACATTTCCTACTAGACCCCCTAACTCCAATTTAGGGTGAGACAAGTGGTGAGTATGGTGAGTTTGAGCTAGATTGCAGCCTTAGGACACATAGGGTTAGGTAAACTCACATGGGGTCACCAATTGACCCAATTTGACCAAAGTCAAACTTGGGTCAACATAGGTCAAATCCTCCCCAATAAGTTCAATTGAACCCCAAAGCATGAAATTGACTTCACCCCTAGTCTTAGAACATCATGGGGGACCTAATTGACCCAAAAGCCCCATCATGGGGTCAACAATTTGACCAACTTGACCAAAGTCAACTTTTCCCCAATTTTGGTCAAAATCACACATTTGGGTCAAATTGGCTCACTTAGGTCTTCACCATGACTCAACCAACCTTGGGTGGTGTCACTGAACTCAATGTCAACACATTGGACCAGTCAACACACCCAATTGACCAAGTCAACCCAAAGTCAACATAGGGTCAACTTTGCCTAAATTGGGCTTAATTGGAATTAATCCAAATTCCAATGGATTAAGACCCTCACCCAAAGCCCATTCTGAGGCCCAAGAGTCAATGACCAGCCTTGCGTTATTTCATTTATTAGTAAAAGTAAATATTTGGTATATATGGAGTTGTATAACTCCAAACACCCCCTAATTTTGGGGGGTGAGCTCTTTTTATATATCTAAATCTCTGGTTAAAATTTCATCACATGTGCATGAGTATGTTTCTCTGAATTTCAAAATGAAGTCAGGGTCTTAAGTGAAAAATTGGGGTGCTAATAGTCAATTTGGGCTTTTGAGCTTTTTGATGGAATTGAAGGTGGGGATCACCTTGCATGCCTCTGAAACCTTGGGGTTAGTATATGTCATGAGGATATACATCATTGTCATAAGTTTCATGATTTTTGGAAGTTATTTTCCTAAAGTTTTTAATTAAATGAAAATTGTCACACTTTTAAATTAATGGAATAATTTGAATCAAAAACTTAGGGTTAAATTCAAAACACTGGGAAATGGATCCTTGACTGGAAAGGCACATTTAGGAATTTTGTTGGAATTTTTGGACCTCATTTATTTCTCTGAATTTGACTTATTTGGTTAGGTCAATTTATTCAAATATGACATTTAGGTCTCATATGCATTTGGAGAATTATGAAATTATTCTAGTAGGTTTCCTTGGTGATTCTATAGCTCTGTAAATTTTATCATAATTTTTAGATGAATTTTTGTGGTAATTATCAATTTATTGAGGAAAAACCCCCTTTTGTAATTAATTAATTTAATGGGGGTAAAATAGCTTGTAAAATTCTAAATCTCTGGATTTAGTGTGTTTAGATGATTATTGTGCTAGGTTGATTTTCTCAGAATTTTTAGAGATCATTAGATGATACCTAATGTGTAAAATCTTATTTACACACCTTTCATTTTAAATAGAAATTATGATGGTAAAATCTTTGGAATAACATGAGACATAGGATCTGGTGTTTCTAGACCAATATGGTGCTATAATAATTTTCCCAGAATTTATTGAAGTCTTAACATAGCACTTGTAGTGTAAACCCTTATACACACACATAATGTAACAAATGATAATTAAGGGTAAATACTCCTTGGAATAATATGAAACTTAGACATTGCTGTTTTTAGGTCAATAACATACTTCTGTGATTTATTCAGATTTTATTGAGACCTGTAGGTGGTGGTTGTAGTGTAAACTCTTATTGGCACACCACTTGTATTAAATGAATATTGTGGACAAATATTACCTGTTATACAACCCTGTATTCGCCGAGTGGGCCCCCGAGGCCCAAGATATTTTTAGGCCCAATATTTCCAAAGGGCGTGACCCCGGGAGGAGGAGGGGTGAGCATTTGGAGGGAGTCGAGTCTGAGGGGCGCATCCCAGGACTGTTCCCATGTGAGGGCGAGCCGGGGAGGGCTGGGAGGCCTCCGGCTCGCCCAGGGCCTTGTGGGGGCGAGCTGGGAGGGCCGGGAGGCCTCCGGCTCGCCCAGAACCTTGTGGGGGCGAGCTGGGAGGGTCGGGAGTCCTCCGGCTCGCCCAGACCCTTGCGGGGGCGAGCTGGGAGGGCCGGGAGGCCTCCGGCTCGCCCAGACCCTTGTGGGGGCGAGCCGGGAGGGCCGGGAGGCCTCCGGCTCACCCAGACCCTTGTGGGGGCGAGCTGGAAGGGCCGGGAGGCCTCCGGCTCGCCCAGAACCTTGTGGGGGCGAGCTGGGAGGGCCGGGAGGCCTCCGGCTCGCCCAGAGCCTTGTGGGGGCGAGCTGGGAGGGTCGGGAGGCCTCCGGCTCACCCAGAGCCTTGTGGGGGCGAGCTGGGATGGCTGCGAGGCCTCCGGCTCGCCCAGAACCTTGTAGGGACGAGCTGGGAGGGCCGGGAGGCCTCCGGCTCGCCCAGAACCTTGTGGGGGCAAGCTGGGAGGGCCGGGAGGCCTCCGGCTCGCCCAGAACCTTGTGGGGGCGAGCCGGGAGGGCCGGGAGGGCCGGGAGGCCTCCGGCTCGCCCAGAACCTTGTGGGGGCGAGCCGGGAGGGCCGGGAGCCCTCCGGCTCGCCCAGACCCTTGTGGGGGCGAGCCGGGAGGGCCGGGAGGCCTCCGGCTCGCCCAGACCCTTGTGGGGGCGAGCCGGGAGGGCCGGGAGACCTGCGGCTCACCCAGACCCTTGTGGGGGCGAGCTGGGAGGGCCGGGAGGCCTCCGGCTCGCCCAAAACCTTGTGGGGGCGAGCTGGGAGGGCCGGGAGGCCTCCGGCTCGCCCAGAGCCTTGTGGGGGCGAGCTGGGAGGGCCGGGAGGCCTCCGGCTCGCCCAGAACCTTGTGGGGGCGAGCTGGGAGGGCCGGGAGGCCTCCGGCTCGCCCAGAACCTTGTGTGGGCGAGCTGGGAGGGCCGGGAGGCCTCGGGCTCGCCCAGAGCCTTGTGGGGGCGAGCTGGGAGGGCCGGGAGGCCTCCGGCTCGCCCAGAGCCTTGTGGGGGCGAGCTCGGAGGGCCGGGAGGCCTCTGGCTCGCCCAGAACCTTGTGGGGGCGAGCTGGGAGGGCCGGGAGGCCTCCGGCTCGCCCAGAACCTTGTGGGGGCAAGCTGGGAGGGCCGGGAGGCCTCCGGCTCGCCCAGAACCTTGTGGGGGCCAGCTGGGAGGGCTGGGAGGCCTCCGGCTCGCCCAGACCCTTGTGGGGGCGAGCCGGGAGGGCCGGGAGGCCTCCGGCTCGCCCAGACCCTTGTGGGGGCGAGCCGGGAGGGCCGGGAGGCCTCCGGCTCACCCAGACCCTTGTGGGGGCGAGCTGGGAGGGCCGGAAGGCCTCCGGCTCGCCCAGAACCTTGTGGGGGCGAGCTGGGAGGGTCGGGAGGCCTCCGGCTCGCCCAGAGCCTTCTAGGGGCGAGCTGGGAGGGTCGGGAGGCCTCCGGCTTGCCCAGACCCTTGTGGGGGCGAGCTGGGAGGGTCGGGAGGCCTCCGGCTCTCCCAGAGCCTTGTGGGGGCGAGCTGGGAGGGCCGGGAGGCCTCCGGCTCGCCCAGACCCTTGTGGGGGCGAGCTGGGAGGGCCGGGAGGCCTCCGGCTCGCCCAGAACCTTGTGGGGGCGAGCTGGGAGGGCCGAGAGGCCTCCGGCTCGCCCAGACCCTTGTGGGGGCGAGCTGGGAGGGCCGGGAGGCCTCCGGCTCGCCCAGACCCTTGTGGGGGAGAGCCGGGAGGGCCGGGAGGCCTCCAGCTCGCCCAGACCCTTGTGGGGGCGAGCTGGGAGGGCCGGGAGGCCTCCGGCTCGCCCAGAACCTTGTGGGGGCGAGCTGGGAGGTCCGGAAGGCCTCCGGCTCGCCCAGAACCTTGTGGGGGCGAGATGGGAGGGCCGGGAGGCCTCCGGCTCGCCCAGAGCCTTGTGGGGGCGAGCCGGGGAGGCCGGGAGGCCGGGAGGCCAGGAGGCCTCCGGCTCGCCCAACTCCAAGTCGGGTAGGCGGTCTGCGTTTAGCGCCCAAGAGTAGCGGGATTTGGCTATTCGCAGTCCAGTTTTGGTTATTCGCAGTCCAAGAGCAGCGGGATTTGGCTATCTGCAGCCCAGTTTAAGGGTATTTTGGTAATCTGGCAGACCAATTTTCGGATATTTGCAGCCCAACTTCAGAAATCCTATAAATAGGACCAAGGGGGCACCATTTGAGAGATCCGGTTTTTAGGCTAGCTCTCTCTCCCTCTCTCTCCCTCCCCAAATCTCTCCAGTGGGGTGAGGAGAGCTTCCAGTGGTGCCCAAGCTTAGTAGTGGCTTCGGAGGGGAAGTTCCTAAGGGGCTTCCGGGTATGTGGCGGGACCTCCCCACTAAGCCCTTGGTCCAGTTCCTAGTTCCAACACCTTCAACCTAGAGCCCTCCCTTGGGAGCTCCTTCGTCCTTTGAAGAATTGATGGAAAGGGTGGCAGAAGAAGTCGAGAGTGAGGAGGCCAACCCGGAGTTCGCGAGAAGGCTGGCAAAGCTGAGTGAGCCAGAGGCAAGGCAGCAGGGGGGAAGAGTAGGGGCTCCCAAGAGAAAGTTCGACCAAGAGGAAGACAACTTCCAGGAAGAGGGGGTTGACCTCCCTAGGTGGGGGCAGAGGCCAAGGGCATCCCCTCCACCGCCTCAACAGACCATGGCGATTGGCTGGGAAAAAAGGAGGAGAGTCAGAAAAGCAGGAAGAAGAGGAAGAGGGGGTAGGGTGGAGTTACCCTATTGTGACCTCCACGATGAGGAAGGCCACGCGACGACCACCTGCCCTGAGTTCTTGGAATTGAAGGAAGCAAGGGGTTTGGTGCGGCAACAACAACCAAATGGGAACGAGGGAGATCACCCTCAGCAGTAGGAGACCAAGTTTGTCTAAGTGCTTAGTTTCTTCTCTCCACCCTTAAGTTCATGTAGCGTGGTTGTTTACTTAGTTTTTTCTTGCATGTAATGTGATGATTAATGTAGTGAAAGTTTTCAAATACTTAGTCCCGATGCTGGCCCGCTGACCAGGCTCCCATCAAGCTGGCAGGTCCGAGGATCGCTCGGGGGAAGGAGAGTCTCAGGGTACTTAGCCCCGACGCTGGCCCGCTGACCAGGCTCCCATCAAGCTGGCAGGTCCGAGGATCGCTCGGTGGCAGGAAAGTCCCAAATACTTAGTCCCGATGCTGGCCCGCTGACCAGGCTCCCATCAAGCTGGCAGGTCCGAGGATCGCTCGGTGGCAGGAAAGTCCCAAGTACTTAGTCCCGATGCTGGCCCGCTGACCAGGCTCCCATCAAGCTGGCAGGTCCGAGGATCGCTCGGTGGCAGGAAAGTCCCAAGTACTTAGTCCCGACGCTGGCCCGCTGACCAGGCTCCCATCAAGCTGGCAGGTCCGAGGATCGCTCGGTGGCAGAAGAGTCTCAGGGTACTTAGTCCCGATGTTGGCCCGCTGACCAGGCTCCCATCAAGCTGGCAGGTCCGAGGATCGCTCGGTGGCAGGAAAGTCCCAAGTACTTAGTCCCGATGCTGGCCCGCTGACCAGGCTCCCATCAAGCTGGCAGGTCCGAGGATCGCTCGGTGGCAGGAAAGTCCCAAGTACTTAGTCCCGATGCTGGCCCGCTGACCAGGCTCCCATCAAGCTGGCAGGTCCGAGGATCGCTCGGTGGCAGGAAAGTCCCAAGTACTTAGTCCCGATGCTGGCCCGCTGACCAGGCTCCCATCAAGCTGGCAGGTCCGAGGATCGCTCGGTGGCAGGAAAGTCCCAAGTACTTAGTCCCCATGCTGACCTGCTGACCAGGCTCCCACCTAGCTGGCAGGGTCAGGAACCACTCAGTGGCCGAAAATTCTCTTAAGTATTTTTCCCCTCGAGGTGGCTCCGCTAGCCGGGCTCTCACTAGCCGGCAGGGTAGGAAGGCCTCTCGGGGAGGCTAAGTGTTTTCCCTCGAGGTGGCTCCACTAGTCGGGCTCTCGCTAGCCGGCAGGGTAGGAAGGCCTCTCGGGGAGGCTGTGTTTTTCCCCGAGGTGGCTCAGCTAGCCGGGCTCTCGCTAGCCGGCAAGGTTGGGGGACCTCTCGGGGAGGCGCTGTGGCTTTTCCAAGATATCACCAATAACCGGATTCCCAGCGACACACGTCGAATATGCAGGGTTGGACATTTCTTTCCGAGCATGAGCCACGCTCGAAAAGAGCGGGGATTGTGTACAACCCTGTATTCGCCGAGTGGGCCCCCGAGGCCCAAGATATTTTTAGGCCCAATATTTCCAAAGGGCGCGACCCCGGGAGGGGAGGGGTGAGCATTTGGAGGGAGTCGAGTCTGAGGGGCGCATCCCAGGACTGTTCCCATGTGAGGGCGAGCCGGGGAGGGCTGGAGACCTCCGGCTCGCCCAGAGCCTTGTGGGGGTGAGCTGGGAGGGCCGGGAGGCCTCCGGCTCGCCCAGAACCTTGTGGGGGCGAGCTGGGAGGGTCGGGAGGCCTCCGACTCGCCCAGACCCTTGTGGGGGCGAGCCGGGAGGGCCGGGAGGCCTCCGGCTCGCCCAGACCCTTGTGGGGGCGAGCCGGGAGGGCCGGGAGGCCTCCGGCTCGCCCAGACCCTTGTGGGGGCAAGCTGGGAGGGCCGAAAGGCCTCCGGCTCGCCCAGACACTTGTGGGGGCGAGCCGGGAGAACCGGGAGGCCTCCGGCTCACCCAGACCCTTGTGGGGGCGAGCTGGGAGGGCTGGGAGGCCTCCGGCTTGCCCAGAACCTTGTGGGGGCGAGCTGGGAGGGCCGGGAGGCCTCCGGCTCGCCCAGAGCCTTGTGGGGGCGAGCTGGGAGGGCCGGGAGGCCTCCGGCTCGCCCAGAACCTTGTGGGGGCGAGCTGGGAGGGCCGGGAGGCCTCCGGCTCTCCCAGAACCTTGTGGGGGCGAGCTGGGAGGGCCGGGAGGCCTCCGGCTCGCCCAGAACCTTGTGGGGGCGAGCTGGGAGGGCCGGGAGGCCTCCGGCTCGCCCAAAACCTTGTGGGGGCGAGCTAGGAGGGTCGGGAGGCCTCCGGCTCGCCCAGACCCTTATGAGGGTGAGCCGGGAGGGCCGGGAGGCCTCCGGCTCCCCCAAACCCTTGTGGGGGCGAGCTGGGAGGGCCGGGAGGCCTCCGGCTCGCCCAGAACCTTGTGGGGGCGAGCTGGGAGGGCCGGGAGGCCTCCGGCTCGCCCAGAGCCTTGTGGGGGAGAGCTGGGAGGGCCGGGAGGCCTCCGGCTCGCCCAGAACCTTGTGGGGGCGAGCTGGGAGTGCCGGGAGGCCTCCAGCTCGCCCAGAACCTTGTGGGGGCAATCTGGGAGGGCCAGGAGGCCTCCGGCTCGCCCAGAACCTTGTGGGGGAGAGCTGGGAGGGCCGGGAGGCCTCCGGCTCGCCCAGAGCCTTGTGGGAGCGAGCTGGGAGGGCCGGGAGGCCTCCGGCTCGCCCAGAACCTTGTGGGGGCGAGCTGGGAGGGCCGGGAGGCCTCCGGCTCGCCCATAACCTTGTGGGGTCGAGCTAGGAGGGCCGGGAGGCCTCTGGCTAGCCCAGAACCTTGTGGGGGCGAGCTGGGAGGGCCGGGAGGCCTCCGGCTCGCCCAGACCCTTGTGGGGGCGAGCTGGGAGGGCCGGGAGGCCTCCGGCTCGCCCAGACCCTTGTGGGGGCGAGCCGGGAGGGCCGGGAGGCCTCCGGCTCACCCAGACCCTTGTGGGGGCGAGCTGGGAGGGCCGGGAGGCCTCCGGCTCGCCCAGAATCTTTTGGGGGCGAGCTGGGAGGGCCGGGAGGCCTTCGGCTCGCCCAGAGCCTTGTGGGGGCGAGCTGGGAGGGCCGGGAGGCCTCCGGCTCGCCCAGACCCATGTGGGGGCAAGCTGGGAGGGCCGGGAGGCCTCCGGCTCGCCTAGAGCCTTATGGGGGCGAGCTGGGAGGGCCGGGAGGCCTCTGGCTCGCCCATAGCCTTGTGGGGGCGAGCTGGGAGGGCCGGGAGGCCTCCGGCTCGCCTAGAACCTTGTGGGGGCGAGCTGGGAGGGCCGGGAGGCCTCCGGCTCGCCCAGACCCTTGTGGGGGCAAGCTAGGAGGGCCGGGAGGCCTCCGGCTCGCCCAGACCCTTGTGGGGGCGAGCCGGGAGGGCCGGGAGGCCTCCGGCTCGCCCAGACCCTTGTGGGGGCGAGCTGGGAGGGCCGGGAGGCCTCCGGCTCGCCCAGAACCTTGTGGGGGCGAGCTGGGAGGGCCGGGAGGACTCTGGCTCGCCCAGAACCTTGTGGGGGCGAGCTGGGAGGGCCGGGAGGCCTCCGGCTCACCCAGAGCCTTGTGGGGGCGAGCTGGGAGGGCCGGGAGGCCTCCGGCTCGCCCAGAACCTTGTGGGGGCGAGCCGAGGAGGCCGGGAGGCCTTCGGCTCGCCCAACTCCAAGTCGGGTAGGCGGTCTGCGTTTAGCGCCCAAGAGTAGCAGGATTTGGCTATTCACAGTCCAGTTTTGGTTATTCGCAGTCCAAGAGCAGCGGGATTTGGCTATCTGCAGCCCAATTCAAGGGTATTTTGGTAATCTGGCAGACCAGTTTTCGGCTATTTGCAGCCCAACTTCAGAAATCCTATAAATAGGACCAAGGGGGCAGCATTTGAGAGATTCGGTTTTTAAGCTAGCTCTCTCTCCCTCTCTCTCCTTCCCCAAATCTCTCTAGTGGGGTGAGGAGAGCTTCCAGTGGTGCCCAAGCTTAGTAGTGGCTTGGGAGGGGAAGTTCCTAAAGGGCTTCCGGGTATGTGGCGGGACCTCCCCACTAAGCCCTTGGTCCAGTTCCTAGTTCCAACACCTTCAACCTAGAGCCCTCCCTTTGGAGGAGTAAGGATTGGTCGCCCCTCGGCTAGCTGAGGGCCCCGAACTCCACTGAGACTAAGTCTTGTTCGCAAGTCTCGGTTTCAACACCTGTAATATTATGAAACCTTGGATTTGGTATTTTTAGATGATTAGTATGCTAGGTTAATTTTCTCAGAATTTTTGGAATTCATATTTTAGTACTTGGTGTGTAAAGTCACATTTTCATCTTTTTCATGATAAATATAAATTATGATTATAAATTTGCTGGAAAAATATGATCTTCTGGAAATAGTGTTTTTATGTCAATATAAAGCTACTGTAATTTTTCCAGATTTTTAGGAAGTTTAATTTCAGTACTTGTAGTGAAGAGCCATGTTTCCTCTCCTTTAAAGATAAATAGAAATTGTAGGTTTAAAATGTTTGGAAAATTAGGATCTTCTGGAAATAGTGTTTTTATGTCAATATGAAGGTACTGTAATTTTT
This sequence comes from Dactylorhiza incarnata, assembly GCA_033032865.1. Classification (NCBI taxonomy): domain Eukaryota; kingdom Viridiplantae; phylum Streptophyta; class Magnoliopsida; order Asparagales; family Orchidaceae; genus Dactylorhiza; species Dactylorhiza incarnata. Next base: position 41,755 of record JAWHQI010000296.1, on the reverse strand, counting down.
CCAGAATTTTAGGAAGACAAAATCTTGTACTTGATGTGTAAAAATTATTTTTCCATTCATTCATTGAAAATTTGGGATCATAGTTATTTAATTGCTGGAAAAATATGAAATCTTGGAAATCTTTTTATCATGTCACATTTCATCTCTGGAAGGATATTTAACAAGTTTGAATTCACTAGCATGATACCTCCTTCACATTTTAGATTCATATTAGTAATTAATGAATTTTTATAGAGGTCAAAATTAGATGAAACATGCTTGGATTTTGATCATCCCTTATTTTATCCACTATGAACCTAGGATAAAAATTAGAAGTCATTTGGAAGTAATTTGACCAAGATTCCATCATAGGAATCTAAGTTAGTTATATGTCGTGGTCTGCGGATAGTGAAAACTCATTATGATGAATAGGTCAATATATTCACAAGGAAATCGATGAGAATTTGATTATAACAAGAGATGAGTATAGACCACTTAGAGGACTAGAAGTTTTTAGAGTTGAGTCCAAAAGATTGATTGCATAGGAGCGGGGTGAAACATAAGGCGTAAGTTATAAAGGGTAATGAGAGGGAGGAAGGTTAGGTCAAGATAGCCGCCAAGAATGTTAAATGTCCCAGAAAGGAGTTGGGCATCATCCCATCATATACCCTAGTACCTTGCGAACCCTTCACCGGGTAGCCCTCGGGAAGTCCAGGATCCACCCTAAACTTCCAAGTATAATAATAACTAAACAAGAGTAGTCTAAATAGGAGTTAGAAGATGAGAGTGCTTGGTGAGCTGTGGGTAAGGTTGTGCTCGGGATTGACGAAAGATCGTCCTCCCCCTTAGAGAGTCATAAAGCGCTGAGGTTAATTCAAGTGAAATGATAAGAGAGTAATCTTATGGGTAGATATCAATAATACTAAGTGTCTTGGGAAAGGGAATTTTGGGGAGTCATCCCATTGTAGTTCCTAATACCGTAGCGATCCCTTTACAGGGTAACCCTCCGGAATCCAAGATTAAACCTAAACCGTAGGGATAAAATGTTACAAGAATAATTTAATAACACACTCACCCACACCCCGTGGTTGCGGGAGCCTAGTCTGTTTAGTGCTGCGAGCAGTAAGCTCAGTGTTTGAAAGAGCGGATTGAAAGTCAGGTGAGCTTGCAACTCAGTAGAGTTTGTTGGTACGGACGGGTTGGTCTGGGGAGCCGGTGGCTTGGAAGGTTATTAATGACGGGCAGGTTAGCCCGGGGAGCTTATGGCTCGGAGATAGATAGTAAAACATGTTGCATGTGCATTGAAGGTGGTGGGTCTTCTGTATTGGACGGACGTTCACACCGACGTCAATACGTTGACTCGGCAAGTGTGGTATATACACTTAGCCTAGAAAGTCTGGCGGTCCAGTCAGCAAGAGTACGCAGACGCTCCACGGTTTTGTGTTGAGGCGTACGATAGGTCTAGGTTAGGTAGTGTGAATACCAACCTAGATGTGGGCGAGGCCCAACCCACCGCTTCTGTTTGCCACTACGGGAGTATCCTGGGAGTCTTGCTAGCTCCAAAAAGGGGGAACTAAAGGTCTATGCGCATAGAGTCGTAGTGTGTGAGTTGCACTTGTATGAACATATCATAACAACATACCTAACATGTCATAGCATGAATATTGCATTTCAACCCCTACCCCTATCATATAAATTGGTATGGGACTTTTTATACGATAGGCCCTGCTAAACGACCCCTTGGTCTATAGGTTTGTATGGGCATTCCTATAAATCAATGGTTACTTTTAAATTACCTTACTTGCGTCGCACTGCTTCCTTATGCTTACTTCTTTCTCTGCTGCGATATTACTTTACTGCATTTATTACTGTTTACTGGTTCATATTGCTAGCATAGAACTTATATGTTATACTCTTGATAGCGTAGAATATTTGTCACCTGCTTTTGATTACTCCACTTTGTTGTTCCCCGCTTCTTCCTCCCGCACGGTGCCTAGGAGTCGCGGGGGTAGGCGGGGACAAAATCGGCTTAGTCTTTATGACTAACGGTCGGTTGTGACCGTAGGTGTACGGGGAGCTGGAGCACCAGCATGACCAGTCAAGACATGATGGCAGGATATGAGGAGCAGAAGCCATGCAACACTTCTACCACAAGATAGGTGTTTGAAGATTTGAGAGTTGATAGCTTCCGCATAGATGTAGAGTGAGAGAGTGAGATTTTGTTCTACTTCGGACATGTACCGGGCATAAGCCCCTTTTTACTCTTTCTTTTCTTGTACTCATTGATGGACAGTTTTCATTTGGTTATATATACATATACAGATGCGTGTGATTGTGGACTTATGTGCTAGTTTTACTTCTTATCTTTTGATGGCCTAGTTGATCGTCCTTGCCGGCAGGATCGGCGTCTTGCGGAGATGGCTAACTTGTTTGCTAGCATCACCGTAAGGCGGCGGTTCTGGGCATAAGATCCAGGAACTCTCCTGGTGCGGGAGAGGGGTCTTACACTACTTCCCCATAAGGTTATTCTCCTTGTCACTTTGTGGTCATCATGCCTTAATCAGTCTATACCCGAGGTCGATTTTGGATTAGTATATGCTATGAAATCGTCTTTGTGCGTCAAATTAGAATGATGTCCTAGTTTGGTTGGCCTAACTCATTGATTAATGGACTATTTTGTGTGATTTTTACACATGGGCACACCACTGCTTACGCTGGTAGTTTGTCCTCAAACTAACTCGAGTGGGGGTGTCTCAGGGTTTTGTGGACTTCTTTCTCGTTGCATCGTTTATTCAAGTGATACCAGTTGTAAGATTCCTCTTCCGCACCAGGAGAGTTCCCGAATCTTATGCCCAGAACCGCCGCCTTACGGTGACGCCAACACATGATTTAGCCTCCTCTGCAAGACGCCGATCCTGCCGACAAGAATGATCAACCAGGCCAACAAGAGATAAGAAGAAAAACTAGATAAAATAAACCAAGTCCACAATCACACTCATATATATATGTCAAAATAGTATACAAGTTCATTAATGAGTACAATAAATGAAGAGAGTAAGAGTTTATGCATAATACATAACCAAATGGAATACAATAAAGTAACTCTCTCTCTCAACAACTCTATGCGGAAGCTAAATACTCTATCATCATCCATCACCTGTCCTGTAGTGGAAGTAATGTGCGGCACCTGCTCCTCAGTTCCTGTCACCTCGTCCGGCTGGTCGTGTTGATGCTCCATCTCCTCAGACTCATATGGTCACAATCGACCGTTAGTCATAAAGACTAAGCCAGTTTTGTCCCTGCCTCCCCCCGCGACTCCTAGGCACCAGGCGGGAAGAAGAAGCGGAGGACAACAAGGGGTAATAACAAATGCAGGTGACAAGGGAATCTATACTAGCAAGTATATACATAACAAGGTAAACTATTCTAACAGATATATACGAGCAGTAAGTGAAAGGTAAACAAACAGTAAGTAAGCAGTAAGTAAAGCAGTAAGTAAGTAAAGCAGAAAGTAAGTAAAGCAGTGTGCACAAGTACAGTAAATAAGTAAGGTATACTACCATCACATGAGTATCTAAACTTATATGAATGTCCATACAAACTTATAAGTTAAGATTTCCAGAATTATAACTTATCATATAAAAGAGCTCATACTAATTTATATGATAAGAGTCTGCAATTATGTTGTAAGGTTTATGTATGAAATGATATGCATGCTACGATATGATTCATACAAGTGCAACTCACCCACACGACTCTGTGATCACAGACCTGTAGTTCCCGATTTTTGGAGCTAACTTCACTCTCTGGTACCACTGTTGTGGCTACGACAGCAGTGGAGCGGGCGTCTCCACTTCCTAGGCGGGTAGACACACTACTAGGCCTAGACCCTTCGTACGCCTCTGTACACGTCCTAGGTGCACTCTAGAGTCTTGCATACTATTTGCTGGAACCCACCAATCTTTAAGGTCGGGTGTGTGTTTTTAGTGATCGTCCTTCAGACCGCAGTATAAACAACCTACTATCCCCTCAAACCCTCACACCAACCTAAGTCAACGTACTGTCGTTGGTGTGACGACCGGTCTAGTACCGAAGACCCGCCACTAAATTGTTCTTATGCACATGCAAGTTATCACCACCCGAGCCTTTAGCTCGTAGGACCAACCCGTCCTGATATACAACCTCCTGAGCCTCCAGCTCGCATGACCAACCCGTCCTGATATACAACCTCCCGAGCCTCCAGCTCGCAGGACCAACCCGTACTGATATACAACCTCCCGAGCCTCCAGCTCGCAAGACTAACCCATCCTGATATACAACTTCCCATCCTCTAACTAGGGATGAAGTTCACCATATCTCTTGTTCATTTAGTTAGACTACTCTTGTCCAGTTATTGTTATACTTAGAAGTTTATGGTGAATCCAGGACTTCCCGTGGACTACCCGGTGAAGGGCTCGCAGCGGTACTAGGGAATGCAATGGTGGTTGAAGCCCAAATCCCCCTTTCCAGGATATTTACTTTTATTAGTGGTCACTCTTTTAATGACCCACTCTCCTTATTACACCTTGTAACTTCAACGCTTTATGACTTATCCTTCACCCTATCCTTAAACACACATTCTCTTGAACGATGCAACACCTAAAATCTCAAACACTCTAAATGGTGTAGGCCTTGTATGATTCTCAAATGTCTCTGATCACACACTAAAGATATTCCATGAATATTTCACCGTGCTGAATAATCATCATGATCTTCTAAGGTGATAATTGCCCTTTTATGTATATTGCGACATGATTCGTAATTATTCTCTAAACCATAGTACGAATGTACTCCAAAAATTCCACAACATCTAAGGGCTAATATAAATGATATGTTACTATTATAATCCAAATTTCACTGATTTTCTAAGTGATCTTGCTGGTCAAATCATCACATTAAGTTTTTACTAATCGCAGACCAAAATGAGATTGAACTAGATTTGATTCCTATGATGAAATCTTGACCATATATGTCCAAATGAGTTCCAATTTTTACCATAGGTTCATAATGGATAAATTAAGGGTTAACCAGAGTTTTGACATATTTCAAATAAATTTGACTTCTATTTAAATTCAATTAATCAATTGACAACCTCTAAATTACAAAGGAAGTATCTTGTCAGTAAGCTAAATCTTACTAATAAAATTTCCAGAGATGATAAATGACATGATAACATGATTTCCAGAATTTCATAATTTTTCAGATGATTTATTATCATAATTTCCATTTAACGTAAAAGGGATAAAAATATAAATTTACACATCAAGTACTAGTTTATGTCTTCTAAAAATTCTGAGAAAATTACTATATCACTGTAGTGACCTAAAAACATCATATCCAAAGTTTCATAATTTTCCAGGAATATTTCACCATAGATATTTCATATATTAAGAAGTATGACAAACTGAATATATGGAATTTTACCATGCATAATATATCCAACAATTTTACCAAAAAATCTAGAGGTTCATAATTAGATTCCTAATGATTTTCCAGAGTTTCAAAAATTTCTCCATCATTTTGCTCAGTGAAATATGAAATGTGGCCTATGATAAATTTGATAAATTCTAAATAAATAATCTCTTAAATTTTCTACAAAAAAATTGCAGAGGTTCTAAATGGTAAAGTGATCCACCAGAGTTTCAAAATTTTCTACAAGGTATTAGTCATGAACATTTCACAAATACATAAATGTGACATAAATCATATTCATCACATACTTAGGATTTTTTATTCCAAAAATCCTAATTTTTCCTGAGGTAAGGTATTATATCATAAAGAGGGTGTGGCCAAAATTTCAGAAGCTAACACTAAGTCATATGTGTTGAATACACAAAATATCTCTTTTGACTATTGGCACACCATAACACATTTTAGAAGTGGAATTACCCAACATGCAGAGGTCCAAATACTCTCAACTTTTAACCATGGTCTAATAATGGCCTAATAAGCATGACACCCAAATTTGGGGTCATTTGGAGTTATACAACTTCATAAATTTTATTTATTTGATTGATCATATTTTGAACAAAACTTTAGGGAATTTATCTCCTAAAATTCTAATTTTTTGACAAAAGCTAGTAATAGGGCACATACATGCAAGGCCCAAATTTCAGCTCCATCAGACTTACCATTTAAAAGATATACACAATCTAATTTCTGATTTTCACTGTGAGCAGTCTCACTAAAATGGTTGTTGAGGGTTCTACAGTGCTCCAAATGAGCTGATTCAAATTTCTAAATAAAGTAGACATCTAAATCTACAAAAGTTATTTCAGGCCACTTTTCATGAAATGGCCTCTAAGGGTCTTAAAATAAGCATGAACATACATATGAAAATGTGACAAGACATTTCATTTCATAAAATTTGGCCTGCATATATCATTTCATATGGAATCAACGACTAGGATTTCGTCTCCTACCTCTAGCCAACATCCCAGATTAACCCGACCTGGACCACCTTGATCTGCCATTTCCCGGCCATCCACGGCCCACCACTGCCGGCCACCACCTTCACCACCTTCCTTGAGGTGGTGGATACCACACAGCCGCCAGAGACGGCTTCTCCGGCGATCCCGAGCGGAAGCAAAAGCTCGAGAAAGATCCTTCAATCTCACATGGGATCGGGCTCAATTGAGCCCGATTTCTCTCCTAATTGGACCTAGATTCTAGCACAAAGGGAGATGGGGAGAAACTGAACCTTCATGGGGCTTGAGGTTGAGGAGAGCTCGGAATCACCATGGCCGACCACCTCTATTGGAGCACCTTGCCGATCTCCCAATTCGGCATCATTTCCTTCACTTCAAAGCTCCATCACGACTCCTCTCAGGCTTCTAAAGCGGATGGAATGGTCAAATTGAGTTGGGGAGGGCTATATAAGGAGATTTGAATAAGGGGAGCTCGGGTTCACTTTGGTTGCTCCTCCTAGCCGCCACATGACACCAATTCAGCCCAAATCCGGTTGGGTATTCATTGAGGAGGTCAGGCATGACTTTGGGCAGATGAATGGAGTGTCAAATGACCTCCATTCCTCAAATTCCTTTTGGCTTTAATGGAGGTTTGGGGAAAAGTCCACTCTACCTTTTTGCATGTCATCCCTTTCAAATTTCAGGGGGCATGGCTGGTAATTGGACTCTTGGGCTGCTGGATGGGCTTGGATTGAGACCTTGGCCGAATTGAATTTGGTTTGGGCTTTAAATTTCTTCATTTAGGCCTAAAGTTGACCTTAGTTGACCCTAATGTTGACTTGGTCAATTGGGTGGTTTGACTGGTCCAAAATGTTTACCTTGAGTCCTTTGACACCCCAATGTTAATTGGGTCATGGTGATGCCCCAATTGGGCCAATTTAGTCAATATGTGTGATTTTGACCCAAATTGAGAAAATGTTGACTTTGGTCAATTTGGTCCAATTGATGATCTCATGATGGGCATTTTGGGTCAATTGGGTCCCCCATGATGTTCTAAGCCTAGGGGTGAAATCAATTTCATGTTTTGGGGGTCAATTGAATCTATTGATGAAGGATTGGCTTATGTTGACCTAAGTTTGATTTTGGTCAAATTGGACCAATTGGTGACCCCATGATGAGGCTTTTGAGTCCATAACACTCATGTAGGGCTTTACCATCTAGTGGTGGGGTCAATTTGATCATATCAAGTCTAATTGACCCAATTGTGTTGAATTTGCCTATGTTAACCTATTCTGACCTAAGGTTGATTTGGTTAAATTGGCCAAACTTGGTGACCCTATGATAGGGTTTTTGGGTCACTTGGGCCTCTTTCAGGGTTAGGGACCTATTGTAAGTCCAATTTGAGTTGGGGTGAGTTCAATTTGAAGTAGATTGACCTAGGTTAACTTGTGCACTTTTGGGATGCTTATAATAATTTTCCTAAGTTCAGGTTGACCTAGGTTCATACCATGAACACTACTCACAGCTCCAACCCTAACCCAAGGGGTCTAGAAGGAATGAGGATGTTACAATCTCAAACTTTGCTTTTTCAAGCGTCGAATCCTCGATACACCATTGAATGGTTTGATCTTCAAGTAAACCCATTCGCCACCAGTGAACTCGATATTTCAGTGCTTGGTGTTATAATATTTTGTCTGCCTATCCTGAGCAATCAACAACCGCTCCCGGAATGTTCGAATCGCCGAATGTGCATCATCGACGTATTTTCACTTAAATAACTTCGTGTCGCTTAATTCTGCCCAAGCCAAGGTAGTACGACATTTTCTACCATAAAGGGCCGCGAAGGGCGCCATTGGTATACTCGCTTGGTAGCTATTGTTGTAGGCGAACTCAATCATGAAGAGATGATCCTCCTACCTCTTTCTGAAATCCAAGGCGCACATTCGGAACATATCCTCCATTGTCCTATTAGTCTGTTCATGAATAATGATGAAGGAATTCGAAGCTGTGTGAATTGTCAACATGAAGAATGAGTCCAGCCAGATCTAATAAGGAATTCGAAGCTACTTCTATAAGAACTCAGAGGTGTGTCGTCATGAAGAATGATGAAGTCGACGCAACGTCGAATACAGTCTGAAAAGTAAACATTTTCTGCTGTCCTTTTAACAACTTTTCAGAAGGACCACAAAGCTAAAGACAGTTCTCCAAGGCTCGTTTATTGTCAATAATGGAATGAAGTATTCCAGGACACAACAGAAACATTCTTGGAAGGTATTCAAATTTGATGGACGGGTCAGAATCAAAAGAAGAAAAGGAAATCAACTGTCCAATAAGAATTCCTTTTCAGGACAGCCTAAAATGAGAAAGAAATTCAAATTCCAAATATATAGAATAAATATGCCGAAGAGGAGAAGAAAATTAAGAACATTGATTACATTATTTTCTGGCTGTTGAAAAGGGTTCTTCTTCTTCTTCCTCCTTCAACTCTAAGACAAAAAACAAGTGTTCTCTCTGCACAGGAAAAGAATACAGTTTCTTCTTCTTTTTCATCACACAGTAGCTAGTTTACAAGAAGTGCTCAAAGAATAAGGATCAAGCAAATAACCCTTGCAATCATCACAATCATAAGCAAGGGTTCATCATATTCAGATCCAGTGAAAAACAGAAGCTGTAGTTCATGAGAAATTACTTCTGAAGAATTCTGAAAGCAGAATTCTATTCTCCCTCTTATTTCTGTCTTCTCCTTTATTCTTCAACTGTAAAAGAGTTTTATTATTTCAAAAGATTCAGTGGTTCTAAGAGTCTCCTTATCAAAAGACTTAGTGGTTCTAAGAGTCTCCTTATCAAAAGACTTAGTGGATCTAAGAGTCTCCTTATCAAAAGACTCAGACACCGGTTGTGCAATCCTACTAGGGAGGTAGAAGAGAGGAGTACCCATATTTTGGGGAACCTCTATAAAAATTCCTGTGTCCTTTGTGTTTGATTTTCTGTGCTGTCCCTATTTCAGTTTCTTGTGTTTATATTTTCTGCAATTTGTGTTTACTTTATTCTGTGTTTTGGATTACTGATTACATAATACTTAGTATTTTTATTGTGTATGCATAATTATGGTTGAAAATATTTAAAAATCTATTCACCCCCTCCCCTCTAGAGAATACTCAGAGGCACACTATGCACTTTCAGCCCGAACTGATGAGGAAGGCTCTACCGCTCCTTTATGGAGTTGGCTACCCTGGGTAGGATCCACTGGGCGACTAGTTGGGCCCAGGGGACACGCCCTTCTGTTCGACTAGTGTGGGTCATAGTGGCTCGCGCCGTACCTCCCAACACCGAGGGCATTGTTGGACCCCCAACATATGTACACGTCTGTGTGCCAGGCCATGTCTGTGTGCATGGCCATGCACTATACTGTGTGAATTGTGTTCTTTCTCCCAGCCTTCAGAACCATTGACATAGCTAGTGACACAGCTGTGTCCCTGGCCGTGTATAGACTTAAAGGTTTCAAAAGACCTCATAAGCACACCCAATTCGTCCCCAATCTCCACGGGACTTCTATAAGGCTCTTAGACTCCTTATGATCTACTCGTATTCGGTTTTTGGGTGTTACAACTCTCCCCCCTTAAATGAATTTCGTCCCGAAATTCCAAGAATAGGAAAGTTCACAAAATTAAATTATACCAGAGGTAAATAACTTGGGGTACTCATCGTGCATGGTTTTCTCTCACTCCTAAGAGAGCTCCTCTCGTCCGCAATTGTCTCAGCGAACCTTGACCATTTTGATCAATTTGATCTGCAACTGTTGGACTTTAGTGTCTTCGATGTGAATGAGATTGACTTTCATCGTTAGCCCACCATCGACTGACACCTTGTTGATCACAACAATGTGAGTGGGCTCTTGCACCGTCTTCCTCAATACAGATATGTGGAATATATTATGAAGGCCGCTCAATTCTGGTAGACAGTGTAAGACGATAGACAGATTCACCAATGCGCTCCGTAACTTCAAACGGTCCAAGGGACCTCAGACTTAGCTTCTTTAGTTTCCTTATCCTCGATACCTCTTTGAACGGTTTGATCTTCAAGTAAACTCAATCGCCAATGACGTATTCAACTTTTAAGTGCTTTGCATTGTAGTACTTTGCCTGCTATCCTGGGTCATTAACAATCAGTCCCATATTGCCCGAATTGATGTATTCACCTCTTCAATCTATTTTCGCTGCAACAGCTTCGTGTCGCCCATTCCTGCCCAAGCCAAGGGCGTATGACACTTCCTATAATATAGGGCCTTGAAGGGCATCATTTGAGTACTCGCTTAGTAGTAGTTGTTGTAAGCAAACTCTATTATGTAGAAGTGGTCCTCCCATCTCTTTCCGAAGTCCAAGACGCACATCTAGAACATATCCTCCATAGTCTTATTGGTCCTCTCGGTCTGTCCATTCATTTGCTGGTGGAAGGCCTTGCTAATCTTTAACTTGGTACCCAATAGCTGGTGCATTTGGGAACTCACTCCCACTTATTATTACTTGTACGATCGGTGCACTTGCCGATATCACATCAGTGTGATACCCCACCTGTAAGTATCCCATGATATAGGTCCGACCGGTCCACACTACATAGAATCATCACTGGTAGGCTATTCCAAAATGATATAAAAGACAAACACTAAAGAATTTGAGTCAAAAACACATCGGATAAGTAACAAATGATAAGAAATATGAAGAGAATGTCCACTACTAAAGCAATAAGATAAGTCTCGGCCTTAAGACTTACAAGCTCTCCAAAAGAGTTCAGCAGACTATAAAATAAAGCAAGGGTACAAGCACTCAAAAAGGACTCACAGGCATGTAGGTACTAAACCAAAACAAAAGAACTCGAACCACTCGCTAGGGACCCTAGTGCTCCACGACCCCCTTCCCGCTTCCTACAACCATCACAACAAAATGGCTCACAAAGAAGGTCAGCTGCAAGCCGATCACAAACTAGGTAACATAGATACTCCCCCGGCAAACCTAGCGGTCCTTGGGGAAGCTAGAACACCATGCAAGTTAGTATCTCACATAATATGATAATACATCAAGTAGGTAAGCAAGTGACAGTACGAAAGGACAACAATCTAGAAATAGAAAGCATACACACAATTTAGCTATCAATAACATACTATAATACTTATCAATTTTGCGATGGGAGGGACTCCCGGGGCATCAACAATAAGGGTTATCCACTCTTGAGTCAGGGGCGAGTAACCTCCAACCCCATCCAAAAGTTATGAGAGGAGAGAACCATCCCAACTCTCGAGTCCTTAGCTACAGGTGAGAAGTACCTCACTTGAGTCCACAGTTATGTGCACAAGTTTCAGATTATGCTACCTGGGAGCTATCACCAGGTAGTAAGTACTACCGCCGAGCGGTAGCTCCAGGAGCTAGCCATTTCCAGGATTTAGCATCCCCAGAAATGACCTTTGAGGCCATAAACACATCTTGGTGCATCCCAGTACGTTCAACACAACTGAAATTTCTTATCTTGAGGTTCCTGAAGCTGCCTTTGGGCGTTAGCCGCTACTGCCGGGAGTAGTTCCAGGAATCTGTGAATCAACTCCACTTTCAGCCCTTTCTAGGCTTCCCCACCCCGAGACCATAACTCATAATAGCACTAGGGCACCTCATAGGTTTTCTACATAAAACCCTTAACTAGATCTAACAAAACCATCACCAAATCGGGTCACACACAAGATCTATGAAAGAGAAATCCAAGACAATATTGGAACATGTTTAAATCTGAGGGGAAAGTGGTTGTTGCCTTGAGAGATTTCCTAGGAGCCATGGATCTCCGAGTTGCTTGAATGGAGAACGTACGCAACGGCTCTAACACGCTAACTCCAGCGACAGCTCGTCGATCTGACCGCTAAAGCTCCGGTAAGAGCGCCTTCTTCTTTACCCCCGGTGGAGAGCTCTCCCCTCCTCTTGACCTAAGTTTGGGAGAAAAGAAGCATATGATCTGATATTAGGTCTTCAGTCTTGTTTAAGGGGTTTGGGCGAACACGTCATGACCTTTGGATCAAGTTCTAAGGGGTTCGGACAACCACGATCGTGGATCCTGGATTCTAGATCCGTTTGGGAATTTCCGCACTGCGGTAACTCTTATCTCCGTGCGGTAGCAATTGAGCTGCTACCCGAGACAAACGCTACAGCCTGCGGTAGCCCTTATCGCACGATGGCAATTCCCATATTTTATTCTCTAGAGATCAGGGCGTTACAACGCGCCCGAGTGAAAAATGCGTGTCCGGGGAAAAAATACGTGCCTCAGAGAAAAAAGCACGCTCGGGTGGAAAAATGCGTGTCTAAGGGAAAATGCGCGCACATGCGAAAAATATTTGCTAGGTGAAAAATGCGCGCGACCAGACGAAAAATGCGCGACATTGCAAAAAGAACGCGTGCCCTGGCGAAAAAATGTGCGCCAGGGCGAAAATGCACGCCCGAGCGAAAACGCGTTCCTTGGCGAAAATGTACCAGAGCGAAAATGAGCGCCGATGAGAAAACACGCGCCCGAGTGTGTTCACATTTCCAGAATGCTTAATCTTAGACGACGAGATCTAAACATTCGACGAAGGGTTTTATCAAAAAAACTATTTTTAAAAATTCTTTATGAAAAATAGGGAGCCCCCGACTTTTTAAAAAACTTGAAACCTGTTTTTTTTTTCAAGAAACTCTTTTGCCACCGCTGCGCAAATAAAACTGTAGTAGCGATGAGAATAGAACTTTTTGCACCGCACCACCGTCCCAAACAGAGTGTAGGTTAATAACCAAACACTTTGTAATAGTAAAATAATATAAACTATTAGCAATAAAAAATGGGTGCTTATAATTGCAGGCCCTATACAGATATTTGCAGCCCCCAAAATAAACCGAAATAGTTACTTTTAACCTAAATTGAGTCTCTATTTGCCGCCCCTCTATTTTACTCCAGATTCCTGCGAATCGCAGACCTAGCGGGCGCCTCCTCTTCGCCGTCCGCGCGATTCTCACCGGAAGTCGCCTCCTCTTCGCCGTCGCCGCTTCCTTCAAGGATCCCGAGCCCCGAAGCCCCCGGCGCCGCCTGCTTCAAGGTTCGCTTTCTCCCCATTTACGCCCCGAAGCCCCCCGCCCCGCCGCCTGTTTCCCGATCCTCATTTACGCTGCAGTTCAATGCTTCGATTTTGATTTTTTTCCTTCCATCAGGCGTCGATCTTACTGGTGATTGCTTTAGGGCCGGCTTGAAGCAGAAGGGTTTCCTATTCCTGCAATGTTGCAGAAGTTGCAGAAGTTGCAGAAGCTCTAATCTGAAGCTCCTATTCCTGCAGTTGCCCGAAGCCCTATTTTCCCCAATGTGAGTATTTTTTAACTCTAATGTTTAGGTTTTCCATCCATTTAGGATTTTTTTACGCCGGATGGAAATTGTCAAGTTGATATTATAGATGCTTGTGTAGGTGCGGTGAGTTGTGTGCTTGTTGGAGAGGTAGGTCTTAAGGACGTTGTATCGAGTCCGGCTTACGGCGAGTTGTGTGCTTGTTGGAGAGGTAGGTCCTAAGGACGTTGTATCGAGTCCCGGATTTTTGGGAGCCAACCGACCCCTTTTCGTTCGCTTTTGGTCGGAGCCCTCCTTGTTATTTTCATGTTCTGTGATGTTTTTTTCCCGTTAGCGTTAGCGTGCACTTGTCACGACCCTCCCTAATTCATTGTAATTATTTATTCCATGTAGTTCAAAATGAGTGGTGAAGAGCAAAAACTATTGACATATGAAGATTTTCCTCAAGATACAGTTGTAGATGTTGGGTCCCATTTTCGTACAGATATGAGTTTTCCTACCAAGGAAGAATTGATAAAATGGGGTAGAAATGTTGGTAGAGGCTTGGGGTTTGTTGTGATCATTTTAAGGGTCGACAAATTGGATAAAAGAGCGAAACCTAGAATAACTCTAGGTTGTGATAGATATGGTGTGGCAAGGAAGAGCCAAAATCCAAAAAACTTTATTAAGAAGAATCTAAGGAAATCAAGTTCTAAGCGTTGTGATTGCAAGTTTTCCTTAAGAGGACGTAGGGAAGACATTGATGAATGGAAATTAGAGGTGATAAATGGAGTTCATAATCATGAGATGGTTCACTTAGAAGCACATCCATATGCCGGAAGGTTAAACAAAATCGAGCAGAAAATAGTTGAAGATATGTGCAATGCTGGAGTTAAGCCGCGCAAAATACTCACGACTCTTAAAAAAAGAAGTTCATCAAATACTACAAGCATGAGGACTATTTACAACGTGAAAGCAAAGTTTTGTAGAGATGAATTGGCTGGGAGCACTCCGATACAATTCTTGTACAAGTGTATAGATGAATGTGGATATACCAGTTTCAATGTGGTGAGCGAAAGTACTAATCAACTCAAGAGTTTATTTTTTGCTCACCCTACTTCAGTTACATTGAGCAACATGTTCTCAAACACTTTTTTGATGGATTGCACGTACAAGACAACCGTTTTCGTCTACCACTGTTTTGCATTGTTGGTATTACTTCTACGAGGCAGACCTTCTTCTCTAGTTTTGCATTCTTGGCAGATGAAACAGAGGCGAGTTATAGATGGGCATTGGATTGCTTTAAGAGTTTTTTTAATGAAAATATGTTGCCAATTTGTTTTGTTACGGACCGAGAGTTAGCATTAATGAATGCCATCAAACATGTTTTCCCTCAATCCAAAAATCTACTTTGTCGCGTGCATATAAGTAGAAATATTTTGGCTCACTGTAAGAAATATTTTACGGCGGGAAAAGATTGTGACACTTTTTTAGGGCTATGGCAACATCTCGTCGAAGCTAAGACTGAAAATGAGTATAACCTACGCTTTAATGAAATGATAAATGAGTATGCATTGAAATATCCTAATGTGATCTCATATGTCACAACAACTTGGCTAGAGCCTTTCAAAGAATATTTCATTTCAGCATGGATTGATAAGTATTTGAATTTGGGTAACACTAGTACCAACCGTGTAGAGGGTGGGCATAGTCAGCTAAAAAAATTCCTAGAAGTTTCTATTGAAAATCTTACGACCGTATGGAAGACATTCGATCAGTTACTTGTTTTGCAACACACGGAAATTAGAAAAATGTTTGGACAGAGCAAGCTACAAGTTAGCACGGGTTTTAAAAGCATGCTATATCCCGAGTTGGTTGGCAATATTTCTATTTGTGCTTTGGAGATTATTAAGGAGGAACTTTCTATTAAAACATGTTATGTAGTACCTGAACAATGCATGCATACAATAAGATACACGCTTGGATTACCTTGTGCACATGAACTGTTCCCATATATCAATACGTGTGATGCATTTCCACTTTGGATGATACACAAACATTGGAGGCAATTATCATTAAATGAGACTCAACACACTCCACCGAGTAAAGTGGATGATACACAAGAAGATCTTGATGATGATATTGAAGAGTTAATGGAAAGGTACAAGAAATGTAATGATATTCAAAAAAAGAAATTGAAAAGAAAGCTCCGAGAAATAGTAAATCCAACTATAAGTCAAACTCAAGAACCAAAAGTGCCAAGAAAATTAAAGGGACGACCGAAAGGGAGTCAGAAAAAAATGTTAGATGATTACAAATCAACTAAAAGAGAGCCATCTCATTTCGAACATGTGTTGATGTTAGAGCACCTTCCTACGAAAAGAGCACCTACCAAAATAAATATGAAGAAAGCTGCAAGAAGAGTGGTTGGCACAAGGAGTAATTTGCCTGATCGTGTGCGATCACAAATGCCATCAAATATTTCAACACATATTGTTGATGCCATTGACGTGATGGGTGATGGACATTGCGGGTTTAGAGTTATTAGCATAGCATTCACATTCCTTCCGTTGCATTCAGCGCCACCAGCAATTAGAAGGCAAATCTACATTGGATTTGTAGATGGCAATCACTTTGTTCTACTAAAAATGCATGAGGATTGTCCGTTACCAGATATGTTTCCAGTATGGACGAGATATCACGAGGAGATGACAGAGCAGTGGGGCATTCCCTATATAACAAATATTCGTGATTGACGAATGGTATGTATATTTAATATACTTTAAAAAAATGTTATGAGTAGGTGTATATGTTATCTAATTTTTGTTTAAATATTTTTTGTAGCTGTCAACATGTCATTGTTGTTTTTGGATTCTATCAGGCGCAAAAATCTATCGCAGCGTGCAAGAATTTTGTAAGTTTTTCATTGTCTTCTACATCTACCTATCATGATGCATGGAATAAAATAAATTTCGGACAACTAATTTGAGATTTTGTTCATTGTTTCATGCAGGGTGGTGATCATTTTGGGGCAAAGGATCGTCAGCTTTATTTATTACTAGAACATGTGCAACTGATACTTGTAGTTTGTTTGAACGATAAATTTTTGGACATTAACTTGTATTTCTGCCTTTAGAACTAAATTCTGTATATTTAATACTCTACTATTTTATTGCACAATGAAAAAAATGACTTTTTTTTGTGGGCTTGCAAATAGCATGTTGGGCTGCAAATATAATTACCCTAAAAAATTGTACTGTGCTCTCCTACGCAATTTTTAGGAAGATCTATAACATAGAATATAGATCATAAATCATAACATAATGCACCCTTTTTTCTCACAGCCACCCTCCTTCCTCAGCCCGCGTTAGATCTCTCCACGCTACCGCCGTCCTCTTCCATCCCGGCATTCCTCCTGCATTCTTTCTTATTTTCCAGATCTAGCCTTACTGCTGATCTAGAGAGAATAAGGATAATGGAGGATGATCCACTTGATGCTACAGCTGAGGCATCTGCGGCGATGTTGGGCGGGGTTTCTCCGAGCGGGGAGAGCCGCTTGATGCTCGAGCTCACGAGCTCTTCCAGTTCCCTCAATGAGGAAGACCTATTTGAGCCCGTCTCCCTCCGCGATCTCGACCCGGCCGTCCCCGAGCTCAGCTTGGCCGACGCATCCGTTCATTCTTCCATAGACTCCGGTGGCGAGGTTGACGCCGTAGCAGGCGCACTTACCAGCGAAATGAACCCCGATATCAACTTCTACAATCACCCAATCAAACCATCCTCCTCTACAGCCAGCTTCGATTCTTATCCTTACGCCTCCTCCTCCGTCGGATCTCCTGCTAAGCCGCGTGCGAGGCAGATCACGATGCCAGACATTCCGCTCGAGGTCATGCACCTTGTGGACTCTGTCATCATGGGGAGATTCGATTGCATGGATAAGCTCAAAGCAATGGTCTCCAGTGTAGAATCATTGGAGGTTTCGAGGTCCGTGGTAGATGCGCTTCTAGCCACAATGGGCGGAGTAGAGGGATTGGATGAAATGGCTGGTACTGGGTTTGAGGAATCTACTCCCAGCGTAATGCTCACCTCAAGAGCTGCTGTGGTGGCAGTGGAGCTCATTCCTTGGCTACCCTGGGAGGGTGATTCAGAGTTTTACATGTCCCCGTTAACAAAGATGGTGAAAGGTTTGTTTTTAATTCTGAATTCCTGCACCAGAAACCGTGTGATGTGCTCGTCCTCAGATTTGCTCCCGTCCCTTTTGGGTTCAACCGAGAAGCTTCTTTTGGATTCCACCGACCGTGTTCGGTGGAATGCATGGCCACTGTTTTACTGTCTGCAGATTCTCGGAGGACATTCTTTGAGCGTAATCGATCTCGAGCTTTGGCTTAATTTGATCAAGAAAAGCATCGTCTCCGAGTGGTCTACTCCACTGATACTGGCTTTAGAGAATGCGATGGGGAGTGAGGAGGCGAGAGGTCCAGCATGCACTTTCGAGTTTGATGGCGATAGTTCTGGTTTGCTTGCTCCGGGCGAGAATCGCTGGCCGTTCTCCAATGGTTATGCATTTGTCACTTGGATTTACTTAGACTTGTTAGAAGATGTGAGTGTTGACCCTTCCGCCAGAACCTACTGCGGCGGCTGGAGCCTCAGATTCTACCAAGATTGCCGGCCAAGTTCCTACCCAAATTCCTAGAATCTTTAGTTTTGTGTCTGCAGATAACCACTGGGTGGAGTCATATTTCTATGGACAGTTCTTGGTTGTGGAAATTGGCGCCGGGAAGGGAAAGAAGTCTTTCACTCGTTTCACTCATGAATTCAAGCCTCAGTGCTGGTACTTTATAGGGCTGGAGCACAGCTATAAGCAGAGTTTACTTGGCAAAGCAGAGAGTGAGATAAGACTGTATGTTGATGGGAAATTGCAAGAGGTTCATCTTTTTGATCTTCCAAGGACGTCTAAGCCGCTGTCATTCTGCTGCATTGGCACAAATCCTCCCCCCACACTACCTGGTTTGCAGCGGCGTAAACCACAGTGTCCACTTTTCGGCGAGATGGGCCCTGTTATATTTTCAAGGAACCCATTGGCCCTGATATAATGGCACGGCTAGCTTCTAGAGGAGGAGATGCTCTGCCCTCTTTCGGAAGAGGCGCAGGCGCACCGTGGTTGGCCGTAAATGAGCTTGTAAGAAGCCTAGCTGAGGAAAGCTCGGCCTTGGATACTGAGATTGGAGGAAGTCTGCACCTTCTTTATCATCCATGTTTGCTTAGCGGTCAAATTTGTCCAGATGCTTCACCTTCTTTTGCAGCAGGTTTGTTTTTCAGGTTCAGTGTCTCTTCTGTCTTGTACCTTCCTTGAATGTAGGCTCTTGGCTGCGAAAGGATTTCGAGCTATGTCGAAATGTTTTGACTTCAACATGGCATTAAGCTTTATAAAAATCAGATCGGTTATCTTTTGTTGTCGAGTTTATTCCCCTTCTTGAATGCATTTACAGAATTGAAAAAGTACAAATAATTCGTACACTCACACTTAAAATCAGATGTTTCTATTAGAGTACTATTGATCTAACCATCTCAAAAGTGGAGTTTGTCTCACATTCTGAGGAAGTGGTAGTCAGGCAACTCAATAGGCTCATTCATCATTCTCAGAAAGAAAGATTATATCTTGCCACATGCCACTGCATGACTTCGAACTTTGAGCAATAACAAGCATGACTACATGCTACAAAAACATGAATAAACTTGACTACATCATATGTTGCAAAATGAAGTTGGATAAATAGATTGATTTTGAAGCATCTTAAATCATCATATGCTGTCAAACAATATATTCGGAAAAATCTATTTCGTGTCGTTTTCCCCTAGAAACAACATGTCGACCAACATGTCAGACATATCGATCAACATGTCAGACATATCGACCAATTTCCAGAGCATCTTAATTTTTAAAACCATGCTGCATTATAATGATCGGAGCACAAGAATCTTGTTTGCTTACAAATTCCTAGAACAGTAAGGTACATTTTTAATTGATCAGAGCTAGAAAATTGAGCTACATTATAAATGATCAGGGCTACAAAAAACTAGCAATCAACAACATGAAAAAAATCAATCAACAAACATATAACCAACAAAAATGAAACGCCAACCATCAACATAGAAAACCAACAAAAACAAAAACTGGCCATCAGCATACAGAAAACCAGTAAACAAAAACCATTAGAGAATCAGAGAGAGCTCAGAGAGTAAGGGATCAAAGAGAGGAACCAGAGAGAGGTGAGTATCAGAGAGAGGAAACAAAGTGGAATTAGGGAGAAACCAAAGAGCATCAATGAATCAGAGGGACAGCTCAGAGAGGAGAGCATCAAAGTGAGGAACCAAAGAGAAACAAAGAGCATCAAAGTGAGGAACCAAAGAGAAACAAAGAGCATCAAAGTGAGGAACCAAAGAGAAACAAAGAGCATCAAAGTGAGGAACCAAAGAGAAACAGAGAGGAGAGCATCAAAAAGAGGAACCAAGAGAGAAGAGCATTAGAGTGAGGAACAAGAGAGGAAACATTGAAGAACCTGAGAGGAACCAACGGTCCAGGTCCTCTAGGCGCACATTTAAAATTTTAAACAAAAAAACCACAGTGGAGCTGCAGAAATTGCGAGATGAACCAGAGAAATCGAGGCAGATACTAGAGAGAGGAATCAGAGAAACCGAGACAAAACCAGAGAGAGGAACGAAGCCAGAGCGAGTAACAATGCTGCAGAAACCAGAGCTCAAAATCGCCGGCAAAACCAGACAAATAGCAAATGGAAAGCCTTAGGAACTCATCGTGAGGCGAGAGCTCAACACAAATGAAACCAGGAAATGAAAAAGGGCAGTGTAAATGATTAATGACATAGATAAAGGAAAAAACTAATAAATATAAATCGTGATATATCATCCGATATATCACGAAACGATATATTGATAAAAAATTTAGATCTCATGTCGTTTTGTCAATGAAATCTTTATGTGAGCCGTTATCCACAATGCTGACTTGAGCTTGATCCAAAGTGGCATTTGGTGGAAACCGCCATTGCAAAGAGTACAGCTGTCTTCAAAAACTTTCCAAATTCTCCTCCGCCCCAAGCTTCTCTTTACCTAAACATGGAGCTCTGAGACCATTGATGCACATCGGGTCAATTAAGAGAGTGAGTGTACTTGTACAAAATCTTAAATTAAATTCACAACAATCTTTCGTCATTCAATATTTTTGGAATTCACACAAAAGAACTCTAAATGCTTTTCAAATGAAACTTGATGTCCTTCTATCATGGTAACATTTCATTACAACATTCCCATAAATAATAGAAGTCATGCTCCAAGAATAATTAGAAGAAAATAATAGACGTACAAGTACAATTTCCGTAACAATGTGCAAAACATCGATTATAGGTTCCTAACTCATGATATAACACCACAATCTTCATAAAAACAAACTAATAATTTTTGAGATGAGGAAACATCATTCCAGTCACGGAAGCGTTCAAAAACGTCACTCTCAGAGTTTTGGACAATAAACTACAAAGAATTTGGGAAGAAAAGAGAGAAAGGTGGATGATACACAAACTCTCCACTAATGGTGATAAGGCCAAGGCCGCCAGCCCGCCATGCCAAAGGATAAGAACACTCGTCATGATTTGGGGGGGGGGGGCACCTATTGATATGAGCAAAGTGGAGAACTCATCTGCTGGCCTCTCTAACTTCATGCGCAAAACTGCTCCTCTCAGACCGTTGTCTTTAGCAAACAATGCAGAAATTGCAAAATTAACCCTCCAACGCATGTTTAAATATAACAGAACTAACCTTGAAAGGGTTTTATAATTTAAAACAACAAACAAATGAATTCTTGGACTGGTTGGTCCAGTGAACTAACAACCATTGACATTGTGTTCAGTAACATAAGTTCTAGCTGTCGCTTCCTCCACATCCGGGGTTCAGCTCCAGTGCTCCTTCCTTCCACACTTGAGAAAAAGAGATGGTGTGTGACCCAGTGTCCCAGAGCGACAAGGTGTCCAACTGTTCTACAAGATACCCAATTTAACATATTATTTTTGGAAAGTGTGCGCTTCCTAATTTTCTCTGTCCAGAAGTAAGAGTTTATATCTATAAATTGATGTGGTATCCCTAAAAAGGATATGATGATGCGGTATGTTTCTCTGCCTTCACTGATATTACCATGCCAAATGAGAAAAGCATTCATTTATGCGATGAAAAATCATGATGCATATTTTGTTTTTTATGCCGAAACAGAAGTATAATTTAACATAAGCCAATTGGTATCATAATGGTGATTTAGACTTGCTCGAATTGAACCTTTGTTGTTTGGTAGGCCTTCTATTTTTTTTTACTTTATAAGAATATGATTACTCTTTCTAGTCTAACAATTGAAATCTATTAAATAATTTCAAAATATTTCTTGCTTAAAATCTCTCTTTGTATCAGGCATACAACATCGACATGCTGAGGTCCTTGGGCAAGTTCATGTTGCCACTCGAGTACGTCCATCTGAATCCTTGTGGGCCTTGCCTATGGTGGTCCGATGGCTCTACTTCCACTTATAGTTAGTGATGTGCAGATTGATAGCCTGGAACCCAAGATTGGCGATCTCTCTTTAGCTTTGGCAACTTCTTCCCTTCTGCTCCAATTTCAGAATTATTTCCAAGGCTATTCAGCATCCTGGAAATAAAGAGCAATTATCCCGTGTCAGAGCGCCTGAAGTTTTGTCAAAGATTTTGTGTTATATGCTAAAAATTCGGTCTAATTCTGAGGTTGGAAAGCTTATTCGATCAAGTGATGAAGACCTTGTTGCTGCAATTGCATCTTTGTGTCAAGATCAGAAACATAATTATCCATTAAAAGTGCAGCTGTTTAGTACACTGTTGTTAGATCTAAAGGTGGTGGGGAGTGTGTAATTATGGTTTGCAGAAGAAACTTCTCTCATCACTTGCAGACATGGTATTTACAGAATCTTCAGTTATGAGGGATGCTAATGCCTTGCAAGTTCTTCTTGATGGATGCAGAAGATGCTTTTGGGTTATCCATGAAAATGATTGTATTGATACATTTTCACTTCATGGTGGACCACGTCCTGTCGGTGAACTAATGCATTGGTTGATGAGCTCTTAGTTGTGATTGAGCTTTTAGTGGGAGCGGCCTCGTCTTCTATGGAAAATAATGATATTCGTTGTTTGCTTGGTTTCTTGGTTGATTGCCCTCAACCCAATCAGGTAGACTTCATTATATATATCATATGAATTTTGCGCGACTTGAAAGATGTTTGGAACTTTTGGAAAATGATTACTGTTAGGAGTCGGGAAATTAGGGTTAAGACTTAAGAGAGAGAGAGAGAGGGGAGAGGGAAGGAGATTAGAATTAGAGAGGAGGAGAGGAAAAACACAATTTCATTCCAGGATAATCAAAATACAGGGCTTACGCCTCCTCTTATAGTGATGAGGAGGCGAATACAAAAGGAAACATTCAAAAAGGGGAAATATGAAATTACTTAAAATAAAGCACGCAAATTAAGCAACAAATAAAGCCCACGAATTAAGCAACAAATAAAGCCCACGAATTAAGCAACAAATATAGCACACGAAGCAAACAATGCAACAAATAAATAATTAATTATCTTCTGTGGGAATGGTGGGCCCATCCGCTATACGCGCCCGACGCGTGTAAACTTTCCAAGGAGGCTTGTCGTCGTGCAGTTCCGTAACAATGCCGCTGTCTGGAAAATGTGCCTTGTCCTCAAGGCAGAAGTCGGCGAACTGGCGACGAAAATCATCCCGGGGAAGCCACGTTGCTTCCGAGTCGGGCCGCCCGGTCCAATTCACGAGAACCTCTTCCGATGTAATGTCCCCCGTGGTGCGGTGCCTGCGGTCGAGGATCGAGGCGGGGTAGTAGGGCGTTTCCCCGGCGAGGTCGAGGTCATCCGGGATGTGGTCCGTAGTGGTGTGTTCCCCCACCACGCGCCGAAGCTGTGAGACATGGAAGACCGGATGAATGCGGCTGCCCGGTTGGGAGGCGTAAGCGGTAAGCGACCGCCCCTATGCGGGCGATGATCTCGAAGGGCCCGAAGAACCGTGGCGCTAATTTGGGGCATTATCGGCGTGCCACTGAAAGCTGGCGGTAGGGATGGGGCTTGATGAAAACCTTCTCTCCCACTTCAAAGGAGAGGTCCCAACGTTTCTTGTTGGCGAAGGAAACCATCTTCTGTTGGGGCCGTCGTATGTGGTGCTTCAGATGATCCAGAATGGTGTCCCTATCGCGGAGAGCGGTGGCCAGGCTCTCCACTTGGCATTCCCCTGGGAGGTAACAAACAATAGATGGTGGAGGGGCGGCCATAGACGTCCTCAAAAGGAGTAGTGTTGGTCGCCTGGTGGTGGGCGGTGTTGTAAGAGTACTCAACCCATCCGAGCCACTTGGCCCAACTGCGAGGTTGCTCCCCCACAAGCAGCGAAGGTACGTTTCCAGGCACCGGTTGAGGACCTCTGACTGGCCGTCGGTCTGTGGGTGGTATGCCGTGCTCATTGCGAAGACGGGTGCCCTGTAAAACATAACAGTGTAGTCCAAAAGTACTCAGGAATATCGGGTCGCGGTCGCTCACGATTGACCAGGGAAATCCGTGGAGGCGCACGATCCCCTGGATGAAGCTGTTGGCGACTGTGGTGGCGGTGTATGGATGATGGAGGGGAATGAAATGTGCATACTTCGAGAGCCGGTCCACCACGACTAGGATGCAATCGTGTCCCTGTGATCGGGGCAGTCGTGTGATGAAATCTATGGCGATGTTGTCCCACACGCGGTCGGGGATCGGAAGGGGCTGAAGTAGACCACCCGGAAATACTGCTCCGTACTTGGCTTTTTGGCAGATGAGGCAGGCAGCCACGAAGGCTTTGACCTGTCGGAACATGTGAGGCCAATAAAGAGAGGCTTTGGGTTTTTCTTAAAGGTATACACATCAGATGTGCGCAGCGGAATATATCAAGAACAACCCAAAGAGACATGTGGATCGTGCTAAAACCATGAATCAAGAAATTGAGGCAACAATAAAATTACCTTCTAGGGATTGAGTCGATACTCAATCAAAAAGCTCCAAGAAAAGTCTTCTAGGATCCGGAATCCTATTCCAAGTCCTTGCTTTGTGTTTCCTTCGGCTCCGTCAACGTCGGACTGCTCGTCGGAGGAGTTAGTGTAGAATTGTGTCCACACCTCTATAGAAGTCCACACGAGAAAGGAGAACCCCAAGCCTATTGTCCAACAAGAGCTAGGTCGGAGAAGGAATGCCCTCTACGTCTCCACAGATTACTAGATCTGTTAAAGGAGAGGAGGCGACTACAAGGAATACGGCTAGAACCGAATGGGAACACTTCCCGTCGATCTCAAGAGGCGACACGATCTTTTGGGAACGATTCCCTTCAATCTCCAGAAGTAACGACTAGATCCCAAAGGAACGATTCCTCTTGATCTACTGGTCGGGCGAAAGACTTCACGCACGGGTAAGGGCACGCCGTCGGAAATCGCGAGTCGCCGGTCGTCCGCTTCCGTTCTTCTCTCTGGTTCACTCCAAAAAGGGGAGAGCTATGTTAAACCTAAAAGGTTTAGGCTATTTATATCCCGAGAAAAGAAAGACCACGACATCTGCTATCCGCAAACCAAGTTAAAACAGAATTCGTCGAGTGCACATGGTTCGTCGAGATCATTCGACGATTTCGTCGAGACATTCGACGATTTCGTCGAGATCAATCGACGATTTCGCCGAGAGGGGGTTCGTCAGTTAGATCTTCTTCGCTGATACCTGTCCGACGGAAATGACTCTCCGAACATATCCAATCCGTCGAGTCATTTCGACGAATTGACATACTTCGTCGGATCATTCGAAGGACTGCTTCGTAGAGTAGATCTAATTTGCCGATGAATCCCCTCGACGACATGAAAATAAGTTTCGCCGCCAATGTTGGATTGCGAGAACGAGGCCCATGAGCTCATTCTCGTAAGCGGAGCGGCTGCGGATAGTGTCGGAGAAGGCGCGACTAAAGTAGGCCACAGGGCGGCCGGCTTGCATAAGGACATCTCCCACGCCGATGCCCGAAGGGTCGCACTCCAAGAGGAAGGGCTGAGTAAAGTCTGGCATGGCTAACACCGGGGCGCGGACCAGGGCCTGCTGAAGAGCGACGAAAGCGGCGGAGGCCGCCGTTGACCACTCGAAGGTGCCCTCGACTGACTTCTTCAGGAGCTGGGTGAGGGGACGGGCCAGAGTGCCGTACCCCTGTATGAATCTGCGGTAGTATCCTGTTAGTTCAAGGAACCCGCGAACATCGCGGATAGAAGATGGTGTTGGCCACTGGAGGACCGCCTCGATCTTGTTGCTATCCATTGCGACCCCTGTGGCGGAGATGGTGTGTCCCAGGTAGCGCACCTCCGGAACCCCAAAAGAGCACTTGGTTGGGTGGAGCTTGAGGTGGTGGTGCCGTAGCGTGGCCAGCGTTTGGCGGACGTGCTGGAGGTGCTCCGGTCGAAAGATGTCGTTCATCGTGGCCTGAAAGGCGGCCGACGCGTTAGACAGGCCGAATGACATGACCAGGAACTCGTAGTGGCCATCATGGGTCCGGAAGGCCGTCTTGGCGACGTCGGCCGGACGAACGCGGATCTGGTGGTAGCCAGCACGGAGGTCCAGCTTGGTGAAGATGGTCGCGCCGTGGAGTTCGTCCAGAAGCTCCTGAATCACGGGTATTGGGTACTTGTCGGAGACGGTGGCTTTGTTGAGCTCTCGATAGTCTACGCAAAAGCGCCAGCTGCCGTCCTTCTTTCTGACCAAGAGGACCGGGCTAGAGAAGGGGCTCGCACTGGGGCGGATGAGGCCCCCCATCAGCATGTCGCGTACGAGCCTCTCGATTTCATCCTTTTGTACGTGTCCATAACGGTATGGTCGGACCGAGACTGCGGTCACGCCGGGCTGTAGAGGGATGGCATGATCGTGCGCTCGGGCGGGTGGCAACTCGGATGGTGCTGAGAAGAGGTCCGCAAACTCGGATAGAAGGGCCTTAAGGGTCGGAGGTGGAGATGGGGCTGATGGTGCCGTGTCCGTGATGGACCAGGGCTATGCTGAGAAATCGACGTCTGAAGTCCTCTGAATAGTGCGAAAGGAGACGGGGGAGCGAAGTAGGGCGACATCTCCCGTAAGGCAGTGCTCCCGTCCGTCTTGTAGGAACCGCATCGTCATAGACCTCCAATTTACTCGCACGCCACCTAGCGTGCACAACCATGCCACACCCAGGATGGCGTTGATCCCGCCAAGGCCGAAGACGTAGAAGTCTGTCGTCACGGTGTAAGGGCCCACGAAAAGCGAGACGCCCAGACAATGCCCCTGGATCGAGTGGCGGCGACCATCGCCCAAGCTAACGGAGAAGTCCGGAGATGGCTCCATTGGAAGGCGTAGCTGCTTGGCCAGTTGATCTGAGAGAAAATTATGACTAGCCCCGCTGTCCACCATGATGATAATGCGGCGATCGCCTAACTTGCCCGCCAACTTCATGGTTTGGGGGCCGGAGATGCCGCCCACCGAAAAACAAGGGAGTTCCAGACGGTGAAGGTCGGCATCGGTGGCGGTCTCGGTGGTGTCCTCTGCTGCGATCTCGAGGTCCTCAAAGTCCTGCAAGGTGTTCTCTGGTTCAAAGTCGCCAATGATGGCGTGAAATTCTTTGACCGCACATACGTGGGTAGGGGAGTAGGGTTGCCGGCAGCGGAAACAGAGCCCCTTGTGACGGAGGTCGTCGAACTCGCGGTTGGAGATTCGTTGCGGGGGTCCTGGGCGGCCCGACCGGCCGGCTGGAGGTGGCCGAGGGGCCGGTGGTTTCGGGGCAGCGGTGCGCCATGGTCGGCCGCCCGACGGAGGCTCGCCCGGAGTCGGTGGGGGTCGCGGAGACAGATCCGCCTCCACGAAGCGTGCCATGTCGAGGGCCTCAGAAACCGTCCTGGGGTGATGGGTGCGGAGTCGGGATCGGATGTTGGGCTTGAGGCCCTGCATGAAGAAGCCGAGGTAATGATCCGGTGGTAGGCCCGGAACATAGGTGCCGAGGGCCACGAACTCATCGATGTAGTCATCCACTGTGCCGATATGGCGCACCCCACACAGTCGTTCGATGACAGATCCGGAATAGCGGCTGTCGTAGCGGCGGATCATCTCCTGTTTGATCTCCGGCCAGGAGATAGATGGGTTGGTTTGGCGGAGCCACCGGGCCCAATGAAGGGCGGAGCCTTCGAGCCCTACGACGGCGGTAGAGACCTTGTCCTGCTCTGGCGTATGGTGGAGATCGAAGTATTATTCCGCCTTGGCAATCCACCCGATTGGGTCCACACCGGCAAAGGTGGGAAGATCCAAGGTGAGGGTTGGACGGCCTGGAGGCAACAGTGCCGCGTGATCTCCGTGTTGCGGAAGTGGTGCCGCGTCGAGGATGGATGCGCCGGTGGATGGGCACGCCGATCCGTTGTCGGAGGAGGTGGCGGTGGGTTGGAGGGCATCAAACTTTGCGTGAAGTGCGGCAAGGGAGGCATGCATGGCGGTCACGAGGGATTCCTGTGCGTCGACACGACGGAGGAGTGCCTCATGGGAGTCCGCCGCGGGAGTTTTGGCTGAGGAACGGGTGTTGGGGGCCATCCCCCCGAGCGGTAAGGTGGACGAGGCTGCGGCGCGGTCGTCCTGCGGCGTTTGAACTGCGGACGGAAACGTGGCGGTGCGTGCTTGGGTTGGTGTTATTGCAGACGGTGGTGGGGCTGGTTCTCCGGTGGCTGATTGCGGGCGGAGACGGCAGGTCGGACCAATTGTTAGGAGTCGGGAAATTAGGGTTAAGAGAGAGAGAGAGAGGGGAGAGGGAAGGAGATTATAATTAGAGAGGAGGAGAGGGAAAACACAATTTCATTCCAGGATAATCAAAATACAGGGCTTACGCCTCCTCTTATAGTGATGAGGAGCGAGTACAAAAGGAAACATTCAAAAAGGGGAAATACGAAATTACTTAAAATAAAGCACGCAAATTAAGCAACAAATAAAACCCACGAATTAAGCAACAAATAAAGCACACGAAGCAAACAAGGCAACAAATAAATAATTAATTATTTTTCGTGGGAATGGTGGGCCCATCCGCTATACGCGCCCGACACGTGTAAACTTTCCAAAGAGGCTCGTCGTCGTGCAGTTCCGTAACAATTACTTTTAACAATCTATTTCTGATTGGATATGATCTGAACCCGTTATGCTATAGCTGTAATCTAGAGTTGATCAAGTTTAAGCAAAACGTTTATTCTTTTTATCAACTTCTTGCCTTTTTATTTTAGCTTGTCTTACCAATCTCCTTCGAACTCCCTTAACATTTTTGTATCCCTTTAACTACTATGCATCCGACGATGTTAGATATCAAATAAAGCCTACTTTGCAGGTCTATAGTATTTTGCTAGCCTTTTTTTAATAGTTTTTTTTGAGTAATTATGCTGTTGAACATAAAACATGCTAATGAGAAAATTCGAATTAATCACCTTTCTGTTATTTTGTAATATTTCCTTATAATATTTTTGTAATGATAGAATGTGTGCAGGAACACTTGTTGGGAAGTAAGGAGGGAAATGTTTGATGCTATTATTCATCCACTTAGGGGCATTATATAAGAGTTACAACAATATTTAATACATGACTCACGCCGTGGGACTAAACCCAACAACGCCTAACGATTCTAATAGACCGACATAATAATATCAAACTAATAATTCCAACACTCCCCCTCAAGCTGGAGGGGAGACCTCCAACTTGGAAACATCAAATAACGACAAAGGAGGTAGGAGATGTGGGGCAAAACATCAGACGAGCCACCGGGGGAAACTCCAAATCGGAGAATCAAACCCGGGACATAGTCACACACGACGCTGACCCACACACGACGCAGGACCCACACACAACGTGGACTCTCTGGAAACCAGTCAACCAACATCACCTACACACACAACATGTGAAAAAGGAACGAAAAATGAGTAGTAAATCATCAACCGAGCAACCAGGGATAATCCGTCGGGGATAATCTGTCCGGGATACATCCGCACAAGAGCGGTCCCACACGTCATAGTCCCACATGACACAGTTCCACACGACAAAACCCGATGAGATTTAGAGCACCAACATCAATCACGTTCCCAACACACGACCAATCAAAAGAAAACATGAGGAGACACATATGACATAAGCCCGGAGTCCGTGTGGAACGAAGGCGAAAAGTCGGGAAAGATCATCCGAGTCGCTTTCATCCCAACACTCCCCCTCACGTGGATAACACGTGCATATAAGCAGAACAAGACAATAAACAAATACAAATCAACAAGACAATAAAAAGACACATAAAAACGACAAAAACTACCACAAAACATCATCATCGACGAGCGAAATCAGCACCCAGAAGGTGTGACAGCAACGGACACGGATAGAAATTCGTGAAGCAGCGGTTGGAGTTTCCCAGAATTATCAGAAAAATTACGGCAGCGGATGGAAGCGTCGAAATACACTAGGAGAAGGTGCAGGAGACGACACGAACCGCAAATGACAGCCGGAGCAGCAGCGGGACCGTCAGCGGGATCAATAGCAGCAACCGGGTTCGTCGATGTAAACGGCATGAGCTGGGGGAAAAGTCTATAGAAGGGGCAGCAGCCGGAAGCCATCCTCGATGGCAACAAGTGACTGGAAGCACAACAACAGGAAGTAGAAGCTGTGGAAAGGGACTGGAACGGGAGAGGAAGCCATTGATGCTCAGTAAGAAGGTGATCGTGCAGGAACACCCTGCTGTCTACGCTGCCAGATCAACGGAAGATTGATTGGATCGACGTTGAAGTAGAAGCAGGAAGCATCGAGGGAGAACTTCGATGGAAGAAGCTGACGAATCTACTGTGGATCGAAGACGAGGGGCTCGACGAGATCATTCGTCGTTGACGAGGGGCTCGACTAGATCAGTGGTTGGAGCGTTAGACACGATCGATGGGAGAAGGCTTGTCGTCGATGGGAGCAGTAGTCAGGCAGACGAGATCGAAGCCAGCGACGAGCGCGATCTTGAGATGGGATCGTCGAAGGAGCAGGAATCCTATCGTCTACGGGAGATCGTCGACGATCCAAAGCCGCAACAATGTCTCGTGAGAGAACCAGATGAACAGTCGCCCTAGGCTCGTGGGAAACAAAATAGATTTGGGAGGAATCAATAAATCTGATACCATGTTGGAAAGTAAAGAGGAAAATACTTGATGATATTATTCATCTACTTAGTGGTATTATATAGGAGTTACAACAATATCTAATACATGACTCATGATGTGGGACTAAACCCAACAACGCCTAATGACTCTAATAGACTGATATAATAATATCAAACTAATAATTCCAACAACACTATTAACAAATGTTTTACAAACACAACCATTGATGTTGCACTTCCTAATTTTGAAGCTTCATCTTTTCTTTTTGGTGTTTGCTTCCTTTACAATATCATTTTCTAGTCAGCACTTCATGTTAAACAATGTAGTTATAAAAAGTTTAGGAATGCTAACCTTCTTATGTTCAATGTGCATTAAAATTATCTTGTCACCTGGAGTAAATTCTTCGGCCCTTAACTTTGTCTGTGGTGCAAGCAATTTATGTTTATTGGTCTGCTCCATATTGTTTCTTTAGAGTTTTGAAAACCATATCTTGTTTTCTTTCAAATAAATTTGTCCTGGGAATTGCGGTAAGAAGAATACATCACCGTTTTTGGTCCTTAATTAGAGTTAACATCTCATGCCCCACTCAACACAGATGAATGTAAACGTGGATTCGTAAAGTCAACCCAAATAGTTAGAATAAGACTAATTGCAAAGTTCTTGTCTTCAATTCATATTGATTTTCTCTCATTCACATCTCATATATAATTAATTGTCATAATCCAGAGTTATACAAAGACTTATTTTTTTCTTAAGCCTTGCTCAATCATCCTGCTATTATTTTTTTGTTACATGTTCTTTAAATGATTACCTGAAAATAGGTTTGATTGATGCCATAAGTTGTCTAATTCTCTAACCTTTGATTCTTTTCTTATAAAATAGATATGTACTATATGCAAAATGTTCTCAAAGTTGCTTTGGTTTTGGGATGGTTGAATGTGTTAGGAAATCAAGCAAAGGTACTGACAAAACAACACATAAAACACAAGATTTATGTAGTTTACCCCAAGCTGGGCTACGTCCACGGACAACAATAGGTCGTTTCACTAGATGGATTGACAAAGAAGGTTACAATAGTGGAGACACTTCGTTTTCATCTGATACCCCTACCCTAGAATATGAGAAGTTCTTGTTACGAGAGAACGCACCTTTTGTTCATTCGTTCTATCTAATTCACTCCCATGGGAAACCCATTTGGTTCCCCCTCAGCCACTGCTTTAGATACGGTCACCACCGCGTGAGCCTAAGGTAGCTTGCCTTTTAACACCCCCTCAAGCTAACACCATAAACATCCATCATTCCAAGCCTGAGAGAGTACGTTTGAAGAGATTTACCAGAAACAACTTTGGTTAACATATCAGCAAGTTGGTCCCAGACGGCACAACCACTGTAGTAATGGTTTGATACTGAATTTTCTCCCGCACAAAGTGACAATCAGTCTCAATATGTTTCGTCCTCTCATGGAAGACTGGGTTGTTGGCAATGTGAATAGCAATTTGAATATCACTGTGTAAGTGTATGACCTCTAGGACATGAAATCCCATTTCTCCCAAAATAGATTTAACCTAAATTAATTCACATGTAACGATGACAATAACACAATATTCTGCTTCAGTAGAGGAACGAGCAACACCATTTTGTTTCTTACTCTTCCAGGAAACAAGATTATCACCCACAAAGATAAAATATCCACTTGTAGATCTTCCGTCAGAGGAGGAACCAGCCCAGTCAGCATCACAGTACCCGTGAACCTTAAGGTGGCCATGATCTTGATAGATAATGCCTTTTCCGGGGTCCCTTTTTAATTACTTAAGTATCCGAAGAACAACCTGATTGTGATGAACTTTAGGACTATGCATGAATTGGCTAACTAACCCAACAACAAATGATATATCGGGTCTGGTAATAATTTAAGATCCGGAGAATTTACCTTGTGAATATAATAATTAGGATTCACGAGGCTATCCACAGGTTTTACTCTCAAATATCCAATGTCACTGAGATGATCTAAGACATATTTGCGTTGAGAGATCATTATTTTTCCTGCAGATCGAACAATCTCAATGCCAAGAAAATATCGAAGAAGACCAAAATCTTTAATTTCAAAGGCTGATGCCAACTCACTTTTAACTAGAGTAATGTGCTGATCATCCATTCCTGTGATAATGATATCATCCACATATACAATAAGAATAGTTTTAAATTCTCCTTCCTGTAGACAAAGACTGAGTGATCAGAGGTACAACGGGAAAAATCTAAACCCAGGAGTTTGTTACTTAGCTTTTCAAACCAGGCCCGATGTGATTGTTTGAGGCCATACAAGGCCTTCTTGAGGCAACACCCCTATCCTTTAGGAATGTTCATGCCTCGTGGAGGAGTCATGCAGATTTCTTGCTTCAATTCACCATGGAAAAAGTCATTTTTTACATCAAGTTAGTACAAAGATCAAGACTTGTGGGCCGCAATGGATAACAAAATTCCAATAGAATTAAGTTTAGCAACATGAGCAAACGTCTCTTGGAAGTTAATTCCATTCATCTGGGTAAAGCCTTCACAGGAACATGAAGTGTGCCCAACGAAGGTGGTAGAACATCCACAAAAGCAGGTAGAGGCGACATCATTTCATCCTCATCTTCAGATTTCTCTTGATAAGTACCTTTTGTACATTCATCCGAGTAATATGGGGTGTGCTCAAAGAAGGTGATATCTTTAGATATAAATCTTCTACGTAATGAGGGTGAGTAACACTTATACCTTTTTTAGTTAGCAACATATCCAACAAAAACACATTTGATAGCTTGAAGGTTTAATTTATCATTATGAGGCCCCACAATATGAACAAAAGCAACACATCCAAAACCTTAGGTGGAAGGTTAAATAAAGGAAGATTTGGACAAAGAAGTTTTAGGGGATACTTCCCCACCAAAGTATCAGATGCCCTCCAATTAATTAGATAGACCGACGTGAGAACCCCTTCATCCCACAGTCCCTTAGGAGCGCGCATCTCTTGTAATAAACAACGAGTAGTTTTGATGATATGACGGTTCTTTCTTTCGGCCACACCATTCTGTTGAGGGGTCCCAGGACGGGAAGTTTGAAAAATTATGCCATGATCTCCCAAGATCCTATGAAGTTCCCCATCTGCATATTCTCCTCCATTGTCATTCCTAAGAATTTTAATCTTAGCATCAAACTGAGTCTGCACGTAGTGATAAAATAACTGAAATATTTCACACTTCATTTTCTTTCTCAGATAACCAAGTAAACACAAGTAAGCACGAGTAATCATTCATTCACAGAACAGATATGGTATGTCCAAACATTAAAATGCATCAATCAACAGAACACACTCACACTCCGATTCCTCTAGGAGCATAGTTGGTTCTACAATGTTTTCCCAATTCACAAGATTGATAATTAATGCTAGATTTAGTGACATCAAAACAACTAAGAAAATCAGACTTCAGGGTCTTCAAGCTAGCATGCCCGAATCTCTTGTGCCACAACATTAAACGATCAGCACTTGAAGATTTTTGAGCACCAAAAACAAGACCAGTGTCCATAACATAAACAGTTAAACACCACCTGACTCATGTCCACCACCAATCGTCTTCCCACTCGCCAGATCTTGGAAAACACAATGAGAAGACTAAAAAGAGATAACACAATTAAGTTGTTTGGTTAAACAACTCACAGAAAGCAGGTTTGTAGGAAATGAAGGAACCACAAAACAGATTATTAGGAGATAGAAGGAGAGATTTGAATAATCCCTTTACCAGTCACCGAACCAGAAGATCCATCAGCTAATTTAACGCTGCCAGATGCAGGAGAAACAAAAAATAATACCCCTAAAAGATCCTGTCATATGGTCGGAGGCTCCCGAGTCAATAATCCAAAGAGAAGATGGTTCCATAGAAGATAAAGAGACAATTTGAACATGAGCAGCAGTATCAGACAAGCCTGTAGTAAGAAATCTTCCAATAGTAGCCTTTAGAGCCTTTAATTCTTTAGCTAAACTTTCATTTTCCGCTAGAAGGTAACCAGTATTCTCCAAGTTGCTATACATGGCAGTCTGGGATCTCACATACTTCCCATCAGTACCACACATCCAACCTGAAGGAACCAAGATGGGATGTAAGTCCCAACATTTATCTTTCCCATGTCCTTTCTTCCCATTGCGAGGACACTTCATCTTACTCTTATATTCTTGTCTTATATTTCTATAATACCACTTCTTCTATTTAGCAACAAGAGCAGATTTATCATGACCAATACGAACATAGGAACGAAGAGAGTTTATCCGACTCGCCTCCCCCCAAATATATTGGGCAACGGTCTCCAAATCAGGAACAAAATCTCTTCCCAACATCTGAAATCTTTGGAATTCAAGCTCTGAAGGAAAACCTGAAAGCATTTCAAACACCCTTCGTTGCGTAAGTTCAGTCTTGTAGTCTTCGATGGTTTGAATGACAGAGTATTGATTAATTTCTGCCAACTTATGAGTCAACTTGCTATAATATTCCTCAAAGTCATTCATTCCTGTCATATGTATCTGTTCAGTTTGAAGTATAGATCCTCACCAAGTCTTTCTTTTTAGAGTAATTCAGTTCAATTAACTTACACATTTCTTTAGCAGTTTGGCAAAAAAAATTGACTTACAATTTCGGATTCCATAGAGTTGACAATCCAAGTCTTCGACGACTCCCAATGAATATCCACATAGACTGAGCCCATATGAGATAGTTCCTCCCATTCAATTTGACGTGAGCCACACCATGAGTGAAGTCCACGTTAGAATTTCCTCCGTTGTAGTTTTTAGAGTAGTCAGCAACCTCTTCAGGGACATTCACACCCTTCAATTTGTCCTCCATTAGGCCACAAGGAAAAAGAGCCACCATCTGGAAGAAGAGGGTTGGTGGCTGAAGCAGGAGCAATGAAGAACCAACAACTACATGAAAGCAAACCAACGACGGAATAGGAAGAAAAAAGTGGCAGAAGGACCAGCGACACAAGTACCAGCGTCCGACGCAGCAGACAGAACAACAGGGATCTGCAACAAAAGAACCGCTGCTGGAAGCAACGACGATGAAGTAGAGGCAGCGACAGATGAAAACAAAGTCGATCGACGCTAGAAGACGGGATGATCGGCAACGGCTAGCAACAGAGAGAAGTGGGATCCCGATCGGCACAAGGTGATGAAGAAGCAGAGGCGAAGAAGCAGAGGCGAAGAAGCAGCGAATCACGGGCAAACCGAGCCTTCAGGTTGACGACACCGAGGAACGTACCGCCTCTGATATTATCTTACGAGAGAACACACCTTTAGGTCATTCGTTCTATCTGATTCACTCCCACAGGAAACCCATTTGATTCCCCCTCAGCCACTGCTTGAGATACAGTCACCACCGGGTGAGCCTAAGGTAGCTTGCCTTTTAACAGTTCTATATAAAATTATGTACACTGTAAACTCCCAAAAATGCTCTCCTAAAATACATAACAAAATACAACAATTGTGATGTAACATCCCTACCTAGTTTAACAACAAATCGAAATCCCGATTGACACTCGTGATATGAATTAAACTAAGCAACATTAATAAAATTGGTTCATGGCAAGGAAAATAACCAACAAGACACAAGAAGAAAGACTGAAGTTAAGGTTAAAGAAGTACCTCAGATTCTGATTCACAAAACAAGTAGAATTGTAAAGTTCAAGAAATATGATAAATTGAAACTTTAAACAATTTCTGATATATTTAGTCCATAAAACTGAAAGGTAGGACAAACTAAAATACATAAAAACCCTTAGAAGCTTATTCTAGCCGAATCTTCTGACCTGAATTCCCCGAAAAAGTCTGAAGACGACGTCATCCCATTTGGTGAGTAAAAAATGCTCTTCCTCTCAGTGACACTAAAATGACATAATTGAAAGCATGTGTGAGCAGTTATAAGTATGCAATAATTGAATCTAGGAACAATGAATGCTAACATTGGTGATTATACATGCTTTTGAATAAAATAAACTGTAGTAACATAAATTTCCCATCTATATTTGTCGCATTATGAGTTACATTCATAGTTTTAATTTCCTTAAGTATAAAGGTTTTTTTTTCTAAATTTCTTTCCGAAGTTAAGGTAAATCAATTTTATGTTCCTCTTGTTAATTTATATTTCATGGCTTACTGAGCACATTTTGATTATTAACTCCCTAATGGCAAGTGGAGGTGCCCTGATCTGATGTTTCTCTTGAGCGGAACATGGACTCGCATCTGATTGTTCCAAATGTGGAAGTGGTCATCGACCCCATGTTTGAGGCTCATACTGCTTACTGGGCTCTATGAGTATGATGGTGTGCATCAATCAATCATGTGAGAAGCACCTCTCATGCCCCCTGAACTGATCATCTAGTGGTTAATACAATCATTACTTTATGTTGTCCGCATGACTCCACTAGTCTGAGGCTTATTGCGCCTTTTTATTTTTTGCCTAATTGCATTCATCATCTTTAGTCATTTCTGTTCTTTCTATATCATGTGAATTTTCATGCATTTATCTGTGTGTTGTAGCATACTAATTAATTTAATATGATATAATATGCATAGTATGCTACAGGTGATTCGATTTCACGTGTGTTTTGTAATACTTCATTTAACGGTTAACATGCAATTTAAGGCTACGAGTAATCCACTTTTACATACATTCTTACGCGACTTAGGCAATGCATCTATATTAGGTGATATGTCTAGCTAAGAGGAATCAAATTACTTACATTGGTGTTGCGACGTTTGTACACACGATGCAAAGACATGGTTCTAAGTTATACTGAAATCTGTACTATGATTCCCCTTCTATGACCTAGATCAGGATACCAATAAAATTTGATGGAAGAAATGTTAACTATCTATTAACCATCTCGTTTAATTTCTTAGCGTAACGGAAGACCCCAGCTAAAATCACCAAATGAGAAACCGAATAAGGGAACTGAAGAAGAGATAGAAAAAATTCACTTTGCACTATCAATAACAAGAACCATTAAGAAGGGGGTTCCTGAGAGAGGGGGAAGTCGTTTGAACACAATATCTAGGATCGGCGAAATGGGTCGCCGAATAAATTGACCAGCCACACAATCCCTCGAAGAGAAACCCACTGATTGAACAGGAGGCAGAGTGTTGGCGTCAACTGGATCCGAAATTGATGGGGAGAAGTCGAAAAATTTAACAGAATCGGTAAGGCAATACTGATAGAAATGTCTTCTGATTGTCGGAAAGGAAGAAAGGGCAAGGGTAGATGTCGAACCTTTGATTTGAATGAAACGATCAAGCCCGAAACCGTTGACCCACTGCGATCGAAGGAAGTGATCGACAA
Source organism: Dactylorhiza incarnata (assembly GCA_033032865.1). NCBI lineage: Eukaryota > Viridiplantae > Streptophyta > Magnoliopsida > Asparagales > Orchidaceae > Dactylorhiza > Dactylorhiza incarnata. The sequence goes on along the minus strand of JAWHQI010000296.1, from coordinate 3,399 downwards.
AGGAACTGTGCGAGACGTGCGGCTCTTGTGTGCTTCCTAGGCGATGGCGACAAAGGGTTAAGATCCCTAATCGAGCGACTTCTTCTCCGCAGTCGCATGAATTCGCCGATCTGTTGAAATGAAGGGGAATTCGTTGTGGATGTCGTCTGCGAGAGAGAGCGGCGGTTACAACATGGTGGAAGCTTTGTGTGAAATGAAAAACCATAGCCTCATCTCTTAAATGATAGAAGATCGTGAGGGAGAATTGGCCTACGTAATGGGGATAAACCAAAATCCCATTTTTTTAGGAGGAGAGGGGCTGAGTGAATTAACCACTTTTTTATTACAAACTTTGACACTGCACATTAATACTTATAGCTAGATGTGTTTCACCCTCGCAAATTACGAAATTGCATTGAAAATAAAATTCATAAAATATTTTATTAGCTAGCTAATTGATTACCATAAAACCTTATGTGCATGATTACCTCACACGACGACGACGACATCAACACTAGCATTTGTCTGACCATAATAAGAATCATAATTAGATTTCAGATGTTATAAATCTCTCGTCCTCGAAAATTAAAATCATACCTAGGTCAAAAAGGAAGACATTCTTTATTACTCTGAAGTTCATCTTCTCTTTCCTATGCGTACTTTGGTCGACCACAATTAATCCAAAGGACCTTCACAAAATAGATATTCTTGTTTCTTATCTTCTGAATCACGGAGTCGACAATCCTGACTAGCTTAATATGATACTAAGATTTGATTCGAGCGGTGCATCCTCAGTACTGATCACTTGACTAGGGTCTCTAACTGCTGTCCTCAAATAGGAAACATTGAACATGTCTTGTAAACCACCCAGCTCCTCAGGTAAGGTTAACTTGTAAGCAAGACATGGGCCAGAGCCAAGATGCAAAAGTCACGTCGACCGTCCGATGGATCGCATAGAGGGAGACGGAAGAGCGGAGGAGGGCCGAGTCGCCGACGAGGCGGCACGGCTGGCCCTGGTGGCAGAACTGCATGGTCATGGTGGCCCAGTTGACCCGTACGTCGCCCTGCGTGCAAAGCCATGCCACCCCCAAGATGACGTCGATTCCGCCGAGGTTGAAGGCGTAAAAATCAGCGGTAATCGGGCAGGTGCCGACCCATAGAGAGACGTCACATCAATAGCCCACTGTGGGCCGTCAGCGCCCATCGCCCAGGCAAATCGTAAAATACGGAGATGGAGTGGACGGTATCTGTAACTGCTGCACCAACTGGGTAGAGATGAAGTTGTGGCTCGCCCCGTTGTCCACCATAATCACGATGGGGCGATCACCAAACGAGCCCGAAAGTTTCATGGTCTGGGGGCCCGAAATGCCCCTCACCGAGAAACAGGGAAGCTCAAGACGGTGGAAGTCGCCTGTAGGAGGGTCGCATCACCCATCCTCCTCCGAAAGCTCGAGGGACTCAAAGTCGGCCACGGTAATCTCGAGGTCAGAGGTGCTAAAGATGGCATGGAACTCTTTCACCGAGCACTCATGGGTCGGAGAGTAGGGCTGGCGACACCGAAAACAGAGGCCCTTGGTGTGGCACTCGTTGTACTCGCGGTCGGAAATGCGGCGGGGCGGCGCGGCTCTCCCCTGGCGGTTGCCCCCAGGGGGCGGCTGTGTCGGCGGGGCTAGAGCAGGTGGCCGTCACGGAGGCCGATGCGCGGGGGGAAGGGGCCCATGAGACGGGGCCGGTCGTCGAGACGAGAGGTCAGCCTCCACGAGGCGGGCCAAGTCCAGGGCATCAGAAACTGTCCGGGGATGGTGTGTGCGTAACCGAGAGCGGACATGAGGCAGCATGCCCTGCATGAGGAAACCCAAGTAGTGGTCCGGTGGGAGACCCAGAACGTGGGTTACCAACGCCACGAACTCGTCGATGTAATCGTCGAGGTTGGTCGTCTGGCGGACTCCGCAGAGACGCTCGATGGCGGAAGACCCGGCGTAGCGGTCGTCATAACGAGGAATCATTTCCTGCTTTAGCTCAAGACCAGGAGAGGGTGGGGTTCGACTGGCGGATCCACTGAGCCCAATGGAGGTCCGAGCCGTCCAACCCCACTAGCATCGTGGACAACCTGTCTTGTTCTGGAGTGAGGTGGAGATCGAAATACTATTCCTCCTTAGCGATCCAGCCCATCGGGTCGACGCTGACGAAGGACGGAAGGTCGAGGGAGAGGCCGAGCCGCACGGGGGCCAAGGGGGCCGGCGGCTCGGGTGGCCGCACGGGAGGGGCACCGAGGATGGAGGCTCCATCCGGGGCTGAACCGGAGCCGGAAGGGGTGGTCGGCGCGCGGAGAGAGTTGATCTTTGAATGGAGCACAAGGAGGGAGGCGTGCATGGAGGCGATGAGTTGATCCTGAGCCTCCAGACGTTGGTTTAGGGCTTCAGAGGCGGTATCTGTCACGGAGTCACTGTTAGAGCGGAGAGTAAGAGCCATGGGCGAAACCCGGCCAGAAACGGGGCTGCAGAGGGTGGATCGGGGCGTGCACAGGCGTCGACGGCGTCTGCGTGCGGTGCGGGACTTGCTGCGTCGGATCGGGGCGTCTGCAGAGGGCGGATCAGGACTTGCTGCGTTGGATCGGGGCATCTGCGTGCGGTGCGGCGTTGGATCGCGGAAGCGGGGACGCTGCGTCGGCCGACGAGCGGTCCTGTCGCGAATCGCCGGGCGAGAGGGCGGTTGGGGAGAACGCGCAACTGTGCGAGTGCTAGGACATCAGAAAGCAAGACTCCGACGCCTGTAGCAGCGAGCGGAGCGGCAGGTCGGACCAAATATTAGGAACTAGCGGAAGGAATCCGGAAGGGGAGGAACCGACAGAGTTAGGGTGAGGAAGGAGGAGGGAATTAGAGAGAAAAACTTTAGGGAGCAGCCCTAATTTCATAGATCCAAAAGATGAGTTTTACAATCCATACCACACCCGTTTATAACTGCCGGGGTGCACATAACCAGTTCAAAACATAAACATAATTAGAAGGAAATAAAACAGGAATTAAAACATTCCGCGTCCACCACCATCTCGTCCCTCGGGCCTGTAGCCACGGACGTCTTCCTGCGCGTGTAAACCCGCCATGGTGTTTCCTCGGCATACGTGTTCGTAACATAAAGCATGCAAGAATAAAGCATTGTAAGGAGACAAGTGAAAATCAAGTATAATCCATGTGCTCTGAAATGTGCAATCAATAAAATGGGAAAAACCTAGCAAAATACCCTTCCAACAATGAGGACGGAGAATAAGCAGAGAGAAATTTCTGATCGTACGACATTTAGAAATGTCAGCGACATTTCTAAACGTCGCCGACACCCGATATAACAAATTTAATCGGTTATGTCGGCCGACATAATGAAAAACATCATAACTTTTAATTTTCATTATGCAAGTCGTTTTGG